>OY754990.1:203902-836402 GCA_963576475.1 Molanna angustata
TATTCGAGATATATTTTTGGAAAAGGGGTATTATTTTATGAAGGAAAATGATGTTTGTATTCGCTTAGTTATTAAGTAAACGAAATTTTATTTTCGTAGAATAGTGGTGTTATTATTCGTGCTATTATTTGGAAAAAGGCTATTATTTTTTGTTGAAAAGAAGTGTTATAATTCGTGTTATTATTTGGAATAGGGGGATTATTTTTGAAGAAAAACGGTCTTAGAATTCGCGTTTTTTTTATGGAAAATGTGTATAATTTTTGTAGAATAGTGGTGTTATTATACGAGTTTTTTTTTGAAAAGGGCTATTATTTTTTGTAGATCAGTGTTATTATTTGAGATATTTTTGGAAAAAGGTTATTATTTTATGAAGAAAAACGAAGTAATTATTCGCGTTATTATTAAGTAAAAGAAGTTTTATTTTCTTAGAATAGTGGTGTGGAATGTGGAAAAGGGCTAATTTTTTTTGTAAAAAAGCAGTGTTATAATTCGTGTTATTTTATGGAATAGGGGGATTATTTTTGAAGAAAAACGGTGTTAGTATTCGCGTTATTTTATAGGATAAGAAGTATTATTTTCGCAGAATAGTGGTGTTATTCGTATTTTATTTGGAAAATGGCTATTATTTTTTGTAGATCAGTTTTATTATTCGAGATATTTTTTTGGAAAAGGGTTATTATTTTTTGAAGAAAAACGGTGTTAGTATTCGCGTTATTATTAAGTTAAAGAAGTTTTATTTTCATAGAATAGTGGTGTTATTATTCGTGTTATTATTTGGAAAAGGGCTATTATTTTTTGTAGAAAAGCAGTGTTATAATTCGTGTTATTATTTGGAATAGGGGGATTATTTTCGAAGAAAAACGGTGTTAGTATTCGCGTTATTTTTTAGGATTAGAAGTTTTATTTTCGCAGAATAGTGGTGTTATTATTCGTATTTTATTTGGTAAAGGGCTATAATTTTTGTATAAATCTGTGTTCCTATTCGAGATATTTTATTTGGAAATGGGCTTTAATTTTTGTAGAAATCTGTGTTATTATTCGAGATATTTTTTGGAAAAGGGTTATTATTTTTTGAGGAAAAACGATGTTAGTATTCGCGTTATTTTTTAATAAAAGAAGTATTATTTTCGTAGAATAGTGGTGTTATTATTTGTGTTATTATTTGGAAAAGGGCTATTTTTTTTTTAGAAAAGCAGTGTTATTATTTGGAATAGGGGGATAATTTTTGAAGAAAAACGGTCTTAGTATTCGCGTTTTTTTTTCGTAAAATATGTATAATTTCCGCAGAATAGTGGTGTTATTATTCGTTTTATTTTTGGAAAATGGCTATTATTTTTTGTAGATCAGTGTTATTATACGAGATATTTTTTGGAAAAAAGCAATTATTTTTTGAAGAAAAACGTTGTTAGTATTCGCATTATTTTTTAGTAAAAGAAGTATTATTTTCGTAGAATAGTGGTGTTATTATTCGTGTTATTATTTGAGATATTTTTTGGAAAAGGGTTATTATTTTATGAACAAAAACGATGTTAGTATTCGCGTTATTTTTTAGTAAAAGAAGTATTATTTTCGTAGAATCGTGGTGTTATTATTCGTGTTATTTTTGGAAAAGGGCTATTATTTTTTGTAGAAAAGCAGTGATATAATTCGTGTTATTATTTGGAATAGGGGGATTATTTTCGAAGAAAAACGGTGTTAGTATTCGCATTATTTTTTAGGATAAGAAGTATTATTTTCGCAGAATAGTGGTGTTATTATTCGTATTTTATTTGGAAAATGGCTATAATTTTTGTCGAAATCTGTGTTACTATTCGAGATATTTTATTTGGAAATGGGCTATAATTTTTGTAGAAATCTGTGTTATTATACGAGATATTTTTTGGAAAAGGGTTATTATTTTTTGAGGAAAAACGATGTTAGTATTCGCGTTATTTTTTAGTAAAAGAAGTATTATTTTCGTAGAATAGTGGTGTTATTATTCGTTTTTTTATTTGGAAAATGGCTATTATATTTATAGATCACTGTTATTATTCGAGATATTTTTTGGAAAAGGGTTATTATTTTTGAAGATAAACGATGT
Source organism: Molanna angustata (assembly GCA_963576475.1). NCBI lineage: Eukaryota > Metazoa > Arthropoda > Insecta > Trichoptera > Molannidae > Molanna > Molanna angustata. The sequence goes on from OY754990.1 coordinate 205,983, forward strand.
TAGTAATCGCATTATTTTTTAGTTAAAAAGAAGTATTATTTTCATAGATTAGTGAGGTTATTATTCATGTTATTATTTGGAAAAGGAGTATTATTTTTTGTAGAAAAGCAGTGTTATTATTCGAGATATTTTTTGGAAAAGGGGTATTATTTTATGAAGGAAAATGATGTTTGTATTCGCTTAATTATTAAGTAAACGAAATTTTATTTTCGTAGAATAGTGGTGTTATTGTTCGTGCTATTATTTGGAAATAGGCTATTATTTTTTGTTGAAAAGAAGTGTTATAATTCGTGTTATTATTTGGAATAGGGGGATTATTTTTGAAGAAAAACGGTCTTAGAATTCGCGTTTTTTTTTATGGAAAATGTGTATAATTTTTGAAGAATAGTGGTGTTATTATACGAGTTTTTTTTTTGCAAAGGGCTATTATTTTTTGTAGATCAGTGTTATTATTTGAGATATTTTTTGGAAAAAGGTTATTATTATATGAAGAAAAACGAAGTTATTATTCGCGTTATTATTAAGTAAAAGAAGTTTTATTTTCTTAGAATAGTGGTGTGGAATGTGGAAAAGGGCTAATTTTTTTTGTAAAAAAGCAGTGTTATAATTCGTATTATTTTATGGAATAGGGGGATTATTTTTGAAGAAAAACGGTGTTAGTATTCGCGTTATTTTATAGGATAAGAAGTATTATTTTCGCAGAATAGTGGTGTTATTCGTATTTTATTTGGAAAATGGCTATTATTTTTTGTAGATCAGTTTTATTATTCGAGATATTTTTTTTGAAAAGGGTTATTATTTTTTGAAGAAAAACGGTGTTAGTATTCGCGTTATTATTAAGTTAAAGAAGTTTTATTTTCATAGAATAGTGGTGTTATTATTCGTGTTATTATTTGGAAAAGGGCTATTATTTTTTGTAGAAAAGCAGTGTTATAATTCGTGTTATTATTTGGAATAGGGGGATTATTTTCGAAGAAAAACGGTGTTAGTATTCGCGTTATTTTTTAGGATTAGAAGTTTTATTTTCGCAGAATAGTGGTGTTATTATTCGTATTTTATTTGGTAAAGGGCTATAATTTTTGTATAAATCTGTGTTCCTATTCGAGATATTTTATTTGGAAATGGGCTTTAATTTTTGTAGAAATCTGTGTTATTATTCGAGATATTTTTTGGAAAAGGGTTATTATTTTTTGAGGAAAAACGATGTTAGTATTCGCGTTATTTTTTAATAAAAGAAGTATTATTTTCGTAGAATAGTGGTGTTATTATTTGTGTTATTATTTGGAAAAGGGCTATTTTTTTTTTTAGAAAAGCAGTGTTATTATTTGGAATAGGGGGATAATTTTTGAAGAAAAACGGTCTTAGTATTCGCGTTTTTTTTTCGTAAAATATGTATAATTTCCGCAGAATAGTGGTGTTATTATTCGTTTTATTTTTGGAAAATGGCTATTATTTTTTGTAGATCAGTGTTATTATACGAGATATTTTTTGGAAAAAAGCAATTATTTTTTGAAGAAAAACGTTGTTAGTATTCGCATTATTTTTTAGTAAAAGAAGTATTATTTTCGTAGAATAGTGGTGTTATTATTCGTGTTATTATTTGAGATATTTTTTGGAAAAGGGTTATTATTTTATGAAGAAAAACGATGTTAGTATTCGCGTTATTATTAAGTTAAAGAAGTTTTATTTTCGTAGAATAGTGGTGTTTTTATTCGTGCTATTATTTGGAAATAGGCTATTATTTTTTGTGGAAAGAAGTGTTATAATTCGTGTTATTATTTGTAATAGGGGGATTATTTTTAAAGAAAAACGGTCTTAGGATTCGCGTTTTTTTTAGGGAAAATATGTATAATTTTTGTAGAATAGTGGTGTTATTATACGTGTTTTTTTTTTGGAAAAGGGCTATTATTTTTTGTTGATCAGTATTATTATAAGAGATATTTTTTGGAAAAAAGTTATTATTTTTTGAAGAAAAACGTTGTTAGTATTCGCATTATTTTTTAGTTAAAGAAGTATTATTTTCGTAGAATAGTGATGTTATTATTCGTGTTATTTTTGGAAAAGGGCTATTATTTTTTGTAGATAAACAGTGTTATAATTCGTTTTATTATTTGGAAAAGGATTATTATTTTATGAAGAAAAACGATGTTAGTATTCCCGATATTATTTAGGATAAGAAGTATAATTTTCGCAGAATAGTGGTGTTATTATTCGTATTTTATTTGGAAAAGGGCTATAATTTTTGAGAAATCTATAATTCGTATTTTATTTGGAAAAGGGCTATTATTTTTTGTAGATCAGTGTTATTATTCGAGATATTTTTTGGAAAAGGGTTATTATTTTATGAAGAAAACTATGTTAGTATTCGCGTTATTATTAAGTTAAAGAAGTTTTATTTTCATAGAATAGTGGTGTTTTTATTCGTGTTATTATTTGGAAAAGGGCTATTATTTTTTGTAGAAAAGCAGTGTTATAATTCGTGTTATTATTTGGAATAGGGGGATTATTTTCGAAGAAAAACGGTGTTAGTATTCGCGTTATTTTTTAGGATTAGAAGTTTTATTTTCGCAGAATAGTGGTGTTATTATTCGTATTTTATTTGGTAAAGGGCTATAATTTTTGTAGAAATCTGTGTTACTATTCGAGATATTTTATTTGGAAATGGGTTATAATTTTTGTAGAAATCTGTGTAGAAATACGAGATATTTTTTGGAAAAGGGTTATTATTTTTTGAGGAAAAACGATGTTAGTATTCGCGTTATTTTTTAGTAAAAGAAGTATTATTTTCGTAGAATAGTGGTGTCATTATTCGTTTATTTTATTTGGAAAATGGCTATTATATTTATAGATCACTGTTATTATTCGAGATATTTTTTGGAAAAGGGTTATTATTTTTGAAGATAAACGATGTTAGTAATCGCATTATTTTTTAGTTAAAAAGAAGTATTATTTTCATAGATTAGTGAGGTTATTATTCATGTTATTATTTGGAAAAGGAGTATTATTTTTTGTAGAAAAGCAGTGTTATTATTCGAGATATATTTTTGGAAAAGGGGTATTATTTTATGAAGGAAAATGATGTTTGTATTCGCTTAGTTATTAAGTAAACGAAATTTTATTTTCGTAGAATAGTGGTGTTATTATTCGTGCTATTATTTGGAAAAAGGCTATTATTTTTTGTTGAAAAGAAGTGTTATAATTCGTGTTATTATTTGGAATAGGGGGATTATTTTTGAAGAAAAACGGTCTTAGAATTCGCGTTTTTTTTATGGAAAATGTGTATAATTTTTGTAGAATAGTGGTGTTATTATACGAGTTTTTTTTTGAAAAGGGCTATTATTTTTTGTAGATCAGTGTTATTATTTGAGATATTTTTTGGAAAAAGGTTATTATTTTATGAAGAAAAACGAAGTAATTATTCGCGTTATTATTAAGTAAAAGAAGTTTTATTTTCTTAGAATAGTGGTGTGGAATGTGGAAAAGGGCTAATTTTTTTTGTAAAAAAGCAGTGTTATAATTCGTGTTATTTTATGGAATAGGGGGATTATTTTTGAAGAAAAACGGTGTTAGTATTCGCGTTATTTTATAGGATAAGAAGTATTATTTTCGCAGAATAGTGGTGTTATTCGTATTTTATTTGGAAAATGGCTATTATTTTTTGTAGATCAGTTTTATTATTCGAGATATTTTTTTGGAAAAGGGTTATTATTTTTTGAAGAAAAACGGTGTTAGTATTCGCGTTATTATTAAGTTAAAGAAGTTTTATTTTCATAGAATAGTGGTGTTATTATTCGTGTTATTATTTGGAAAAGGGCTATTATTTTTTGTAGAAAAGCAGTGTTATAATTCGTGTTATTATTTGGAATAGGGGGATTATTTTCGAAGAAAAACGGTGTTAGTATTCGCGTTATTTTTTAGGATTAGAAGTTTTATTTTCGCAGAATAGTGGTGTTATTATTCGTATTTTATTTGGTAAAGGGCTATAATTTTTGTATAAATCTGTGTTCCTATTCGAGATATTTTATTTGGAAATGGGCTTTAATTTTTGTAGAAATCTGTGTTATTATTCGAGATATTTTTTGGAAAAGGGTTATTATTTTTTGAGGAAAAACGATGTTAGTATTCGCGTTATTTTTTAATAAAAGAAGTATTATTTTCGTAGAATAGTGGTGTTATTATTTGTGTTATTATTTGGAAAAGGGCTATTTTTTTTTTAGAAAAGCAGTGTTATTATTTGGAATAGGGGGATAATTTTTGAAGAAAAACGGTCTTAGTATTCGCGTTTTTTTTTCGTAAAATATGTATAATTTCCGCAGAATAGTGGTGTTATTATTCGTTTTATTTTTGGAAAATGGCTATTATTTTTTGTAGATCAGTGTTATTATACGAGATATTTTTTGGAAAAAAGCAATTATTTTTTGAAGAAAAACGTTGTTAGTATTCGCATTATTTTTTAGTAAAAGAAGTATTATTTTCGTAGAATAGTGGTGTTATTATTCGTGTTATTATTTGAGATATTTTTTGGAAAAGGGTTATTATTTTATGAACAAAAACGATGTTAGTATTCGCGTTATTTTTTAGTAAAAGAAGTATTATTTTCGTAGAATCGTGGTGTTATTATTCGTGTTATTTTTGGAAAAGGGCTATTATTTTTTGTAGAAAAGCAGTGATATAATTCGTGTTATTATTTGGAATAGGGGGATTATTTTCGAAGAAAAACGGTGTTAGTATTCGCATTATTTTTTAGGATAAGAAGTATTATTTTCGCAGAATAGTGGTGTTATTATTCGTATTTTATTTGGAAAAGGGCTATAATTTTTGTCGAAATCTGTGTTACTATTCGAGATATTTTATTTGGAAATGGGCTATAATTTTTGTAGAAATCTGTGTTATTATACGAGATATTTTTTGGAAAAGGGTTATTATTTTTTGAGGAAAAACGATGTTAGTATTCGCGTTATTTTTTAGTAAAAGAAGTATTATTTTCGTAGAATAGTGGTGTTATTATTCGTTTTTTTATTTGGAAAATGGCTATTATATTTATAGATCACTGTTATTATTCGGAAATTTTTTGGAAGAGGGTTATTATTTTTGAAGATAAACGATGTTAGTAATCGCATTATTTTTTAGTTAAAAAGAAGTATTATTTTCATAGATTAGTGAGGTTATTATTCATGTTATTATTTGGAAAAGGAGTATTTTTTTTTGTAGAAAAGCAGTGTTATTATTCGAGATATTTTTTGGAAAAGGGGTATTATTTTATGAAGGAAAATGATGTTTGTATTCGCTTAATTATTAAGTAAACGAAATTTTATTTTCGTAGAATAGTGGTGTTATTGTTCGTGCTATTATTTGGAAATAGGCTATTATTTTTTGTTGAAAAGAAGTGTTATAATTCGTGTTATTATTTGGAATAGGGGGATTATTTTTGAAGAAAAACGGTCTTAGAATTCGCGTTTTTTTTATGGAAAATGTGTATAATTTTTGTAGAATAGTGGTGTTATTATACGAGTTTTTTTTTTGAAAAGGGCTATTATTTTTTGTAGATCAGTGTTATTATTTGAGATATTTTTTGGAAAAAGGTTATTATTTTATGAAGAAAAACGAAGTTATTATTCGCGTTATTATTAAGTAAAAGAAGTTTTATTTTCTTAGAATAGTGGTGTGGAATGTGGAAAAGGGCTAATTTTTTTTTGTAAAAAAGCAGTGTTATAATTCGTGTTATTTTATGGAATAGGGGGATTATTTTTGAAGAAAAACGGTGTTAGTATTCGCGTTATTTTATAGGATAAGAAGTATTATTTTCGCAGAATAGTGGTGTTATTCGTATTTTATTTGGAAAATGGCTATTATTTTTTGTAGATCAGTTTTATTATTCGAGATATTTTTTTTGAAAAGGGTTATTATTTTTTGAAGAAAAACGGTGTTAGTATTCGCGTTATTATTAAGTTAAAGAAGTTTTATTTTCATAGAATAGTGGTGTTATTATTCGTGTTATTATTTGGAAAAGGGCTATTATTTTTTGTAGAAAAGCAGTGTTATAATTCGTGTTATTATTTGGAATAGGGGGATTATTTTCGAAGAAAAACGGTGTTAGTATTCGCGTTATTTTTTAGGATTAGAAGTTTTATTTTCGCAGAATAGTGGTGTTATTATTCGTATTTTATTTGGTAAAGGGCTATAATTTTTGTATAAATCTGTGTTCCTATTCGAGATATTTTATTTGGAAATGGGCTTTAATTTTTGTAGAAATCTGTGTAGAAATACGAGATATTTTTTGGAAAAGGGTTATTATTTTTTGAGGAAAAACGATGTTAGTATTCGCGTTATTTTTTAGTAAAAGAAGTATTATTTTCGTAGAATAGTGGTGTCATTATTCGTTTATTTTATTTGGAAAATGGCTTTTATATTTATAGATCACTGTTATTATTCGAGATATTTTTTGGAAAAGGGTTATTATTTTTGAAGATAAACGATGTTAGTAATCGCATTATTTTTTAGTTAAAAAGAAGTATTATTTTCATAGATTAGTGAGGTTATTATTCATGTTATTATTTGGAAAAGGAGTATTATTTTTTGTAGAAAAGCAGTGTTATTATTCGAGATATATTTTTGGAAAAGGGGTATTATTTTATGAAGGAAAATGATGTTTGTATTCGCTTAGTTATTAAGTAAACGAAATTTTATTTTCGTAGAATAGTGGTGTTATTATTCGTGCTATTATTTGGAAAAAGGCTATTATTTTTTGTTGAAAAGAAGTGTTATAATTCGTGTTATTATTTGGAATAGGGGGATTATTTTTGAAGAAAAACGGTCTTAGAATTCGCGTTTTTTTTATGGAAAATGTGTATAATTTTTGTAGAATAGTGGTGTTATTATACGAGTTTTTTTTTGAAAAGGGCTATTATTTTTTGTAGATCAGTGTTATTATTTGAGATATTTTTTGGAAAAAGGTTATTATTTTATGAAGAAAAACGAAGTAATTATTCGCGTTATTATTAAGTAAAAGAAGTTTTATTTTCTTAGAATAGTGGTGTGGAATGTGGAAAAGGGCTAATTTTTTTTGTAAAAAAGCAGTGTTATAATTCGTGTTATTTTATGGAATAGGGGGATTATTTTTGAAGAAAAACGGTGTTAGTATTCGCGTTATTTTATAGGATAAGAAGTATTATTTTCGCAGAATAGTGGTGTTATTCGTATTTTATTTGGAAAATGGCTATTATTTTTTGTAGATCAGTTTTATTATTCGAGATATTTTTTTGGAAAAGGGTTATTATTTTTTGAAGAAAAACGGTGTTAGTATTCGCGTTATTATTAAGTTAAAGAAGTTTTATTTTCATAGAATAGTGGTGTTATTATTCGTGTTATTATTTGGAAAAGGGCTATTATTTTTTGTAGAAAAGCAGTGTTATAATTCGTGTTATTATTTGGAATAGGGGGATTATTTTCGAAGAAAAACGGTGTTAGTATTCGCGTTATTTTTTAGGATTAGAAGTTTTATTTTCGCAGAATAGTGGTGTTATTATTCGTATTTTATTTGGTAAAGGGCTATAATTTTTGTATAAATCTGTGTTCCTATTCGAGATATTTTATTTGGAAATGGGCTTTAATTTTTGTAGAAATCTGTGTTATTATTCGAGATATTTTTTGGAAAAGGGTTATTATTTTTTGAGGAAAAACGATGTTAGTATTCGCGTTATTTTTTAATAAAAGAAGTATTATTTTCGTAGAATAGTGGTGTTATTATTTGTGTTATTATTTGGAAAAGGGCTATTTTTTTTTAGAAAAGCAGTGTTATTATTTGGAATAGGGGGATAATTTTTGAAGAAAAACGGTCTTAGTATTCGCGTTTTTTTTTCGTAAAATATGTATAATTTCCGCAGAATAGTGGTGTTATTATTCGTTTTATTTTTGGAAAATGGCTATTATTTTTTGTAGATCAGTGTTATTATACGAGATATTTTTTGGAAAAAAGCAATTATTTTTTGAAGAAAAACGTTGTTAGTATTCGCATTATTTTTTAGTAAAAGAAGTATTATTTTCGTAGAATAGTGGTGTTATTATTCGTGTTATTATTTGAGATATTTTTTGGAAAAGGGTTATTATTTTATGAACAAAAACGATGTTAGTATTCGCGTTATTTTTTAGTAAAAGAAGTATTATTTTCGTAGAATCGTGGTGTTATTATTCGTGTTATTTTTGGAAAAGGGCTATTATTTTTTGTAGAAAAGCAGTGATATAATTCGTGTTATTATTTGGAATAGGGGGATTATTTTCGAAGAAAAACGGTGTTAGTATTCGCATTATTTTTTAGGATAAGAAGTATTATTTTCGCAGAATAGTGGTGTTATTATTCGTATTTTATTTGGAAAAGGGCTATAATTTTTGTCGAAATCTGTGTTACTATTCGAGATATTTTATTTGGAAATGGGCTATAATTTTTGTAGAAATCTGTGTTATTATACGAGATATTTTTTGGAAAAGGGTTATTATTTTTTGAGGAAAAACGATGTTAGTATTCGCGTTATTTTTTAGTAAAAGAAGTATTATTTTCGTAGAATAGTGGTGTTATTATTCGTTTTTTTATTTGGAAAATGGCTATTATATTTATAGATCACTGTTATTATTCGAGATATTTTTTGGAAAAGGGTTATTATTTTTGAAGATAAACGATGTTAGTAATCGCATTATTTTTTAGTTAAAAAGAAGTATTATTTTCATAGATTAGTGAGGTTATTATTCATGTTATTATTTGGAAAAGGAGTATTATTTTTTGTAGAAAAGCAGTGTTATTATTCGAGATATTTTTTGGAAAAGGGGTATTATTTTATGAAGGAAAATGATGTTTGTATTCGCTTAATTATTAAGTAAACGAAATTTTATTTTCGTAGAATAGTGGTGTTATTGTTCGTGCTATTATTTGGAAATAGGCTATTATTTTTTGTTGAAAAGAAGTGTTATAATTCGTGTTATTATTTGGAATAGGGGGATTATTTTTGAAGAAAAACGGTCTTAGAATTCGCGTTTTTTTTTATGGAAAATGTGTATAATTTTTGTAGAATAGTGGTGTTATTATACGAGTTTTTTTTTTGCAAAGGGCTATTATTTTTTGTAGATCAGTGTTATTATTTGAGATATTTTTTGGAAAAAGGTTATTATTATATGAAGAAAAACGAAGTTATTATTCGCGTTATTATTAAGTAAAAGAAGTTTTATTTTCTTAGAATAGTGGTGTGGAATGTGGAAAAGGGCTAATTTTTTTTGTAAAAAAGCAGTGTTATAATTCGTGTTATTTTATGGAATAGGGGGATTATTTTTGAAGAAAAACGGTGTTAGTATTCGCGTTATTTTATAGGATAAGAAGTATTATTTTCGCAGAATAGTGGTGTTATTCGTATTTTATTTGGAAAATGGCTATTATTTTTTGTAGATCAGTTTTATTATTCGAGATATTTTTTTTGAAAAGGGTTATTATTTTTTGAAGAAAAACGGTGTTAGTATTCGCGTTATTATTAAGTTAAAGAAGTTTTATTTTCATAGAATAGTGGTGTTATTATTCGTGTTATTATTTGGAAAAGGGCTATTATTTTTTGTAGAAAAGCAGTGTTATAATTCGTGTTATTATTTGGAATAGGGGGATTATTTTCGAAGAAAAACGGTGTTAGTATTCGCGTTATTTTTTAGGATTAGAAGTTTTATTTTCGCAGAATAGTGGTGTTATTATTCGTATTTTATTTGGTAAAGGGCTATAATTTTTGTATAAATCTGTGTTCCTATTCGAGATATTTTATTTGGAAATGGGCTTTAATTTTTGTAGAAATCTGTGTTATTATTCGAGATATTTTTTGGAAAAGGGTTATTATTTTTTGAGGAAAAACGATGTTAGTATTCGCGTTATTTTTTAATAAAAGAAGTATTATTTTCGTAGAATAGTGGTGTTATTATTTGTGTTATTATTTGGAAAAGGGCTATTTTTTTTTTTAGAAAAGCAGTGTTATTATTTGGAATAGGGGGATAATTTTTGAAGAAAAACGGTCTTAGTATTCGCGTTTTTTTTTCGTAAAATATGTATAATTTCCGCAGAATAGTGGTGTTATTATTCGTTTTATTTTTGGAAAATGGCTATTATTTTTTGTAGATCAGTGTTATTATACGAGATATTTTTTGGAAAAAAGCAATTATTTTTTGAAGAAAAACGTTGTTAGTATTCGCATTATTTTTTAGTAAAAGAAGTATTATTTTCGTAGAATAGTGGTGTTATTATTCGTGTTATTATTTGAGATATTTTTTGGAAAAGGGTTATTATTTTATGAAGAAAAACGATGTTAGTATTCGCGTTATTATTAAGTTAAAGAAGTTTTATTTTCGTAGAATAGTGGTGTTTTTATTCGTGCTATTATTTGGAAATAGGCTATTATTTTTTGTGGAAAGAAGTGTTATAATTCGTGTTATTATTTGTAATAGGGGGATTATTTTTAAAGAAAAACGGTCTTAGGATTCGCGTTTTTTTTAGGGAAAATATGTATAATTTTTGTAGAATAGTGGTGTTATTATACGTGTTTTTTTTTTGGAAAAGGGCTATTATTTTTTGTTGATCAGTATTATTATAAGAGATATTTTTTGGAAAAAAGTTATTATTTTTTGAAGAAAAACGTTGTTAGTATTCGCATTATTTTTTAGTTAAAGAAGTATTATTTTCGTAGAATAGTGATGTTATTATTCGTGTTATTTTTGGAAAAGGGCTATTATTTTTTGTAGATAAACAGTGTTATAATTCGTTTTATTATTTGGAAAAGGATTATTATTTTATGAAGAAAAACGATGTTAGTATTCCCGATATTATTTAGGATAAGAAGTATAATTTTCGCAGAATAGTGGTGTTATTATTCGTATTTTATTTGGAAAAGGGCTATAATTTTTGAGAAATCTATAATTCGTATTTTATTTGGAAAAGGGCTATTATTTTTTGTAGATCAGTGTTATTATTCGAGATATTTTTTGGAAAAGGGTTATTATTTTATGAAGAAAACTATGTTAGTATTCGCGTTATTATTAAGTTAAAGAAGTTTTATTTTCATAGAATAGTGGTGTTTTTATTCGTGTTATTATTTGGAAAAGGGCTATTATTTTTTGTAGAAAAGCAGTGTTATAATTCGTGTTATTATTTGGAATAGGGGGATTATTTTCGAAGAAAAACGGTGTTAGTATTCGCGTTATTTTTTAGGATTAGAAGTTTTATTTTCGCAGAATAGTGGTGTTATTATTCGTATTTTATTTGGTAAAGGGCTATAATTTTTGTAGAAATCTGTGTTACTATTCGAGATATTTTATTTGGAAATGGGTTATAATTTTTGTAGAAATCTGTGTAGAAATACGAGATATTTTTTGGAAAAGGGTTATTATTTTTTGAGGAAAAACGATGTTAGTATTCGCGTTATTTTTTAGTAAAAGAAGTATTATTTTCGTAGAATAGTGGTGTCATTATTCGTTTATTTTATTTGGAAAATGGCTATTATATTTATAGATCACTGTTATTATTCGAGATATTTTTTGGAAAAGGGTTATTATTTTTGAAGATAAACGATGTTAGTAATCGCATTATTTTTTAGTTAAAAAGAAGTATTATTTTCATAGATTAGTGAGGTTATTATTCATGTTATTATTTGGAAAAGGAGTATTATTTTTTGTAGAAAAGCAGTGTTATTATTCGAGATATATTTTTGGAAAAGGGGTATTATTTTATGAAGGAAAATGATGTTTGTATTCGCTTAGTTATTAAGTAAACGAAATTTTATTTTCGTAGAATAGTGGTGTTATTATTCGTGCTATTATTTGGAAAAAGGCTATTATTTTTTGTTGAAAAGAAGTGTTATAATTCGTGTTATTATTTGGAATAGGGGGATTATTTTTGAAGAAAAACGGTCTTAGAATTCGCGTTTTTTTTATGGAAAATGTGTATAATTTTTGTAGAATAGTGGTGTTATTATACGAGTTTTTTTTTGAAAAGGGCTATTATTTTTTGTAGATCAGTGTTATTATTTGAGATATTTTTTGGAAAAAGGTTATTATTTTATGAAGAAAAACGAAGTAATTATTCGCGTTATTATTAAGTAAAAGAAGTTTTATTTTCTTAGAATAGTGGTGTGGAATGTGGAAAAGGGCTAATTTTTTTTGTAAAAAAGCAGTGTTATAATTCGTGTTATTTTATGGAATAGGGGGATTATTTTTGAAGAAAAACGGTGTTAGTATTCGCGTTATTTTATAGGATAAGAAGTATTATTTTCGCAGAATAGTGGTGTTATTCGTATTTTATTTGGAAAATGGCTATTATTTTTTGTAGATCAGTTTTATTATTCGAGATATTTTTTGGAAAAGGGTTATTATTTTTTGAAGAAAAACGGTGTTAGTATTCGCGTTATTATTAAGTTAAAGAAGTTTTATTTTCATAGAATAGTGGTGTTATTATTCGTGTTATTATTTGGAAAAGGGCTATTATTTTTTGTAGAAAAGCAGTGTTATAATTCGTGTTATTATTTGGAATAGGGGGATTATTTTCGAAGAAAAACGGTGTTAGTATTCGCGTTATTTTTTAGGATTAGAAGTTTTATTTTCGCAGAATAGTGGTGTTATTATTCGTATTTTATTTGGTAAAGGGCTATAATTTTTGTATAAATCTGTGTTCCTATTCGAGATATTTTATTTGGAAATGGGCTTTAATTTTTGTAGAAATCTGTGTTATTATTCGAGATATTTTTTGGAAAAGGGTTATTATTTTTTGAGGAAAAACGATGTTAGTATTCGCGTTATTTTTTAATAAAAGAAGTATTATTTTCGTAGAATAGTGGTGTTATTATTTGTGTTATTATTTGGAAAAGGGCTATTTTTTTTTTAGAAAAGCAGTGTTATTATTTGGAATAGGGGGATAATTTTTGAAGAAAAACGGTCTTAGTATTCGCGTTTTTTTTTCGTAAAATATGTATAATTTCCGCAGAATAGTGGTGTTATTATTCGTTTTATTTTTGGAAAATGGCTATTATTTTTTGTAGATCAGTGTTATTATACGAGATATTTTTTGGAAAAAAGCAATTATTTTTTGAAGAAAAACGTTGTTAGTATTCGCATTATTTTTAGTAAAAGAAGTATTATTTTCGTAGAATAGTGGTGTTATTATTCGTGTTATTATTTGAGATATTTTTTGGAAAAGGGTTATTATTTTATGAACAAAAACGATGTTAGTATTCGCGTTATTTTTTAGTAAAAGAAGTATTATTTTCGTAGAATCGTGGTGTTATTATTCGTGTTATTTTTGGAAAAGGGCTATTATTTTTTGTAGAAAAGCAGTGATATAATTCGTGTTATTATTTGGAATAGGGGGATTATTTTCGAAGAAAAACGGTGTTAGTATTCGCATTATTTTTTAGGATAAGAAGTATTATTTTCGCAGAATAGTGGTGTTATTATTCGTATTTTATTTGGAAAAGGGCTATAATTTTTGTCGAAATCTGTGTTACTATTCGAGATATTTTATTTGGAAATGGGCTATAATTTTTGTAGAAATCTGTGTTATTATACGAGATATTTTTTGGAAAAGGGTTATTATTTTTTGAGGAAAAACGATGTTAGTATTCGCGTTATTTTTTAGTAAAAGAAGTATTATTTTCGTAGAATAGTGGTGTTATTATTCGTTTTTTTATTTGGAAAATGGCTATTATATTTATAGATCACTGTTATTATTCGGAAATTTTTTGGAAGAGGGTTATTATTTTTGAAGATAAACGATGTTAGTAATCGCATTATTTTTTAGTTAAAAAGAAGTATTATTTTCATAGATTAGTGAGGTTATTATTCATGTTATTATTTGGAAAAGGAGTATTTTTTTTTGTAGAAAAGCAGTGTTATTATTCGAGATATTTTTTGGAAAAGGGGTATTATTTTATGAAGGAAAATGATGTTTGTATTCGCTTAATTATTAAGTAAACGAAATTTTATTTTCGTAGAATAGTGGTGTTATTGTTCGTGCTATTATTTGGAAATAGGCTATTATTTTTTGTTGAAAAGAAGTGTTATAATTCGTGTTATTATTTGGAATAGGGGGATTATTTTTGAAGAAAAACGGTCTTAGAATTCGCGTTTTTTTTATGGAAAATGTGTATAATTTTTGTAGAATAGTGGTGTTATTATACGAGTTTTTTTTTTGAAAAGGGCTATTATTTTTTGTAGATCAGTGTTATTATTTGAGATATTTTTTGGAAAAAGGTTATTATTTTATGAAGAAAAACGAAGTTATTATTCGCGTTATTATTAAGTAAAAGAAGTTTTATTTTCTTAGAATAGTGGTGTGGAATGTGGAAAAGGGCTAATTTTTTTTTGTAAAAAAGCAGTGTTATAATTCGTGTTATTTTATGGAATAGGGGGATTATTTTTGAAGAAAAACGGTGTTAGTATTCGCGTTATTTTATAGGATAAGAAGTATTATTTTCGCAGAATAGTGGTGTTATTCGTATTTTATTTGGAAAATGGCTATTATTTTTTGTAGATCAGTTTTATTATTCGAGATATTTTTTTTGAAAAGGGTTATTATTTTTTGAAGAAAAACGGTGTTAGTATTCGCGTTATTATTAAGTTAAAGAAGTTTTATTTTCATAGAATAGTGGTGTTATTATTCGTGTTATTATTTGGAAAAGGGCTATTATTTTTTGTAGAAAAGCAGTGTTATAATTCGTGTTATTATTTGGAATAGGGGGATTATTTTCGAAGAAAAACGGTGTTAGTATTCGCGTTATTTTTTAGGATTAGAAGTTTTATTTTCGCAGAATAGTGGTGTTATTATTCGTATTTTATTTGGTAAAGGGCTATAATTTTTGTATAAATCTGTGTTCCTATTCGAGATATTTTATTTGGAATTGGGCTTTAATTTTTGTAGAAATCTGTGTAGAAATACGAGATATTTTTTGGAAAAGGGTTATTATTTTTTGAGGAAAAACGATGTTAGTATTCGCGTTATTTTTTAGTAAAAGAAGTATTATTTTCGTAGAATAGTGGTGTCATTATTCGTTTTTTTTATTTGGAAAATGGCTATTATATTTATAGATCACTGTTATTATTCGAGATATTTTTTGGAAAAGGGTTATTATTTTGGAAGATAAACGATGTTAGTAATCGCATTATTTTTTAGTTAAAAAGAAGTATTATTTTCATAGATTAGTGAGGTTATTATTCATGTTATTATTTGGAAAAGGAGTATTATTTTTTGTAGAAAAGCAGTGTTATTATTCGAGATATATTTTGGAAAAGGGGTATTATTTTATGAAGGAAAATGATGTTTGTATTCGCTTAATTATTAAGTAAACGAAATTTTATTTTCGTAGATTAGTGGTGTTATTATTCGTGCTATTATTTGGAAAAAGGCTATTATTTTTTGTTGAAAAGAAGTGTTATAATTCGTGTTATTATTTGGAATAGGGGGATTATTTTTGAAGAAAAACGGTCTTAGAATTCGCGTTTTTTTTATGGAAAATGTGTATAATTTTTGTAGAATAGTGGTGTTATTATACGAGTTTTTTTTTTGAAAAGGGCTATTATTTTTTGTAGATCAGTGTTTTTATTTGAGATATTTTTTGGAAAAAGGTTATTATTTTATGAAGAAAAACGAAGTTATTATTCGCGTTATTATTAAGTAAAAGAAGTTTTATTTTCTTAGAATAGTGGTGTTATTATTCGTGTTATTATGTGGAAAAGGGCTAATTTTTTTTGTAAAAAAGCAGTGTTATAATTCGTGTTATTTTATGGAATAGGGGGATTATTTTTGAAGAAAAACGGTGTTAGTATTCGCGTTATTTTATAGGATAAGAAGTATTATTTTCGCAGAATAGTGGTGTTATTCGTATTTTATTTGGAAAATGGCTATTATTTTTTGTAGATCAGTTTTATTATTCGAGATATTTTTTTGGAAAAGGGTTATTGTTTTTTGAAGAAAAACGGTGTTTGTATTCGCGTTATTATTAAGTTAAAGAAGTTTTATTTTCATAGAATAGTGGTGTTATTATTCGTGTTATTATTTGGAAAAGGGCTCTTATTTTTTGTAGAAAAGCAGTGTTATAATTCGTGTTATTATTTGGAATAGGGGGATTATTTTCGAAGAAAAACGGTGTTAGTATTCGCGTTATTTTTTAGGATTAGAAGTTTTATTTTCGCAGAATAGTGGTGTTATTATTCGTATTTTATTTGGTAAAGGGCTATAATTTTTGTAGAAATCTGTGTTCCTATTCGAGATATTTTATTTGGAAATGGGCTTTAATTTTTGTAGAAATCTGTGTTATTATTCGAGATATTTTTTGGAAAAGGGTTATTATTTTTTGAGGAAAAACGATGTTAGTATTCGCGTTATTTTTTAGTAAAAGAAGTATTATTTTCGTAGAATAGTGGTGTTATTATTCGTGTTATTATTTGGAAAAGGGCTATTTTTTTTTTGTAGAAAAGCAGTGTTATTATTTGGAATAGGGGGATAATTTTTGAAGAAAAACGGTCTTAGTATTCGCGTTTTTTTTCGTAAAATATGTATAATTTCCGCAGAATAGTGGTGTTATTATTCGTTTTATTTTTGGAAAATGGATATTATTTTTTGTAGATCAGTGTTATTATACGAGATATTTTTTGGAAAAAAGTAATTATTTTTTGAAGAAAAACGTTGTAAGTATTCGCATTATTTTTTAGTTGAAGAAGTATTATTTTCGTAGAATAGTGGTGTTATTTTTCGTGTTATTATTGGAAAAGGGCTATTATTTTTTGTAGATAAGCACAGTTATAATTCGTTTTATTATTTGGAAAAGGGTTATTATTTTATGAAGAAAAACGATGTGAGTATTCCCGTTATTATTTAGGATAAGAAGTATTATTTTCGCAGAATAGTGGTGTTATTATTCGTATTTTATTTGGTAAAGGGCTATTGTTTTTGTAGAAATCTGTGTTATTATTCGAGATCTTTTTTTTGGAAATGGGGTATTATTTTTGAAGAAAAACGGTGTAGGTATTAGCGTTATTTTTAATGACAAGAATTATTATTTTCGTAGAATAGTGGTGTAAATATTTGGAAAAAGTTTATTATTTTTTGTAGAAAAGCAGTGTTGTTATTCGAGATTTTTTTTTTGACAAGGAGTATTCTTTATTTTTTTATTTTATTTATTTATTGATTTCAGATATGCAACGAGGTTATACACGTTGGTGATAGAATCACCTGTAACGCGTGTAAAGATGATTTACACTTCAACTGTGTGGGAATTGTTGAAAGCAATTTCAGGAAAATGAGTAAAACAAATCGCACAAACTGGATGTGTATCAAATGTAAGACTGGTACAAAAAAAGAATTAATGCAAGATACAAGCACTTTAGTGCCCCAGCCATCGCCAAGAGACCCGCTAACATCAGTATTATACGAAATAAAACTCATACGTGAAGAATTAGTTTCATTTAAAGAAATCAAAAAGGATATGACTGCCACGCGCTTAGAATTTGAATCTTTTAAAACAAGTATGTCTTTTTTTAATAAAAAATTTGATGAAATTGAAAGAAAAGTTAATATTTTTGACAATAAGATTAAAACCATCGAAACCTTGGAACTAGAAGTCATTAATATCAAAAAACAGCTCAATGAAAAAGAACAATGGGACAGACTTAACAATATTGAAATTGTTGGATTACCAGAAAATAGATCTGAAGTCGTAGAAGACATTGTTACTAACATAGGGCATAAATTGAACGTGCAAATATCTAAACAAGACATCGATTACTGCTCAAGAATATCGTCACGAACAAAACCTATGGATAAACCAAAAAATATCATAGTGAAATTTCGCAATCGTCACACCAAAGATGTATTACTATCAGCCATGCGTAAAAACAAAGGTTTACGGACGAGCGATATCGGAATCCAAGGAGAACCAAAATCTATATATCTTAATGAACATCTTACCGTGAATAACAAATACCTTTTTTACAAAACCAAAATTATATGCAAAGAGAAGGAATACCAATTCTGCTGGATAAAAAATTGTCGAATCTATATACGCAGGAACGAGGTGTCACCGGTTACGATAATCAGTCAAGAAGAAGACCTACTCAAAATAAAATGAAAATTCTGCAATCGAACAACGTTACACTATCACCAAATCCAATAGATATTTTAAAACACACCATCCTTTATACTTTCCTATCCTCTCCTCTACACTATCCCGTATATTGCCATTTACTGCGCTTCGTCGTACCCTTAACTATTATCAATCAATTTAAAACAAAGAAATTTACAATATTTTACAAAGTTACTATCGTCTATGTTCTTCAATGGGGTTAAATATTTATCTACAAAACGTACGTGGACTTAGAAGCAAAACAGAAACATTTTTAATCAACTGTCTAAGTAACGACTTCGATATCATCTGCCTCACAGAAACATGGCTCTTGGAGAGCATCAATAGCTCGGAACTCTTTGACTCAAGATACGTTGTATTCCGTAGAGATCGTGAGTATGAAATAGTTAATCAAAAACTAGGAGGCGGAGTTCTTATTGCAGTTAGGAATGAACTCAATCCGAAACAACAATTAACATGGATATCTCACGCTGAAGACATATGGGTATCATTGAATGTAAATCCATCTCTTAAGGTCAACATTTGTTGCAGTTATCACCCACAGGGTGTAAATTACTTTGACAATATGCAATATCACTTAGACAATGCTAGTAACCTAATAAATAACTTCCCTGATGACATTTTCATACTAACTGGAGATTACAACTTACCTCAGTTAAATTGGTCTCTTGATATCAATTCTGTCCCCATCCTACAAATAAATTCTACTACACCAGCTAGCACGCTACTTCTTGATTTCCTTTCACTCACTGAAACTTATCAAATTAACACGCACCATAATTCAATGGGTAGAATTTTGGATTTGGTAATATCTAACTCACAGAATGTTTCCGTCATTGAATGTGACTCTCCTCTTGTACCAGAAGATTCGCATCACAAATCCCTAATTATAAATATTAATATGGCAACTATCAAGTACATGAACCCAAATTCACGTGAAATATTTTTATTCCACAAAGCTGACTATATAAACATCAAGCATAGACTTTCTGATATAGATTGGACTACTCACTTCAATAACCTAAATTTAGAAGATTCATTATCTCTCTTATATGATAAGCTCAATGCATTAATCGTAGAATTTGTTCCTAAAAAATATGCTTCAGCCAGCAAAAATTATCCTGCTTGGTATAGCAGACCCTTAATCAAAATAATAAAAGAGAAAACCAAATATCATACGAAATGGAAAAAATTTTCTAACCCCAGAGATTACGATAGTTTTGCCCTATTGCGATCACGTCAAAAAAACCTCACAAGATCCTGTTTCAATTTGTACGTCGCTAAAATAGAAAACTCACTCAAATCCAATCCAAAGAATATTTGGTCATATGTTAAATCAAAACGTCCATTAAATAACTTACCTCTCACCATGCATTATAATCAATCTACTGCAAATGATGGTCCAACTATTTGTAGTAAATTCAATGAATATTTTGCTTCTGTATTTGTTGACAGTTCTGAACAACCACCTGCAATGGATATCCCAGATTCTAACTCACAAGTATTCTTACACAAAGTCACTATCAATCCTATTCTGGTATATAACTATCTCACAAAAATTGATACTAGCAAAGGAGCTGGTTACGATAACATTCCAGCCCATTTAATAAAACAATGTGCCAATGAATTATGTCATCCATTATACTTAATGTTCCAAAGATCCCTTAATGAGGGTCATTTCCCAAGTATGTGGAAAAAAGCCCTTATAACACTGTGGGGATTGAGGAGGCAAGCCCCTCTGGCTTGCCTATATAAATCCCCACCAACGACGAGCCAAGACAGTTCTCATTTAACATTCTCACTGGCCAGTCAATAAACACAATGTAACCCAATCAGCAGTTTCAATATCTTCCCACTATAGGTACCCACCATACGTCTATATAGTGGTGAAACCCGACGTGATATATACCTATAGTGGGAATAGTGTTGATGTTTAGAAATTTTGTTATATGAGCCTTCGTGAACCGTGGACTAGATAACGAATCCGTCCTACACTTTCGTCACAGTGCAAGCTTGCAAAAATAAACATCAAGCGATAACACCGCTGTGAAAATTCAATACTGCTGACACTTACTTTGTTTTGTCGTGAGAACTCATAATCTGAGAAGTGACTACTGCCCCATCGTGATGTCTACCACGCTACCAGCAACTCCCGCCTGCGAACTTTTCTGCATCCCGTCAAGCTAGATCCGCTTGACCACGACAATCCAAGCCGCTCGCTCTCATCTCATCGCCTCCACGACAAGCCCAAGCTGCTCACTCTCGTCTTATCGCCTCCATGAAAAGCCCAAGCAGCTCGCTCTCATCTCATCGCCACTACGACAAGCCCAAGCGGCTCGCTCTCGTCTCATCGCCACCACGACAAGCCCAAGCCGCTCATCCGTGTCTCGTCGACATGACAAGCCGATACCGCTCATCCTTGTCTCATCGAGAGATAACGAAACCAGACCAGGACTTAAATTTTTGATAAAGACATTCTCTTAAATTTCGTGCTCCTGCCAGACATGGACTCACATCTTTGCTGACACACGCAAGAAATCATCTCACCGATTCACAACCCATGATTGAGGACCTAGTGCTCACTTTACAGCTCCTGCAAAAGGAAGTAAAGTCACTAACAAGCATCCTCAGCAGGCTAAACTGGAGGACCACTCCAAAGCTGTCAGACTCACTTGACACGCCGTAAACAACAAGCAACCTCATCAGGCTATACTGGAAGACCATTCCAAAGCTGTTAATCACTTGATACGCCGTAAGCAACAAGCAAAATCAACAACACCATCTCGCTCATAGATTTTCTCTCCAACACCTTTTCCTCATCTGGAAGATGTCCTGCAACTACCAGTACGTTTTGCAATACAACCCACTCGAGAAGTCCAAGATCCAACGTAGGATCAAGCCAAAAGCAAAGAAGAGAACGACCAAGCAACAATTTCTCTGTCCGGCCTATACAAACACCAGAAGACCAGGATTACGTATGCCAGTACCTACAGCTACTCGATCTCTGGAATTCAACATCCGGTCAACAAGAACCAACAGCAAACAAATCAACATTTTCATCAAATCGTTCTACCTTTTAGTGTCCTCTAAGTGTTTTCAAAATAATGTATTCTATCGTAACAAAAAAACTTCAGTCGTGAATTTACGCAACCTCGTTTATATTATTCGTGTTATCTACAACATACTATACAGTGTCAAAATACTCCTGCTGCATATATAAACTTTTCAGTATCTACAATATCATACAAGCAAGATTTTTTATGTATTTCGTTAATTTCTATTATGCCAACTAATCATTCTCACACGGCTAAGTTCAGGTGTTTTTCCAAGGAACTGCAGACCTTGATTAATAACTGAACTTCAATCTCAGCAAATCTGATCAATTTGCTGACTAAAAAATTAAACATAAAAAATCTCGTTTTCTTTGTACCATTTTAATTTATTTTTCTTTGTAATATGATACGCAGCGCCGAATGCTTTACAGCAATCCGAATGTTATCTATTTATAATATAGTCAAACAAGCAACACATATCATTATGCAATTTGAGACATTTCTTCATATCTTAATTAATAATATTTTTCCATTCAATGTACACATTGCACGATTCCAATGTTTCTCAAACTTTGAATATTTATTTTACATGTTTGATAATCTTTTATGTTCACACTGTTAAATCATACAAATTATTTTACTGTTTTTACAAATTATGTATGTCAAATTTAATTGTTATATGTAGCGTTATCACTTAGAGGGGAGCACTGTGGGGATTGAGGAGGCAAGCCCCTCTGGCTTGCCTATATAAATCCCCACCAACGACGAGCCAAGACAGTTCTCATTTAACATTCTCACTGGCCAGTCAATAAACACAATGTAACCCAATCAGCAGTTTCAATATCTTCCCACTATAGGTACCCACCATACGTCTATATAATACACAAAACTGGAGACAATTCAAACATCGAAAATTATAGACCAATCTCGAAATTGTGTATTTTCAGTAAATTATTTGAAAAAATCATTATAGATCAAATTAATCCTGAAATAAGAACATCTTTAACTATTAAACAACATGGATTCCTTAGTAAAAGATCAGTGGAAACCAATTTATTAGAATTTACCGACCATTCATTTTCTGCCTTACTCGAAAATAACCAGTTAGATACAATATACCTAGATTTTGCCAAAGCGTTCGACAAAATTAACCACAATATTCTGTGTTTTAAATTATGGAACTTTGGCATACGTGGCGATCTGTACAGATGGATAAAGTCCTATATAACAAATAGATCACAAGCAGTAGCCGCCAAAGGTTTCCAATCGTGTTTTGTTCCAATTCCCTCCGGAGTACCGCAGGGTTCTCACCTGGGTCCCTTGCTTTTCCTGATCTACATTAACGACATAACACAATGCATAGCTACCTCTGAAATAATTCTTTTTGCCGACGACAGTAAATTATATAAACAAATCTCATCTACACATGACTGCTCACTGCTACAACAGGATTTAAATAACCTTTTTTGCTACTGTGAAAAAAATCAATTATATATAAATATAAATAAATGTTTCTCAATGAGTTTCAGTAGAAGCAGAAATGTAATTAAATTTCACTACACTATTAATAATAATATATTGTCGCAAAAACTCGAAGCGAGAGACCTAGGCGTTATCCTTGATAACAAACTATCATTTATTCCTCATATTGATTCTGTCGTAAATAAAAGCTACAGAAACTTGGGTTTCATACAAAGAATAACCAAATCCTTCAAAGAAACAACCTCGCTAGTTCTTCTATTTAATGCCTTTGTTAGAAGTCATTTGGAGTTTGCATCAACCGTATGGAGCCCTAGTTACAATATTCACATCGACAGAATTGAGAGGATTCAGAGAAGGTTTGTTAAAACGCTTAATTTTAGAAAAAAAATTTACCGCCATGATTATGACCAATCTTTAAAATTACATGGGTTTATATCACTTGAAAAAAGAAGAAAGATATCCGATGTCTATCTGCTTTATAAAATACTTAATAACCTTGTAGACAGCTCTTACCTACTCCAAAAAATTTCTTTCAACTGCCCCATGAAAACAACACGCCAAAATCACCTTTTCTATACACCATACTGCAGAACAAATTACGCACAGAATAATTATGTCAACAGATGCTTAAATTATTACAATAGTCTTGACCCCCAACCTGATATATTTAACTCCACACAGACATCGATGAAACGCCAATTACGCGCAGTTATTGGTAATATTACTGGTTAAAAATCAAACCTACTTTCCTTAAACATTCATCCCTTCCTTATCAACGCTTTCCTATATCCATTACCCTTCCCTTTCCCCCACATACACTCACCATCTTACAATGACTACCCAACATTAATAATGTATAATAATTTAAATATGTGAAACTTTATAATTGGCTATTTATTTTGTATTCTCATTTGAAATTAAGTATTATAAATGTATAGCTGTTAAGTTTCCAAACAAATGAAAAATAAAAAAAAAATAAATAAATAAATAAAATTTATTTTATAAGAGTATTACACAATATTTTGACTAAGTTACAATTTATGACAAAAATTACAGTATTGATATTCTCTCGATAGAGTTAAAAACTCGTGTTCGATAGAGGAGTATCGTAATTACATACAGAAAAAAAATTCAACATATAGGATTATGTATTGCCAAAAATGTGCCCTTTTAATGCTATTTTAAATTTATTTAGAATCTATAATTTATTTTTTAACTTATTATTTTTGAGAAAAAAACGGTGGTAGTATTCGCGTTATTTTTTTAAGGAAATTAACATTATTTTCGTAGAATAGTGGTGTTATTATTCGTGTTATTATTAGGAAAAGGGGTATTATTTTTTGTACCACTAAGCAATGTTATTATTCGAGATATTTTTATGAAAAGGGGAATAATTTTTGAAGAAAAACGGTGTTAGTATATGCGTTATTTTTTAGGATGAGAAGTATTATTTTCATAGAATAGTGGTGTTATATCGTATTTTATTTCGCAGAATAGTGGTGTTATTAATCGCGTTATTATTTGGAAAAGGGGTATTATTTTTTTGTAGAAATCAATGTTATTATTCGAGATATTTTTTAGAAAAGGGTTATTATTTTTTGTAGAAATCAGTGTTATTATTCGAGATTTTTTTTAGAAAAGGGTTATTATTTTTTGAAGAAATCAGTGTTATTATTCGAGATATTTTTTAGAAAAGGGTTATTATTTTTTGTAGAAATCAGTGTTATTATTCGAGATATTTTTTAGAAAAGGGTTATTATTTTTTGTAGAAATCAGTGTTATTATTCGAGATATTTTTTAGAAAAGGGTTATTATTTTTTGTAGAAATCAGTGTTATTATTCGAGATATTTTTTAGAAAAGGGTTATTATTTTTTGTAGAAATCAGTGTTATTATTCGAGATATTTTTTAGAAAAGGGTTATTATTTTTTGTAGAAATCAGTGTTATTATTCGAGATATTTTTTGGATAAGGGGGTATTATTTTTTTTAGAAATCAGTGTTATTATTCGAGATATTTTTTGGAAAAGGGGTATTATTTTTAATAAAAAAACATTGTTAGTATTTGCGTTATTTTTTCCTAATAAAACGGTGTTACTATTTGCGATATTTTTTTAGGAAAATAGGTTATTTTTTTAATAGGGTTATTATGTTTGTAGAAAAGCGATATTAGCCCCTAGCAGAATTCTGATAGAAGATAAGCTGAGTTTAAATATACCAAAGAATGAAAATTCAGGGAAATCGATAGAACTGAATGGTCTTTTTTAAAAATAAAAAGATTCTGTTGAAATGTAAGCTCAGCTATAAAACTTGCAAAACATTTTTTTTTGCAAGAATAAATATATCGTTGTGTAAAATATCCTTGTACATTCCGTCAAATAAATGCTTGTGCTATAGGCGAATGAAATTGGTTGAGGCCTCTGCCACCTGACGAGACCTCTTCTGTGCGCGTTTTTGTTTTTAGAATTCGACGCCAACATAGCCAGACACTACTGATAGCAAGAAGAAGAAAAAAATGTAAATCGTCAAAAAGATACACAAAGCTGACAGCAAGATAAAAAAATAGTAGACCTCCAAAAATGTGTCAATTTTGACAAAGTACCTACAAAGTATTTTCTTCCTGACAATCGGAGATTTTCTAGTCAGTTTTTAACAGTAAAACTGTATGATATTTAGTAGTGAAGCTATTAGGGAGCAAAATTAAAACACCGCTAGTGTCAATTTGTCGTATGCCAGTGTCAATTTCTCCTGAGCAAGCTACGGATTACGATTTATCCTAAATCACAATGCATCTGTTTCAAAAGTTAATTCTATAAAACTAAGTATTTATATTGCGCCATTTAATTATTCAGGATCATTCCACGGATGCTGATACTAATACGGCTTAAGGTGTAACTTTTTTAAACTGATAAAAAGTCAATTATGTTAAGAACAGTAAAATGTTTTTCACAATTGACCTATATCGCATAAAATTAATTAATTACTCAAAATAAATTTATTGTACATGGCAACACAAATTTTGAATAATGAAAACACCAACCGATATATGTCAGATGTCAGTGAAAATTGTCATTTTAAGCGTCCGCGTCTTGTTTTTACATTGATGAAGTGTAATGAAATTAAAATATATATTCTCACAAATATTGTTAATTTATTTGTATCGTAAATTAAATAAAATAATTGTTTATTTACTTGTCTTTACGTCATTTCTGTAGTGAAAATTATTAATACAATTTTGTTTAATATTATTAGTATTTTCGAATTAATTCTATCATGTTTATATAAAACAGTTTATTGCTTCTCATAAAAAAAAATAATAGACTAATCGGGTTCGATGGACCCTCTGGACGAGTTGTCAGACTCGAAGGAGTCGCCCCCAAAAATGGGAAAGTTTGTCAAGAAGAGAAGGAAGATGTCCCTAACCCTGGGACAGAAAGCGGAGATCCTGGACAGGCTGAAGAGCGGGGAGGGGTCCACGTCCGTGGCCAAGGCCCTGAAGATCAACGAATCGACTGTGAGATCCATCAAGAAGATGGAGGCCAGGATCAGGGCCAGCCTCGCGGCCGGAGTCTCCAAATGTGCCAAGGTCAGTAACAATCAAAATGACACCAACAGACAGAATATAATGTTTTTGATACGACAATTTATTGAGAAATAAATTCATAAAAAAATAAAATAAAGGGGTAAGAAAGAAATGCAAAGAGAAAATTTGAATGGACAGAAATGTCGTTACTTCATCACTTAGGCCATTCCATAGTCTAGCTGATTGTACTTGAAAAGAAGAGTTGAAAAATTATGTATTGTGAATGGGGATAGCTAGTGAAGTACGTTCAGCAGATCGAAGGGATAGGCCGTGACTTGACAAGAAAAGGACGTTATTTTTTAAATTATACACGCACACACCATCACGTCGTAGACAGAGAGAACGGAATGTCACATTTTTCTATCTTGACACACATACACCGTCTTCATACATGTTAACGGTCTGTTGTTCATGCTTCTTTCATTTCCATCTTTCAGAATATCATTTACATGGTCGTGCCATCCTTTTTTTAAGCACCCTCAACCTCTTATTCCGTTCCTGTCATCTTTGTATATTTTATTTTTCAGGTGTTCCTCATTCATTCTTCCCATGTGGCCAAACCATCTCAATATGTTAACTTTCATTCATCATTTTGAGTCCTTGTTTCTAACATACATCGTCCTATTACAGATTCTTCTTAGCGATCTCATTTCAACTGCATTTATTCTGCTTTCGTGCGACTTCTGCCATGTCTAGGTTTCACTTGCATACGTCATACGTATAATTTACCAATCATTATTCTCAACCTGTTATTTTATACAGGATTGATTCTTCTTATGTCATATTTTGGTATTTTTATTTTTAAATACTTTTGGGAAAAATAAAATCAGTGTATACTTTTATCTGTAACGATATTGTGCGTCTGTTCCAGGTGACTCTCTTTAACATAACATTAAGGAAGATGGAGCGATCTCTCATGGCTTGGATGAACGAGGAAGAAACGAGGGGAGCAGCTCCCGACATGATAACTATACAAGCAAAAGCCAAACTATTGCATGACCAGGTAAATATATTTTATACTACTTAAGGTAGGTATATAACGCTAAGACCGAATGCAGTGTCCTAGATAACTAAATACTAACTCCTAACCTCACTGGAGTATTTAGTATTCTTAAATTAGCAATTGCGTTGCAGAGACATCACTAACTAAATACTACAACAAACTTAAGGTCGATGGCGTAGAATTTCACATTATTGTGTATGAAGAAAAGAGATAGATAGCTTTCTATTGGCTTAGAAATCTCTTTTCTGATGTTTGACGTTTAAAATGTTTTTTTGCTATAACAACACAAACATATGTAACCAACTTCACACTGTCAGTTCGATGTCACGATTTTTTTGAAATTCCACCGAATTTTCGGCATCTCGTATAGATCGCTGAATTACCAAATACATATACAACGAAGCCGATAAAATCATCATCCACCGAAAAAGTCTCGTATTTTAGTATTACACCACTTGTAAGGTTCCTCGCTATCGACCTTACTTTTTGACAATGCAATGCAATGTGTCTCATACGTGAACTTGGTAGCATCCTCCAGTTAGGAAGCCACGTGATCTCCTAACTTAAGTGAGCGACTGTGCAATGAAAACATGGTTAGTATTTAGATATGTCTCTGCAATGCAATGTGTCTCATACGTGAACTTGGTAGCATCCTCCAGTTAGGAAGCCACGTGATCTCCTAACTTAAGTGAGCGACTGTGCAATGAAAACATGGTTAGTATTTAGATATGTCTCTGCAATGCAATGTGTCTCATACGTGAACTTGGTAGCATCCTCCAGTTAGGAAGCCACGTGATCTCCTAACTTAAGTGAGCGACTGTGCAATGAAAACATGGTTAGTATTTAGATATGTCTCTGCAATGCAATGTCTCATAGGTGAACTTGGTAGCATCCTCCAGTTAGGAAGCCACGTGATCTCCTAACTTAAGTGAGCGACTGTGCAATGAAAACATGGTTAGTATTTAGATATGTCTCTGCAATGCAATGTGTCTCATACGTGAACTTGGTAGCATCCTCCAGTTAGGAAGCCACGTGATCTCCTAACTTAAGTGAGCGACTGTGCAATGAAAACATGGTTAGTATTTAGATATGTCTCTGCAATGCAATGTCTCATACGTGAACTTGGTAGCATCCTCCAGTTAGGAAGCCACGTGATCTCCTAACTTAAGTGAGCGACTGTGCAATGAAAACATGGTTAGTATTTAGAATTTAGTATTTAGGTAGGACTCTGCATTCGGACCTATATCTTGTGACTGAAAACATGATATATTAAAACCGTTTAATACACTACGAAGTTACATATGTGTTAGTAAGGGTAACTATATTAATAATAATAATGAACACTTCCTTGCACCCTGCGCAAGTCTTGAGTTTATTGCCATTTGGAAATTTCTTCCAACTAACCAGTGTTTCCAGCCCAGAGAAGCAATATTTGTGTGAGAAATAAATTTAAATAAATTTCTCCTCTGCTGGGGATTGAACCCATGACACTCGCACAGAAACCAAACGGCACTATTATTTATTTATAATTATTATTATTATTTATTAGTCATTATTTATTTATTTATAAATTTTTGGAAGACTAACAGCTACACATCAGTGTTACATTTAACCTCTAAGTGAGTATGGCCGTACCCGTACGGCAGGAAATGTCATTGCAAATTGAAGTATGGCCGTACCGGTACGGCTAGAAAAATGAAGTGAAGATTTTTTTTACTAGAGTAAGAATATTTTTGACACCGCAACCAATAGTTTAAGACACCTGAAATAATCATACGATGTTTCAATATTAACTTTGAAAAATGGAAGGTTTTAATTTTTCTTTTTTTTTTTACCCGATTATTGTATCGTCAAACATAATACTATTTAAAATAACTAACTCCGTATTGGTATGAACATAATACAAAAACTCACTATCATAGAGGTTAATATAATAATTTGACAGCCTATTATGTAGAAGTGTCTCCGCTGATAGGCCGTACCGTCGGTTGCAAGATGGAAAATATAACATCAATCATATAATTATGTTTCTGTAACAAATAAAGTTTCATCATGCAACCGACGGTAAACTTTATATTAAATAAGAGAAAGAAAAAAATAGTTAATCACAGAAAAGATGACACAAATTAAAAATTGGTAAATTCGCTTTGGTTAATGTTGGAAAATAAATTACATAGTATTAAAAAAAGAATATATCTCGCTGCTGTAATGCTACTCTGAAATACATCAAATTCAGATGAATTAAGTATTGAGTAATTCATACCCCAGTAACATAAGTTATTCAGTAACTATTGTAACTAAAATAGGAACATACGAAAATTGTAGATTTTAGATTTACGCGGTCTTATTTCAGCATTATAAAATATCTACTTGGACTAAATGAAATAGGAACGTACCTATATTGGCCGGAACATTCTTAAAAAGATACTGAATTAGACGTATTATGAATAATTATGAAGATTATAAAATTTTTATCATTTTCATAATTATTCAAAATACATCTAATTCAGTAACTTTTTGAGAACGTTCCGGCCAATATAGGTACCTATGTTCCTATTTCATTTAGTCCAAGTTGATATTTTATAACGCTGAAATAAGACCGCATAAATCTAAAATCTACAATTTTCGTATGTTCCTATTTTAGTTACAATAGTTACTGAATAGGGGGTATTTGTTATAAATTAATTTTGTTGAAATAGACAAGTTACAAATAGTAAGTAGAAGACATTATATATAATAGTGGAAGCAGAAAATAATGATAAATGAAATGTTGAATGAAGTTTTTTTTTTTTTTTGAGTGGCAGCTCTCCAAGGAGAACACACTTAGGCCGGTTGGCCCTTTGTGATACCACAGTGGGGTTGTCCTTCCCCTTCACTAAACCACATTGAACCAGCCTGAGTGGTTAATAAATGTCAGAACGTCGCTAATGTCAGCAGACGCTATGTCCATCAGGTCATCGTAGAAGAAACTTCCCAAGAATTTCCTCCTATTTCTGGAGAGAGCAGGGCATTGACAGAGGAAGTGGACTACCGTCTCTTCTTCCTCTTCATCTTGGCATGCTCTGCAATAATCAAATGCCTCTAAACCAAGCCTTCTGGCATGTTTTCCTATGAGCCAGTGCCCTGTTAATACCGATGTGACTCTGGCTAGTGAGTCCCTTCTGAACGAGAGCATCTCCCTTGTTCTCTTGAGATCATATTTTGGCCATGTTTGTTTGGCAATGGCACACGTGCTTTCTTCAGACCATCTTTGATTGGCACGAGTTATCGTTTTCTCATCGACCCGGAGTTTACATGTTGCCATGGGAACCCCGGGTCGATGATTTATTGTTTCTAAAGGTAACAGGGTACCTGCCCTGGCCAGTTCATCTGCCTTACAGTTACCTGTTATATCATTGTGACCTGGTACCCACATAACAAGTATGTTTGAATGAAGTTACTTATATAATATTATTTGTTTTAGGTATTGGAGTCATCTTCTCGTCCGAGTCATTCGGCCAAAGACACTCCCTTCCTCGCCTCCAAGGGTTGGTTCATGAACTTCAAGAAAAGATATGAAATGAACAAGAGAAACGGCTTCCAGAACGACGCCAAGCAAGCTACACTGATGGAGATAGAACCGGGCGCAGACTATCGACCGAGTTCTAACTACGACGCTGACCACGCAGACAACGACGTCAAGTTCGAAAAGTACGAACCAAACTATCACGACTCGTACGTCGTAGACTACGAAGCCGCAGACAGATTCACAAAAGACATTGCCACCTTGATAAAGGACAGGGGCTACGTACCCGAACAGGTATTCAATGCCGACGAAACAAAAATGTTCTGGAAACGGATGCCGAAGAAGACCTGCCTTGCCAAACGGGACACGGTCAATCCGGGATACAAGGCCGGCAACGATCGCATGACCCTGCTACTCTGCGGCAACGCCTCCGGGGACCTGATGGTTAAACCGATGGTGATCTACAGAACCCTCAATCCTAGTGCTCTCAAAGACAAGAACAAATTTCACCTCCCGGTCTTTTGGAAGACCAACAAGCGTGCCGGCGTCACGGCCAAACTGTTCACAGACTGGTTTCAAAACTGCTTCGTCCACGAAGTCCAGCGGTTCCTCGTCTCCAAGAACCTGCAGTTCAAAGTTTTATTGATACTAGACGACGCCCTGTGCCACCCGGAGGAACTTCAGTTTGCACATCCCAACATAGAAGTCGTCTTTCTGCCACCAAATACAGGTTATCATTTTTTCAATGTCATTTTTTTAAAAAGAATTAAAAAATAAAAAGTCTAATTATTCCATTGCAACCCAAATAAAAAGACATAATTTTGTTCATACATGCTAAGTAAAACATTTTGACACCTTTTTACTCCAACCCAAGGGGATTATTTTTTAATAAAAAATGAATATGTCCTTGTTAAACAAGTGCATATAATGGGTTTTGAACAAGAATTTTGTTTTTAAATTGTGGCAACACCAACAACATGATAGTTTTGACATTTAATTTTTTCACGTATTCGTAGTAGATGCATTGGCAATTGTTACAATGAATTCAATTTCGCTTGAAAATCGAACTAAAAATGGTGGTTCTGTAAAAGTTACATTTCGTCAAATTCGTGATATTTTCGGACAACATAATCGTCCTTCTGAGACCGCTATTAAGAATTTGGTCGTTAAATTTGAGTCGACAGGCTCGATACAAAATGTGCCAACACCAACGCGTGTTCCACCAGGTCGTTCAACTAAAAACATTGCAGCCGTGAGCCAGAGTGTTGAAGCAGATCCAAATCTGTCAATTCCTCGATGTTCTCAACAATTGGGGTTATCCAAAACCACATGGCGAATTTTGCGTAAAGATTTGGCTTTGAAGCCTTACAAGGTTCAACTGGTGCAGGAATTGAATCCGACCGACCATTCATATCGCGGTAGATTCGCTCAATTCATTCAGGAACAACCCGGTGGTTTTTCTTAAAAAGTCATTTTTTTAGACGAAGCCCATTTTCACTTGTCAGGATATGTGAACAAGCAAAATTACCGCATTTGGGCTTCTGAAAATCCTAGAGCGATTATTAAGAAGCCTTTGCATGCTCAACGTGTCACTGTCACTGTATGGTGCGCTATGTGGTCTGGAGGCGTGATTGGGCCGTTTTTTTTTCCAAGATGAGTCTGGAAATGCGGTAACGGTCAATGGATCACGCTATCGCGAGATGTTAACGACTCAATTTTGGCTATTATTGATGACGTGAATATCACTGTCATGTGGTTTCAACAGGACGGTGCTACATGTCACACAGCCAATGAAACGATCAATTTATTGCAAACCAAATTTCCCGATCGCTTAATTTCACGAAACTCAGCTGTTAAGTGGCCAGCCAGATTGTGTGATTTAACACCACTGGATTATTTTTAATGGGGCTATGTTAAGGACAGAGTCTATACGGAGCCAATAGAATCGATTGCAGCCTTAAAACTCAAAATCTGTGATGTGATTAACGAAATAGTCCCGCCATTTTGCCAAAAAGTGATTAAAAACTTTGACGAAAGAATCAACATCTGTCAGCGTGCTCGTGGTGGACATTTGCCAGATATCATTTTTCATTCATAATTGCCGAACTTTTCTCTTTTTAATTCAATAAAAATTTTAATCATCTTCATCTATTTTTTTTTTGTTTTATTTTGTTTTAGAAAACAAAGTTCTTGTTGAAAAACCCTTTACATCTAATATATAAAAATCTCGTGTCACAGTGTTTGTTATCGAACTCCTCCGAAACGGCTTGACCGATTTTTATGTTAGATAGGTAGGAAATGTTAGATAGGTACTTAATATCTTATATATAAAAATCTCGTGTCACAGTGTTTGTTATCGAACTCCTCCGAAACGGCTTGACAGATTTTTATGATTTTTTTGTTTATATTTGGTTGATCTGAGAATTGGTTGTAGGCTATTTTTTATACCCCTTTGTGATAAGGGTGGCCATCTCCAGATTTTTTTTTTTAGTTTTTTGACAATTTTTTTTAATTTTTTTTTTTGTAAATCGGCATCAAAAAATACTTATAATCCTAAATTTACACCCTTTTACCACTAACCCCTATTTTTTAATAGGGGTTAGTGGTAAAAGGGTGCGATATTACTATTTTTTACTTTTATCCACAGATGCGCAATAGATTAATCATTGTCGTACGATAATTTTATTTATTTATTTATATAACACTTTTTTGTGCATCCATAAAAGTACATAGTACAAATGGCGGACTTATTGCCTGGAGGCAATTTCTTCCAGTCAACCATCTAAGATCAAAAGTACATAACATAGTTTGGGCATATCCATAATAACACAACCAGTATAAGTGAACAAAAAGTGAAAAATGAAAAATTACACAAATTCAGAAAGGAAAGGAAAATCAGAAAGGGAAGGGAGAGGATGAGGAGCGAACAAAAGGGATGAAAAGTGAAATTGAGAGGAAGAGTGAGCATTTAAGACGAGATTTGAAAATTGGAAGTGATGTGGCAGTTCTAATATCAAATGGTAAATTGTTCCACAGCCCGGCAGCATGAATAGTGAAGGAAGATGAATTATAATCTGTAACGTGAGGTGAGGTGGGATGGCAAGGGTTCTATCTTCTCTAGACCGAAGTTGGAGTCCATGAAAGGCCAACGGTTGAAATCTTTCTTTCAGATATGCAGGGGCATTTTATGTATTTAACCCAGTGAAAACAGAAAGTGTGATGTATTATACCTTCTTATTGAGTTCCCTTATCAAAGTTCTATATTTATTTTATTTTATTTTATTTATTACAAAAAGACATATTTTACATAAAATAATACATAGCAAAAAAGAAATTAATACACTTTATAATATGACTTCCTTCAAAAAGAGATATACTCGTGCTTTGAAGGGAATTATATATTTGAATAATGTGTAAACATTTCACCTGAATAATACGAAATTATACTACTTATTGCCATCTATGAGGTAACGAAGAAACCTTTTTGTAACGCCATCTATTGAGAAGTTGATTTATTTGTAAACAATGAAAGAAGCAGTCCTTGTAAATGAAATGTATTGTAGTTGGAGCAACTCCATCTTATAAATTGTAATCTAATTTGAACAGGTTCGTACCTTCAGCCGATGGAACAGGGAGTCAATTCAACGTTCAAAGCTTACTATACCAAAAGGATCTTCCAACAGCTGGTCGACGCTACAGATCACAACCCCAACCACTTGAATCGCACGTGGGACGGATATTCCATCGCCGAATGCATCAAAAACATCAAAGAGTCTCTCAACGAAATGAAACCGTCGACAATCAACGTATGCTGGAAGAATCTGTGGCGCAAAGCCGTCTGCAGCAACGTCAGCTCCCCGACACTCAAGAACGAATCGAAAAAGCTAGCCAAGCTCGCGAGGCTAGTCAAGGGCGACGGGTTCGAAGACTTGCAAGCTACAGACGTAGAGGAGTTTCTCGAGTCGCACAACACGGACATATCGGACGAGGAGCACAAGGAGCTGGTCCACTCGAGCATCGAGGACTCAAAGAGAAGCGAACCGAACCCCTGCCTCAAGTCCCAGCAGATGCTGGACACGTTGGAGAGGGGTTTCCTGTTGGCCAAGCAACTGAGCGATCTTTTTTTCGCCGAGGACCCCTTCATGGAGCGCAGTCTGAGCTTCAACCGGGAGCTGGAGGCGTCGCTGGCTCCCTACAGGGAGATGTACAAGATTCTACAGAACAAGACCAAGAATATGACGACTTTCTACTTTCCCGAGTGTGACACCGCCGATACAGATGTGCTACAAGCTTCGCTCATGGTCTATCCAATCGATGAAACTGACTATCGAGGTAAGTTACTTTTATTCATACTAAATTTTTTTTTTAAAGAATTAATATGTCCTTGTAAAAAGTACATATCACGTGCGTCAAGCCAGAAGGGCGTACAAACGAAATGACTGCTTTACAGGAGAGACAAAAATATTTCTGTAACCGTTCAATTTATCCATGAAGAGTTTTTAGCAAAAATGAAGTCTCATCGAGGAGTATTACCTAAATTTCAATAACTAGTGAACTTATTATATATATTGCACATACACCCTTCTGGCTTGCTAATGTTTATAGATGTGGACTCAATTTTTGCATAGAAAATTCATAATTATTGTGGGGCGTAAAAACAAATTTTCTAAAAAGCTACGAATCATAGAGAACTGGACATTTTAGATTAAATAAACACCTATGCACAATAAACTTAGCAGACATGCAGATTCTGCCTAGACGAACATGAAACTACGCTACACCTGCTCAAGGACTGTGGACCACTGATGCAAACAAGAGCCAGAATATTTGGCACTCACATCGCTGATGAAAAAACAAATCAGAGAAGCCAGCCCACTGAAGATCTTAAGATTCATTCGAGAGATCGGACTATGGGAAGACCTCTAGAAGCCAATCATTCACAATGAGCTACATATCAAGCTGACGTGAAGAAGCCGCTGGAAGGATTTATAAAAAAAAAAATGAGACGTATTTAAACGTTTTGATAGCGAAATTGAGACAATTAGTCTAAAGCTTCTGCCATTTTGAATGTTTGTAGGTACGCCCTTCTGGCTTGGCAGGTTTCTATGGCATCATCAATTTTTTTGAAAAGTCGTATCATATTATTTTCTTTTTTCAATCATTTGTTTTCAGACATTTTTCTTTAAAAATATCTGTTTAATGTTCAGAATATGCAGATTCGACCATCCGATTCGATAATATTCCACAAAGATATCGGACAAGTCTTCAGCGTATGTTTATACGCCTTTCTGGCTCGACAAATTCACCTATGCTGTAGCAACGGAAAGCCGTGATTCTTTTACAAATGGTGGAGGTCTTAATAAAGTATTGTTTGACATAAAAAATGCATTTTTGCAGATATGCCCTACTGGCTTGACGCCCGCGATATACATCCTCATACATTCCCTAAACTAAGCAGTAATGCTAGTGCTATAGGTGAATGAAATTGATGGTGGCAGGATTCGATCTCGCTAGATTACTAACCCACACACTAACTATCTGTTGATAGAGAGTTATAATGACTACACAATTTATATAACAGACAATGTTGCATTGTTGTTAAGTCATCACTTAATACGCTTGCGCAATGTTCACCAGTTTTGCCTTCTTACTGAGTTTCCTTATCAATCAAAGCAATTTTGAAAGTTCTATATATTTTAATAACGAGAAACGGATTTTTTGAAAATAAACTGTTTTTACTATTGCCATCTATGAAGAAACAAAGAAACCTTTTTGTAACGCCATCTATTGAGAAATTGGTTTATTTGTAAACAATGAAAGCAACAGTCCAACATGGGGTGACAATGTTCTCGCACAGATGTCACCCCTTAACTGCGGCCAGAATTATAAGTAGGTACATTTTTGTCTTGTTTACTTGCTTGCACCAATGTTTATGTAAATCAATCATCACTTCCAAATACACTCAACTATTTTTAATTCATAACCACATCAAAATCAACATAATATTTGTAGATACAGAAAGACTTACCTAATTAACAATGGTTATGATAGAAAAATTGAAATTTGACAATATTATACAAAAAGTATTACGAAAACCATACCATACCGTCATGCTATTTCCTTATTTGGTGTAGGCAGAGAGAACCGAACTCCAGACTCTTTTCTTAGCATACATTTCTCGCTTCATTTTATTTTATTTTATTTAGAGGACAACATACAGCATATAATAAATTAGGTACATAAAATAAAGATGATTTGATTAATAATAAAGCCAATTACAGGTTGTCGCTGAAGTTATTGTAGGAAGTATATTAAGATACATTAGTTGCATGTAACACATGAGATCCAACTGTCAATAGCGATAGTATGTACCTATAGTTGAAGAATAAATACCATCATGCAGTTTACATATTTCGGCATTTTTCGATATTTTTAAAAGAAATGGAAATAAAGGCAGTTAAAGACAAAAATTTGCCACACCAATTTTTTGCTTCTAAATAAAAACAGTTTGAGAAACCCTGGAACTGTTGTTCAAAATCCATTTTGAGATACTATATTTGACTATATTTGTACAATATTTCAGGGTTCTGGCTTTTATAGTTTTTGAGATATGTGGACAAATGCTATAAAAATTAAAATGTTGATAACCCCTGACTGGAACAAAAATTCTAAATACTGAGTATAAAAGTTTTGTGTACCTAAAATTGTCTATATATTCTGAAATTTTAGGCTTTGTGAATCCAGCGGATCGAAAGTTATAAGGGGGGGGGGGGGACAGACACACACACACAGACACACGAAACTCACATAAATGTTCTACTCTGAATTCTGAGTAAATCCATGTATGGGAACATACATGCTGCGAAGCCTCTAAGTTGGTGTTTTTAGCATGCAAAAAGTCCACTACGCCGTACAAAATGTTCCTTCATAGACGCGTCTTGGATTTAAACAGCCTCTTCCTTCAATAGAATTTCATTCTCTTGAACGAATCGACAATTGGATTAGGAATGGTTACATATGTATTATGGTGATATATTGTGTGAATGATGCAGTGTGAAATTGCACATATAAATGTGTGCAGTATATTAAGTGTTGAGTTTGATTGTGAGGATGAAATTTTAAGTTTGATATATTTGTTTAAATGTGGGGACGCTATGTAACATTCACGTCCATGCATCGTCTCTTACTCGCTCTTCTGTTATTCTGTTACTTCTAACGTCTCCATCTTTCGATATTCTATTTATGTGATGGTGCCAACTCTACTTTTCGTTCCTCTTTTATATCAGCCTTGTATATTTTTTTTGTCAGACAGTCTTCACTCGTTCATTCTGTGTGGCCATGCACAAAATTATTACAAAGCCAAAATAAACATTTATTACAAAAACAAAATGGTGTAAAAATAATTTTAAAAACTGAAAAAAAGAAGGTATTAAAATTTAAATAAAAAAATTAAACAGTATGTTTTAGATTCTACGTATATTTTTTAATTGGTCGATAGCTATTTCGCCTTGTTAGCACATCTTCAGTCTTGAATATTGATAGTCTTGAAGATGCCCTAACAACGTGAAATAGCTATCGACCAATTAAAAAATATACGTAGAATCCATAGAATAATATTAACATATTAAT
Source organism: Molanna angustata (assembly GCA_963576475.1). Classification (NCBI taxonomy): domain Eukaryota; kingdom Metazoa; phylum Arthropoda; class Insecta; order Trichoptera; family Molannidae; genus Molanna; species Molanna angustata. The sequence goes on from OY754990.1 coordinate 244,378, forward strand.
AATACAACATATTAACTTATAAGTCTTACTAAAAATATTCTAGTTAGACGGACATGTTGCCGAGTTCGCGATATTGTCCGCCACGTTCTTTATTGACTGTCGTTACATTGCATTCGCGTAGGCACCTGCCAATGCAGTGACATTCTGCCGTGTCAGAGTGTCATTGTATTGGTAGATTCAGACGTTGCGTCTGAATCGTTGTGACAATTTAATGTAATGACAATGACGTACATATTTCATAGAAATTGATCTTTGATAAATTGCTTATTTTTATCCTTTAAAATATGCTGGACTAAAATATGCTGGACTAAAATATGCTGGACTAAAATATGCTGGACTAAAATATGCTGGACTAAAATATGCTGGACTAAAATATGCTGGACTAAAATATGCTGGACTAAAATATGCTGGACTAAAATATGCTGGACTAAAATCTATTATTTTTTTGTCTCAGTTCAATTATTCCTTCTTTTTTTTTGTTTTATCTTATTAGTTCAACATTTGTTTTCCTACATATATGTAGGTATATGTGTAGGTATTTAAACTTTCCTTTTAACTGTGCAAAGTAATGTCTTTTTTATAATTTGAATGGTCAGGAGACGTTGATTGTACCTACCTAACTATGCACAATAGCCATGCGGGAGATACCTGTTATTGGAGCACTGGAGATTCTATTTTTTTGTTTCATGTTTTTTTTTGTTTGTGTTGTTCAGTGTTCTGTTGGTGTCTCTGTATATTAAATAAATAAATAAATAAATAATAATAGTATAGAATAGTCTTTAGCCTGCAGTAAACGCGACTGCTTTATGTTGACTAATTTGCTACGAGCATTCAGTAATCATTTGGCCATCTGCGTGATACGTTCTCCAAATAGGTAATGTTTTAACTGCTTGCAAAATTATTTCCGCAGTCATAACGAGTAGTACTATACAAACAATGTCTACCAGCAGAGTCATACATACATACATACATATATTGACACGAGCCGGCCAATAAAACGACTTCACTTTTTCAGTGAAGTATTGTATGGGAATATGAGTATTATATACTTTTATTATTGTATGGTAGAATCTAAAACATACAGTTTTATTTTTTAATTTAATTTAAAATGGAATTCTACTACCTAAAGTATCCACAATTACATCAGTTATTTGTTTAAAATGAAAGTTTTTTTTTTGTTGATTTGATCTTATTGTATGATTTGAATCCAATTCTGTCTGAGGATAAACTGTTAAATATTGTTGATATCGAAGACTGCATTCTTCTTTCGCTGTAATAGTCATTGATCCTTTTGATTTAGTTTTGACTAATACATTTTATAATATGTAAACAACGATTGCCATTTCAATAACAGATTGAGATAAAAATTATTTTAGCGTTAAATTAAATATGTCCTCGTGTATTTATAATTATAATAAATTAATGTTGGCATAAATATGACAGATAACCTTTTGAATTATCACTGTGTTTGGGGCGACATTTGTAAAGAAATTCAATGTCTTACCTTATATAAAACAACACTGTCCAATGATATATATTTATTTACAATTCGCACACAACTTGTTCAATTACTTCACTCAATGATGGTGACCAGTCTCTGTATGACTTTTACTTTTAATTGTATCTCTAATTGTTTGGTTAAGTCACTCACCAACTTAGGAATTATCATCAAAAATAATTTATCAGTTTGAATAACAAATTGACACATTAGCCATATATTTTTTTTCATTAACCTTTCATAATATGTTCATTATTAAAACACAAATTCTCAAACTTTATTTTTTTTTTCAATGTTTGAAACTGTCACTTCGTGATAAAACTCCCTAGTCACATTTTATTTTATTTTTATATTGTTTCTCGGGCAACTAACAGGTATTATGTCCAATTCTGATTCGTCTAAATTTATCCGCCTGAATTTTAGTATATGAAAAATGTCAAAAAGTTGACTGCATTTATACGGGACTCATTACGTCACACCGCACAGATGAAATCCTTTTACACAAGTCGCCCGCTGGTTATAAACGTTTTCGTACACCTGAAACGAATCAGAATAGGACATACTATGTCAAATATTAGTTCCTTAAATATGAAATTGTCATTTTGTATAGGAGGAACATATAATATATTTATTTAATCAAAGTATGTACCATTACTATCTATGCACTTTTGCAACCTCATAGGTATTTCATCGATCCCTTTACTAAAAAAACCATTCGGACGGGAATCAATAAAATCTTTGAAGGCGGTTTGGACTGCCCCATCGGAGATGAATTTTTTCCCTTGCAAGAAGTTATCCAAATTTCGAAAAAAATGGTAATCTGTTGGGGCAAGGTCCGGAGAGTACGGTGTATGTCTTAGACATTCCAATTGAAGCTCCTCTAATTTGGTAGCCATCTGTTGTGCAGTGTGTGATCTAGCGTTATCATGAAGCAGCAGTGGCCTAGAGCAATTAACCAGCCTCGGTTGTTTAGCAGCTAGCTTTTCCATCATGGTTTGCAGTTGCTGACAAAAGATATCTGCCGTAATCGTCTGGCCAGATTTAAGAAAGCTGTAGTGAATGACACCAGCACTAGTCCACCAAAAGCTCACAAGTAACTTTTTTGGAGTAAATTTTCGCCTGGGGCATGGTTTGGCTAGTTCGGCAGGGTTCAGCTATTGCGATGAGCGCTTTCGATTATCGTACAGGATCGACTTTTCATCACAGGTATAGATTCGATTTAAAATCCCTTCATTATTGTGCCGGTTGAGTAATGCAACGCAGCAGTCAACACGCGTTTGTTGATTTGCTTCACTCAATTCGTGAGGTACCCACCTTTCAAGCTTTTTCACCTTCCCAATTTGCTTCAAGTGGATTAAAACAGTTTTATCACTAACACCGCAGCTTGCAGCTAACTCGGACGTGGTTTGCTATGGATCCGCTTCAACAATAGCCTTAAATTCTTCATTATCAACTTTGGTCTCCGGCCGTCCACGGGGCTTGTTCTGCAGGTCGAAATTTCCAGAACGAAAACGTTGGAACCAATAACGCACTGTTTTCTTTTGCGGCACCGTCGCCATACACATCATTAATCCTTCGAGCCGTTTCTGCAGCACTGGTGCCACGGTGGAACTCGTACTTGTAAATAACGCGATATTTCAAGTTTTCCATTTTGTAAACTGAGTAACGCAAAGAATAAAACAATTGAGGAAAAAACAAATGAATTATAATTTTCTAAACAAAAATACATGAGTAAATAGCCGTATAAATTTGAATTTGAAATTCCTAACCAAAGAGAAGATATTTGAGATCAAAGTTGTTCATATGTAAGGACCTAATATTAATTTAACAAATTGTCACACTGTGGAGACTTGCGATATTAATCGTCTCGCAGATCCAGACTGAAAACACAATTAAAAACTACTGTGTCTTCACCGGGAATCAAACCCAGGACCTTTGGATTAGCGGTCAGATACCTAACCAACTGAGCCACGAAGGCCGACGAATTTTTTTATGATGAAAAATATAATATTAAGTTCTATTAATTTAGGGTAGATCTTTAAATCTTCTTCTTCTTCTTCCAACTCCACTTTAACTCCGCTATTCTTTTGGCCACATCCGCTACTTCTGTGTTCTTCCAAATCCATTCATTAGTTTTGTGGTCCCTTAGCGAGATATTCATCATTCTTCTTTCCATCGCTCTTTGTGTCACTCTTAGCTTTTCCATCATTTTCTTAGTAAATGCGGATGTTTCAAAGCCGTAAGTGAGCACAGGGAGTACGCAAGTGTCAAAAACTTTTTTCTTTAAGTGGGTTGGGATATTTGTAGATTTAAGAACATTTGATAATTTGCTGAACGCAGCCCATCCTAGACCCCTTCTTCTTTCTAGTTCAGCTTCTAAATTATATCTTCCCAGTTTCACGGTGTGACCGAGGTAGACATATGATTCTACTCTGCCAATATCTTGATCATCAATTTTTATGGGTTCTGAACCTATAGAGGACATAATTTTTGTCTTATTAATGTTCATTTTTAGTCCCACTCTAATGCATTGATTCTTGAGGTATGTTAACATTAATTTAATATCTTGCTCTGTATTGGCGAATAGGACAATGTCATCAGTGAATCTAAGGTTGTTCAATTTTTCTCTGTTTATGTTCTGGGTCTTCCTATTTTCCTTCTTCCTCCTGGATGACCAGTCATAATTCTCTTAGGAATTCGCATATTTGGCATTCTCTGAACATGTCCAGCCCATCTCAATCTCGATAGTTTTATATGTATGTGTTGCGATACTGGGTGATTCATATATTCTGTACAGTTCATCGTTTCGCCTTATACGACACTCTTCCTCATCTTTCACTGGACCGCATATGCGGCGGAGAACTTTCCTCTAAAATATATCCAAAGCTTCAGCTGATTTTATTGTAAGTGTCAATGTCTTGCACCCGTATGTAACCACAGTACTAATAATTGTCTTGTATAGGATTATTCTGGTTTTCCTATGGACGTTTCAAGACTTAAACACTGGCACCATTCAAGGTATGGATGTAGGTATGAAATTGGTTTTGGTATGTCAGGAAGATGAGGATAGGTACAAATGGAAACTATCTGTAATCTGTAATAAGTAAGACGTATACATTCTTGGAATTGGAAGCCAAAAGCGACCACACTTCGTATAAAAATCAAATCCTTATAAAAATGTTGGTATGCATTTCTTTATGGATATTCATTTCCTGGTTCGTTCTAATAATGTCACTCCATCTGGTCGATGAGAGACAACCAAACCTTTGTATCTGTATAACTAGCTTTTCTAGGCAGTCTGACTCTCTTGATATTCTTGTGTCCAAAGAACCAACCGAAACTAGTTATCATAGAAAATGGAGAAATTATTTAAGTTTATTGATTTTGGCTATTGAAACAATTTCTAATTTTTAATAAAACTAACTAATTGACATTTGCTGACGAAAACTTTGTACTAATTTTTATCTTCAATCACTTATTGAGAAGGTTCTTTTCAAATTATGATATAAATTATTGATATAAGTAATTCAATTCTTGATATAGGTACCATTTTGTTTATATTTATTAGAAATAAATTAATTTGAATCAATTAATAAAACTTGTACAAAAAGTACAAGTACGCGAATATAAATGTCATTTTTGGTTGCCGCCAATTTATGAGTTGTCGCGATAGCCATAAAAAACGATAATGGTGATTTGACCGCGTCAAGCGTGGAACAGCGCTTCCAAAACAAATATTCAAATACATGTATTTTTTTTCATCATGGCAACACCAGTCGGTGAAAATTTTTGAACTGACGTTTTTGATCGTTGTATACGAATTTATACAATTTATTTATTTTATATTTCTAGTTTATTTTGTATTGTTATTTAACATAAAAATAATAACTCGCATTACGATGTTTTATGTTTCATTTTGTCTGCGGCTGCGGTCGTCGTGAAGTTTAGACGAATTTCTCAATTCCGACTTGGGAAAGATACCAATTGACGGTTTGTCAATATTTTTCATTTTATTTGTTGTTTATTGAGTATTTTGGCGTTAATATAAGAATGTCAGTGATGGTAAACTAGATTATCATAATTTTTCAAAATATTGACGTTGATTTTCGTAATCTATGAATCATATTTACGGATTTAAACATTTAACATAATTTCGCTGTGCAAAATGTTTTTTTCCTGGCTTATTGTGACGATATAATGAAGGCTATTTGTGTATGTTTATATCTTTATTACAAACGCGTGTTTGGTTTATGAACACTAAACATAAATATAATAATTCGTGGGCATACAAAATAATTGGCAAAATTTGAGGTTAAGTTAGAAGTGCTATTGCGATTGTGTTTCAACTTACGACTATGTATATTGAAATGAATTTTTCATGTTTACACAGTTATTTATATTAATGTTAAAAATCAGTGCTAGCCCCTCTCACCAGGGATGTCCTCACTTAATTCAGTATAATTTGCACTAACCATTGTTAAACGCAACATTACAAATACTTTGTTTATTGAAATAATTATCATACCTAACATCACAACCAGGTTTTAATGTAAAAAATGCATTTTAGTCATATTTACACACTTTCGTACTGTTTGATTTTCGTATTTTAAAATTCGCGCGTTGTACATTATCTATTTTATTTATTATTTATTTATTTAAGATTTGGTACACGGTTAACATACAATATACATAAACATAATATTAATCACAATAAATCAACCGAACACACAAAAATCCCACAAGGCATAGCCTGTCTGTGGGTATACCAATTAAAAAAATATTCAAAATTGTTTCGTTAATAACATTAGTTATTTATAAAAATAAAATAGAGCAAATTTCTTAGGCAGGAAACAAGTGCATAAAATATAAAGTATACAAATTATATATGAAAAATATACATACACATCCAATATTTTTTTATTATTGCATATGCGCAAACATTGGATTTTTTTCCCTGTCGGGAGTCAAAGATATTTTTTAACAGATTTTTAATTATCTCAATAGAGACGAAGTTGGAATATTTATTGTAGGAGAACCGGGAAATCAAGGCACCTACAGGGCTTACGACCTGTCATCGGCTGGTTTACGTGATCACTTTATGCGCTTGCGCAACGTTCACCAATTATGCCTTTTTAATGAGATCCCTATCAATTCAATTTTGAAAGTGGCTTACGACCTGTCATCGGCTGGCCGTGACAGTGAACGTTGCGCAAGCGCATAAAGTGATCACGTAAACCAGCCGATGACAGGTCGTAAGCCCTGTAGGTGCCTTGATTTCCCGGTTCTCCTACAATAAATATTCCAACTTCGTCTCTATTGAGATAATTAAAAATCTGTTAAAAAATACATACACATATTTATATACGAAACATCAATAAGTTTACATGAATCAGCAGACTGACAGCGGTCCTACCAAATATTATACCCGCAGTCGATAGTAACAATACTTGGTAAGTACAAGGATATGCATGTTGCAGTCAATCTACACATTCTAGTTAAAATTGAGAATTTCCAATAATGATTAAAAAATAATAATAATAATATAAAAAAATCATTGAACTTTTACACAAGAGCAGAATATTGACAAAAAGAAAGACATAAGTGCACTAAATTGAAAACCCAACAAGTAAGAAACAAATAAATATAAATTATAATAAGGAGGAGTAGATTAATATTAATAAATTCAGAATAAATTTTTAATAGAGTTGTAACACCAATAAGTAAATCTGTAGTAGAAAAAAAATACTTTTATAAAAATAATAGAAGCAGGGTCAGGAGACAAGAACCAAAAAGTATGATTCATTTATCAACTCAGAGAATACAAACAGTCAACAATCACAATTGTATGTATGTTGGTACAATAGTAATTTTGATTATTTGTCAGTGCAATAATACAAAATGACCCCCCGCTCCTTACCTCAATCCTCCTAACTAAACGTTGATATTAACAATTTTTATGATTAAATGTACGTATCGAAAGAGACGGAGCGCACATAAGCTGGTGGGAAGACTCGGTGGGATTCCGGAAAAAGATCTCACCGAAGCGCAAATAAATTCCTTAAAATGGGCCAAAGAGCTCTTAAGGAAAGAAGCAGAAGAGGGTAGACCAGCAAAGTCTTCCTCAGCCCCAGCGCGGCCTTATGGTGAAAGCAAGAGGCAGCGTTCGGGGGAAGGGTCACAGCCCGAGGCTAAAAAGCCGAAGCACGACCGACCTGCTAGTCGTCGCCCATACAGTGAAATCGCAAAAGAGCTCATTGTATGGGCGGTGATTGATAGGAGTAAGCCGGACGGCTCCATTTCACCAGACAACTGGAAAATGGTTGACGCGGCCCTGAGAAAGGTCTATTTACAGACCATCAAAGAAAACCCTGGACCAACTCCGTACTGTAAAGACGCAGGCTGGTACCAGGGTGGTATAAAATTGATCGCCGGTAGGGACCAACGTTCAGCGGATCTCTACAAACTGGCGATATCGAAGGTAGGCGAGGTGTGGCCGGGCGCGAGGCTCGAGGCCATCTCGAAGGATTTTATCCCGAGCAGGCCAAGATCCCGCGTCTGGATTCCAGAGGAACCCGCCAAAGCGGAGGAAATACTAGAGCTAATCCAGGCTAGTAACCCAGAACTGCCCACTCATGACTGGAAAGTGGTCAAAGTGGGAGAGGTTCAGGGGAGCTCCAGGAGTGCCCTAGTAATTCTGAATGAGGAGGCCCTTGCGCCCCTAGAAAAGACTAAAGGCGAGATATGCTACGGTTTCGGAGTGATCACGCTGCGAGTCTATAAGAAAGACATGAAATCGGGCGGCGATAAAGCAGAGGAAAAATCCAGCCCTACTGTTCAGTCCACACTTACACCGGTTACGGAGGTGATGGACGTTACGGACATAAATGAGGACAGCACCACTTTCCTCGAGAAGGACTTTGCCAGCTTCGTCCAAGTCCAAGCCTCCACATCCGGTGCACTCAGGAGACTGAGTGCAGTGGATGAGGAGGATTCCGTATCCACTGATGGGTCGGAGGAGCGGAGGGCCCTGCATGGGAGTGGTTCAGATTAATCTGCACCACTCCAGGGCGGCGTCAGCCGCGTTACTCCTCCGACTTACATCGAAAGGAGAGGACATAATTCTAGTCCAAGAGCCATGGGTGGTAAAAGACCAAGTGGCGGGACTAAAATCCAAAGACTACAAGATCTTTTACTTAAGGGGAACTGGTAAACCTAGATCTTGCATTCTCATTAAGAAAGAGCTCAACGCCTTCATGGTGACAGAGTTCTGCAATAAAGACATCATAGTGCTGGCAGTAGAACTTCAATCCCAAACCATATGGATGGTTTCTGCATACCTAGCACATGACCATGAAGAACCGCCCCCCCCGAGTATCCTTCAAGAAGCTATCGCAAAAGCAGGCAATGTGAAGATACCAGTGGTCATAGGTGCGGATGCCAATGCACACCACACGATCTGGGGCAGTACGGACACAAATGAAAGAGGTGAGTTACTTTTTGAATATATCATGTGTAATAACCTTGAAATTTGCAATGAAGGTGATTCTCCAACCTTTATCACCGCAATAAGGCGCGAAGTTCTGGACATAACGTGTGTCAATGAACAAGCTGCCCAATATGTAAGAGATTGGAAAGTCTCAGATGACCATTCCTTCTCTGACCACCAGTACATAGAATTCAGTCTGGACCTTCAGAAGCCGGACAAAATTAGGTACCGTAACAGAAAGAAGACGCAATGGGATAAGTATAACACTGCCCTCAGCGAACTTCTATTAGAAATACCGCCCAGACCTTCCACAATAGAAGAACTGGACGATACGATAGAAACCTTTACCAATGCTTGTAATCAGGCAACCAGGGTATCATGCCCGGTTCGCACGGTTAAAGGAAGACAGAGACCACCTTGGTGGACAAAAGAGATCATTACCCTGAGAAAGGAATGTCGGAGATTATTCAATCTAGCCAAGGTAACCAACAATTGGGAAAACTATAAGGCTAGTCAAAGAGTTTTCAAAAGCAAATTAAAAACAGCGAAAAAAGCCTCCTGGGAAACTTTCTGCACTATGATTGAAACAATCCCTGAGGGAAATAGGATTCGCAAAATCCTAGCAACGGATCCAGTAATGCCCGAGTACATAAAAAGGCTAGACGGCAGCTGGACCACAAGCAGCTCTGAGACATTAGAGCTATTAACTAAGACACATTTTCCTGGATGTAAGCAGGAGTTGCCAAGAGCAACAAACCAAACCAGGAAACAAAGAAGCGCCCAAAGACTTTTCAGTAAAGAAGCAATTTCTTGGGCTTTATTTGGGTTCGAACCTTACAAATCGCCAGGTCCGGATGGAATCATACCGGCGGAACTACAGGCGGCCTCAGAGATTGTCATACCTTGGTTGGAGACAGTCTTTGAGGCATGTATAGAACTCTGTTATACCCCCAAAATATGGAGGGAAGTAAAAGTGGTGTTCATACCCAAAGGAGGTAAAACATCTAACGCTACAACCAAGGATTTCAGACCAATAAGTCTATCCTCGTTTGTCATGAAAACGCTAGAGAGACTCATAGAGACACACATCAGGAGTAAAATTGAACCTTCAATGTGGTCAGAGTCCCAGCATGCATACAGTAAAGGGAAATCTGTTGAAACAGCCCTACATACTCTAGTACAGAAAATTGAGAAATCGATGAAGTACAAAGAATATACATTGGTAGCCTTTCTAGATATAGAAGGGGCCTTTAATAATATTAAATACGAAAAGATAGCTCAGTCCTTGGAGAAACTAGGGATAGAGACTTCGCTTACAGAGTTTATCGATCATATGTTGAGAAATAGGGTCATAAACTCGGAACTTGGAGGCTCAAAGATAAGAAGATACCCAGTGAAGGGTACACCCCAAGGGGGTGTTCTATCACCTCTTCTATGGAATTTAGCCTTAAACGAACTGTTGATGGAATTGGACAACATTGGCGTTACGGTAATCGCGTATGCGGACGACCTCGCCATAGCAGTGTCGGGGAAGATTCCCAACATACTCACATCTCTTTTACAGAGAGCATTAGGTAGGATAACTCGATGGTGTAACAGCAGTGGGTTGGGAGTCAACCCAAGGAAAACGGAGTTAGTCCTATTCACAAATAAACGGGTAATCCCGACCTTCACGTTGCCAACCCTGGAGGGAGTGACACTAGAGATCTCAGCCCAAGCTAAATATCTGGGACTAATTCTGGATAGGAAGCTGAACTGGAAGCCCAATATGCAGGAGAGAGTACGGAAAGCTACAAATGCGCTGTACACCTGCAAAAAGATCGTGGGAAAAAGCTGGGGAGTGCACCCGAAGATAACCCACTGGATGTACAAGGCGGTCATAAGGCCAATCATGATGTATGGGGTGGTGGTATGGTGGCATTCCTTGAAAAAAGGGGCACACCTTAAGGAGCTGGCAAAAGTTCAAACACTAGCTGAAGTGACAATCACTGGCTGTCTAAGAACTACACCAACTAAAGCTCTTGACACCATCCTGCACCTGATTCCGCTTGACCTCCTTGGGAAACAAATGGCGGCAAACGCTGCCCTAAGAATGAATAATGTTAACCCTTGGAAGGGGACTCATATTGGGCACTCCATGATTCTTCAGGAGTACAAACAACCATCCGAAGGTATTGACCACACCATTCCCAAACCCTTCTTCGAGAATGGGTTCTCCACCCAAATCCCCTCGAGGGAGATGTGGAAGGAGAACGCAATTCACCATGGTGAGGCCCAGATGGTGGTATACACAGATGGGTCGAAACTGGACGGAAGGGTGGGTGGAGGGGTATTTTCGGAGCAACCAAATATCAATATCTCATTCAGGTTGCCAGACCACTGCAGTGTTTTTCAGGCAGAGATCCTGGCGATTCAAGAAGCAATAGAATGGATACAAAGGGCCGCAATGCAAAGCAGCGAAGTCCGTATCCTCACAGACAGCCAAGCAGCGATCAAGGCTCTGCGAGGCGCATTAACGACCTCTAAAGTTGCCCTGAACTGCCGCACAGCATTAAACAAAGCAGCCGAGCGGTTTAACATACTTGTTATGTGGGTACCAGGTCACAATGATATAACAGGTAACTGTAAGGCAGATGAACTGGCCAGGGCAGGTACCCTGTTACCTTTAGAAACAATAAATCATCGACCCGGGGTTCCCATGGCAACATGTAAACTCCGGGTCGATGAGAAAACGAAAACTCGTGCCAATCAAAGATGGTCTGAAGAAAGCACGTGTGCCATTGCCAAACAAACATGGCCAAAATATGATCTCAAAAGAACAAGGGAGATGCTCTCGTTCAGAAGGGACTCACTAGCCAGAGTCACATCGGTATTAACAGGGCACTGGCTCATAGGAAAACATGCCAGAAGGCTTGGTCTAGAGGCATTTGATTATTGCAGAGCATGCCAAGATGAAGAGGAAGAAGAGACGGTAGTCCACTTCCTCTGTCAATGCCCTGCTCTCTCCAGAAATAGGAGGAAATTCTTGGGAAGTTTCTTCTACGATGACCTGATGGACATAGCGTCTGCTGACATTAGCGACGTTCTGACATTTATTAACCACTCAGGCTGGTTCAATGTGGTTTAGTGAAGGGGAAGGACAACCCCACTGTGGTATCACAAAGGGCCAACCGGCCTAAGTGTGTTCTCCTTGGAGAGCTGCCACTCAAAAAAAAAAAAAAATGATTAAATGTAGAGAAAGATTTAAATTAAATTACATGATTGAATACTGATTTATACATTTTTAAGATTAACCTTTTCCGTGCTAGGTGCATGCTAAACAATGTAACACCTCAGTGTGGCGCAATTTTTGGACAAAATTAAAATCGTCATATCTCAATAACTATTCACCTGAGATACTTACGTTTTTAGCTGTTCTAAATGTTGAATACAATTTTTTGTTTATTTTGTGTTTCTGCATACTATTTAACTGATTTTTTCATCATTCCAGCTTACAAAAACATAACTAATTAGCAAAAAAATATCACATAGGTAAAAAAAGACATAGGAAAGAATATAGTGAATAAAAATCATCTTAAAATTCATGAATTTTTAAGTATTTCTTCGAAAACAAACACAGTTTTCAACAATTGCTTAGTGCCTTATACGTTTGTATGAAGTTTATCTGTAAGCTCTATGACCTATGCGCCGCTGCACAGTAATTTATCAACTTATACAGTAGAAAATAGTCATAAAATCGTTGGTTGTCCAACTGTCGATTCGTTCATGAGAATTCAATTCTCTTAATGAATCGACATTATTAAGCCAAGATGCGTGTACGAAGGAAAATTTTGTATGGTGTAGTGGACTTTTTGCATGCTAATAACACCAACTAGAGGCCTCGCAGCGTATATGTTCCCATACATGGATTTACTCAGAATTCGGAGTAGAACATTTTATGTGAGTTTTGTGTCTGTGTGTCTGTACCCCCTTATAACTTTTGATCCGCTCAATTTACAGAGCCCAAATTTATAGAATATATAAACAGTTATAGGCCTACAAAACTTTTATACTCAGAATTGTGAATTTTTGTTTCAGTCAGGGGTTATCAACTTTTGAAATTTTGTTTATTTTTCCATATATCTCAGAAACCATAAAAGATAGAACGCTGAAAATTGGTATAAACATAGAAAAATACAAAATCTCAAATTAGTTTTTTTTTTTAAATTCCAGGGTTTCTCAAACATTTTTTATTAAGAAAAATATTTTTTTTATCATAAATTTATGAGTTTAACTGCCTATATTTCCATTTTTTTTTAAAATATCAAAAAAACCCGAAACACCCCAACTAGATAATTTAATTTTCATACTATCCTATCTTGACATACATACATATGTAGGTACATGTGTTGTATAGAAAATCAAATATCTTAAAATATTAAATAATTTGTATTTATTGGTTTATAGTTTGGTACTTATTCTTCAACTATACATAGTATCGCTATCGACAGTTGGATCTCATGTGTTACATGCAACTAGTTATAAATAATACTGTAATAAGTCAACAGTTATAAAAGTGAAATTCATTCATAATAGCAAAAAATGTTCAATGTATTTTGTCTATCACTTAGTAAGAAGTTGGTGACACAAAAAATTGTAGTTAAACTCAAAAACACATGAACTTTAAAAAAAGAGTAATTTTGAAATATGAATCAATGTTTATTTATTAAAAGAAGGTACATGGACAGACATCCAGCTCACAATTCTCATAAAAAGAAAACAATATTGGTTATTATATTATATTACTACGAGTGAGTGCTGGACACACAACAATTACATGCAATACACACTCAATCACATACGCAACTTACACAAGTACATAAATTAGAAATAATTCGGATACAAAAGTTAAGTAAAAAAGAAAAAGAAAACAATATTGGTTATTATATTATATTACTACGAGTGAGTGCTGGACACACAACAATTACATGCAATACACACTCAATCACATACGCAACTTACACAAGTACATAAATTAGAAATAATTCGGATACAAAAGTTAAGTAAAAAAGAAAAAGAAAACAATATTGGTTATTATATACTACTACGAGTGCTGGACACACAACAATTACATGCAATACACACTCAATCACATACGCAACTTACACAAGTACATAAATTAGAAATAATTCGGATACAAAAGTTAAGTAAAAAAGAAAAAGAAAACAATATTGGTTATTATATTATATTACTACGAGTGAGTGCTGGACACACAACAATTACATGCAATACACACTCAATCACATACGCAACTTACACAAGTACATAAATTAGAAATAATTCGGATACAAAAGTTAAGTAAAAAAGAAAAAGAAAACAATATTGGTTATTATATTATATTACTACGAGTGAGTGCTGGACACACAACAATTACATGCAATACACACTCAATCACATACGCAACTTACACAAGTACATAAATTAGAAATAATTCGGATACAAAAGTTAAGTAAAAAAGAAAAAGAAAACAATATTGGTTATTATATACTACTACGAGTGCTGGACACACAACAATTACATGCAATACACACTCAATCACATACGCAACTTACACAAGTACATAAATTAGAAATAATTCGGATACAAAAGTTAAGTAAAAAAGAAAAAGAAAACAATATTGGTTATTATATTATATTACTACGAGTGAGTGCTGGACACACAACAATTACATGCAATACACACTCAATCACATACGCAACTTACACAAGTACATAAATTAGAAATAATTCGGATACAAAAGTTAAGTAAAAAAGAAAAAGAAAACAATATTGGTTATTATATTATATTACTACGAGTGAGTGCTGGACACACAACAATTACATGCAATACACACTCAATCACATACGCAACTTACACAAGTACATAAATTAGAAATAATTCGGATACAAAAGTTAAGTAAAAAAGAAAAAGAAAACAATATTGGTTATTATATTATATTACTACGAGTGAGTGCTGGACACACAACAATTACATGCAATACACACTCAATCACATACGCAACTTACACAAGTACATAAATTAGAAATAATTCGGATACAAAAGTTAAGTAAAAAAGAAAAAGAAAACAATATTGGTTATTATATTATATTACTACGAGTGAGTGCTGGACACACAACAATTACATGCAATACACACTCAATCACATACGCAACTTACACAAGTACATAAATTAGAAATAATTCGGATACAAAAGTTAAGTAAAAAAGAAAAAGAAAACAATATTGGTTATTATATTATATTACTACGAGTGAGTGCTGGACACACAACAATTACATGCAATACACACTCAATCACATACGCAACTTACACAAGTACATAAATTAGAAATAATTCGGATACAAAAGTTAAGTAAAAAAGAAAAAGAAAACAATATTGGTTATTATATACTACTACGAGTGCTGGACACACAACAATTACATGCAATACACACTCAATCACATACGCAACTTACACAAGTACATAAATTAGAAATAATTCGGATACAAAAGTTAAGTAAAAAAGAAAAAGAAAACAATATTGGTTATTATATTATATTACTACGAGTAAGTGCTGGACACACAACAATTACATGCAATACACACTCAATCACATACGCAACTTACACAAGTACATAAATTAGAAATAATTCGGATACAAAAGTTAAGTAAAAAAGAAAAAGAAAACAATATTGGTTATTATATTATATTACTACGAGTGAGTGCTGGACACACAACAATTACATGCAATACACACTCAATCACATACGCAACTTACACAAGTACATAAATTAGAAATAATTCGGATACAAAAGTTAAGTAAAAAAGAAAAAGAAAACAATATTGGTTATTATATACTACTACGAGTGCACACAACAATTACATGAGCTCTCACTCAATCACATACGCAACTTACACAAGTACATAAATTAGAAATAATTCGGATACAAAAGTTAAGTAAAAAAGAAAAAGAAAACAATATTGGTTATTATATTATATTACTACGAGTGAGTGCTGGACACACAACAATTACATGCAATACACACTCAATCACATACGCAACTTACACAAGTACATAAATTAGAAATAATTCGGATACAAAAGTTAAGTAAAAAAGAAAAAGAAAACAATATTGGTTATTATATACTACTACGAGTGCACACAACAATTACATGAGCTCTCACTCAATCACATACGCAACTTACACAAGTACATAAATTAGAAATAATTCGGATACAAAAGTTAAGTAAAAAAGAAAAAGAAAACAATATTGGTTATTATATACTACTACGAGTGCTGGACACACAACAATTACATGCAATACACACTCAATCACATACGCAACTTACACAAGTACATAAATTAGAAATAATTCGGATACAAAAGTTAAGTAAAAAAGAAAAAGAAAACAATATTGGTTATTATATTATATTACTACGAGTGAGTGCTGGACACACAACAATTACATGCAATACACACTCAATCACATACGCAACTTACACAAGTACATAAATTAGAAATAATTCGGATACAAAAGTTAAGTAAAAAAGAAAAAGAAAACAATATTGGTTATTATATTATATTACTACGAGTGAGTGCTGGACACACAACAATTACATGCAATACACACTCAATCACATACGCAACTTACACAAGTACATAAATTAGAAATAATTCGGATACAAAAGTTAAGTAAAAAAGAAAAAGAAAACAATATTGGTTATTATATTATATTACTACGAGTGAGTGCTGGACACACAACAATTACATGCAATACACACTCAATCACATACGCAACTTACACAAGTACATAAATTAGAAATAATTCGGATACAAAAGTTAAGTAAAAAAGAAAAAGAAAACAATATTGGTTATTATATACTACTACGAGTGCACACAACAATTACATGAGCTCTCACTCAATCACATACGCAACTTACACAAGTACATAAATTAGAAATAATTCGGATACAAAAGTTAAGTAAAAAAGAAAAAGAAAACAATATTGGTTATTATATTATATTACTACGAGTGAGTGCTGGACACACAACAATTACATGCAATACACACTCAATCACATACGCAACTTACACAAGTACATAAATTAGAAATAATTCGGATACAAAAGTTAAGTAAAAAAGAAAAAGAAAACAATATTGGTTATTATATTATATTACTACGAGTGAGTGCTGGACACACAACAATTACATGCAATACACACTCAATCACATACGCAACTTACACAAGTACATAAATTAGAAATAATTCGGATACAAAAGTTAAGTAAAAAAGAAAAAGAAAACAATATTGGTTATTATATTATATTACTACGAGTGAGTGCTGGACACACAACAATTACATGCAATACACACTCAATCACATACGCAACTTACACAAGTACATAAATTAGAAATAATTCGGATACAAAAGTTAAGTAAAAAAGAAAAAGAAAACAATATTGGTTATTATATTATATTACTACGAGTGAGTGCTGGACACACAACAATTACATGCAATACACACTCAATCACATACGCAACTTACACAAGTACATAAATTAGAAATAATTCGGATACAAAAGTTAAGTAAAAAAGAAAAAGAAAACAATATTGGTTATTATATACTACTACGAGTGCACACAACAATTACATGAGCTCTCACTCAATCACATACGCAACTTACACAAGTACATAAATTAGAAATAATTCGGATACAAAAGTTAAGTAAAAAAGAAAAAGAAAACAATATTGGTTATTATATTATATTACTACGAGTGAGTGCTGGACACACAACAATTACATGCAATACACACTCAATCACATACGCAACTTACACAAGTACATAAATTAGAAATAATTCGGATACAAAAGTTAAGTAAAAAAGAAAAAGAAAACAATATTGGTTATTATATTATATTACTACGAGTGAGTGCTGGACACACAACAATTACATGCAATACACACTCAATCACATACGCAACTTACACAAGTACATAAATTAGAAATAATTCGGATACAAAAGTTAAGTAAAAAAGAAAAAGAAAACAATATTGGTTATTATATTATATTACTACGAGTGAGTGCTGGACACACAACAATTACATGCAATACACACTCAATCACATACGCAACTTACACAAGTACATAAATTAGAAATAATTCGGATACAAAAGTTAAGTAAAAAAGAAAAAGAAAACAATATTGGTTATTATATACTACTACGAGTGCACACAACAATTACATGAGCTCTCACTCAATCACATACGCAACTTACACAAGTACATAAATTAGAAATAATTCGGATACAAAAGTTAAGTAAAAAAGAAAAAAAAAATAGTTACACAATTCAAGATAAAAAAAAAGTTACACAATTCAAGAGAAAATAAAAAGTTATAGAAGTTACATAAGTAGAAGCAAAAAAAAACAGGCACATAAGAAGTCAAAAAAGTCATAAAAGTTAGAGAAAAGACAAAATAGTGTACATAAACAGCACTGAGATCTTCCTTAAAACAACACGCGCGAGTTAACTTTTTTTTTAAAAACAGAGAGCGAATTCGCAAACACGTCAAGATCAGGACACTCCCTTGTCATATCGTTATACTGTCTACACATTCTGGGTATGGGACTGTAATACATGAAGCTGGTCCCAAGTATATTAATGTGAAAGGTATTGGCGAATCTCAGCGATCTTCTAGGAATATTCAGTTGTATGTCTTGTAAAAGTCTTGAGTCCATGGTACCATTAACAATTTTGTGAAGAACTGTAAGGTCATGTATTTGTCTTCTTGTCTCGAGTCAAGTTTAATTATATTTTATTTATGTCAATGTTAAAGACATAAATAAAATATAATTAAATAATAAGATTAATTACTTATTGTTTTACGTTCATATTAGTTAATAATACTCTTATTGTCAAAATAAATAAATAAACAAAAACATATAAATTTACAACAAAATACTTTGTTTTTATAATCTAAATAAAAACCAAACATAAATATTTTTCTAAACCGGCGCACAATCTATACGAATTCATATATGGGTTATAAACAACATTATTATCCATACAAAGCGGTATCTCAGAGCGGGTCCCGATTACGTCTCGGGATGAAATAGACAAAAAGTAAACACTCTACTGCCATCTATCAAATTTTTTTTAAATTTTTTTAAAATCATATTTACTTAGAAAAATGGTTCAGTTACACGATTTAATTATTATATTTTGAATTTGTTATGAATACCTCAAATACATAAAGACATTGGAAGGTCGCACCATGCCTTTGTACGTGTGGCGAGTGTTATAGTGACAAAATATAGTGGGTCAACTGTGTACCCCATTAACACATACAAGTTTTGCACAGCACTACTACACGTACAATGGGGTGGTGTGGTTCAACCAACTTGAAACAGATTTGAGACTGGCAATTGAACATAATGATTTTAAAAAAAAAATAAAGAATAAATCAAACTTATTTTTTGACTGATATGTAAATTATATTAACTTCTTATTGTATAGATAATAATTATGTATGTATAATATTTTGTGTATTTTGTATTAAATAGTCTCCTTTACACACGAGTGCTTGCACTCTAGTAAAGGGAAATATGTTTTGTCTTACTGTACATCTTTTCTATTAGTTTGTTTGTTTTATATTTTGTATATGACATGTTATTGTGAACTTAATAAAAATAAATAATGTTGATAAATAAGATTTTTACGTCGAGTTTAAGTGGAGCATTGTCCATCACAATAACCTATCGTGATCCGCACTGGTGTAGCGAATGATTCATCACGATAACGTCTCGGGATTAACACTGAAACGGTTAAGGCAAGATAAGCATGATGAAGAATGTGTCATGAGTAGCTCCCTTGATTTGGCGAAGGTGGAACATGCTTTATTTTGTTTTGTTAACTAGATACAGTGTAATATTCTTAAATACTGGTGTTTGACGTCTCCCGTTTGTTGGTCTGTTGCAGATGGAGGCAACAACGCCGTCGTCGACTGCGGGAGTGACTCCTACGGGATCAAGAAGGAGGTTCAGGATGCTCAGCCTGAAGAAGGGCGCGCGGAGCTGTCCACCGGTCCAAAGGCAGAGGCAGGGGCAGGGTGGGGAGGGGAGGACTCTCTGTGATGGACGGGGGACGAAGGCAGAAGAGGAGGGGTGCGCTGACAACGGGAGCACGTCCGGGTCGCTGCATCTCAACTATTCCAACACCACACCCCCATTTGTTGTGAGCATTTTTTATATGACTTTTATACAGTTACCTCTAATTTATACTTTACTAGCTGACATTTATTTTATCCATTAATTTTTCCGATATTTTTATAGTTATTATGTTATCCGTAGCGTAACGGTGACGAATCCAACAAATAAGAGATGATTACAGCCAGATGTCCAGCCGTTCTTGAGTTATATAAATACTCCAACTAACCCTACTTTGTTTTATTTATTTATATAGATATCTTTATAGTTATTATGTTATCCGTAGCGTAACGGTGACGAATCCAACAAATAAGAGATGATTACAGCCAGATGTCCAGCCGTTCTTGAGTTATATAAATACTCCAACTAACCCTACTTTGTTTTATTTATTTATATAGATATCTTTATAGTTATTATGTTATCCGTAGCGTAACGGTGACGAATCCAACAAATAAGAGATGATTACAGCCAGATGTCCAGCCGTTCTTGAGTTATATAAATACTCCAACTAACCCTACTTTGTTTTATTTATTTATATAGATATCTTTATAGTTATTATGTTATCCGTAGCGTAACGGTGACGAATCCAACAAATAAGAGATGATTACAGCCAGATGTCCAGCCGTTCTTGAGTTATATAAATACTCCAACTAACCCTACTTTGTTTTATTTATTTATATAGATATCTTTATAGTTATTATGTTATCCGTAGCGTAACGGTGACGAATCCAACAAATAAGAGATGATTACAGCCAGATGTCCAGCCGTTCTTGAGTTATATAAATACTCCAACTAACCCTACTTTGTTTTATTTATTTATATAGATATCTTTATAGTTATTATGTTATCCGTAGCGTAACGGTGACGAATCCAACAAATAAGAGATGATTACAGCCAGATGTCCAGCCGTTCTTGAGTTATATAAATACTCCAACTAACCCTACTTTGTTTTATTTATTTATATAGATATCTTTATAGTTATTATGTTATCCGTAGCGTAACGGTGACGAATCCAACAAATAAGAGATGATTACAGCCAGATGTCCAGCCGTTCTTGAGTTATATAAATACTCCAACTAACCCTACTTTGTTTTATTTATTTATATAGATATCTTTATAGTTATTATGTTATCCGTAGCGTAACGGTGACGAATCCAACAAATAAGAGATGATTACAGCCAGATGTCCAGCCGTTCTTGAGTTATATAAATACTCCAACTAACCCTACTTTGTTTTATTTATTTATATAGATATCTTTATAGTTATTATGTTATCCGTAGCGTAACGGTGACGAATCCAACAAATAAGAGATGATTACAGCCAGATGTCCAGCCGTTCTTGAGTTATATAAATACTCCAACTAACCCTACTTTGTTTTATTTATTTATATAGATATCTTTATAGTTATTATGTTATCCGTAGCGTAACGGTGACGAATCCAACAAATAAGAGATGATTACAGCCAGATGTCCAGCCGTTCTTGAGTTATATAAATACTCCAACTAACCCTACTTTGTTTTATTTATTTATATAGATATCTTTATAGTTATTATGTTATCCGTAGCGTAACGGTGACGAATCCAACAAATAAGAGATGATTACAGCCAGATGTCCAGCCGTTCTTGAGTTATATAAATACTCCAACTAACCCTACTTTGTTTTATTTATTTATATAGATATCTTTATAGTTATTATGTTATCCGTAGCGTAACGGTGACGAATCCAACAAATAAGAGATGATTACAGCCAGATGTCCAGCCGTTCTTGAGTTATATAAATACTCCAACTAACCCTACTTTGTTTTATTTATTTATATAGATATCTTTATAGTTATTATGTTATCCGTAGCGTAACGGTGACGAATCCAACAAATAAGAGATGATTACAGCCAGATGTCCAGCCGTTCTTGAGTTATATAAATACTCCAACTAACCCTACTTTGTTTTATTTATTTATATAGATATCTTTTTTCTAAGGTTTATTTGGATAAAATAAAATAAATTTTAAAGTCGTGTGGGATGTTTTTTTGGAAAATATGAATTATTTTGGATGTTTAAAATTTCTTGATTTATCCAAACTAAATAATATTCGTTATATTGCGGTTAGAGAATTTATTGTATTATTATCAACATACCCTTTCAAAATATCTGCATACTGTAATACCAACCTAACCTAACAATTGACCGGTACAAAACTAAACTGTGTATAACTTTTGGGTTTTGTGATTATTGAGGCGAGGCTATACAGTTTTATGTGGGGGATTCATACAAAAGAAATACTAATAATATAAATCATTATATTTTATCTGTTTATGTTTGCAGACTAAACGTAGACCAAAGTACACTAATCTCTCATCCTTCCTGCCAATGAGCTCGGAGAACACCTGCACACCACCTAATCTGGTCATCGACGAGACCCCTGATACAACAGACAACAGCGAAAAACAACAACCCATCCACAGCATCAAACTTATCAGTGAAACTCCCCAACTGAACGTCGGCGATGGCCCTGAATTGATTGTCGGCGAAACTCCCGATTCGAATGTCGGCAAAACTCCTGATTTAATTTATGGCGAATTGTCTGATTCGTTCATAAATGGTTCCCTCGAATCACTGCCCACCAACAATATGGTTTTCAGCACTCCAATACTGAAATCAAACCAACGACCGCCAAACAAAAAGAACCACCGCAGCGAATCCAGGCTGTTTTCGGCCAAAAATCTGGACTATGACAAAGACGACCGTCTCAGTCCGGCGACAGCCGATATAATGAACACAATGTACGGAGAAGTGTGGAAGAACACGCCGGGACTCTTCAAGAAGACAAAGACCGTAGACAAGAAGGAAAAGAGCCGATTCAACATTGACGAGGTTCTCAAAAAGCTAGACTCACTGAACCTTTATGTCAAATCTTTAACGGACGTCAAGATCAAAAAAGTTACGTCGAAACATAAGCACCACTTTGAGACTGACGCAAAGCGCACCGAACCCCGTCCACTCAACGATACGCTCAAACCGAAAATGTTATCTTTCGAGGACGAATTTGACAGACGAGAGTCAGACAAATACAGAGTTAAAAATTTGAACGACGTTGTCGATGCTGCTTTGCCCGATCTCATACCGTGTCCGGACTTGGACGACTCCGATCTAATCATGTCTGTCAAAAAGGTCAGAAAAAAGAATGTGCTGTTGATTTCGTCTTCGGAAAATTCTGACAATGAACAGATGAACAACTCGTATTATGAGCGACGACAACAGTCCGATACGGACGGAGAAAACACAAAACACAAGATCCGGGATAAAATCAAAACTAAAAAGAATCGTGTCAGTGTTCAAATTGACTCACGACTCGATTGCAGCATAATTTTAATCGAGTCGGACGATGGAAACGACAAAACAAGCACGGCCAAGAAAACCAGAAAACTTTACAGCAGGAGGAATGTGTTTTACGAAAACGACGAAGTTCAGTTTGTGTCCGAAGAAACGACGACCAGCGGGGACAGGTGGGACGGAATTGTCGAGATCGTCGACGGGACGCCGTCGTCGAGGAGCGCAGAAAAAAACAACATGCCGACGAAGATCCGCAGAGACATCTACAATTACGAAGAAGTCGAAGCGATTCTGATCAAAGACATGGAGGCCATCACGCTCAAGGACGTCTTGAAGCCAGTCGACGACGTAGCGCCGAAATTCAGACTCGACGATAAGAAGAACGATAAAACAAAGAATCCAGTAAACGACGTTGTAACGAAATACAGAAACGACGATACAAAGAACCCAGTCAATGACGTAGTACCGAAATTCAGACACGACGATCCGAATAACGATAAGCCTAAGAAGGCCGTCAAGAAGAGAGGCCCGAGGATCAAAAAGGATAAACTTGAGGCAGACAAAGAAAACGTGAAACCAGTTTACGAAGACTCCGACACAAAGAATGTTCCTCTTTACAGTTTTATGGCTTCCCTTGCCGGTAATTTTTTTTTTTCATACATACATACATACCATCACGCCATATCCCTTACGGGGTAAGCAGAGAGAACCGAGCGCCATACTCCTCTATTTTTGCATACATTCCTAGCTTCCTTTACATCCATACATCGTCTCATACATGCTCGTCGATTATTCAAGTTTCTTATATTTCCTTCTTTCAAAATATCATTCACATGGTCATGCCATCCCTTTCTGGGACGGCCCCTGCTATTCACTCCATCTCTTACACACATGTATATTTTTTTGGTCAGTCGTTCATTATTCATTCTTTCTATATGTCCAAACCACCTCAAAGCATTAACTTTCATTTTACATATAATATCCTTCTTTATCTTGCATTCTCTCCTTATGTCCTCATTTTTTATTCCATCATATATCGTTCTATTACATACTCTTAGTGATCTCATTTCCACGGCATTTATTCTACTTTCATGCGTCTTTTGCCACGTCCATGTGTCACTGGCATACATCAAAGTGGGCACTACAATTGCATTACGTATGGCAATTTTGGCTTCCTTTGAGATGCTTGGATCGGACATTACTGGTCTGAGAGCTCCGTTTATTCTGTTACCTGCCATAACTCTTCTTTCAATATCTTTATCAGGTCTTCCATTCCATCGAAACATACTCCTCAAGTATAAATATTCCTCTACTTGTTCTAGCCATTCGTTCTCTACTTTTATTCTACACGGAGTTATACTTTCAGTTTTTTCGAATACCAATATCTTAGATTTTACTCACATTCATTCTCAGTCCGTTCTGCAAGCATCCTTCATACACTTTATTCACTAAATACTGTAACTCATCCGCACATTCAGCAATCACCACTTTATCATCTGCATACATCAGATCACGTACATTTACAGTATTTAGTGTCAGGCCTATATTTTCATTCTTTAGTGCTCTTACGCAGTGATCAATATAAAGATTGAACAGCCATGGGGATAATACGCAGCCTTGCTTCACCCCCTTATGAATAGGGAACCATGTTGTCAGCGTATCGTTGACACGGACACAAGCTCCACTATTTTCATACAGAGACGCAACAGCACGTATTAGTTTGCTCTTTACTCCATATATTGATAGGAAATCCCACAACTTTTCTCTATCTACTTTATCATATGCCTTTTCTAGGTCTATGAAAGCACAGAAAAGTTTCTGATTTTTATGCAGAACTTTTTCTGTAGCCGTGCGTAAAGAGAAAATTTGGTCGATGCATCCTCTGCCCCCTACAAACGCACCTTGAACATCCCAAAACTTGCATTCCGTAATCTTGTGTATTCTCTGGTCAATAATTCTTGCATACATCTTGCCAACCGAACTTAACAAACTGATAGCTCTATAGTTTATGCAGTCAAGTTTCGATCCCTTCCCTTTGAAGAGAGGAACTACAACTGCATTTCTCCAATCCGACGGAGTGTACCCAGCTTCCCAGCATTTATTAAAAAGCGAGAGACATCATTCCGTTGGTTTTTTACCGCCACACTTGATAAATTCGGCTGCCACACAATCCACTCCAGCGGCTTTGCCTGTTTTCGCGTGATTAACCGCTTCTTCCGTTATTTCGTCTCTTTCATTCTCATCAATAATCCATGTCCTCTGTCTCACTGTGTCACCTTGAACGCTTTCATACAATTCTTTGAAATATTCACACCACCTCTCTTTCACACTTTCGTCATCAATCAGCATATTTCCATCTTTATCGTTTATACATTTTGAACCTTTTACTTCCCCTTGCTTCCGCTTAGCTACGCCTTTCCAGAACATTTTCATGTTCCCCGTAAAGTCGTTCACTATTTTCTGGCTTTCTTTTTCTTTTACACTATCTTTTTCATTCTTTTTTTTTTCGATTTCTATATTACTCTGAATCTATAAGATGACCAATAACACAAGCCTCCAGAGTGTGGCAACTTGTTATTTATATAATAATAATAATAATGAAGACTTTCTTGCACCCTGCGCAAGTGGCGAGTTTATTGCCGTATGGCAATTTTTTCCAACTAACCAGTGTTTCCAGCCCAGAGAAGCAATATTTGTACTTGAATGCACTACCTACTGAGCTGTATGGTCCCGGGTTTGATTTCCGGTGGAGACGCAGTAGTTTTTAATTTATTGTGTTTTCAGTCTGGATCTGTGAGACAATAAACATCGCAAGTCTCTGTAATGTGACAACTTGCATGTTATTGGGTGCGTGTTAAATTAATATTTGACATAGTACCAGCTGTTACATATTACAATATGACAACTATGATGCCCATAAAAATTGTTATTTTCAATGTTCCAATGCAGATTGAATGTTTAGTTGCCCAACCGTGTGATCTTTTGTTTCCTACACATTTGATCTATACAACTCTATTGTCAATATTCCTCGTACTATTCATGTTGCTGCTTACCTTTTGTTACTGAACATTAACCTTCCAGACGGTGTCCCATCGTGGCGCTGCGACAGTCAAGCGTTGGACTACCGCAACAACTTCAAGCGCAAGAGAGACGAGCTGACGTCCAAGCTGTACGTCCTCTTCAACTCAGAGGTCTACTCCAACCGGCTGGATTCCAAGATGCCCATCAAGTGGAGCACCAGCCTCACAACGACGGCCGGGTTAGTTTTATTATTACTATCAAACAGACAGCAGGCAGCTATTGTAGCAGACAGACAGACTTGTATGTACTGCAGATAGAACTGATGACTGGAAGCAGTTGACAAGAAATGTGCTGAAAAAACAGTAATAATTGGTTGGCTTATATCCATACATAGGTATAGATGAATCAAATAATAAATTGACTTCATTTCTAACTTAATTGTACCTGAAAATTTGTTAAATTTACCTTATTTTTAGAATCATTATTGTATGTATGTGTTGTATTGGTTATGGCTACTATAGTTACTATTCCTATCGGACGTCCTAAAACAGGTTCACCTAGTTGGGCGTCCAACGTGTCAATATACAGCGTACAACTAGGACAAATTTACACGTACCTACTTTGTTAATGTACTAATATATTTTGTTGTTATAATTCTTGTTATGTTACTTACATTGTTTTACGTCTAATAATAATATGTAAAAATAAATGTATATTTGATTACGAAAGTTCAAGGGATTTGTTTAAAATAAGAATATTTAAGAATTATTTTATGAAGTCTAGCGATTTCAAGTTACAAACTGCAAAATGAATATTACCAATGTGATAATGTTATATTACAGGCGAGCTTACAACAAGCTGGTGCGATCCAAGACCTCCGAGTCGGGCCACGGCAAGAGCTCCTTTGTGGAGATCTCCTGTAAGGTAGTGGACACGGCCCAGAGACTGAGAGACACCCTCGCACACGAGCTGTGCCATGTGGCTGCGTGGATGCTGGACGGGCAGCTCAAAGACGGACACGGACCGTACTGGAAGGCTTGGTTAATTGTTCTTTCCTTAATATTCTCATACTTATGTACATAACTTCATTGTACATATCGCGGGCGTCAAGCCAATAGGGCATATCTGCAAAAATGCGTTTTTTCGTTTTTTATGCCAAACAATACTTTATTAAGACCTCCACCGTCTGTAAAAAATCACGGCTTTCCGTTGCGTATTTTTCCAGATTTAAAAAAATAATTTTGGGCGTATGCTATGGCATAGGTGAATTTGTCGAGCCAGAAGGGCGTATAAAGGCCCCCATTCACGATTGTGCCATCCTTTCAAATGGCTTGCCATCACTCCAAAATGCGCTCGTGAATGTCAAAACCCACGCAGCCCAATTGGCCTGACACACCAAAATGGAATTCCAAACGATCAAAACTCCATAGTACTGCGAAAAACCGCGCGGCGCGTCCTGCCGGTACGGCATGCTCGTGAGTGTGAAAACCAGCGGTACATTGCGCCATCTCATTGCGCCGAGCTGTTTGTCACTCTCGTGAATGCAAAAATACAACATTTTCTCTTTGTTTTTTTCTTTTTATATATAAACAAACCACTATATAGCAGATGTATAAAACTCATCAAAATTATAACTCATTTTTACTTGAAAATTAAAAAAAAAAATAGAACTTATTAATGCGAAAGCGCCGACCACTTGCGTATACTAATTTTGATGGCTCGATGGCACGCCCGTGAGTGTAATGAAAATTTTACAATGCTCCAAATGAATCCGGTACATATGGAGCGACGCCGAATGACACGATCGTGAATGGGCTGCTTTAGGCTCTTACGAGACACCTAAAATGAATTATAATTGAACGGAAGCACTATTCTAAGTTAATTTAGATGAGTAGTGAGAGAGCGGTTAGTCCAGTGTCCAATGGTTGCAAGTTTTAATGGACTGCCACTACTTACAACAAGTACATATTCATTCTTGTAAAAATACACGAAACACGAATGAGATATCTTACCAAAGTAGTCGCTCTAAGATAAAATAATAAGATAAGATGCGGTGAGTAGGTACATTGGTCGCAAGTACATCTTGTTGTGCAATTTGCTCTAGGACGAGGTCAGTAACCTACCAGAACATTGACATCAATACAATTTTAAGAGGTAATTTTCTAGGGAGGAACGTTCGAGAACCATCATAGACGTTGATCTGGCACGTACTCATTTAATACTACCTCCCTGAGGGTATAAAAGTTGTCATTTGGAAGTAGTTCAATTTTTAATCATATTTATTTGTTCTTTATTTAATGTCAAAGTTTGTATTGTGATACATAATTATATTTAATTGTAAATCTACATATTACATATAATCTATGTAAGTAACCAAGTCTTAATAATTTCAAAGTTTTTTTCGTTAACACAGTGGAAGTTTATAATTATAATTTTAAATATTTATAAAAATAAATAAAACATATAGTTTTAATCCACATGAGCAGTGATAGCCCAGCGGTAAGGTCGTCGCCTCCCGTGCGTGAGGTTAACGGTTCAAATCTGGGCGGGGCACGCACCTCTGTGTGTGGATTTTATATCACTAGCTATGTGTAGCCATGATACAATTTGTCTGGTTCCCCTTTCTAAGGGTTACGAAGGTCAGATGGCAGTCCCTTCAATGTAATAACCAGACTCGCCAATTCCAGGATCGTGGTCAAAGCGTACCCCGATAGAAACGGGAATAAAGCGCTAAGGGGAAAGTAAGTAATATAGTTTTAATCCACAAATGAGAGTTAGAGTTTTAGAGTTTGATTTCTACCTCTGGGGATGCCGGCTGTGTTCAGCGAAAGCGCTTAGGCTCATTTGTAGATGTGTTTTAATTTATTTTTATAAATATTTTAATTTATAAGAAAGCCTTTCTATTCTCAATCCTACACTGTACAGTTAGTCTTAACTAAAGATTAAATTAACTATTTTAATAAGCTTTACAGAATAGCTTCAAAATAGTGACAGGCTAAATATATTTTAATTTTATGTGAACGTTTCCGTCTCATTGAAATTTCATTGCTTGCATTCAATTATTGTCTTATTGTAATTTTAGGGTTGCCAAGACGTTGGCGCGTTTTCCTGAATTGGGTAAAATCAGCGTCTGTCATTCTCTCACCATACACTATAAATACACATACAAGTGTGTTCGCTGCGGATATCAGTAAGTATTTAATTCATTTATCATCAATTATTGTTACCTTACTTTACTTTATGATTAAATGTTGCCATTGTAACATATGAATGTTTAATTATTATTGAGGTTTATTCGGATTTTGAATCCCATATATGAATCTTATTCATATATTGACTTGATCAAACTACTTTCAGTTACTTTATATGAAAGGTACCTACCAGGTACGTAGAATAATTGAGTAAAGAGAAATAGAAGATTTCTCACAATATATTAATTACTATACTTTAACTACAAATTTCACAAACACTTGTGAAATTAACTCGAAAGAAGATAGATTGGCACTGAAGTGTGCGTTGCTTGCGCATTAAGTTAAATAGTTCTGTAGCGCCAAATTATATAAAGTTCGATGCTCGTTAATTGGTTGCTGGGAGGAGTATGAATTCACCTGACAGGGCAGTCGCAAGGCGCTGTGCTGCCACACCGGTAAACTCAATTATTTTCTACTGTATTTAGCCAGATCGTATATTTTTATTTTGATACACAGTCAACAGCTATGTACATTTTTTTTTTATATATAGAATTACATATAAATAGAGCCAATTATATATAGTAATTAGTATTAAACACATGTATATACCTACATATAATAATAAGAGAAAAAAATAACTTCAAGAGTACAAAAGAATAAGAATATATTAAACACATGTATATACCTACATATAATAATAAGAGAAAAAAATAACTTCAAGAGTACAAAAGAATAAGAATATATTAAACACATGTATATACCTACATATAATAATAAGAGAAAAAAATAACTTCAAGAGTACAAAAGAATAAGAATATATTAAACACATGTATATACCTACATATAATAATAAGAGAAAAAAATAACTTCAAGAGTACAAAAGAATAAGAATATATTAAACACATGTATATACCTACATATAATAATAAGAGAAAAAAATAACTTCAAGAGTACAAAAGAATAAGAATATATTAAACACATGTATATACCTACATATAATAATAAGAGAAAGAATAAGAATATATTAAACACATGTATATACCTACATATAATAATAAGAGAAAGAATAAGAATATATTAAACACATGTATATACCTACATATAATAATAAGAGAAAGAATAAGAATATATTAAACACATGTATATACCTACATATAATAATAAGAGAAAGAATAAGAATATATTACACATGTATATACCTACATATAATAATAAGAGAAAGAATAAGAATATATTAAACACATGTATATACCTACATATAATAATAAGAGAAAAAAATAACTTCAAGAGTACAAAAGAATAAGAATATATTAAACACATGTATATACCTACATATAATAATAAGAGAAAGAATAAGAATATATTAAACACATGTATATACCTACATATAATAATAAGAGAAAAAAATAACTTCAAGAGTACAAAAGAATAAGAATATATTAAACACATGTATATACCTACATATAATAATAAGAGAAAAAAATAACTTCAAGAGTACAAAAGAATAAGAATATATTAAACACATGTATATACCTACATATAATAATAAGAGAAAAAAATAACTTCAAGAGTACAAAAGAATAAGAATATATTAAACACATGTATATACCTACATATAATAATAAGAGAAAGAATAAGAATATATTAAACACATGTATATACCTACATATAATAATAAGAGAAAGAATAAGAATATATTAAACACATGTATATACCTACATATAATAATAAGAGAAAGAATAAGAATATATTAAACACATGTATATACCTACATATAATAATAAGAGAAAGAATAAGAATATATTAAACACATGTATATACCTACATATAATAATAAGAGAAAGAATAAGAATATATTAAACACATGTATATACCTACATATAATAATAAGAGAAAGAATAAGAATATATTAAACACATGTATATACCTACATATAATAATAAGAGAAAGAATAAGAATATATTAAACACATGTATATACCTACATATAATAATAAGAGAAAGAATAAGAATATATTAAACACATGTATATACCTACATATAATAATAAGAGAAAGAATAAGAATATATTACACATGTATAGCTACATATAATAATAAGAGAAAGAATAAGAATATATTAAACACATGTATATACCTACATATAATAATAAGAGAAAGAATAAGA
The DNA here is from genome assembly GCA_963576475.1 of Molanna angustata. Classification (NCBI taxonomy): domain Eukaryota; kingdom Metazoa; phylum Arthropoda; class Insecta; order Trichoptera; family Molannidae; genus Molanna; species Molanna angustata. Next base: position 276,283 of record OY754990.1, read on the forward strand.
ATATATTAAACACATGTATATACCTACATATAATAATAAGAGAAAAAAATAACTTCAAGAGTACAAAAGAATAAGAATATATTAAACACATGTATATACCTACATATAATAATAAGAGAAAGAATAAGAATATATTAAACACATGTATAATAATAAGAGAAAGAATAAGAATATATTAAACACATGTATATACCTACATATAATAATAAGAGAAAGAATAAGAATATATTAAACACATGTATATACCTACATATAATAATAAGAGAAAGAATAAGAATATATTAAACACATGTATATACCTACATATAATAATAAGAGAAAGAATAAGAATATATTAAACACATGTATATACCTACATATAATAATAAGAGAAAGAATAAGAATATATTAAACACATGTATATACCTACATATAATAATAAGAGAAAAAAATAACTGCAAGAGTACAAAAGAATAAGAATATATTAAACACATGTATATACCTACATATAATTATAAGAGAAAGAATAAGAATATATTAAACACATGTATATACCTACATATAATAATAAGAGAAAGAATAAGAATATATTAAACACATGTATATACCTACATATAATAATAAGAGAAAGAATAAGAATATATTAAACACATGTATATACCTACATATAATAATAAGAGAAAGAATAAGAATATATTAAACACATGTATATACCTACATATAATAATAAGAGAAAAAAATAACTGCAAGAGTACAAAAGAATAAGAATATATTAAACACATGTATATACCTACATATAATAATAAGAGAAAGAATAAGAATATATTTAACACATGTATTTAGAAAAATAACTCCAAGAGTACAAAAGAATAAGAATATATTAAACACATGTATATACCTACATATAATAATAAGAGAAAGAATAAGAATATATTAAACACATGTATATACCTACATATAATAATAAGAGAAAGAATAAGAATATATTTAACACATGTATATACCTACATATAATAATAAGAGAAAAAAATAACTGCAAGAGTACAAAAGAATAAGAATATATTAAACACATGTATATACCTACATATAATAATAAGAGAAAGAATAAGAATATATTAAACACATGTATATACCTACATATAATAATAAGAGAAAGAATAAGAATATATTAAACACATGTATATACCAACATATAATAATAAGAGAAAGAATAAGAATATATTAAACACATGTATATACCTACATATAATAATAAGAGAAAGAATAAGAATATATTTAACACATGTATATACCTACATATAATAATAAGAGAAAGAATAAGAATATATTAAACACATGTATATACCTACATATAATAATAAGAGAAAAAAATAACTGCAAGAGTACAAAAGAATAAGAATATATTAAACACATGTATATACCTACATATAATAATAAGAGAAAGAATAAGAATATATTAAACACATGTATATACCTACATATAATAATAAGAGAAAGAATAAGAATATATTAAACACATGTATATACCAACATATAATAATAAGAGAAAGAATAAGAATATATTAAACACATGTATATACCTACATATAATAATAAGAGAAAGAATAAGAATATATTAAACACATGTATATACCTACATATAATAATAAGAGAAAGAATAAGAATATATTAAACACATGTATATACCTACATATAATAATAAGAGAAAGAATAAGAATATATTAAACACATGTATATACCTACAATAATAATTAGAGAAAAAAATAACTGCAAGAGTACAAAAGAATAAGAATATATTAAACACATGTATATACCTACATATAATAATAAGAGAAAGAATAAGAATATATTAAACACATGTATATACCTACATATAATAATAAGAGAAAAAAATAACAGCAAGAGTACAAAAGAATAAGAATATATTAAACACATGTATATATCTACATATAATAATAAGAGAAAGAATAAGAATATATTAAACACATGTATATACCTACATATAATAATAAGAGAAAAAAATAACTGCAAGAGTACAAAAGAATAAGAATATATTAAACACATGTATATACCTACATATAATAATAAGAGAAAGAATAAGAATATATTAAACACATGTATATACCTACATATAATAATAAGAGAAAGAATAAGAATATATTAAACACATGTATATACCTACATATAATAATAAGAGAAAAAAATAACTGCAAGAGTACAAAAGAATAAGAATATATTAAACACATGTATATACCTACATATAATAATAAGAGAAAGAATAAGAATATATTAAACACATGTATATACCTACATATAATAATAAGAGAAAAAAATAACTGCAAGAGTACAAAAGAATAAGAATATATTAAACACATGTATATACCTACATATAATAATAAGAGAAAGAATAAGAATATATTAAACACATGTATATACCTACATATAATAATAAGAGAAAAAAATAACTGCAAGAGTACAAAAGAATAAGAATATATTAAACACATGTATATACCTACATATAATAATAAGAGAAAGAATAAGAATATATTAAACACATGTATATACCTACATATAATAATAAGAGAAAAAAATAACTGCAAGAGTACAAAAGAATAAGAATATATTAAACACATGTATATACCTACATATAATAATAAGAGAAAGAATAAGAATATATTAAACACATGTATATACCTACATATAATAATAAGAGAAAAAAATAACTGCAAGAGTACAAAAGAATAAGAATATATTAAACACATGTATATACCTACATATAATAATAAGAGAAAAAAATAACTGCAAGAGTACAAAAGAATAAGAATATATTAAACACATGTATATACCTACATATAATAATAAGAGAAAGAATAAGAATATATTAAACACATGTATATACCTACATATAATAATAAGAGAAAGAATAAGAATATATTAAACACATGTATATACCTACATATAATAATAAGAGAAAGAATAAGAATATATTAAACACATGTATATACCTACATATAATAATAAGAGAAAAAAATAACTGCAAGAGTACAAAAGAATAAGAATATATTAAACACATGTATATACCTACATATAATAATAAGAGAAAGAATAAGAATATATTAAACACATGTATATACCTACATATAATAATAAGAGAAAAAAATAACTGCAAGAGTACAAAAGAATAAGAATATATTAAACACATGTATATACCTACATATAATAATAAGAGAAAGAATAAGAATATATTAAACACATGTATATACCTACATATAATAATAAGAGAAAGAATAAGAATATATTAAACACATGTATATACCTACATATAATAATAAGAGAAAGAATAAGAATATATTAAACACATGTATATACCTACATATAATAATAAGAGAAAGAATAAGAATATATTAAACACATGTATATACCTACATATAATAATAAGAGAAAGAATAAGAATATATTAAACACATGTATATACCTACATATAATAATAAGAGAAAGAATAAGAATATATTAAACACATGTATATACCTACATATAATAATAAGAGAAAGAATAAGAATATATTAAACACATGTATATACCTACATATAATAATAAGAGAAAGAATAAGAATATATTAAACACATGTATATACCTACATATAATAATAAGAGAAAGAATAAGAATATATTAAACACATGTATATACCTACATATAATAATAAGAGAAAGAATAAGAATATATTAAACACATGTATATACCTACATATAATAATAAGAGAAAGAATAAGAATATATTAAACACATGTATATACCTACATATAATAATAAGAGAAAGAATAAGAATATATTAAACACATGTATATACCTACATATAATAATAAGAGAAAGAATAAGAATATATTAAACACATGTATATACCTACATATAATAATAAGAGAAAGAATAAGAATATATTAAACACATGTATATACCTACATATAATAATAAGAGAAAGAATAAGAATATATTAAACACATGTATATACCTACATATAATAATAAGAGAAAGAATAAGAATATATTAAACACATGTATATACCTACATATAATAATAAGAGAAAGAATAAGAATATATTAAACACATGTATATACCTACATATAATAATAAGAGAAAGAATAAGAATATATTAAACACATGTATATACCTACATATAATAATAAGAGAAAGAATAAGAATATATTAAACACATGTATATACCTACATATAATAATAAGAGAAAGAATAAGAATATATTAAACACATGTATATACCTACATATAATAATAAGAGAAAGAATAAGAATATATTAAACACATGTATATACCTACATATAATAATAAGAGAAAGAATAAGAATATATTAAACACATGTATATACCTACATATAATAATAAGAGAAAGAATAAGAATATATTAAACACATGTATATACCTACATATAATAATAAGAGAAAGAATAAGAATATATTAAACACATGTATATACCTACATATAATAATAAGAGAAAGAATAAGAATATATTAAACACATGTATATACCTACATATAATAATAAGAGAAAGAATAAGAATATATTAAACACATGTATATACCTACATATAATAATAAGAGAAAGAATAAGAATATATTAAACACATGTATATACCTACATATAATAATAAGAGAAAGAATAAGAATATATTAAACACATGTATATACCTACATATAATAATAAGAGAAAGAATAAGAATATATTAAACACATGTATATACCTACATATAATAATAAGAGAAAGAATAAGAATATATTAAACACATGTATATACCTACATATAATAATAAGAGAAAGAATAAGAATATATTAAACACATGTATATACCTACATATAATAATAAGAGAAAGAATAAGAATATATTAAACACATGTATATACCTACATATAATAATAAGAGAAAGAATAAGAATATATTAAACACATGTATATACCTACATATAATAATAAGAGAAAGAATAAGAATATATTAAACACATGTATATACCTACATATAATAATAAGAGAAAGAATAAGAATATATTAAACACATGTATATACCTACATATAATAATAAGAGAAAGAATAAGAATATATTAAACACATGTATATACCTACATATAATAATAAGAGAAAGAATAAGAATATATTAAACACATGTATATACCTACATATAATAATAAGAGAAAGAATAAGAATATATTAAACACATGTATATACCTACATATAATAATAAGAGAAAGAATAAGAATATATTAAACACATGTATATACCTACATATAATAATAAGAGAAAGAATAAGAATATATTAAACACATGTATATACCTACATATAATAATAAGAGAAAGAATAAGAATATATTAAACACATGTATATACCTACATATAATAATAAGAGAAAGAATAAGAATATATTAAACACATGTATATACCTACATATAATAATAAGAGAAAGAATAAGAATATATTAAACACATGTATATACCTACATATAATAATAAGAGAAAGAATAAGAATATATTAAACACATGTATATACCTACATATAATAATAAGAGAAAGAATAAGAATATATTAAACACATGTATATACCTACATATAATAATAAGAGAAAGAATAAGAATATATTAAACACATGTATATACCTACATATAATAATAAGAGAAAGAATAAGAATATATTAAACACATGTATATACCTACATATAATAATAAGAGAAAGAATAAGAATATATTAAACACATGTATATACCTACATATAATAATAAGAGAAAGAATAAGAATATATTAAACACATGTATATACCTACATATAATAATAAGAGAAAGAATAAGAATATATTAAACACATTGATGCAGGTATAATATTTGGTGGTACCCTGGTGACATCAATTGTCTTCCCTAACAATAGCCCCGACTATAATTTTTAAACATTTTTTTATTGTTATTAACCTTGGCCTTCGTAAATATTTTAAAATATATTAATTCTGTTGTTGGTTCAGGTATTTTCGGTTTTAACGTTCATAATTGTATTCTTTTAATCTGTACCCAGTTCGAAAACACAATACATCACCATCATATAAAATAACCTTTTTTCAATACCGCGCAAAGACCATTTATTTGGGTTCTGCAATAAAACATGGTCAGCAACTAATTGTCTCAGAGATTTGGATTTTTCCGCACTTAAATATTTCAATGTTTATTATTCAAATATAGATTCAGGCTACCTGAAAAAAATCGAACCCTTTTTAATCCTCATCGATCGTTATGTAAATCCCAGCCGACGGTGCTTTCAGATGTTTTAAATCCGGTTTCAAATAATCAACATAAATAGTTTCAGTTTTACATTTCCGTTAATTTTATGTTTCTTTTCTCAATTGTTGCTCTAACGTCGTATTGTCCTCTAGCGAGATACACGGAGGTTGATTTTGCGCAATCCAGGTCTAGCCACCGACGAATTCACTGATGCCGTATTGCTCATAATTCCCGGGGTGGATCTGGTTGCCGAAAGAAACAAACGTGTAATTCGCGAAAGGATATATTCGCGTTAGGCAATTTTACTTTTCAATGAAAATTTTTACAATGTACACGCCGGACACGTGACTTTTGATAAACGTCATATATCGCGCGTTAGGGGCCTTAATACAGCTCTCGCGAGTATGAGTTTTGAGAAATCCGTGTCTGACGCTCGTCATTGTAAATTACTTCAAGACAGTTACGAAAACATTATTTTTTTCCATTTTGGTTGTATCTCGCGCGTCACTTCCGATAAATGTCACACATCGCGCAATAGTGCTTTCATACAGCCCTCGCGAGTGTGAATTTTGACGGAATTGCGCGTGTGATACTTCTCAATATAATTTCACTTCAAAATAAACAGTTTAAACACTGAAAACACTGTCACCGATAGTACCAGCTAAAATGTTACGTGGCCAGGGTTAATTAGCTTAATTAGAGTAAATGTATTTATGTTAGTCTCGATCCCACGCAGAATGCAAATTATGTAATTGTAAATTTTAAAATATTACTTAAGTTAGTGTGCACAAATAATTTGCGTGCCAATAGTTTTGAATATTGTATACCCCTGTATACCCCCTCTCTTCGAGACAGGGGTACCTTTATTATATAAGGTAGAATCCTACTACCTGGACAGTGAGAATCAGTAAGAGTTAGTTAGTTAGTCAGTAAGGATCGGTAAACAGTCAGTAGCAAGTCTAGTTGAAACAAAGTCGAAGTATTTAGTGGGCCTGAGGGACGTGTGAGGCGGTCAGGGCTTACGCCCTGGCCGCCGTCTTCAAAGTTTTAAGTTAAAGACCAAAGTTATTTTTAAAAGAACATTAACATTTTTTTTAAAAGGAATCAGTGAGTCGAATCTACGTAATAATCGTTCGGTAGCTATTAAAGTTTAATAATTTTTTTTAGTAACAAGAGTTCAAGTTAAATCAATAACTAGTCTCGCCTACGGGCCTTGGCAAGACCAAGTTGACTTCGTTGATATCGAAAATTCTATTCACCATTCATCTGACCCAGGAGGCAGTGTGGGAATAAGAAAAGACTAAATATAGTCACCCATCCATCTGACCAAATGGCAGTGTGGGGACGTATTTAGGGCTTACGAGCCTAATCGACAAGGATATTAATTTAATTAAGAATGAATTAGAAGTAAATTCAAAAATATATCCAGCGCCGAACGATAATAAGTGGACATCACGCACCGAAGAACACGGAACGAGCCAACGCGATCTTCCAGGAGATTGCGCAGAACGAGCGCCCAGCGTTATCGCGAACCGCGAAACGTTGCGGGCGCCTAGACAATAACAGTCGCACCGCGAACTTAACTTTGACCTCTGCAAACAAGGTACAGTGAATTTTAATAACAAGTGAAAAACAAATAGAACTTCAAGTGAAAATCAACGAACATTTTATTTTTAAAAAAACTATATAATCGTAGTGTAACCCATGTATTATGTTCCTTTTGTAGCGTCATGGCCATGTCTACGCACCATTTGTATAATTTATTGTTTTTTTTTATGTATTCTGCGATTGGGATCGCATCCGCAAATTTATTGTATTTTGTAGTATGTTTTTTGTATGCCTATTTTATCTCAATTTGAATTTTGATTTAAAAACTATAATTAAACAGAAACGAGAGAAATAACTTAAAATTTCTTTTATTACTGGAGTGAGCCCTTGTCATTACGATACGGCACGGTGAGAAGGTGGAAGCGTCAGGATCTTGTACTCTCCGCTTGCGAGAGAGTCAAATCTGGAAGGCGACTTCTACCTTAATTTTAACCCCCCGGTATCAACATGTATATACCTACATATAATAATAAGAGAAAGAATAAGAATATATTAAACACATGTATATACCTACATATAATAATAAGAGAAAAAAATAACTGCAAGAGTACAAAAGAATAAGAATATATTAAACACATGTATATACCTACATATAATAATAAGAGAAAGAATAAGAATATATTAAACACATGTATATACCTACATATAATAATAAGAGAAAAAAATAACTGCAAGAGTACAAAAGAATAAGAATATATTAAACACATGTATATACCTACATATAATAATAAGAGAAAGAATAAGAATATATTAAACACATGTATATACCTACATATAATAATAAGAGAAAGAATAAGAATATATTAAACACATGTATATACCTACATATAATAATAAGAGAAAGAATAAGAATATATTAAACACATGTATATACCTACATATAATAATAAGAGAAAGAATAAGAATATATTAAACACATGTATATACCTACATATAATAATAAGAGAAAGAATAAGAATATATTAAACACATGTATATACCTACATATAATAATAAGAGAAAAAAATAACTGCAAGAGTACAAAAGAATAAGAATATATTAAACACATGTATATACCTACATATAATAATAAGAGAAAGAATAAGAATATATTAAACACATGTATATACCTACATATAATAATAAGAGAAAAAAATAACTGCAAGAGTACAAAAGAATAAGAATATATTAAACACATGTATATACCTACATATAATAATAAGAGAAAAAATAAGAATATATTAAACACATGTATATACCTACATATAATAATAAGAGAAAGAATAAGAATATATTAAACACATGTATATACCTACATATAATAATAAGAGAAAAAAATAACTGCAAGAGTACAAAAGAATAAGAATATATTAAACACATGTATATACCTACATATAATAATAAGAGAAAAAAATAACTGCAAGAGTACAAAAGAATAAGAATATATTAAACACATGTATATACCTACATATAATAATAAGAGAAAGAATAAGAATATATTAAACACATGTATATACCTACATATAATAATAAGAGAAAAAAATAACTGCAAGAGTACAAAAGAATAAGAATATATTAAACACATGTATATACCTACATATAATAATAAGAGAAAAAAATAACTGCAAGAGTACAAAAGAATAAGAATATATTAAACACATGTATATACCTACATATAATAATAAGAGAAAGAATAAGAATATATTAAACACATGTATATACCTACATATAATAATAAGAGAAAAAAATAACTGCAAGAGTACAAAAGAATAAGAATATATTAAACACATGTATATACCTACATATAATAATAAGAGAAAGAATAAGAATATATTAAACACATGTATATACCTACATATAATAATAAGAGAAAGAATAAGAATATATTAAACACATGTATATACCTACATATAATAATAAGAGAAAGAATAAGAATATATTAAACACATGTATATACCTACATATAATAATAAGAGAAAGAATAAGAATATATTAAACACATGTATATACCTACATATAATAATAAGAGAAAGAATAAGAATATATTAAACACATGTATATACCTACATATAATAATAAGAGAAAGAATAAGAATATATTAAACACATGTATATACCTACATATAATAATAAGAGAAAGAATAAGAATATATTAAACACATGTATATACCTACATATAATAATAAGAGAAAAAAATAACTGCAAGAGTACAAAAGAATAAGAATATATTAAACACATGTATATACCTACATATAATAATAAGAGAAAGAATAAGAATATATTAAACACATGTATATACCTACATATAATAATAAGAGAAAAAAATAACTGCAAGAGTACAAAAGAATAAGAATATATTAAACACATGTATATACCTACATATAATAATAAGAGAAAAAATAAGAATATATTAAACACATGTATATACCTACATATAATAATAAGAGAAAGAATAAGAATATATTAAACACATGTATATACCTACATATAATAATAAGAGAAAAAAATAACTGCAAGAGTACAAAAGAATAAGAATATATTAAACACATGTATATACCTACATATAATAATAAGAGAAAAAAATAACTGCAAGAGTACAAAAGAATAAGAATATATTAAACACATGTATATACCTACATATAATAATAAGAGAAAGAATAAGAATATATTAAACACATGTATATACCTACATATAATAATAAGAGAAAAAAATAACTGCAAGAGTACAAAAGAATAAGAATATATTAAACACATGTATATACCTACATATAATAATAAGAGAAAAAAATAACTGCAAGAGTACAAAAGAATAAGAATATATTAAACACATGTATATACCTACATATAATAATAAGAGAAAGAATAAGAATATATTAAACACATGTATATACCTACATATAATAATAAGAGAAAAAAATAACTGCAAGAGTACAAAAGAATAAGAATATATTAAACACATGTATATACCTACATATAATAATAAGAGAAAGAATAAGAATATATTAAACACATGTATATACCTACATATAATAATAAGAGAAAAAATAAGAATATATTAAACACATGTATATACCTACATATAATAATAAGAGAAAGAATAAGAATATATTAAACACATGTATATACCTACATATAATAATAAGAGAAAAAAATAACTGCAAGAGTACAAAAGAATAAGAATATATTAAACACATGTATATACCTACATATAATAATAAGAGAAAAAAATAACTGCAAGAGTACAAAAGAATAAGAATATATTAAACACATGTATATACCTACATATAATAATAAGAGAAAAAAATAACTGCAAGAGTACAAAAGAATAAGAATATATTAAACACATGTATATACCTACATATAATAATAAGAGAAAAAAATAACTGCAAGAGTACAAAAGAATAAGAATATATTAAACACATGTATATACCTACATATAATAATAAGAGAAAAAAATAACTGCAAGAGTACAAAAGAATAAGAATATATTAAACACATGTATATACCTACATATAATAATAAGAGAAAAAAATTACTGCAAGAGTACAAAAGAATAAGAATATATTAAACACATGTATATACCTACATATAATACTAAGAGAAAAAAATAACTGCAAGAGTACAAAAGAATAAGAATATATTAAACACATGTATATACCTACATATAATAATAAGAGAAAAAAATAACTGCAAGAGTACAAAAGAATAACGGTCTTACTTATTAGATTTCGTTAATCGCTTACTTAACGCGCAACTAGATAAGCACGACTAAAATAGTTAAGATCGGTATTAAATAATCTTACTTATAAACGTAGACTAAGATATGACTTACTAGTTCACTAAATTGTTTACGAACACCCTCATTTATTTTTTTCATATGGTCACATTGGCTTCACAGATGTCAAAAAATAGAAAATTGTATGTAATTTTTGGATAGCTGACATCGAAAAATGAAAACAAAAACCGCGTTGTACCGTGTTGAGTCAAATTAAACACGATTGCGATGAAGAATAACTAGGAAAATCGTTACAAGTACTAAATTTTTCTGTCAATCTCAAATATGCGTCGGAACATATGTGAAAGATCCGCCATTTTGAAATATTTGTTATGACGCGTTAGTCAAGCGTTAAACAACCTCTCGACTTGTCTTAACTTGACGAATATGAAATTAAGGCGTAATAAAGATAGTCACGGTTTATAAGTAAAATTTTACGTTAATCACGCTCTATTACCAGGTACTATAGATAGTTTACGTTTATAAGTAAGACGGTAAGAATATAATGTAAAGCCACATCATCACTAATGGGGTCACATAAAAATTAATAAAGCATTAGTACTTACAACGGCACTGCATTTACGACTGTGCGATGTTTCATTAATTGTCAAACAAATATGTGCGGATGACCTATCTCCAGCAATGAGTGGTTTACAAAACAAAAAATAATATCAAGTATAAATTTTAAAGCATCAATAATTAAATGAAAAGGGTCAATTGAGTTAAAAAGATGAGAATAGCAACTTTGGTTTATAAATGAATTTTTGTAAGAGTTGGTTTTACACGTGGTGAGATTTTGAAAAGTTTGTTCTGTCTAGTGGGTCTGTGGTAGAGACTTTATAATTGATAAGGCTTGTAAGTTCGGGGCAGTCAATCAAGTTATTAATGATTTTATATAGGAACAGAGCATGTATATATATAATTTAAATGTACAGTTTCTTACATGCATAAAGAAATAACAAAAATATGCATTAAAAAATGTACAATATATTAAAAGAAATTTTCCTTTATGTATGTATTTAACACCTAGATGACGAAAAGTGGCGCAAGACCATATGATTACCTTCCTTCACACAAATTCTGTCAAATCATTTTACTAATCAAAAATAATTATTCATACTATTTTGTGTACTTCATACTAGTTTGTCTAAAGTATGGGCATGTATTACAAACTTTCAAACCTTGTTATGTGTGAAGTGGACAATGTATGGTGCACTGAGTGATTTGTTGTGTCATTCAACAAGCAGCCGCTCCGGGTATGAACAGACCTACAAGCTCTATAACATTCCCAATGGATGACTGTGAAATTCCTCTCAATCTAATTAGATGTAATTAAGTGGCTGTTGGTTGATACTTGATTTAATGTGCACATTTTAAATATACTTGTCTACTATTTTCAGTATAAACCGTCACTCCAAGTCATTGGACACGACCCGCAAGGGGTGCGGCTACTGCGGCGGCGCCTTTGAGTGCATCATCAACAGGAAGACCAAGCAGGGGGCCGTCGTGTCCACTCCCGTCAAGACCGGGGGGCCGGCGCGAGCCCCCTCTGGCTTCGCTCTGTACGTCAAGGAACACTACGCCAACGCCAGGGGACCGTACACGTCCCACGGTCAGGTGATGAAGTATCTCGGGAAGCGTTACGCCATCATGAAGGAGAAACAGCAGCAGTCAGGGGCAGGTAACAGCAGCGACGAGGGGCAGATAAGATGACACAACGACGATTAGACGATTCAAATATAAATGTTAATTAATGGCGATGATATCGAAAGATACAGTTCCAACAGAACTTTTTTTAACTAAGGCTATTTTTTTTTGCTGGTGGCAGTTCTTAAAGGAAAACACAATTTGACATATTAGCCCTTTATGATATCATTAACAGGACTAATAGTAATTGTTTGTGCTCAATGTTCTCTGGATCGCCAAGCAGATGGCTGTCCAAGAAGGTTCAGAAGATGAAGAAGAAGACAGCGTGATAGTTTCAACTTGTTTTGTATTCAGTGTTGTTTCTTGTAGAGAAGCAGATGTCTTGCTTGGTACAGTAGTAAAGTAAGGCTTGAGAAGAAGTGTGTCTTTCAAATGATTGTGTAGCGGTGGAGGGGGAAGTATCAATTGTTATCCTGACGTAAATACCAACATTTTAACTATCATTTTGATGTTAATATGTTTCTAGAAATTTTACAATATTACTTTCACACCTCATATTATTTTTGCTATAGCACCCAAGAATTCTGCTTCCCTTTTACATAACATTAACATATACATATACCTTTTACATAGCTCAATACATAAATTATTTTGTCTATTTTAATTGGGTATCTTGAACTTTTATTTACATACAAACGTTATTTGAATACCACAACTTACACTAAATAAACAAAATATATTATTGTAGAGTAAGACACCATCTTATATTCTACCAGGCCATTTGATTCATAGATATAAATAGTTATTTTAAAAAGATGAAAAAGTAAAAAATATATAGTTAAAAAAATTGGTTTGACGATACGTTTAGTGTGAATGCTGTGGTTAAATTATAGAAGTAATTTTGACTGCTGCCTACTACACATGGAGGTCACGTGATAACTTTCGCGCCTTGCTTATATAGGTACCACATTGGTGGCAACATCAGGTATAGTAGTTAAAAAAATGATGTGTATTAAAATCATTTGATCGGTATAAAATATTAATAAATAGTATGGTTATAGATATCACATTGGCGGCAACAGTAATAATATATTTATTTTCCTTTAAAAAACAGATTACATTGAAACAATATTGAATTTATACAAAGAAAAAAATATACTATACATACATACCATCACGCCATGTCCCTCACATGGTAGGGAGAGAGAACCAAATGCCACTTACTTCTATCTTGACATACATTCATCGCCTCGTCAACATTCATACATCGTCTTATACATGTTTGTCTGTTGTTCACGCTTCTGACATTTCCGTCTTTTAAAATACCGTTCACATGGACCTGCCATCCCTTTCTTGGGCGGCCCCGACATCTCATTCCATTCCTGTCCGCAATGTATATCTTCTTCGTCAGACGTTCCTCATTCATTCTACCCATGTGACCAAACCATCTCAATATTAATGTCATATTTCTTTATCTTACATTATTTCTTTACGTCCTCATTTCTGACCCTGTCATACATCGTTCTATTACAGATTCTTCTTAGCGATCTCATTTCAACTTCATTTATTCTCTGCCATGTCCAGGTTTCACTTGCATACGTCAAGGTTGGCACTAAGATAGCGTTATGAATGGCAACTTTAGCATCCTTTGATATGTTGCGATCATTCATAAATGGTCTAAGTGCTCCATTCACTCTCTGTTTCCTGCCATAACTCTTCTTTCGATCTCCTTATCAATCCGTCGATTTCGTTGATAAATAAGTATATAATATATGAATTCAACCATTTTTGTGCTAGGACTGTCCTTACTAATCCCTATACCAGCCTGGATGGCTATTGAATGTCATAATAATATCTCTAATGTCAGCAAGTGTTGTGTGTCCCAAGAGTTTATCCTATATGTATCTAGAGAGAGCAGGACACTGACAGAGGAAGTGCACCACACAGTGTCTTCTTCTTCTTCCTCTTGCTCTTGTCATGCTCTACAGCAATGGTATACCTCCAGCTCCAACCTTCTACAATCTATTTTTAATTTCTGTAGATAACTTGTAGCATTGTGCAAGCTAAATTATCTACTATAAACATATTGTATTTTCGAGCATCGTAGGTAGATAATTTCAAACATCCTATATTAGTACCAATTTTAAATAATAAAAAAATAATCATATGGTAACACGTGTCTTTGACTGTATATTATTTGATAATATGAATATTATATACATTTATATATTTTTATTGACAAACTTTTTAACATCTCAATAGAGACGAAGTTGGGATATTATAGAAGAACCAGGAACTCGAGGCACCTACAGGGATTACGACCCGTCATCGGCTGGTTTACGTGAACAATTTATGCGCTTGCGCAACGTTCACCAATTATGCCTTCTTATTGAGTTCCCTTATTTTATTTATTTATTTATTTATACATCTTCTTGTACATAATATAAACAAATATAATTGTACACTGGCGGGCTTATTGCCATTAGGCAATTTCTTCCAACCAACCAGATTACAAAGTATGACAACATTGTGTATATACAACAGCAAATAAAAAAGAGTAAAAGAAATCAAATAAAATACGTATAACACTTAAATACTATTAAACAAAAAAAAATATAATTCATAGCAATAAAAAGGATATGGTAAGGACAGGAGAAGAAATCGGGATCAGGTGTTCAAGGATAAATATTCCTTCTTTAGTTTTTTCTTGAAAATACTAAGTGAGTTAGACGACGCAATATCCGGACTAAGGCTATTCCATAATCTTGCTGATTGTACTTCGAACGAAGAGCTGAGAAATACTGTATTATGGATAGGTATGGAAAGTGTTGAACGTTCAGCTGATCGGAGTGGAAGTCCATGGTTGGATAAATAAGTAAATTTGCTTTTGAGGTACTGTGGCAGGTTTGGGTTCGAGAGAATATTGTACAATAGTGACAAAATGTGTATATTGCGCCGCTGGCGTATCCTGGGCCAACAAAGAAGATTGCGGTAAGGTGATATGCGATCAAATTTTTTCAACCCAAAGATGAATCTGATACATATATTCTTGTGAGATGCACTTCATTTGCAAGTTTATTGAGATGCACTTCATTTGCATCCAAATAGCATACATCGGCATAATCAAGCAATGGAAGAAGAAGTGATTGAGCAAGAGTTATTTTACAACGGAATGGAAGGAAATTTTTAAGTTTATTAAGTGAATGTAGGGCAAAGAAAATAGATTTACTAACATGCGATACCTGTTCATGCCACGAAAGGTCATCATCGATGAAGATTCCAAGATCTTTTACAACCCTGGTATAAGGAATGCATTGGTTATTGATATACAGCAGTGGGAGTTGTAAATTCCTTATAGATGACAGCAGAGGAGGACTACCGATTATAATTTCCTGGGACTTAGTCGGATTAATTAAGAAGACCATGATCCGATGACCAAGAAGAGATAAATTTAAGATCTTCATTCATGCGTAGGACTGCATTGTTAATATCAGAGATATTAAAATGGAAATATAATTGAAGATCGTCTGCAAAAAGATGATATTTACATCTGAGGTTTGTAGTGATAGAGTTAATAAATACGGAAAATAACAGTGGAGATAAAACTCCACCTTGCGGAACTCCAGACAGCAAGGTGGCATAATCAGACGTAGAGTTAGCTGTCTTAATGCATTGTTTACGGTTGCCAAGATAACTGGTGAACCACTCCAATACTGGCTGAGCTATGTTTAGCGAGGACAACTTAGCAAGAAGAATGTCAAAATCAACGGAATTAAACGCGCTACTGAAATCGAGTAGTGTGAGAATTGTAAGTTGTTTATTGTTCATAGCACGTCTAATGTCATCCGTAATCTTAACTAGTACAGTACCTTATCAATGTAATTTTTGAAAGTTCGTAACAATTTACTTTGAATAGTGTGTAACAATTTACCTGAAAATAAGGAATTATATTATTGCCATCTATGGAGTAACGAAGAAACCTTTTTTGTAACGCCATCTATTGAGAAATTAGTTTATTTGTAAACAATGAAAGCAACAGTCCTTATAAAAAATTCTTCGTCACTCCATAGATGGCAATAGTAATAATGTCTTATTTTCAGGTGAATTGTTACACACTATTCAAATATATAGAACTTTCAAAAATTACATTGATAAGGGAACTCACTAAGAAGGCATAATTGGTGAACGTTGCGCAAGCGAATAAAGTGATGATGTATGTAAACCAGCCGATGACAGGTCGTAAGCCCTACAGGTGCCTTGAGTTCCTGGTTCTTCTATAATATCCCAACTTCGTCTCTATTGAGATGTGAAAAAGTTTGTCAATAAAAACATCATTTGACTCCCGACAGGGAAAAAAATTTAATGTTTGCATATATACAATTAAAAAATATATTGGATATACGTTTATGTATAATTTTTATTCTGTTGTATGTTTTTATTGCTCTATTTCCTTTAATTTTATAATCTATATATTATGAATTTTTCAAACATATTTTTATATTCCTTTTTCACAATTATTATTTTTTAATTTTATATTTGATAATATGTTTGTATGTATATTTATTTATTTGAATATTTTTCTAAGCGTATATTTTTTGGTCTATTTTTAATTTATTGGCTCGTTCCGTTCATTCGATCACTTGTGAGTACCTACCTGAGCTAAATCTTCAAAACTCGTAAAATTATTAAGATAACAACACCAAGTCTCACACAGACAGTACAACTTTTTGACAATTAAACTACTGTTAAATACAGTAGTCAGATTATCTATAGCAAAATACATTATTAGATATTAGTTCAAAATGAATCAGTAGATAATTGTGGAGTAGATCAAGACGACAATTAATAATTTAAACACAAACTATCTTCTCTAACTTTTGGTTAAGTCAAATTAGAATTGTATTATTTTTCTTCAATGGCGTTACAGTCCATATTGAGCGTTGGCCTCCGTCAGGCTTCTATCTTCTGCAGCAACTCTCCAACTGCCACATCTTGTACTTGCAGCAATAGTTGGGAAGCATCCTTTCCAACTTCATCTTATCGCAGCTGTGGTCTTCCACCTTATTAACTGCCCGGTACTTGCAGCAATAGTTGGGAAGCATCCTTTCCAACTTCATCTTATCGCAGCTGTGGTCTTCCACCTTATTAACTGCCCGGTACTTGCAGCAATAGTTGGGAAGCATCCTTTCCAACTTCATCTTATCGCAGCTGTGGTCTTCCACCTTATTGTCAATTCTTTAACACTCTTTCAAGTCCTTTTGATTGGCAGAAAGGAATTCTGTTGACCTTTTCTTTTCATCTCCATATTTTCCTTTCTGATTTCATCCTGTTTTTTTTATATATGTTTCAATGTTAGAATGTGATAAGCGTTAATAATATTTTTATACTCTTGAAATCCTGTGTAAAACTGTTGTAAGAAGTTTTCTTTGTTTGTTTCAATGTCATTGGTATTTTTATTTATTGTTAAAGCTGATTGAGATCTAGGATATTTTCCTGACAGTCTTTACATTTCCATTGGTCCCTGTACATTTTACTCATTTTTTTAAAGTTTTCTATTGAGGTCCCCATACAGCTATGGTGATAAGTGCAGTAACATCTGCTACATTTCAAGCTTTTCTTGGGAGATATGTGGTTTTTACATTTGTAGCAGTCCATTTTCGATTGGTATATATTTAATAATTAATTATTTGGTGAATTTGTATATCCATCCAGCTGTGGTGGCATGTCCGGTCCGGTCTGTACATTTCCAGCCCATCTCAATCTGACATGCACAGAGAGCCTGTGGGAGTCTTGTAGATGGCATACAGCTCATTATTATATCTAATCCTCCAGCCGAGCACTATTCTAATGTTATTTTAATACGTCAATAAATTACTGTTTTAAATCATTTATATTCGTTTAGAAATGTTTAGTATAATATGTATATATTTATGATTTTAACAATTTTTGCATATTATTGCAACAAAAATATTATTGTTTCGTCTAAAGCCTCCTCCTCTAGGGAGGGGGTGTTTTGCTCGTCTGTGGTAGGTATTTGACGTCTACCGATGCATCTGCCACATATCCATTTGGTGTCGGTTTTTTCGACACGGATCAAAGAGCGGCAGCGCGTAAGCAAGGCGACCGTCCACACATCTGTGAATAAATCAGTATTGGATGGAAATTCAGTGAGAGTGCACGCGTGCGTGTTTAGTTTTCTCGTCTAAATGGTTGCTGTTATGACATGACTACTGAAGTAACATTTAATTTATGAGCGACTGCGTCGCAATTATTATTGCAAACAAACCTATCCTAACCAAAAGATTTTGAGAGATATATATGTCATGATGAAATATTAATATCTGCAGTAGACGCTAGTAGTTGTCTAAATATTTATTCCTAATATATTTTCACTTTGTTCTGTTTCTGTATATATTGTATAGTCACCATACACCACCTTCTTTTGAACTTTTTTTTTCTTAATAACTCTGTTGAGGTTCACACTTAAGTAGTAATTATAAGTGCCTGCTAAATAAGTGAATAGCAGCGACCGCTACTGTATCCACATCCATTTGTTTGCGGCACGACATGCGTCTTTCGAGGTTGAACACAGACTGATTAACTCGCGGATGTGTGGACGAATCGTAATTTATCCGCGGATATGTCTACAGATGCATCTGTCGATGTGTAAAGGAGGCATAACAGAACAAAATGTAAATTAAATAAACGCTCAGCTGGAAAAGCAATAGCTTTGTTTAATTTGTATGAAATACAAAATAGTTCAATTTTATCAAAATTTGAAATGAATCTGGAAATAGTTTTAACATGTATTGTCATCAATAATACACAACCGAACTGAAGTTTCAGACTTCTAACTAGTTAAGAATCAATTGCTTAATTCCAGTACAGATAAGTGAAGTTAAAGAAAAGAGTGTAAAAACAATTTTACAGACTAAGAAATTAATTTACTGTAACAAATGGGTTTTAATTTAATGTGTGGTGATTCCTTTTACTGTAAATTATTAGATGTAATTTTATACATGTATTATTTATATAATAATAATGTAATTTATAGACTGATATATTTGTATGTACATATATGTTTTAATATATCTTAATTTAAAGAAAAAAAATTGTTTTAATCTCCCCTACAATTATTATCATTTTATGTCCCGACGAGATATTTGACTGCATAAAGATATTGAGTGTTAATAGGGAATAGAGTGAATGGAACACTAACAGTCTTACTAATAAACATGTTGTTAAAGTTACACGACCGTTTAACACCCGTGTAGGCAAAAGCGTTACCAATAAACACTGTGTAGCAGATCAGTTGGTCAACGACTGTGTATCTCTCATACTAATTTAACACATCGCTTGCACGCCTGTTCTAGGTAGTTTAGCGGTGTTTTAAGACAAATTTCGTCTATCAAAAATCAAATTTGATTTTGATATGCATGTTTATATTGTTATATCTTGGAATAATATGACGAAACATCTTCATAAATTATTATATTCTCGATAATTGTGCATTTTACGAGCGAAAAGTTGACAACAAATAAGCTCTTTTATAATATTTACAATGGTGCTGGCTTGAGTATTTGTATGATGAAATTATTTGTTATATTTTCCATATTCCTATTTTGAAATGTGAAAAACATATGAAAATATTAACTATGACAAACGTCAAAATTACAATGGCTCTGCATGTGCGAGTTCGAAATTACAACGTTGTCGGATTATTTTTTGTTGTACTCTTGTTGTAGCTACACAGTCGTTATACAGCGTTTATTAGTAAGATTTTCAAATAATCGCTGCACGGGCTTTACACGGTGTGTAACCAAAACACCGGTCAATGGGTGTGCAGTAGATTTTTATTAGTAAGACCGTTAGACCAGTGATGAATGTTTGTAATATTTGTATGATTCCAATCTTTTCAGATTTTGTGAGACAATAACTATCGCAAGTCTTCATAATGTGTCAACTTGTTTGTTATTGGGTGCATGTTGAATTAATATTTGACACAGTACCTACCTGTTAGTTGCGCGAGAAGATCTTGTAGTAAAATTTTCTACAACAAACATCAACTCCAATAGTGAACAGCTTGTACAATATGACTCAGGGGCATATATAAAAGATTGATTGAAGTAAAAAATTCATTATGTTCAAATTTTTTATTTATTTTCTTTTATAAACGCTACGAGTACATGGCAGTGAGAGCATATGGTAATGTAAGCGTGTCGCCGCTATTATCAACAAATGGTGAAAATGTTTTGTATTATACTACACATATAATATGGTCAAAATGAAATCCATTGCTCTATGTGATGACCGTTGAGAAAAATTATTATTTAAATTTAAAAATTATAACACTTTACAATAAATTAGGCACTTGTAGTGAATATTAAAAATTAACTACACATATATTTGCATTACAGTACAATTTCATTAATTCAGCGCAGGAGGATTAGCAGAAAATTCATATTACTTGAATATATTTTAAAAAATTTACTCTCAAGTTTTCTAAGAGCAATACAAATTAAATTATTAAAATGAGAAAATCATATGTAATGTAATGTGTTTGTATGTACGTTATTGTTTAATAATAAAATTAGTTTAGTATTTTTATGAAGATGATTACGTACTTTTTTCAAGTACATATTCATTAAAAAAAAACTACATATTATATTGCACCTTGTGAACTATAGGGTCACATCTGCAAATTTATTCAAAAATGATCTATGAATGCAGTAAGTTAGAGCAAGAATGATCTATGAATGCAGTAAGATAGAGTGAAAATATGTTATACGCCAACTTGCACATAAATATGAAAAGTCTTTGGCACAGATATCGGGTGGGTTCTCTGGTCTGAACCCAAGCCCTTCAGGGAATTTAAATAATTTGTTAATTGATTAGTAGGCCGTGATGTCCTTGGATCCCTCCGTCATGCCGTGCCCATATTAATTATTCTTTATTCAAATATCAGAAGGTATCATTGCACAATCAAACAAATGCAAATAGTAATTTCAATTTAATTCTGTCTTTAAACAAATGTACAAAATTACACAATTTTATCACAAAAAGTATCTTATAACAATTTCCATACATATAGTATGTGTCTTTGACATTTCGACTCACCAAGTCTCGTCAGGCTGGCTAGGATTACCAGCAACAACTTCGGTCACTCGGCGATTTCCACAAATACATACGAGTGCCATTGGCCAATAAGGCAAAACCAGGAACGAAGAAAAAAGAAAAGACCTACATCAGTCTTCAATCGTCCAGACACTTATAAAGTTGCGCTATTTTTAAACGCTTACTTTTATATAACAATTTCTATAAAACAGGAAAAATACATATTTTTCACTTCGAATCTGACAGCTCCCACCACAAGAAAAAAAAAGCCACCATGATCTGCCAGAATTTTCTTCATTGGAAAAACTTTTGTTTATTTATGATTTATTAAATTTACTTCTTTATTCAAATTATTTGAATAAAGGTATCTATATTAAAATTATTTTATACTACTTGGGTTCCTACTGCGAAGTTTAATATTCTAATTTTGATTCATAACATTTACCTCCCTCGTCACAGAAAAATTAAAATTTTATCAACAGAAATATTTTAATTTTTATTAGGGTCACCCCATTCCTAAAAACTTATGGTCACCCCATTAATTGAAGCTTACACAAAATATAACCTTACATAACAAGACAAATATTTTACATAGAACTCTTATCAATAAACATTTTAATTCAGCAATAAAAGAAACAACTTACACATTTAACATAATTCAATTAAATGAAGCTTAAACAAAATATAACCTAACATAACAAGACAAATATTTTACATAAAACTAAAAAAAAAAAAAAAAAAGTTAAAAAGAAAAAAGAGAAGAGCCAAGTTAAAAACTTCCAAGGCTATTTAAAAATAGCGCAACTTTATAAGTGTCTGGACGATTGAAGACTGATGTAGGTCTTTTCTTTTTTCTTCGTTCCTGGTTTTGCCTTATTGGCCAATGGCACTCGTATGTATTTGTGGAAATCGCCGAGTGACCGAAGTTGTTGCTGGTAATCCTAGCCAGCCTGACGAGACTTGGTGAGTCGAAATGTCAAAGACACATACTATATGTATGGAAATTGTTATAAGATACTTTTTGTGATAAAATTGTGTAATTTTGTACATTTGTTTAAAGACAGAATTAAATTGAAATTACTATTTGCATTTGTTTGATTGTGCAATGATACCTTCTGATATTTGAATAAAGAATAATTAATATGGGCACGGCATGACGGAGGGATCCAAGGACATCACGGCCTACTAATCAATTAACAAATTATTTAAATTCCCTGAAGGGCTTGGGTTCAGACCAGAGAACCCACCCGATATCTGTGCCAAAGACTTTTCATATTTATGTGCAAGTTGGCGTATAACAAAATGGTGCTGTGAATACCAGGATTCAAATATCGCGGATTTTTTTTGATTTTGTGTTGCTGACTTTGTAACTTTGTTTTGTGATGATTTCGTATGTATATGAATATGTATGTACCTATATTATTTTGTGTTTAATTGTGCATTTTTTTGTGTAGGTACTTTGTATTTAAAATAACTTTGTTACATCTTTTTTTCTCTAAAATGGATTCTGTCCGGGATTCTATGAGTGTGAAGATTCAGAACGTGGCCAAGTGTACCAAAGAAGAATTATTTTGGGAGTTAAAAATGAGAAAAATAAAACCAGCTAAACACATTAGAGAAATGCGCGCTCAGGCTACCCGATTCAATGTAGCATTGTCAGATTTTAAAGACGAATCAGATTCGGAGGAATTTATAAGAAAAGAAAAAAAGTCACGTGACGTGGTGAAATCTTGCTCGATTAAAAGATGTGATTGTATTACGTATCCAGCAAACTTTCATACCTGGAATGTAACTTTTGCCGGAAAAACGGATCCGCGTGAATTTGTTGTAAGATTGAAAGAATTGTCTAAGTCGCGGGGTATATCTTTAGATAGGGTAGTTCAGGGTTTACCCGAACTTTTGACTGAATCAGCATTGTATTGGTTCAGATCAATCAATTCTGATCGTGATTCTTCTTTATCGTGGGATAATTTTGAGGAGTTGTTTTTTTCTCATTTTGGCAACGAGCAAGACGAGTTTAGGAAGAAGTTAGAAATTTATAATTCAAAACAATTAACACTGGAATCGGGAACAGATTTTGTGTTACGAAATATGTATGTTAACAGGTCATTGAATGATCAATTGGCTGAAAAAGAATTTTTAAATTGTATAAAAAGAGGGCTCCATTCAAAATATGCCCCAATATTAGCGATTCAAAATTTTGAATCTGTAGAATCATTATTAAAATGTCTTAAGCAATTTGATATTTACAACGTCCCGTTAGAAGCTCCTCAGATTGTAAGAGAAACTAAAAACACCATCAGTTATGCAGAACATAGACCCAGCACTCCATCACGTGAAATTGCGATACCTGCGTATAGAAACTACGATATTAAATGTTATTTTTGTAACAAACGTGGACACATTCAGCGAAATTGTTTTTTGCGACAGCGAAGTTTACAGACGTCTAACGATAATCGTAGGCAACAACCTGCGATAGAGTTTGCTTCGGAAAAAGAAAGGCATAACGCAATAGATTTACCTAGAGTGTCTTCTTTCCCAGAAATTCGTGATATAAATGAGGATAGAAGGCCCAATGAGACATCTTGGGGTAGTAAGTCAAAGGAAAATGATAATTTATTATCAGTTCGTCGCGAATCAAAAGAATACAATCAAGAACAGTCACTTTTAAGGAATAAAAGAAATTCAAAAAAACTTGTAAGCGGTCGGCCACCATCGGATATCTGTAAAAATGAATGGAAGAGCTGGCTGGAAATGGTTGAAAAATTTCAGAAAAATTTTAAAACACAAAAGTTAATAAATAATATTTGCAACATACCAAAGGGTGACGCGCGTCCTTATGTAAACTTTCAGATTCAGAACCAATATTTTACTGGTCTTCTTGACAGTGGCGCATCGGCCAATTGTATTAGTGAGGCAGTTTTTTGTAAATTTTTAAATAAATATTTTCCTCGCACAGATAATTCAGTAGAAATGTATTCGTTTAATCAGTTGGTTACGACCTCAAAAGGCTTGGCAGTCATGCCAGTTACATTTAAAGGTCGGACCGTAGAATTGGAGTTCCATATAGTTGATGGATTATTTGCTGATTTTTTGTTGGGCATTCCGTTTTGGCGCTATTTTGAAATAGCCTTGGAAGTTTTTAACTTGGCTCGGGTTGATGAGGAAACGGTCATCGATATGGGTTTTTTTGAGCCAAAAATAAGCGAGGATACTAAAGTCTCCACGATTCCGGATGTTTTGGAAGAACAATCAGTTAATAAAAAGCTTACCATCATGCATACTATATGTATGGATATGTACCGTTTAATAAAGAACCGTGAGCCTTTTATTTCGTTGAAGAAAACGGACAAAACGTATTTATATCTAGATGAAATGATCACGAGGGCTATTCTTGAATTAGATCAAATTGACCTTGAAGGAAATGAATATGTTAGAAATTATCGAAGATCCGCTGTGAAATGGTTGGAGGAAATTGCTTCTAAGTTGGAGAGCAAAACGACAGAAGTTGTTGTAGAACCAAAAGAGAAAACGACGGAAATTACTGATAAAACTAATGTAACAAACTTCGTTGAATCTATGGGAAAGTCAAATGAAGAAAATCTACCTTCACCCGAAAAGAAGAGCGTTAATAGTCAAGAAAAAGAAACGGAAGCTGTTTTGATCAACCCAAGAGAGGAGTTTTCGGAAATTCACGTTTTATCTAATTTGGAGACTCTAAGTGTAGAACAGCGAGATGAATTATCAAAAGTATACTCAATGTTTGAAGATATTTCATATGAAAAGAGAGGATTGGGATGTACAAATTTAGTGCAACATAACATCGTTACCGAGGGCCCTCCTATCAAACAGAGATACTATCCTCTTTCGCCCGTCCGGCAAGCTTTAGTGGAAAAAGAACTAGACGAAATGTTGGAATTGGGTGTTGTTAGACCCTCACGATCTGCATGGTCAAATCCTGTCATTATGGTTCCCAAACGCGATGGAACACTAAGATTATGTATTGACAGTCGAAAACTAAATGCAGTTACGAAGAAGGATTCTTATCCATTACCTTATATAAACACGATTTTAGCCAATTTAGGGCGCGGGAAATACATTTCTTCAGTAGATTTATCAAAGGCATTTTGGCAGATTCCTTTGACTCCCGAGTCCTGCGAAAAGACAGCTTTCAGCATACAATCAAGGGGACTGTTTGAATTTGTTCGTCTTGCGTTTGGATTAACTTGCGCACCCCAGGAGCTTCAAAGAACGATGGATATGTTGTTTGGACCTGAATTCAATGGGCAAGTATTCGTATACTTGGATGACCTGATCATTGTGTCAGAAAGTTTTGAAGAACACATGGATCTATTAAAAAGTGTTGCTAATAAATTACGAGAAGCTGGGTTTACAGTGAATTTGAAAAAATCTGAATTTGTAAGAAAAGAACTTAGATATTTAGGTTACATAGTGGATGAAAAAGGTTTGAGGACGGATCCCGCTAAAATAGAAAGTATACAAAACTTCCCAACACCAAAGAATTCAAAAGAACTAAAAGGTTTTTTGGGGCTATGCTCATATTACAGGAGATTTATCGAGAATTTTGCTGATTTAGCGGCACCTCTCACAAAATTAACTGGAAAAAGGGGTAACATTTCAAATTTCGTTTGGTCTTCCATAGCAGAGGATGCTTTTAATAGACTCAAAAAGGCTATGGTAACCGCTCCGGTCTTAGCTTCACCCAACTTTACAGAACCATTCATTATTCATTGTGATGCATCGAGTTATGGAATTGGTGGCATACTCACACAGATATTAGAAGGATCTGAACATCCAATAGCATATTTCTCCCGTTCCTTGAAGAAACACGAAAAGAATTATGGCACAACTGAGAAAGAAATGTTAGCCGTAATTGAATCTGTAGAGAATTTTAGAGGCTACGTAGAAGGATCGGCTTTCACGATAGTCACGGATCATTCTAGCCTCCGTTGGCTAACTACCTTGGAAAACCCTTGTGGACGATTGGCTAGGTGGGCGACCAGATTGTCGCAATTTAATTTTAATATAATACACAGGAAAGGCTCTGAGCACGTGGCTCCAGACGCGCTCTCCCGGATACGGCCTGTTGAAATAGATGTTCTTGAAATAGATCCCTTTGTAAATGATGAGTGGTACCACATGATACGTCGAGGATGCAAAGAAAATCCGCAAAGATTTAAAAATTATCAAATTATGGAAGACCAGTTGTACCGATTTTGCAAAAGCGATTGCGCTTTGCTAGAACCCTATCAATGGAAACAAGTTATACCACAACCACTTCGCAACGAACTTATTTTCCGAATACATGAATCTGAAACATCCTGCCATCCTGGCGTATTTAAAACAGTCAAAAAGTTACAGAAAACTTATTTCTGGCCAGGTATGTATAGAGATGTTAAACGAGTGATTGGTAGATGCAAAGTTTGCAAGGCATATAAACATTCTACTTCTGCGCCATTGGGACTAATGTCCAATCCAAAATTGGTAGATAGGCCAATGAAGATGTTAAGCATAGATCTAATAGGACCATTACCGCGAAGTTATTCTGGACATGTTTTCATCCTAAGTTGCGTAGACGTGTTTTCTAAATATGTATGGGCATTTTCGTTACGCAAGGCCACTGCAGCCGCTGTAGTAAAATGTTTGGAGCAAGAAATATTTTTGCCATGGGGTGTGCCAAAAGTGATAGTATCTGATAATGGAAAGCAATTCGTTTCCAAAGAATACCGGTCTTTATTGAAAAAGTATGATGTGCCTGTAACATTTTTAAATCCTTACTATCATCCACAGAATAATGTAGTAGAGAGTTTTAATAAGACTATAGAGACTATGTTGGCCATTAAAATTAATGAGGATCAACGAAACTGGACCAAGAATTTGAGAGCGGTCACAAGCGCGATGAATAATATGGTAAATGTTACCACTAATTACTCACCTTATTTCTTGATGCACGGTAGAGAACACGTAATGAATGGATCGTTGCATAGAGACACTGTTAATGAAAATAGTGAACCCGAGAGCAATATTAAAGAAACTTCTAGAAAACCATATGCAGGAAAACTTAAAGAACTAGCACAAATTTATGATGAGGTGCAGGACCAGCTTCTTTTATCTTTTCAGAACTCGTCAAAGCAATACAACTTAAGAAGAAAACATGTAGTATACCAGGTAGGAGACAAAGTATGGAGACGAAATCATTGTCAATCTGACGCCTTAAAGTATTTCTCTCATAAATTAGCACCACGGTTCGTCCAAAATCTAATTGTGGAAAAGAAATCTGATGTAGTTTATGTACTTAGTGATATGGACGGAAAGAAATCGGGCAGTTATCATGTAAAAGATTTGATCAAAATAGAATCACAAGACTAGAAAAGTAGGTGCCTAATACTTGCTATGATTTTGGCGAATTAATGATTTGGTTAAATAAAATGAGGACATTAATTTCTTTTTGGGTATTGTATTATGACGTCATAAAGTTAGATTTAGGAGAAATTATAATGAATCCTTGGAGTGTTCTGAATGTTCACATCTCAACAGTGAGAAGCTTGTAAAAGTACCTATTCTGTGTAAAATCGTATTGCTCATATTTGAGGTGTAAATAATTTTTGTGTTGTGAATAATT
Organism: Molanna angustata; assembly: GCA_963576475.1. NCBI lineage: Eukaryota > Metazoa > Arthropoda > Insecta > Trichoptera > Molannidae > Molanna > Molanna angustata. The sequence continues at coordinate 305,283 of OY754990.1, forward strand.
TTTGAGTTGTAATTAAGAACGTTTATTGGAAATTATATTTGTATTGTGTTTAATTGATAAATTTATTATGTTAAATGTGTAAGTTGTTGATTTTAATTGCTGAATCTCAAATGTTAATTGTTAAGAGTTTTATGTAAAATATTTGTCTTGTTATGTTAGGTTATATTTTGTTTAAGCTTCATTTAATTGAATTATGTTAAATGTGTAAGTTGTTTCTTTTATTGCTGAATTAAAATGTTTATTGATAAGAGTTCTATGTAAAATATTTGTCTTGTTATGTAAGGTTATATTTTGTGTAAGCTTCAATTAATGGGGTGACCATAAGTTTTTAGGAATGGGGTGACCCTAATAAAAATTAAAATATTTCTGTTGATAAAATTTTAATTTTTCTGTGACGAGGGAGGTAAATGTTATGAATCAAAATTAGAATATTAAACTTCGCAGTAGGAACCCAAGTAGTATAAAATAATTTTATACTACTTGGGTTCCTACTGCGAAGTTTAATATTCTAATTTTGATTCATAACAAATAATCTATGAATGCAGTATGATAGAGTGAAAATGTTCTATGAATGCAGTAAGACAGAGTGAAAATGATTTATGAATGCTGTAAGATAGAGTGAAAATGGTCTATGAATGCAGTAAGATAGAGTTAAAATGATCTATGAATGCTGTAAGATAGAGTTAAAATGATCTATGAATGCAGTAAGATAGTGAAAATAATCTATGAATGCAGTAAGATAGAGTGATAATGATCTATGAATGCAGTAAGATAGAGTGATAATGATCTATGAATGCAGTAAGATAGAGTGATAATGATCTATGAATGCAGTAAGATAGAGTGATAATGATCTATGAATGCAGTAAGATAGAGTGAAAATAATCTATGAATGCAGTTAGATAGAGTGATAATGATCTATGAATGCAGTAAGATAGAGTGATAATGATCTATGAATGCAGTAAGATAGTGAAAAATTCCTTTGTACTATATTCTGCTTGGAAGAGATGATCGCCTTCCCATAACACATAGTAAGGAGATATACAGACCTAACATAAGCTATGTCTTTAGGACGGGGGATTGATATTCAAAGTGAGGTGGAACAGAGGAATAGTTTATCCCAAACACATTCAATACTAAAACATGAATTCTAAAAATATTTGCTTTTCAAAATTTAAATCTGTTAACAAAATGTACTTTTTAATATTATATATATTGTATATTTTTATTATATATGTGAGCCTTGACCTCCTCCAGCATTCATCGCCATCTCCCTCCAGTCCCTTACACTAACAGCCTACACATCCCGCTGCAAGCTCATTATAAATACTGTAAATCTCGTTGTTGTGTCGTATTCTCCAAACTCAGTTAACCTGCACTGGTCCGAATATTTTTCTCTCAAATACTAAACAGAGACAATTAATATTTTTTACTCAATACTCAGCATTCGCAACCATAAATTAGTACGGGGCATAGCGACGTTTTGTAAATTATGATTTGTTTTTCTAGACATTTTTTTTTTATTAAGTATACACAATATAAACAGACACATAATACAAAAATTTAATTTATTAGTTTTTTTTTAAATAGGCACTGTCCCAATTAAGTTTAAAAACTTGTGCTTGGGAGCATTTGAGAAGCAAGATGTCTTCTTAAACCAAAGAAGCATCTGTTAGCCATATATTATATATAGCAGAGGATGTGTCATTTACATTAGTCACAATGGAATCCAAGTAGGTGAAACTTTCAACAGATTCTATTGTGTGGGAGACTATGCTGATTGTTATTAACTGTCTGATAATTATAAATAAACAAAGACAAAATACTCCATGCTAATTGAAATCTCGGAGGTTTCCATTAATTTCTTAAGCTACAATATTATGATGAGGTGCAATAAATTGTCTACTGCAATAAATTAATTCAAAGTTATTGCTTTAATATTCAATTTCAAATTACTCAAAAAACATTTGCAGTTACGACCCTATGTATAGTATTCAAGGTGTGATATACTAATTAATGATATCAATATTTTTTTCAAATAATCCACAGTGTAGATAACTGAATGTGCCGGATTAACGAGATCGTACTGTATTAACATTTTCATAGTTAGCTTAGTCACACATTTAGGTTGTATATAATATAATATTGTACATATTGTTGAAATAAGCAAAGCATATTTTTGTAGTAGGCTAATAATTATCTATGATTAAGAAATATATACCTAATATCATAGATTTTTATTATAATATACCTAGATGTAGTACTCTGTGCAAAAAGTGAGTCTTGGAATATCGGGCGTTTGACGTTTTGGTTGGCAACATATTTCAGTTTTCCTTACATTTCAACACATCCTAGATAACTGTTCTCTAAACCTTAACAATCAGAATGTTTTTTTGGACAAATAAATCCGTAAACAATTCACATTAGTCTTTATTCTCTATAGAAAAACGATGTGGTCTGGAACCAAAACATCAAAAATCCCCCCTGAAAAATGACTCACTTTGATTCATACAAAATTTGCTAACTACAACATTACAACTAGTGTATTATATGAAAACCTATGCATATATGTACCTATATAAGGAGATTCTATTGTGAGACTAGGGCTTCATGTATAACTCTGGTGGTGTAATTTTCTGTGCCAAAATGTAACAATAAAGTATTAGAAACCATCTCACTGTTTTATTTATTTTATCATATATTTATTTGTATCTACAGTACTGTAACTATGGGAAATATTTTACAAAATACATCAAATATGACAGTTTGAGAAAAGTACATATATGTACTGCATAGTAATATTGGTCAGTTAGTCAAATAATGTTGCCATATCTCCAAATTAAACTCAAAACTTGACACATAATTGTGCTGTTTGACATTTTGCAAATAATAATGATATGAAAATGATTGGAATAATCCATCAATTAGGAGAGAGACTAATAAATAGATGGGTTGGAATTAATAATAATGTTGTAATAGGGAATCCTGCAGGCATATAGGTACATGAGATTGAAGTCATCAATCCCATGAATGTCCATCTTGAATGATGACATCATAATAATGTCGTTATTCATTTTTACTCCTCACTAACCCAAGAGGATATAGTGGGGAGTTATTATTTCGCCATACTTAAGGCAATTTTTTTATTGCAGATTATCAACTAGTATCATGCTGAGATTGTATTCTGAAAGAATCATCACAATGTGTGTGTTCTATGTACGGAGTGTTTTTTCTTTATCAATTATAGACTAAAGTACTCATTCGATTCCTTTCAAATTTTGCAAACTTGTTTATCTAATACTTGCTTAGACCCCATTAGATTTTGAAGGATATCTGAATAGTGCTTCTCTATTTTTTAACTGTCAAATATTTTAAAGTGACCCCAAGCTCAGGAAACTTAAAATTTGAATTTTTTATTTTCAAATTGGTAAAAAGGCACATCACTTTCATAAAATGGCATTGAAGTATTATATAGTTTTCATAATAAAATATTTAAATGAAAAAATAATTTAACAAACTCATTTCATGGAAATGCTGAATATTTTCCATACAAAATCTGAATACTTTATAGAATGACTTGTTAGTGAGGAGTTTAGCATGTTGGCCACAACTCACTCGTTTTCTATGGTTATTGATTTTTACTAGTCATTTTTTTTGATACCTAAACTTCCTAAGAGGGCTAAGACTCGAGGGGATGCTGTAACAGGAAACCCGGTGAGCAAGTAGGGGGGAGTGCAAAAGATCCCTAGGGTAACAGTGCATTAGAACACACTCTAATAATGTTTTTTTTTGGGAAGTGGCTAAAAATCGTATCATTTTTGCGGGTGCCTAAGACAAAATTTTTTTCATGTTTTTTTTTGGGGGAAACAATTTATTTTTTATGTAATAATAATGAACACTTCCGAGAAATGAATTTTAAATAAATTTTTCCTCTTCCAGGTATCTACATATGATGACAAGTAGTGTATATATAGTCTGAATGAACGCACGTGTACGTCTTTCGCTATTTCGCCGTCCTTGAATTAGTACCTACGTGTTGTGTCGTTATATTGACTAACTAATATATTGTGTACTGAAGTATATTGTAATAAACTGTATTAAGAAGATACATCTTTCACTGCATCAATAACAGAATTCCACCTCAGCAGAATATTAAGTGTACAAAGACACTGTATTTATTTAATTTAATATAGCTTCTCCGACAACTAACAGCTGTACTATGTCAAATAATTATTTAACATGCACAAAATAACAAGTTGCCACATTATGGAGACTTACGATATTAATCGTCTCACAGATCCAGACTGAAAACACAATTAAAAACTGTTTACGCTGAGAATCAAACCCGGGACCCTTGGATCAGCAGTCAGATACCAAACCAACTGAACAATGATGGCCGATGAACTTATCCTATTGTTACAACTTTGCAGACAGACAAATTAAAAAAAAAATACTTTAATTTTAAACAAAAATATATTTCATTTTCACCATTTCATTGTCATATTTTTTATTATTAATTGATTGATTGAAATATACAGACACATATACAATACAATATTATGGCGAAAGCTGCTTTTCAAAATAATTGTGACATAAAATAACATATTGTAATAAATAGAACAAAGATGAATTTGTTTCAAATTCAATTCATCTATAAAAATATTAACAAAAAAACAACATGGCTTTATTACATAAATTATTATGGCCCGGTATTACAGTCGGCCCTCAACTCATTGAGTTTGTTAAACTCAATATTAATATTAAAGGGAGATTGAATCCATTTCCATATTACAGTGCAATATGACATGTCAGTTACTAAATCTTCAATTATAGACATATTTTACTTTTTCTGTGGTTATTATCTGTCAAATTTTAAATAACCTCAAATAATACCAACTACAAAACTATTGTTTTATTATCCAACATGGTAAATTTAATTTTTTTCACCAAAATAATGGTTTTAAATGCCCATGTTGGTTTCAATATGGCTGTCAGTTTATTTTGTTGTGTGGCGCCACCGTCGATACAACTAACGCCTCTAGTGATAGAACACTGAAACTACACGCGTTGCCTAGCAAATGACAGTTGTCTCACTGTTAAGTACTTAACGTTGAGTTAAATATTTGTCGTTTTTGAGGGAAGATTAGGCCTAAACTGAGACTGTAATACCGGTCCTATAGAAGCCAAACCTTACATAACTGAGCGTCCTCTTAGCCAAATTATACTAACAAGATATATTATATTTCAATAGAGATGAAGAAGGACCATGTATTTATTTATAGAACTATGAAATCAGGCACCTAAAGGGCTCAAGACCTGTCATCGACATTGTTTACACATTAAGCGCTTGCGCAACATTCACCAATTATGCTTTTTATTGACTTTCCCTATCAATATTCTTGCTAAAGCAAGTATACAATAATTATGGACAAAATTCATATCTCCAAGTATAAAAGAAACTAATATGTGACTTTTTATGGTTAAATCAGTAAAGATGTTTAAAATTTGCCTTTTATATCGCTATTTAAGAGTAAAAAATGTATTTTTATATGTTAATCAATAAAATTGGCTACCTATATTTTACCTTAAACATTTTTTATGAAATATAATAAAACATAACATTTTAATTAGTTTACTGTAGTTTATAACTTTTAAAATAAATCTTTAGTTTTGTAATAATAATAATCAACACTACCTAGCACCCCCCGCAAGTTGCGAGTTTATTGCCATATGGCAATTTCTTTCAACTAACCAGTGTTTCCAGCCCAAAGAAGCAATATTTGCATGAGAAATGAATTTAAATAAATTTCTCCTCTGCTGGGAATCGAACCCAGGACGCCCGCACAGAAACTGTGCTACGGCGGTCGTCGACAATGAAATTGAGGTTATGTTTAAGCACTAGGAAACAGGTACTATTATGCAGATAGTTAAATTCATAACGCTTACAAATAGAATATCAACAGTTGAAATGTAAACAAAAATCAGGTTAATTGAATTTCAAAATCAAAAAGCCTTTAAAATACATAATATATTTCCTTTTTGTACAATGGCGGACTTATCGCCATTTGTAGATTACAAAACAAGACGACAGAATAACAGTACAACAATGGTTAATAACTATCACATGGTCTGGTCTTTTGTTCGATTCTTGTCTTTTGTTCAATTGGTATCTGAGCAAACTGTCACCATCTCCTCTGAAATACGTGAAGATATTTTCCGATACCAATACATAGCAAGCAATAAGGCTTAGGAGAGGAATGTGAAAGGAATAAAATATTCTTCATCTAGTTTTAATACATGAGATAAAACTGTGTTACTATGGAGTAATCCAAATATGCAGAATGTCCACCATTGACACAAAGGCAGAACGGGGTCACCAATGTCCACCATTGACACAAAGGCAGAACGGGGTCACCAATGTCCACCATTCACACAAAGGCAGAACGGGGTCACCAATGTCCACCATTGACACAAAGCCAAAACGGGGTCACCGATGACCACTATTGACACAAAGTTAAAATGAGATCACCAATGTCCACCATTGACACAAAGGCAGAACGGGGTCACCAATGTCCACCATTGACACAAAGTTAAAATGAGGTCACCAATGTCCACCATTGACACAAAGGCAACGGGGTCACCAATGTCAACTATTGACACAAAGATGGATACAGTCGCTCGCTGAGGTTTAGAGTATTCCATGTCCATAATAAAGTATGAAACTGAGAAAAATGAGAATGAAAATTAAAAAATATGTATTTTGTCCCATTAACATTGTACATAAATATCAGAAGAATCAAATTTTCAAACTCTTAAGTATTGGATTTTGTATAAACATTTTAAAAATTCAGTAGATGCTCTTTGAGCGAAACGTGTCAGTGGTCAAGATTTTAAATTAGTTGAATAAAGTTAAAAATTTGTGTTTTTAATTAATTTTAAGTAAATTTTTTTTTTTTTTAAATGCACGTAGGATACTCTAATCCTCAGCTAGCGAAATGTCAGTGGAATGAAGACAATATATAGGTAATTACCTAATGTATATAAGAATGTTCTATTTTTCATAAATGTATATTTATTTAATTGTTATTTTTGATTTATTGCCTTGTCTCTGTGAGCCAGCAAATAAGCTATAGCGCTCTTGGAGTGATGGCATACATATATCACTAATTATTATCATTATTGTATTTATAAAACATATTTTATTTGTAGATTATTATGATTTGTGTTTTGTTTGCACCCCCTACTGACACTTATTACTATAATCTTATTTATATCTTTATAAACAAATTAAATTTCATGGTTGTGAAGTTGCAGTGTGTCGGTGAAAATGCATTAAAATTAGATATTTTTTTGTTATTAATAAATAGTATTGTTTGAAGGTGACTTCCTCAGGCGGCCGTGTATTTGTTGATTGTCAATACGAGTCTGTCGTAGTTGGCTCCGGTGAAGTCGTCCACCTTCTTACCACACTTCATGAAGACAAACGTTGGCATCGAGACAATGTTGTACTCTACAGCGATGTCTTCGCATTCGTCCACGTCCACCTGAAATAACAAAATATATATAAATAATAATAATAATAAACACTTGGTGATTTGATTGCATGCGACATTTTCTTCCAACTAACTAGTGTTTACAGCCTAAAAAAGAAATATTAAGAGTGAGAAATGAATTTGAATAAATTTCTCCTCTGCTGGGGATGGAACCCAGGACGCCCACACGAAACACAACAGCTTATCAACTGTGGCATTTTAGCCCAAATATAATACTTGACTATATGAAAGGAGAATAATAAATTAGTAATATAATAAGTAGTATTTTTAAAAATCATTTATTCAATAAAAGCTTTACTGTACATATTAGTGATACATTTTTATTATTACTAGTGATAGCGCAGAGGTCAAAATTCATTAAGGCCTGTGTTCATATACAACACTCAACGTCGAGCGTCGGATGTACCTGAAGTTGCAGATTGTGGCGTTTTTCACACCAATCTGACTCAACGCTTTCAAGCGGCGTTTCAATCTGAACGCTGCATCAAGCATTATCATCCGTCCAATTATTGAATATGGTAGTCACCTCTGGAGTGGCGCCCCCCAATACCTACTGAATACCCTCGACGCTGTCCAAAGGCGTGCTATATGTCTGATTGATGATCCAAAACTGACTGATGAATTGCAATCACTAGAACACAGACGCAGAGTCGGTATTTTAAGTTTATTCTATAGATACTACCACGGAAATTGCTCAGAAGAACTTGCATCTTTGGTCCCTCCTCCACCCACTCGCAACAGAGTCACTCGCTTCACTCAATCGCAGCACCCATTCACAGTGGACCTTCAACATATACGAACAAGTCGCTTGAACTCCTTTATTAATACAGCAGCCCGACTGTGGAACGATCTTCCGAATTCTGTGTTTCCACCTTCGTACAACCCGGGTCTTTTTAAAATCCGAATTAATAAACTCTTTTCTAGATTGCAAACCCCTCCCAACGCTACGTAGTGCGCTTCTTCGGAAGAGCAAAATGGACCCAAATCCTAATAGCTGGTGTCCCTTACGTAGACATGTTGAAAAAAAAATCATACATGTATCTTTTTAGGTTATATTTTCATCAAAAGAAAACAATTGGGCAGTGGAGTAAATAATGATCTCTGACCTTTTATTGGAAATTGTTGAATGATATTTTTATAAATTAACCTCTTTGTGAATGCATATTGTCATCATAAATAATGTCAACTGACATAATATATACCACAGAAACAAGTAGAAGTCATCATTCCACAGATAAAATACAAGTCAACAGATACTATAACTGTCAAGAGTGTTTTTCACCCGACAAATTTCCAGAGCGTTTGGTGCGTACACTCGACATACAATATGAACACGCCACAGTGTCTTTAGAGCGTCTGTTTCATTACAAGAGCGTCACTAAGTGTACTCGGAGTCCATTGTGAACGCAGCCCTAAACCAGACAGACTAATAATGAAACATCTCGCAGGTTAGGTTAGGTATCCTGGCCGTTTGTTAATAGGTGTCTCCATGGATCTATAATATCAAATGGTATTTCATTACTTCCAGTTTTCTTATGACCAGTTTAATTATTTTAATCTCTCGGTAGACACCCCATATAACACTATCCACTATTCTATGGTACAAGTAGATAAAGAAGCTAAAAATGAAATAATATTTCTAGTGCAGTTCAGGGGTGACATCTGTGCGAGACACCGTCACCTCATTTATAAGGACTGATGCTTTCATTGTTTACAAATAAACTAATTTCTCAATAGATGGCGTTACAAAAAAGACTTTTCCGTTACTTCATAGATGGCAATAGTATAGTAAATTGTTACACACTATTCAAATATATAGAACTTTCAAAAATTACATTGTGGCAGACCACATCTCGAAATTTCTTTCGAGCGCACGTCTAGCGACGGCAAGTATATTTGTTTGTCGCTAGGCCAAGTTCATCGCCCGCGACGTCAAAATAGTGACAATACTCCTCAACTGGGTATGACACTTCAATAAAATGGTCTAGGAAGTTCGAGGACATTGAACTTGCTACCCCCAGCGCAGCACTATTTAAGGGAGTCTACACCTCTACACGTCGTCACTTCATTTCCGTATTTTCGTCACTTCACGCCGCCGTTCTCGACCACGCCGTCTCGCCGACACTTCATCTCTCGACCCCGCGAGCACGATGGTACTTCACCATACGAATAATCGGACACATCGACACACTCAATCGTTATACCTACTCATCGTGAGAAAGTTCCTTTAAGTTATTTTATCAATTGTAAATTTACCTTTAAGCAAACTATTAATTGTGATCAATATACTCATTGTAACTTTTGACCATTCTTTCTTCTTCTCTCTAAACCACTGTCCTTGTGTTATTTCAAATCATATCCACTTGGGATATAGCAACTCTCTTTATCGGTAACCCCTCTGGTTACCACTTATATTTATTAGTAACCCCTCTGGTTACCACTTATATTTATTAGTAACCCCTCTGGTTACCACTTATATTTATTAGTAACCCCTCTGGTTACCACTTATATTTATTAGTAACCCCTCTGGTTACTAACTACTTTTGATAAGGGAACTCAATAAGGCATAATTGGTGAACGTTGCGCAAGAGCATAAAGTGATCACGTAAACCAGCCGAAGACAGGACGTAAGCCCTATAGGTGCCTCGAGTTCCTGGTTCTTCTACAATATCCCAACTTCGTCTCTATTGAGATGTTAAAAAGTTTGTCAATAAAATATCCACTATTCCAATTCTATAGTTCAAAGACTCCCAATGCTATAGTAAATAATCAGAATGGGATATATACCTTGAAGACAAGTATGCTGCCGGCCATCTCCTTGGCAAGATCCTCAAGTTTGGGGGCTATCATCTTACAGGGGCCACACCACGTGGCGAAGAAGTCCACCACGACCAGCCTATCTCCGGCCTCAACCAGCTGCGCCTCCATGTGGGACTTGTTTTGAATGTGGATCGACATCTTTGCCTTCTTCTACCTGAATCAAAACGACCAAAAAATAATTGATATCAATATAATTTATTAGAAAATAAAAACATACACACAAATAATACTTCTTGGGCAGTTAACATAGATGTCACTTCCTACTTGACTCACATGTCTGCTGTATGCCTCATCAACTTTATAAACATAGAGACATCGTCACACTGAAGATCCTCTCCACTAAACTAAGCCTTCAGAATCTTTTAATTTATAGTTTTCAAATATCTTGATAAATATCATAAAGAATGTTAAATTCCTAGTGTTGGTGTTTCACTTGGACAAAAAACTATCGCTTGTCCTGCAAGAGTGATTTTGGTTATTTCCAAGAGTGAAATCACTTTTGGAATGTCTTTCACATACTTGATGTTCAATTGAATAAATCTACATTTTGTAACTAAGTTTAGTTTGTCGATGGACAATTCTTGATAGAACTTCATTGTATGTAGATATATTACAAATAAAGGGTGGTTAAATTTCAAGGGCCGATGTTGATTTTGAATAAAACACAAATTATTTAGGATATTATTGACATTTCTTTTTTTTATGATAATATTGGTATGGCTCAATTATGTATGGAACAAAATATCGGCTAAATGGCCAAATTGCACACCTCCATCCGATGGTCCAAATTTTCGATGACGCTGAGGCATAATTGAGGTTCTATGTCGTTAATGTGCCGAATTATCTCATCCTTTAGCTCTTGAGTTGTTGCTGGCTTATCAACATACACCTTTTCTTTCAAATAACCCAAAAGAAAGAAATCCAACGTTGTCAAATCATATTATCTTGGCAGCCAATTGACAGCGCTGCGACGTGAGATTATTCGGCCATCAAATTTTTCACGCAAAAGAGCCATTGTTTCGTTATCTGTGCGGCAATTGGCACCGTCCTGTTGAAACCACATATCATCCACATCCAATTCGGGCCATGAAAAGTTCATTATCATCTCACGATAGCTGACACCATTCACAGTAACAGCCTGACCGGTCTCACGTTTAGAAAAAATATGGCCCGATGATGCCGCCAGCCCATAAACCGCACCAAACAGTCACTCTTTGTAGATGCATTGGTTTTTCGACAATCACTCTTGGATTATCATTCGCCCAAATGCGGAAATTCTGCTTATTGACGAATCCACTGAGGTGAAAATGTGCCTCATCACTGAAGATGATTTTCTTCGAAAATTGATCATCCACTGTTGCCATTTCTTGCCACCATTCTGACCATTGACGACGCTTAAAATGGTCAAGACGCTTTAGTTCTTGAGTCAATTTAAGTCTTTATGCATAATGTTTATCAACGACGAGCGTGAGAGGTGCAATTGTTGGGCACAACGACGAGTTGAGGTGGACGGCTCTTCAACCACACTATCGCGAACAGCGGCAATATTTTCTGCAGTACGAGCTGTACGAGCATGCATTGGTGTTATCACATCTCCTACAGACCCGGTTTGCTCAATTTTTTGCACGATTTTTCCGATTGTATGCACATTTGGACGATTAAATTGACTGAAAAAATCACAAAGTGCACGATATCCATTTTGATTTGAATGCCCATTTTCATAATAGGCCTGAATAACTTTAACGCGTTGCTTGATTGTGTATCTTTCCATGGTTCAAATAGAGTTAGTCTCAAATTGAGAAATGTCAAATGAAATGCAGAAAAAAACTTGACGTTTAGGTGTGGTTCACATTGAACATCGGCCCTTGAACATTTAACCACCCCATTATAAAACGAGTGGGTTGTGGCCAACACTAAACTCTCCACTACACAATGAAGCTTCCCTGCTAATATTACACTCTAATATCAATATGAAATCAAATATGTAACTAAACATTGCTAAACATAAAAATTCTCCTATATATTTTTCATACAAAATATTGATTAATAGAAACAAAATTATTGAAAGGATATTTAAGGTTGGCAAACTCTGAATGCAGTTTTGTGAAAATTCTTTTTTTTGCATAAATAATTCAAATAAAATGAAAATATCTCAAATTTCCAGGTCGTGAGATCATTTTTAAAGTTTTAACAGATGAAATCATAGAGAAATAATTAACTGTTGTCTATGGAAAACTAATCAGCTCTAAGTTTATGTACTTCATACATATGGTATCAATATGAAGTTCATCAGTCATTTGGTTTGGGCTGTACAGAGGACACAAATTTTCAAATTTGTGTACGGCATACACACAAAAACATCACGATGAAACTCAAAGTATACACTCTCTACATGATACCCATTGAGAAATTGATGTAAAAAAAATACGCTTAAAAATTGTGAAATCATGACTCTCCACTATTCCATAGTTGGTAGTGGAGAGTAATATTCCATAGTTGGTAGTGGAGAGTAATATTCCATAGTTGGTAGTGGAGAGTAATATTCCATAGTTGGTAGTGGAGAGTAATATTCCATAGTTGGTAGTGGAGAGTAAAAAATACTTGGTATCAGTTCTATTGAAATTTATTTGATTATCAACAAATTTATATATTTATAAAGTCAGAATAAATTTATATATATAAAGAAATAACAAGTTTTCATTTATAAAATATTAATATAAAAAATAATTCAACAAACTCATTTCATGAAAATGCTGAATATTTTCCATACAAAATTTGAATACTTTATAGAATGACTTGTTAGTGAGGTGTTTATCTTTGATCACAACCCACTTGTTTTATCCTGAATAGGTATCAACTATAAAATCTTTTGAATCAGTGATTTAATCACTGATACTCAGCCGTGTGACGAAATATTATCAACATAAGGTTGGTTGAGATATTCTGGGTTTTTAGATTAAATTATTTAATATATTGATATTATACTAGTAAAATGTTATTATTTGCCTTGTTTCTTTAACCTTTATTTGATTTCAATGCCATAGATACACTTATCACTCAAACTGTTATCACAACAATCATAGATAACTAATGGATCCACAATCAATACAATGTAAACATTGAATATTTATAAGACTACAATTGCCAATCCAATACAAACATCACTTAACTGTCTTATTATCATTTCCGTTATGAGTCAAATTATCAAAATACAATTCAAATCAATTTAGATATGCATAAAATTTAAAAATGAAAAAAAAATCAATGGATTTTGATGAATAATTTTGGTCCGAATGCAGGGTTCGACCTAAATACTAACCATGTTTTCATTGCACAGTCGCTCACTTAAGTTAGGAGATCACGTGACTTCCTAACTGGAGGATGCTACCAAGTTCACGTATGAGACATTGCATTGCAGAGACATATCTAAATACTAACCATGTTTTCATTGCACAGTCGCTCACTTAAGTTAGGAGATCACGTGGATACATAACTGGAGGATGCTACCAAGTTCACATATGAGACATTGCAGAGACATATCTAAATACTTAGCATCGGCGTAAACTAACATTTGCAAACTGTCAAAAAGTAAAGTTGATCACAAGGGTAAAAGACTTGGGTCTCCCTAGAGGTAAAATAAAAGAACTTTTGGATAGGGTGGTAAAAGCAGCATTATCCGCATCCTATTGGATTTGGTTGCGCAGGGGAGTGGAGTATCAGTCGGAGATTGGTGGGTGAGTGGTGATCGTGACATAAAGGGGCCCCTTTATCCCGCATACAAGGTCGCAAGCCCGTGTGGCTCTCCCGTTCTGGCTGGTACTCTGGTCGCCTGTGTTCGTGGACCTGGATTCGTGAACCCAGTGAAACCACGATTGACTTTCTCTTTTGTATCTTGACGTTGTCGATACAACAGGGAACTATACATAGATTTTTATTATACATAATATACTATGTAGATGTAGTACTCTGTACAAATAGTGAGTCATGGAATATCACGAGTTTGACGTTTTGGTTGTATTATGTTGAATTAAAACCAACCTTCACATTTTTAGCACATGTTTGTTGATTTGACAGCTCGTATTGTTGTCTGGCTTACCATGTAGGTATCTTATACATAACAGGTTGGCAACATATTTCAGTTTTCCTTACATTTCAACACATCCTAGATACACTGTTCTCTAAACATTAATAATTAAAATGTTTTTAGACAAATAAATTTGAAAACAATTCACATTAGTCGTTATTCTCTATAGAAAAACTATGTGGTCTGGAACCAAAACGTCAAAAATTCCCGGAAAAATGGCTCACTTTGATTCATACAAAATTTACGACATTTAGTATATTATAATAAAAATATATGGAGTTATATGAGATCTATGGAGAGCCCGATGTGATCTGGCCACATAATCGGAATGGACAACGACAACCCCACAAAACGCATCACACTTTCTGTGCCACAAGGTCGAAGGAGACCAGAAAGACCAAGGACTCAATGGATGGAGTGTCCATGCCGATGCATCCGCAGGATATATTAAAAACTGGAAAACGAAGGCAACGGATAGACGGGAATGTAGGAGTCTCCTGGATTCAGCCAAGGTCCCCACCCAGGGCTGTGAGCTTGTGACAATGAGAGGCAACATAATCATTCTCATTTTTTTATTGTAAGCCCTTCCCATTATTTATAATTGGCAGTGATTGTGTAAAATTAGATATAATGTGGTATCTATGTATGTATAAATAGGTAGGTATATATCATAAAATCAAAGTTGGTTTTTATATCAAGATAACATTATCATAAATAAATATATTATATACAAGTGAAGTGAAGTGAAGTGAAGTGAAGTGAAGTGGAGTCATTCAATACAGACACAAGAGCGGAACAATTTAATAAAACAATTTTATCTATGCATCTTTAGGTTTTATAAAAATCATTAATTATTAAAAAAATACTCCATAAGTCCAAAATTTTCCATTTTTTTATATAATGAATATGCACTTGTGACAAGTAGGTATATATACATCCTCATACATTCCCATATTTAAGCATATGCTTGTGCTATAGGTGAACGAAATTGGTCATGGCAGGATTCAAACTCACGACCATTGAATTTACTAACCCTAACTGCTCTGTCACCACCCATCTAAATATATAAATAAATAAATCCAACGTATTCCTTTTAAGGGCTGTTATACCAACTCATAAATCGCCAGAAAATGCAAATATGACCTTAGTAAAAGTGCCTTAGCTTTCGAGATATTGCCACTTTTACAAAGTGCCCGAAAATCTCCACCTTAGATTGGTTTTTCGAGTGCCATATTTACAAATTTCAATAATTTGGAATTATAATTTATGTTCCACAATCTTGAATAAAGGCATCTGCATATGGGACGGGGCGACGACGTGGACGGGACGTGGTGTTATGAAACCATGTATGCATACGCACCGTGACAGTGACGTGAACATGATGTGCTAGTATTATGAACTAGATAGATTTTGCTCTCCGGAGCGACTGTAATTGCCATGCATACGCAACGGAGTGTGGACGTGCAAAACATCGTCGGCGACAATGTTTTTTCCCGCTCCGTCCACGCCCCGTCGTGCACCCGTGGCGTATGCACGTTCGTATACATTTTATATGAACACTGTTTAAAAAAAACACGTCCCGTCCCATCCACGTCGTCGCCCCGTTCCGTATACAGCGGCCTTTAAGCATATTTTTTTTATTTTATTTATTTTGGATATCCAACAGTACAGTAGAATATAATAACATAGTATGAGATTAAAAACAATAGAAAAAACAGTAAATGATAGACTACGGTACATAATAACAGGACATTATATCAAGTGATTTTTATAGTTTTACATACAATTTACGACAAATGAGAAAAACAAAATTATAGGAACATACCTGAAACATACATGGAACAGTACAAAAAGGATTATATTCTAGAATCATAACGTAATGGGATTTTAACGTACTTAAGGATTAATGTTGGAATGATATCTATTCGCAATTCAAATTTACCAATAAAACGGCTTCACTTTTTCAGCCAGGTATTGTATGGGAATATGAGTATTCTATACTTTTATTATTATTTTATGGTTACTTCATTTATTTTCCCATTTAAAAAAAAAGTCATTAATTTGAAGGCACATTGAATTAAATAAGTTTCAGATTTACCAAAACATGCATATTATCACAATATGAATGAAAATGATATTTCTGTTTTGTTGTGAACCAATAATAGATGTAGAGAACATATTTTAGAAAAAAAAGTGTCTATTAACAGAATTGAATATAACTAATATTCTATTACTTACTCCCAACTTTATGCAATGTGAGGAAATTGCGCTATGTGCATAGCGTATAACAGGAGTAAGGGCAGGAAAGAAAGGATAATAATAATATTATGGAGGCTAATTTTTGTTTGGGCATACCCTGGTGAAGGACCCCTCGAACGCCGCTGCAGTTGAAAAATTGATGCAACAAAATAACAAGATAAATTGAAAAATATGAAATCAAGATTGACAACTATCCCATAGAAGTGGGAAGGAAAATAATCTGACATCTTGATTGGAAATTCCAATCTCTGACTAATAATAGGTACCGAGTATTTAAATTGGTCAAGTTCTCATAGATATATGAATTAAATTACAAACTGTATCTTGTCAATTCTTAGAATAGTGGACAATGCATCACAAATAGTCTGAATCACTACCATAAGAGGTAAAAATATTGCTCTCAAACGTCATTCTACGCAAATAGATATGATCAAATACAAAAATGCCGACCACGCCAGGAAAGATACATCTATTATGCAACCCGCTGAATAATACTATGTAGTTATTCATTCTAATTACACCTTCAAACAATGAATTAAAATTTTTAATCGTTTACGGTAGAGAAATCCAAGGTTTCTTACAACACAATCTACGAGCAACTTATGTAGTACAATCTGTCAAAAACCACAAAAAAACAACGAATATTAAGATTATAAAAACCACACAATCATAACAAAACACGTACAAAGTATTACCAAGAGTTTCGCGTCTGTTTTAATTAAAAATGAGTAATTTTCGCGTAATTGAAGGCGCGATTACGGTAAAATATATTTAAAAAAACACGAATTATCAAGGTCACGCCGGACGCCTACATTGGGTATATTCACATTTTCTCCAATAAATATCCAAAAATGTAATTAAAACGTACAAATCCGCGTTGTTCGAAACATTCACTTGACATTTTTTATCCGTGCCGAAACATCTTCAGTCGGTAAAAAGTGGTAATTTTAAAAAGGACTCACCAAATACGAGTAATGCGAATACACACGGACGAAATGCCTGGTGCCGGAAATGTGAATGGAAAATGTGGAAATATTTAAGTGCAATGGAATTTATTGAAAATATTGCCATATCTAAAAATAATTACACCTTACAAATTTTTTTTAGGAGAACCGGTAAATCAAGGCATGTAACCATCCAATATGGCCGACATATAAGAACGAAGATGAAAGTTCGCACTTGTATGAAAATAACCACTCTTGAGTCAAAATCAATAATTATGGACATATAATTATGTCATGTCAACGTGTATAATAAAAAAATATTTTAATAATTTTAATATTTTAATTTTAAAAGGTCCTTTGGCAACCACCTAGTTCACGCAACACAAATTTTGCTATTTTGGTCGTGTCGAAAATATTGTGTGTGCGCAAGAAAATAATAATAAAATTGATACCCTCTTCTCAAGATGCTTGAAAGACGAACTCACCTTTTAAAAGTTTTCAATGTCCGGAATTAAAATTGCCCACACATGACCTCGCCGAACGAGAAAAATTAAAACTGAAACCGTGGTCTGACCATACATAAATGTCAAGTGTCAGTGCACGAACGTCAGACGGCACGGTTATGTCATAAATTAAAATATTTAAAATAAGTAATTGTTAGCGCCGATTGCACATCGGGCTAAATAAATAATGGACTGTATATCGAAATTTATGAATTGAATTGTTTATCTGTAATGTGTGTTGGATGGGATATGACCAAGGAGCGGTACTAACCTTTGATCTCGTTCTCTTGTTACGATACTCCTCGAGTCCTCTTCTCTCACATATAACAAAACAAAAGTACAACACGATAACACAATAACACATACGATGATGATGATGATGTTTATTATAAAACGATGATGGCATGTATAGATCGACGAAACGATACGATTTTATTCAAGCGACGAATTTGAATGTATATAAAACGATGATGATTTGAATAAAGCGACGAAACGAGACGATATTATTCGAGCGACGAATTTGACTGATTACATCGAGACGACGTTTTTGCGAGTTCCTCCTTTCGGTTTTGACCGCTAGGGGGAAGGAAGCAGTTGTGGAAGGATTTCGGCGGGAATCAAAGGTATTTTGATTTGTCCATCATTCGATACCAAACATCCTCCCAGCCTTGAGGAAATCTAGGCTTTCCTCAAAACAACGATAAATGAAAATTGATTCATGATAATAAGAAATAAATGACAAAATGAATGACATGTATGAACCGCAATCAACACAAGTAATACTGGATGAGAAGGTATTATCTCCAACGATATAGAATATACCCAAGCTATAATATGCACCATACAACAAAATAGATAACGATGATGAATGATGTATGTACGATTAACGAAAGTGAATGAATAAATGAACATAAACGAAACAACACGAAATATATGTCTATATAGGCAATTTGTATAGTTTAACAATAGGACGCTTGAGAATGCCTTTTGAGGTACGAACATTCACGACACGAAGAATATTATCAGAACCTGGAAAACATTCTGTAATACGTCCTAGTGGCCATTGCATAGGTGGCGATTGCGAATCTTCAATGAGCACTAAATCACCAATGCTCAAATTGGCTGAACTTGATGTCCATTTACTGCGTTGTTGAAGGGTGTGAAGGTACTCCCTTCGCCAACGATTCCAGAAGTGTTGTGTCATTTTTTTCAAAAGTTGCCAGCGAGACAATCTATGCATTGGTGTTTCTACAAAGTTTTCTTCTGGGACAGAAACCAATGGACCTCCTACCAGAAAATGAGCCGGGGTAAGAGCTTCATCCTCGGATGGGTCAGACGATAGTGCCCCTATGGGCCTAGAATTTAATATGGCTTCAATGCGAGTAAAAATGGTGTTTAGTTCCTCAAATGTTAGGACTTGGTCCCCTACCACTCTTTTTAAATGGAATTTGACAGATTTAATCCCGGCTTCCCACAAACCACCGAAGTGTGGTGCAGAAGGAGGATTAAAATGCCACTTAATTTGTCGTGCAGTCACGGCCATCAAAAATGAGCCACGATCTTCCTTGGAAGATATCAGTTTATTGAATCCTATTAAGTATTTATTTGCACCAGTGAAATTGGTGCCACAGTCACTATAAATATTGTGACAAATTCCACGACGCGCTACGAAACGATCTAACGAAGATAGAAAGGCTTCAGATGACATGTCAGAGACGACCTCGAGATGAACCGCCTTTGTCGACAAGCATACGAATAAACATAAATAAGCCTTTGCCGTTTTAGCTCCACGCCGCTTGCTCTCTTTAATAGTGAATGGTCCTCCGAAGTCGATGCCAACGTTCAAAAAAGGTCGCCCTTCTTGAAAACGAGGTGCAGGAAGGTCACCCATGAAGGGTTGAATATTTTGGGGTTTAGCCCTAAAACATGTAATACACTTGCTTAAGCGATGCCGAATGACATTTCTAGCAGAGACTATCCAATAATTTTGTAAAAGTATCGATTGAAGCGTTCTAGGTCCAACATGCAAATATAATTTATGAAAATGATCGATCAGTAAATGGGTGAATGTATGATTTTTTGGCAACAAAATTGGATGTTTAGCATTTCCTGTGAGGTTGGAATGTTGCAGCCGACCTCCAACATGTAGGATACTATTACTATCGAAAAATGGGGCAAGGTTTCGAATAGAAGACTTTATTTTATCATCGCTCTTTAATGCGGTTATCTCGTCATAAAAACAAATATTTTGAATATGTTTGATCAGCACCATACGTGCTCCGTTGATCTCGCAAAGATTTAGATAGTTGTTAACTTCTCGCTTGGAAGATGGTGACCGACAATTTCTAATAAAGCGACAACACCAAGCTGTGACAGTAATTAATTTACCTAACGATGAATATCTTTTAAAGATGTCAAAGTCTTCCATCCCCTGTTGAACGGCTAGAACCGTAGGTAAAAGTGGTGATTTCCTCTCTGGGACATCTTCAATGTTTAAATTGACGTTACTGATTGGCCAATTATCACATGGAGTTGATAGCCATGATGGTCCATTCCACCACAGTGAAGAGTCGATTAATTCCGTCGGAAGAACTCCTCGACTGGCAATATCTGCAGAGTTTTCACCAGATTTCACATGATACCATTGAGTAGATGGTGTATTTTCTATGATTTTAGTAACACGATGACATACAAATGTTTTTAGCATATATGGAGGTGTATTCAGCCATGCTAAAACGATTGTTGAATCAGTAAAGGCGAATATTTTTTGAATACAAATTTTATTACCTAAAGTGTTAAGTAAATATTTCAAAATGTTAGATAATAAGAGCGCACCACAAAGCTCGAGGCGAGGAATTGAAAGAGGTTTTACCGGCGCTACTCTCGATTTAGCTATTAACAAACGAACTATTGTATTTGAATCAGAATCAATCGAACGAAGATAGACAACACCACCATATCCTTTTTCAGACCCATCACAAAAACCTACAAGTTGGTACTCCATAGGTTTAGTAATTCCGAAAAAACGAGGAATTTTAATGTTTGACAACAGAGATAAAGATTCTAGGACCAATCTCCATTGTTTCTGAATGTAATTAGGCACTTCATCGTCCCACGCGAGTTTGAGTTTCCATAACTCTTGCAACAAACATTTTACGAAAAGCAGAACTGGACTCAAAAATCCGATAGGATCATATATTTTCGAAATATTGGACAATATAGATCTTTTAGTATATTTGTTTTCCATCTTGGTGAAATAATATGAAAATGAATCGTTCGCAGCATCCCAATAAATACCTAATACCTTAATTGTTTGACTTTGGTCAAAATCAAGAGAAATTGGTGTTTCGCGATCTTCAACAGGAATATCAGACAAAACCTCGGCACAATTACTGTACCATTTACGTAACGTAAAGCCTCCAAGACATAACAAATTCCTTAAGTTCTGTTGCAACTTTTGAGCATGCGTAATGGTGTCTGCGCCAGCCAGAATGTCATCGATATATGTGTTTTCATTTAAAATGATAGCTGCTTCGGGATATTTGACACCTTCATCCTGGGCGAGTTGTCGGAGTGAACGCTGTGCTAAATAAGGGGCAGATGCTGTGCCATATGTAACAGTTTCCAAAGTATATTGCTTGACAGGCAGATCGACACTCTCCCGCCACAATATATGTTGATATGATGTATATTCTGGAAGAATCAATATTTGCCTAAACATTTTGCAAATATCTGCAGTGAAAACTATAGGATGAATTCGGAATCTGCACATCAGATCTACGATATTTGTTTGCAACTTTGGTCCGCACAGAAGTATGTCATTTAAGGATACTTGAGACGAAGAACGAGAACTTGCGTCAAACACTACACGAAGTTTTGTTGATGAGCTATGTTCCTTAAATACGCAATGATGAGGGATGAAATATTTGACTGACTTTATGTCTACAGAGGTTGATTCTGTCATGTGACCCAAAGCTTCGTATTCTCTCATAAATTGTACGTACAATTCCTTAAGTTTGGGATTACGAGCTAATCTACGTTCTAGATGATGAAGGCGAGATAGTGCAATGTCATGTGTTGAACCTAATTCCTGAGCATTTTCTACGAGCGGTAACGGCACAATATATCTTCCAGAGCTATCACGACGATGTTCTTTCTGAAAGATATCTTCGCAGCGAATATCATTTGGCGATTGTAATGGGGATACGATCTGTGGAGGCTCTTCTATTTCCCAAAAACGACTGAGCGAGTTCTCAATGCTACGTTCCGATGATGTAAAAAATGTATTAAGAACCTTGGACGAATTTACATCTATATTTCCCATTAAAATCCAACCGAATGCTGTATTTAAGGCTGTAGGCTCATTTTTTTCTCCAACTATTTTTCCTGACTTCAATAACAAAGGAAAAACGGCTGCTCCAAGTAATATATCCACGGGTCCAGGGGCATAAAATTCTGGATCCGCTAATTTTAAATTTTCAACATGTTCCCAATGACTAAAATTGATGTTTTGACTAGGCATGTTACTGCAAATATTCGATAAAACTATCATTTCTATATCAAACAGTGGTTCACGTGAACCAACTGCTCGCACCTGGCCTTCGACTACACCTTTGTTGGCCATTGATTGCATCTGACAGATACCACGAATTGGAATGTTTTTTTTAACATATTTAAATCCTAAGCGAGTGGCGCAATTTTCCGAAATAAAATTCGCTTGACTCGCGCTATCCAAAAGTACACGAACCTTCTGATATCTCCCTGTCTTATCCCTGACTTCTGCAATAGCTGTCGATAGCAAAATACTACAATTACTATGATTGGTATACACCATTCTGTCTACGATCGCTGCCTTAGCCGAGAAAACAGAATCTGAATTGACAACGACATCGTGGTTAGGTGCGTTATCATTTGACGATGGATTCACTATTTTATTAGTTGATGTAAAATGAAGCAATGTGTGATGTTTTGATGAACATAATTTACAAGAGCGAGATGAACAATTTTTCAACAAATGAGATTTGGACAAGCAATTCAAACAAATACGATTCTCCTTGACGACAGAGTATCTTTCTTTAGGTGACATAGAAAGAAATTTAGAACATTGAAATAATGAATGCAATTCATTACATACGACACATTTCACACGCTGTATATTATTGTCCGTATTGGACAAGAACGAATTGTACGATTTGGGTTTTGAATGTTTATTGATATTTTCACTAGCAATATGACAAGCGTTTTCTTTAGCCCGACATTGTATTTCCAGAAATTCTATTAATTGTTCAAATGATGGGATCTCCTCTCGATGATGAGAGGTTTCAAAAATTGTTCTAATATCGATAGGTAATTTGCGAAGTATGATGTGTAATAAAATAAATGACCATTCCTTTGTTGGAAATTTTAATGCCTGTAATGCCAATATATTTTCTTTGATGGTGCCTATAAACGCACTTAATTCATTACGAGATTTTAATGAACACGATAGAATGTTTTCCATGTGAATGTCTGCTATGAGTCTTTTGTTTTCGAATCTTTTTTGTAAAAGTTGATATGCAATTAAATAATTATCTTCAGAAATAGGTAGATGCCTTACTACATTTAATGCTTCACCTGTCAAAGTACTCAGCAGATAATGAAATTTTTGTACATGTTGTAAACTTTTATCATTGTGAATTAATGAATTGAATGTACTTATAAAGTTCATCCACTCTGTATATTTTCCCGAAAATGATACCAAATTGAGTTTGGGTAAACAAACATTTCGATTATATGGTGCATATTCGCTAGGTATATTCGGTTCTACTATAGGAAAAATCTTCGAATAAATGACATTAATTTTATGAAAAGTTTCCATAAATTCAACATAATTTTCCTGATGAGTTTTCAAATCAACATCATCTTTCTTAGAAGACTCTAACGCGATATGGTTTTGTACAAAATTGTCTTTAATTGATTCAATTTCCTTGAATCTCGATTGCAATGTTAACCTGTCATCCAATTCATCAGATGTCTGCGCTTTAAGTGCACAATTAAAAACACTTTGCAGGTCTAAACGTGCTAATCTGTATCTAATGTTAGCCATTGTAAAATAGAATGTAAATATATTTTATTTATAACTAAATGCGATGTTTTATTATTTCAAATCGAATAAACTATACCGAAATGTCAACTGTCATCGGAAAAATGTAAACAATAAAACAAAATGGCCGCGAGCTATCAAACAGCTGATTCAACTGACAGACGATATGTTCGCAAATTTACGACTATACGAAATCGACTGAAGTACGAACAATCCTATGAATTTATGTTGAAATGTTACAACGAAAATTTACAAAATACCGACTTGTTTTGATTGAACAATATCGATCGAATGATGGCAAATTTGGAGAGAAATAGGTATTTTACACACAATACAAGTAACCAATTCAATGTTGAAATAATGCAAAATTAAATAATTACAGTTAACAATGAATATTTTATGACAGAATACCATAAACAATATATCTGCCGAATAACCAATGCTAAAATGCAATTTTTAAGACAAAAAGATTTAAAAATGCGATTTGTAAGACAAAAAAGTTCAAAAATCCGGATCGTATGGATCAAAATGTTAGCGCCGATTGCACATCGGGCTAAATAAATAATGGACTGTATATCGAAATTTATGAATTGAATTGTTTATCTGTAATGTGTGTTGGATGGGATATGACCAAGGAGCGGTACTAACCTTTGATCTCGTTCTCTTGTTACGATACTCCTCGAGTCCTCTTCTCTCACATATAACAAAACAAAAGTACAACACGATAACACAATAACACATACGATGATGATGATGATGTTTATTATAAAACGATGATGGCATGTATAGATCGACGAAACGATACGATTTTATTCAAGCGACGAATTTGAATGTATATAAAACGATGATGATTTGAATAAAGCGACGAAACGAGACGATATTATTCGAGCGACGAATTTGACTGATTACATCGAGACGACGTTTTTGCGAGTTCCTCCTTTCGGTTTTGACCGCTAGGGGGAAGGAAGCAGTTGTGGAAGGATTTTGGCGGGAATCAAAGGTATTTTGATTTGTCCATCATTCGATACCAAACAGTAATAGTGTTAATAAATTAGGACGTTACAAATGATGAATATAAATTTTTGACGTCACACGTTAAAATAATGTCAATAAAATAACTAAATAAAAATCACAGCCGAAATATTGTCACAAGAGAAAAAAAATGTCACATATATAGTTGGTTTCTGGGGCACACATAGTCTTTTATTCACAGCCATGAGCGTGTTGATGAACGTTCAATACCGGAATGGATCGTCGTCGTTGAGCGAAGGGGACAGGCTATCGGCGAAAGCAAACTCGGGTCCCAGACACCGGCAGATGCCGGTTGGGTGACTGTCGGGATTGAACGGCGGCGGGGCGAGTCTCAAGGAGATGCAGGCTAATGCTCCAGGGTCCAGCGCGACCCAACAGCGTTTATAGCACTTTCCAAACTCAGCATCTTCGATCCAGAAAAGCGCTTCTCTCACCGAATGGTGCTGCGCCGATCCATTTCGGCACTCCAAGTGTCACGTCTATGGCTGCCGATGTGGAGCGAGCCTAACTGACATCCCTTGATGTGGTTTTCAGCTGCCTTGGCCACGAGGAATGCGGACATCGATCCATCTCTCGGCCGTTCGGTGAGCGCGGTCCGTGCTCATACGACGCGTGTATATTTTCGACTGTCACTTATATTACATTTTCTAGGTTATGTGTTTTATAAAATATATATTTTTTCGTGACTTTTTTTACACTGTCCATTTTTTATCTTCTTTGGTTGCTTGTGGTGTGCTGATTTGGCGCCGAATTCAAACAAAAGAAAACGCGAACAAAGGTCGCGTCACAATATTTTTTATGTTGTTTTGATGTTTTTTCGGCTGTTTTTATAATTATAAATTTTGAATTTTATCTGTGACGTTCAAAGTTGACACTATATTTATCGTTATGACATCTAGATTTATAATTTTGACAATTTCTTTTCAATTTTACTATGCTACACGGCCCAAATTCGTTCCGATATTTCATCATATTCTTAAATTTGCTAAATACAGTCGAACCGATATTTGCGGTGAAATTTTTATGTGAATATTCAATGTGGACATTTTATTCGTAAACAAATTATAACTTTTATGTGAGCTCGTCCTCTAGGATCTACATTGGGAGAATGGTATTAAGATGGTTTGTAAAAATATATGAATACGAGCTGTTCTCAGAGGAAATATTTATTTTAATATATTTTATGTTGTGAATCAATGTTGTGATAAATCACATAAACATTATTTAAATTTATACATTTACATTGTAATTTTTGCCATTTTTTTAAATTAAAATTACATTTCTTTGTAAGCAAAATCTTTTATTGAAATCCGATTCATATAAAAGCAAAGAAGTTCAATTATTAATATTTCACATCTAAAATAAAGAATTATGAAACGAATCGATACAGAAGTTAATTAATGTCTGGAAACATTGATAACACATGATATCTAAAATTAGAACACAAAACGATAGAAATATACTTGTTTTCATTTAAATGACATATGACAGCTTGAAGACGACGATTAATTCACTTGACTGTCCAAATATGGTCAGTCTAATTTTGAACGTTCGGAATCGACTATCTAGTTGATTTATTATTATTATTATTATTGACGTGACAAGCAGGCAGCATAAATCTGATGTGCTTGAATGAGTCCACAGTATGACTGTAATTCATTTAGCCCGTTCTTATATAATAACGTGAAATAACGTCGTTGCGCTTTTCAGTAATTGGACTTATCCCTGTATTATGTTTGTTTTTTTACTTATTGTATGAGTAGTCTGTTAAAAAGCCAGATAAATAAAAATAAAATATAAAATAAAAATTCGATTAACCCAAAATGCTGAAAACTACATATAGAGAAAAATCGACGATCAATTGTACATGGAAATAGTGGGCAATGGGAATTAAATCGTACTTATTTGTTGATTTAAATATTAATAATACTGGCAATAAATTTCAATACAAATTAATATTCTCTATGATTGTTGATCATAAACAATTTCTCAATGACATCCGTGTCATATTTTATTTAATTTGGCTTCCCATTGCGAAGTTGTTTTGATTTAATTATTCGTTGTCGAATAGCATATTTTTAGAATAAATATCACAATGGTTTGTGAAAAGTGTGAAAAGAAGCTGGGGCGTGTCATAACTCCGGATCCTTGGAAAAATGGCGCTAGAAATACGGTTGAGTCTGGAGGCAGAAAAGTTGGAGAAAATAAAGCAATAACAGGCAGCAAAGCCCGATTTAGTCCCTACACAGCCAAATTTGAAGGATGCAGGTGTGTTCTGTGTATTTTTACTTTTCATTTTGTTAATAATGATGAGTTCAAAATATTTTTTATTGGTTATGTGTATGATTTTTGACAATTAAAAATATCCCGCATGTTTTGCGCAATTTCGAGAGAATTCCATGGCAGAAATGGGATGTTGAATTTCACATCATCAATAGAATCTAAAAGTATAGTGTTCAGTTCAAATCTCTTGAATACAGCCAGAGATTTTATTGTTATTTATCGTCCATGGGTCTTAGTTCGGTAACTTGACTCGTCACTTACAGAATCTTACAGTGCAATAGTTAGAATAGAGCCCTATGGTGCTAGGTTCTCTCTGCATATCCCGCTAGGGACATGGCCTGATGATATGTATGTAAAATATAATTAGGCAATATACATACATTTCTTCAGACATGTCACAAGCTTCGATTATAATTAGATAGAGTTGTAGCCAAACATCTTGAACTTTTATCCGAGAAAGGGGGTGATTTGCACGTAAATTTGTGCTCTGCAGAAGCTCGGCGAAAATTATATTAATTGTTGTATAAAATGAAAATATTACCCACTGAAATTTTTTGAGATCAAACTCATGATTTATACGTACGGTACATTTTTTTGCTGATGCTTATCAATCAATCAGTGGCGCTACAACCCATCGTGGGTCCTGGCCTCCTCCAGAAGTTCCCTCCACCCCCTCCCTGACCATTGCTTCCTGCCGCCAATACACAACGCCCATCGTCCGCAAGTCCCTCTCTGCTCCATCTAACCATCTCAGCTTTGGCCTACCGACGCTTCTTCTGCCCATTGGTCTTGTAGCAAATATCCTTTTTAGTGGACAGGTTTCGTCTATTCTCGCTACGTGACCCAGCCATCGGAGCCCGCATATTTTGATGTACTGGGTGACATGTATATCTGAGTACAACTGGTACAGTTCGTGGTTGTACCTGATACGCCAAGCTCCATTTTCGCATACGGGGCCATAAATGCGTCTCAATATTTTTCTTTCAAAGATGTTTAACCTTGTTTCATTGGCCTTTGTTAGGGTCCATGTTTCAGCAGCATATGTTAAGACTGGTCGTATGAGAGTCTTGTACAGTTAGACTTTTGTTCTCTTTGATACTATTGTTGATGCTTATAGGTGAACCAAATGAGTCATAGCAGGATTTCTAACTCACGGGCGCTGGATTACTAACCAGTTTCCTAACTGCTCTGCCACCAGCCATCTAAATTTAATTTCATCAAATTGAATTGTTTCAGGATATGCAGAACCAAAGTGCACCAGGTTGGGTCCCATTACTGTCAGGCTTGCGCTTACAAGAAGGGAATCTGCGCAATGTGTGGGAAGAAAATGATGGACACTAAAAACTACAGACAAAGTTCCACGTGAAACATATTCATTTATTTAATGTCATAAACCAACCACAAGATGATAATTGAAGAGTGGATTCTGATAATATTCATAGAATTTGTTCAAAAGTATCTTTTGAGAGTCATCACATATTGAACAGGGTTGAGTAACAGGTTGAGGACCTACAGGTTAATCTACTTCAGAATAACTAGACTCGAGGCTAGACGACAAATACACGACTTTACTGTTCTTCACAAAATTGTTAGTGGTACCTTGGTCTCGAGACTTTTACATACAAGGCAAGGCGTACAACTCAACTAGAAGATCGCTATACTTGGGACCAGCTTTATGTGTTACAGTCCCATACCAAGAATGTGTAGACAGTATAACAATATGTCAAGGGAACGATATGTCCTGATCTTGACGTGTGACGCGGATTCACTCTCGGCTTTTAAGAAAAAAGTTAACTCGCGCGTGTTGTTTTAAGAAGGTCTCATTGCTATTTATATACTTACGCTATTTTATTGTAATCTGTTTGAAATTGTCTTTTCTCTAACTAATGTAACTTTTTTTTACTTAACTTTTTTTTATACATCTTCCTACGTTCCCTAAACTAAGCATAAATGCTTGTCCTATAGGTGAACGAGATCGGTCGAGGCAGGATTCGAACTCGCGACCACTGGATTACTAACCCAGCGCGCTAACCGCTCTGCCATCCACCCATCCATACTTTTGTAACCTAATTTTCTCTTTTTTATTTATTTACCTTTTATCACACCATATTAATTTATAATGACAACAATATGTAGATTACTGCTGCCCAACTAGGAAATGAACCAGGTGATTGTTCCCGTTCCACACTAAATATGTACACAATCTCAACTTTCTGCATTCACAATCATTTCCTCAACAAACATATTATGGGCTCACACAAAACAGATCAAACAGGTCCTAATGTCCGCCATAATTCTTCTTCTTCGATGGCACTACAGCCCAAATCGAGCCTTGGCCTCCGTTAACTTTCGCCTCCATCCAATCCTGTCCTCTGCTGCCACTTTCCAGCTCCTCTCTTGGAGAAGCTGAGCCGCATCCTTTTTGACCTCATCTTCCCACCGCAGCCTTGGTCTTCCTACCCTTCTTCTCCCACCCGGGTGTCCAGTCATGATTCGTTTCGGCACCCGTTAAGTTGGCATTCGTTGTACGTGTCCAGCCCATCTCAGCCTAAGTAATTTCATGTGCGTTGAGATACTTGGGGTCTGGTATATGTTGTACAACTCATCGTTGCGTCTAATGCGCCATTCATCGCCATCCTTCACGGGGCCGCATATTCTACGCAGTACCTTTCTTTCAAAGGTGTCCAGCATTTCAGACATCTTCGCCGTTATGGTTGTAATTGCCGTAATGTCCGCCATAATACCTGTCATAAATCCAATCTCTGACGCTATGATTTTTATTTCAGATCCATAGAAAGAGACTAGTTAACTATGTTGGTGTAATTAATATGAATCACATGCTTCCCCTTGGAGGAATGCTTCCAATATCAAATTAAATATTTATTTATATTTATGTAACTCTTACTTGTCTAACTTATGTGTGTGACTGAATAAGAGCTCATGTAATTTTGTGTGCATCCATAATTTATTTATTTTTTTTTTTTTATTATTTTTAATTGGACGTCCAGCACTCATAATAATAATAACCAATATTATTTTCTTTTTATGAAAATTGTAAGCTGGATGTCTGTCCATGTACCTTCTTTTTTAATAATAATACATAAGTTTTGTGAATATAATGTGAACATGAAGTTCTTCTATTGTACATATTGATAAAATGAGTGAAAAAGAAATTTGTATTGTATAGCTTCTCGGGCAACAATCAGGTACTCTTTCTTCTTTTTTGTTTCCTCAATGCTGAGGGTCGTGACCTATGGGGCCGCCAATGGACAGAACTAGTCGCCTCCAGTCCTCTGCCCTCCGCAGCTCGCACCGTCGAATAAAGGTCGTTCCCGGTCATCTCCTTAATTTGGCCACACCATCGCGCAGAAGATCTGCCTCTACTTCTTTTGCCTGGTACACTTCCTGTGATAATACTTTTTACCTGGCTCTCTCCTGGCGATGTGACCAAAGAAGCTAAGTTGGAGTTTTTTTACTTCAAATTTAAAAAAACCTTGAAAAATATAGACCCTGCATACAAATCTCGCGTATCTTGGGTTGATACATTGTTGATATGTTAAGCAAATTGACAGTTTGATAATAAAAAGAAAAACTAACATATCATATGTCCAAGTGACATCCCCAAGAACCAGTCAAGAATGAGCGCATCCCATATATTTTTTTCCGTTTTGATTTACTGGTAGAGAAACCAATATACAGTTTTTTTTAATTATTAATGTTCTTTTACTAAAATATAATTTAGTTAAGAAATTCCAAACTGTTTTTATTTATGATTACATATTTTGAACCTTATAATTTCTATTGAGATGTTGCAAAACTATCCCTTTGTCCAAATACCTTTTTTCATTCCTTATAATACAATTTTGGAACAGCGACTAAATATCCTATTTTTAATATCATTTAATGATTCGGCGGATATTTTGTGGTAGTTAATATAAACCATTTTTGAATTATAAATTTGCTATAAACCACTTGTTTTTTGAGTCACTTCGCGACATGTTTCGGAAGCACTGTCCTTCCATCGACCGGTGTGTCGAAACTAACATGTTGAATTTGTGTGTATCTGTCTGTGAAGCGGGGGGGTTGGCCGTTGAGGGTTGGTTGGGTTAGTGGGGGGAGGGAAGTATTGTGAAGTGTTTTTGTTTTTGATGGGGAATATAATAAGTATTGGAGAAGTGAAACATGTCGCGAAGTGACTCAAAAAACAAGTGGTTTATAGCAAATTTATAATTCAAAAATGATCCTATTTTTAATTTAAATATGAGCATCAATTTGCCAAGTCTCAGGTTCATTAACCCCCCCTCCCTCACCTTTGAGGCGGAATTTCCAAAAAACCTTAAACCTATTTGTTTCATGAATTTCAGTTCTCTGCGTTTGGGTTGTGCGTTAATTAGTGAATGTCAGTCAGTCAACAAAGACGCTGCTTTATCAATATACATATTTTTACTCCTAACTAACCCAAGGGGATATAGTATTGTTTTATTGCAGATTATTAACTAGTATCATGCTGAGATTGTATTCTGAAAGTTTCATCACAATGTATCTGTGTGTGTTCATGTGTGCTATGTACGGCGTGTTTATTTATTTTTCTTTATCGATTATAGATTAAAGTACTCATTCGATTCTTTTCAAAATTTGCAAATTTATATATCTAATACTCACTTAGACACCATTAGAATTTAAAGGATATCTGAATATTGCTTCTCTATTTTTTTAACTATCAAATATTTCAAAGTGACCCCAAGCTCAGTATACTTAAAATTTGAAAATTTTATTTTCAAATTGGTAAAAAGGCACATCATCAATCATCAGCTCCACATCCCAAGGTGGAACCTGGCTTCCAAAAGAAGTCAGCGGCTCCTTGTCTCCAATTGACCACGTCCAAAGAGTCCAGGTCCCCCTGGATGCAGTCCATCCATCTTAACTTGGGTCTCCCCCTACGCCTCACACCCTCTGGTCTATGGTGAAGGACTCTTCTGGCGGGCAGCTGCTCACTCATCCTCTCCACATGTCCAAGCCACCTAAGTCTCCCAATCCTTATAAATACTCCAACGTCTATAAAAGGCACATCATTTTCATAAAATGGTATTGAAGAATTATCAATTATTTATAAAAAAATAATTTAACAAATTCATTTCATGAAAATGTTGAATATTTTCTGAATGACTTGTTAGTGAGGAGTTTAGCGTATTTATTTAATGATACAACAGAGTAGCAATAATAAACACTGAGAAGTAATAATTATAAATGTCTATTATTTACTATATTCCTGACGAGTTAGAGCTCTGACACATTCAGAATTTGTGTATACCCGATGACAATGCATGTTAAAACTGGTTCAGCTTGATTCATTTGATAAAATAGAACAATTTTGTATTTCACACAATGTACATATTATATATTATACTTATTGCATTAAACCAGAAGTCTTCTTCAGTCCTCCTTCGTCCAGTAATGGACACAGGCATCCCCCTGAGACCTCCACAGCTCCCGATCTTGAGCAGACTGCAACCATCAGCCTCCAGCCTCTCTTCAAATATCATCAGACTACCACCATAATCTTTTATTTTCATAACTCAATTAGAGAGAAAAAGAATACTTACCTATCTTTCTAACTTCCTAAAAAAAAAAACAATTTGCTATCTCTGTTGTTAGATTAAAACTGATTCTTTGATTTTTTGGGAAAAATTTTTTTTTGCATTCATCATCGTCAGCCTGTGTTTGCCCACTGCAGGACATAGGCCTCCCCTCTCCTTCACCACTCCTCCCGTTCCTGTGCGACTCTCATTCACTGTGGTCCAACAAATCTTTTTATGTCGTCCACCCATCTGTTAGGTGGTCGCCCTTGTGGTCTCTTGTCGCATCTCGGTCTCCACTCCGCCAGTCTTTTAGTCCATCTATTATCGGTCATTCTTGATAGGTGTCCTGCCCATCTCCACTTCTGCATGGCTATTCTCTCAACCACATCGGACAGTTTGGTCTGACTGCGTATCCAGTCATTCCTCTTCCTGTCTTCTAGTTTTATTGCCAACATTATTCTTTCCATGTCATAAGTGAATACTGGCAGAATGCACTGCTCAAACACCCTTGACTTCAGGGAATTCGGTACGGGGCTACGAAAGGTGTTATCGAGTTTTTGCATTATCGTAAAAAATTTTGAGTAATTTTTTATAATTAGTAACAACATAATTACTTTGTATAAACCACTTTTATTAGAAACAAGTCTACATGTTTCAAGAACAATGTTCTCTTCCTCGGGACACTTAGTACACTAAGTGTCCTGAGGAAGAGAACATTGTTCTTGAACCATTAAGACTTGTTTCTAATAAAAGTGGTTTATACAAAGTAATTTTATTGTTATTAATTAACGATGGAGCCACAAAACAACAATTTCGCATTTGATAAAGTATTTTTTATAATGTTTCTTTATAAAAAGTGATTTATAAAGAAAAATTATCATTTCCTTACACATAACACCTAACTTTGTCTCCTTGTCCTATCCTTGTCGTCGTCCCCCCTCTCCTGTCCCCTCCATTGTTTTCGTTTATATGTTTTATTTTCTTTATTTTTTTTTAATAAAAATGAATATGTCCTTGTTAAACAAGTACATATACATCTTCCTACGTTCCCTAAAATAAGCATATAAATGCTTGTGCTATAGGTGAACAAAATCGGTCGCGGCAGGATTCGAACTCGTGACCACTGGATTACTAGCCCAGCGCGCTAACCGCTGTGCCATCGACCCATCTAAATTATTGCTTTTGCTTGTATTATAGGTATGTGTATGTATCGGGTACCTATAGTGGGAAGATATGAAAACAGCTGAGTTTGTTTACATGATGTTTATTAATGCGACTGGCCCGAGAGAATGTTAAATGAGAACTGAATAAGGTTTTGATTGGTGGGGGTATATATAGGCTACTTCATATACCCCCACAGTATTATATAAAAATGTTGGTACATACCATAAATATAATAGTTTTTCACCAAAAGAATATGGTTGGTTGGAAGATATTACCATTTGGCAATAAGCCCGCCATTGTGCACATGTGCTCAAAAAGCTTAAAATAAATAAATAAATTTATACCTAGAATTGTTTTGTAATGAAATTATCCTAAACAATTAAAATTCAGTGTTTTAATCTTAAACACTGTGGTTGACTAGTAGAAATTGCCTAAGGGCAATAAGTCCACTGCATTATGTAATTTGTTTTGTATAATAAAGGAATTTTATTATTATAAGATCAGTAATATTATTATTATTACTACTGAATTCCAGTAAAACTTTAAGTGAGCACTACAGAGATGGCGCTAAATGCACGGGATCATAGAAAAAATCAAAGTTACCCTTCTAAAATATACTTTTTAATTTTATATGCAAACATTGGATTTTTTTCCCTGTCGGGAGTCAAATGATATTTTACTGACAAATTTTTAACATCTCAATAGAGACGAAGTTGGAATATTATAGAAGAACCAGAAAATCAGTAAATGTGGTTATAGGTATTCTACTTTAAACATCTCTTGCAAAATAAAACAGATCACTAAAACATAAACGAGCCTTCTTAAACAAAATATAATATTATTTTTACTGACAAACTTTAACATCTCAATAGAGACGAAGTTGGAATATTATAGAAGAACCAGGAACTCAAGGCACCTACAGGGCTTGAGTTTGTCTTCATTCTTTTCTTCTTTCCCCTTAGCGCTTTTATCCCATTTCTATCAGGGTACGCTTTGAGGTGACAGGAAAATTATTCGAAAAACAATTATTCGAATGCTCAATTTTACGAAAATCAATTTTACGAATGGCAATTATTCGAATCACATTTTTTCGAAAAACAATTTTCCGAACACACAATTATCAGAATTTACAATTGTTCGAATTTTTATGACGTCATGTTGGTAGTATTGTGAGAGGAATAAACCATAGATTTTTATTATAATATACTAGATGTCGTAGTTAGCAAATTTTGTATGAATCGAAAACAAATGACTCACTTTTTGCACGGAGTACTACATCTACATAGTATATTATGTTTAATAAAAATCTATGGAATAAACAACATGGCGAAGCACCGCGCTGTCAGATATCCTAGGATGTACACCTATTTTTTAAACCTAAACCTACAAAACTTTGGTAAAAATAGGTTGGTTAGGTTTGTTTGAAGTTATAATTGCGACTGGCGTGAGCCAATTGCATTATATATTTAAAAAAGTAACTATAATATTAAAATAAAATAACTAAAATGGTGTGAATACTAGATAAACATAAACTGGTGTACAAAATAGGCTATCCCGCGCTGTCAAATATCAGTTATTAAAAATGTGCAAACATACGTACCCAACAATAATACAACAAGTAATAATAGTCTTCATCGAATATATTTTACTGGCAACAAATATGTCAAAGTAGGCAACATAATGACACAAAAATATATTAAATTCGGTTAATTGGTTTTCCAACAAATGTTAGTTCGAATAATTTGCTTTCGGACAATTGTCATTCTGATAACTGATTTTCGAAAAATTGTTATTCGTACAATTGCGCATTCGAACAATTGTGTTTCGAATAATTTTCATGTAATCACGCTTTGACCATGATCCTAAAATTGGCGAGTCTGGTTATTACATTGAAGCGACTGCCGTCTGACCTTCGTAACCCTTAGAAAGGGGAACCAGACAAATTGGATCATGGCTACACATAGCTAGTGATATAAGTTTGTCTTCATTGTTTACAAAAAAAACAATTTCTCAATAGATGGCATTACAAAAATGGTTTTTTTGTTACTTCATAGATGGTGTTTCAGCTTATTTTCAAACGGTCAGTTTCTCATTATTAAAATATATAGAACTATCAAAATTGCATTGATAAGAGAACTCAATGAGAACGCATAATTGGTGAACGTTGCGCAAGCGCGTAAAGTGATCACGTGAACCCTGTATGGCATTGAGTTCCTGGTTCTTCTATAATATTCCAACTTCATCTCTATTGAGATGTTATAAATATGTCAAAAAAATTCATTTTTTTACATTCTGTTTATCCTCAAAACGACAGTCAAAAAGAAAAAAAATACAATAAATTATATGAAGCAGCTACAGACAGTTTCATATAAGAAATGGAACATCAACTTTGTAGTATTTTAACAAAATGTAACCACAGGGTGATCACTAGTTTGATTGAAATCTTAATGATATTGTCCGTAAGATTTTTTGTTTTCAAAGGGTTAGATACATACATACATACCATCAAGCCATGTCCCTTGCGGGGTAGGCAGAGAGAACCGAACGCCACATTTTTCTATCCTGGCACGCATCCCTCGCCTCGTCCACATTCATGCATCGTCTCATACATGTTCGCCTATTGCTCACACTTCTAACATTTCCGTCTTTCAAAATTTCGTTCACATGGTTGTGCCATCCCTTTCTTGGGCCTCCCCGACCTCTCATTCCATTCCTTTCCGCTCTGTATATTTTCTTCGTCAGGCGCTCCTCATTCATTCTCCCCATGTGACCAAACCATCTCAATGTGTTTACTTTCATTCTAGTAATGACATCTTTCTTAATCTTACATTCTTTCCTTATATCCTCGTTTCTTACCCGGTCATACATCGTTCTATTACAAATCCTTCTTAACGATCTCATTTCAACTGCATTTATTCTACTTTCATGCGTCTTCTGCCATGTCCAGGTTTCACTTGCATATGTCAGGGTTGGCACTACGATGGCGTTATGAATGGCAACTTTGGCATCCTTTGATATGTTGCGATCATTCATAATTGGTCTTAGTGCTCCATTCACTCTGTTTCCTGCCATAACTCTTCTTTCGATCTCTTTATCGAGTCGTCCGTTCCGTTGAAATATGCTTCCCAAGTATACATATTCGTCGACTTGCTCAAGCCATTCGTTCTCTACTCTCACTTTACACGCTGTTCTGCTTTCACACTTTTCAAAGACCATTACCTTTGATTTGCTGGCATTCATCCTAAGTCCATTCTCTATACATCCTTCATATACCATACTTACAAGATACTGTAACTCTTCCATACTTTCTGCTAAAAGAACTTTATCGTCTGCATACATCAAATCTCGCACCATTACAGTACTCAATTTCAGACCCTTGCTTTCATCCTTAAGGGCTCTAATGCAGAAATCAATGTACAAGTTAAAGAGCCATGGAGATAGCACGCACCCTTGTCTAACGCCATTATTTATAGAGAACCACGTTGTCACTGTGTCGTTGACACGAACACATGCTTCGCTGTTCTCATATAATGACACGATTGCGCGTATCAGTTTGCTCTTCACTCCATACACTGCTAGTATATCTCATAATTTTAGGGTCAAAGGGTTAGATAAATGAAATAACAATACACCAGACAAGGGAGAAGATAAATGTATTTATTTTCATTGTTTCTTAATAAAAATAAAATATAATAATATTGATAGAACATTCAGGTAACACTTATTCTCAAAAATAAAGATTCTGATACAATTTTTACTCACTTTGAACAACCAACGTCCATCGTCGTCTTACAATGTATTTGATAATTGTCACCATTTCTGAGGTATATATGTATAAATAAACTTAAAAATACATAAATATTAATCATACAGTGCCCCATTACTTCTCATTTCAAAGATATACATCATTTTTGGCACTTTAAACAAACTTATACTATAAAATACATTATAGAAATAACTAGAAAAATCTAAGATTATACAACATAATTATTTTACACGGAATCATATATTGGTTAATATTGAGCTTGACAAGGTAGGTTCAAGTGGTGAGATACGATAAAGAAATCTGGAGAACCAAATATAAAAGAAAAAGAAGACAAAAAAATATATATGTATGTAAACACCTTATCATTGAAAAAATATTTAAGTAATTATTGAATTTGAACTAAATTACTACTAAGAGTGACATCTGTGCAAAAGCATTGTAACCTCATGTTTAAGGACTGTTTCTTTCATTGTTAACAAACCAATTTCTCAATAGATGGAGTTACAAAAAGGTGTTTTCAGCATTTCATAGATGGCAATAGTGTTTTTTCAGATTATTTTTAAACAAACATATTCTCGTGATTAAAATATACAGAAATTTCAAAAATTGATAGGGAACCCAATAGGAAGGCACAATTGGTGAACCAATGAGAATAAATATAAACCAGCCGATGACAGGTTGCAAGCCCCGTAGCTGCATTGAGTTCCTGGTTCTCCTATAATATTCCATCTTCATCTCTATTGAGATGTTAAAGATTTGTCATTAAATTACAACCATTATGTATTTAAATTTTCTTTCAACAATACAAACACGATTATTTGATGATTTATAGTGGGTCAACTGTGTACCCCATTAACATATACATACACAACACAGCACTACTACACGTACAATGGGGTGGTGTGGTTCAACCAACTTGAAACATATTTGAGACTGGCAATTGAATATAATGAATTCAAAAGAAAAATAAAATGAACTTATTAAATTTGACTGATATGTAAATTATATTAACTTCTTTTTGTATAGATAATAATTATGTATGTATAATATTTTGTGTCTTTTGTATTAAATTGTCTCCTTTACACACGAGTGCTTGCACTCTGGTAAAGGGAAATATGTTTTTTCTTACTGTGCATCTTTTTCTATATAGTTTGATTGTTTTATATTTTGTATATGTATTGTAAATTTAATAAAAAAAAAATAATGTTTTTCAAATAAACACTTATCTTGTATGAAAAAGGGAAAGGAATACTATTTAAAAATATTAAACTTATTGGATATATGTGTCGCTGAGTTTCGAAATCCGCTATAACACATTTAAACCAAAATTGAGTTATGGATGTCCTTGGATTCGGAAATAAAAATTCTATGACTCTAAATATTGTTTTCTTTCGAAATACGCTTTGTTTGTACACTGAAATTGATATAAAATGAAGATAAGAAACGATTCCCGCTATATCACTGAATATGTCGTTCGAAATCCGCTATAACTCAATCGACCAATAGGAGGCGAGTATTTCGCAAATTTCAAAATGGCCGCCAGTACAAATTTGTTGTTTATTTACAGAAGCTGTATTTATAGTTATCTTAAACTTTTGCAGTTTAATTGTTTTATCGTGAGTGACGAACTAGTAAATGTGAAAAAATATGGAAAAAACAAAGGAAGAAAAAAGATAAGACAACCAGAAAACTGGAAAGTTAATAAACTACTCCAAAAACGGTATGTAAACTTTGTCATTTTTTAAGCGAAATTCATTATTGTAGCAGTTTTTTCCAGTGGTGTACAATATAATTTGGATAGAGTGACTGACAAACATAATAGCGTCGCTGCGCGAAATTCAATTTTATTAATCTGCACACATAATATTTACATACTGTTTCTTCGACGCATATTTGTAGTCTAGTCGAAAGTACCTACCTGGTTTTTATTTGTAAAATTAATTCTTTCTTCCATGAACTTATAAATTTTAACTCTGTGGAATTAGTTTACACATTTTTAAAATATTACGTTACTTTCTGCTTCTAGGTATTATATAACTAATATTTTTTTCCAGATATTTACCTAAAGGATTACCAATGTTATCAAATACCATAAAAGGTCAAAAATAATATATAATTAAGGAAAATCAGTGTTAATATGAATAAATATGCGTTCATCACTTAAGAAAAATTACAAATTTTAGTTCATTTGATACTTCTACGAATATGTTTCTCAAATATCTCTACTATTTTTTCTGTTATGCGTTATTCAATGATGTAATGAGTGAAACGTATTGTTGAGATATTTTTAACAATTATATTTTTTTGTGAAAAGTATGTATGCGCATTATATAAAATAAATATTGTTTTTTTCAAAAATATCAGTATTTTATTTTCTATACGCCACTGGAATGAATTCCCATTTTATATAGAAAATTGGTTCTATCAAAATCCGCTATGTCAGTGTGTGTGTCTTTCAAAATACGCCATAACCTAATGTGAGTTTCAAACACCGACATGTTCATTTTTATTTAAATAAAATAAGTACTTTATTCTTATTCAATGACGAAGTTTCGTTTTTTTCGTTAAGTAAATCAAGTTTATTAGTAAAATAATGGTTTTTATTAATTTTCTCTAAATCAGGAATATGCGTTATAGCGGATTTTGAAACTCAGTGACACATATAATCTACATAAAAATGATAAATGTTTTAAAGATTTAACTAAAATAAAAAAAAAATAGAAAAATATAAGGAAAACTGGCCACACTGGTAGTGGTTTGAAGCAAAAATTTTCAAAATTTTGAAATATTTCACAATACTGGTATTTATAGACAGGATGCTAATTGTATAAAATATTAGAAACGTAACTGTTTTTGGTTATTTAAAGATATTTTCAAAGGATTATAACAATAGCTCTTATAATTATTGTTATAATTATTATAACAATATCTCGATTATTTAAGCAACAATACATCTTAAATTATTTTGAGCAATATATATATATTATATTTTCCAACAATAATATGTACCTATTAACAATTAGAGCAATATAATCACAAAATATTTACAACATAAAAAACTCCGTGTAAAAGTACATGGTTTAAAAATGGAATGTAACGAAAATAATATAAGTAATTGAAGAATATTCTGGAAATTTCAAAATTATAATACAACATAATAAAAAAATAATACTTTCTCTTTTTAATAAAAATATACATACTATAAAATAATATTATTTAATCAAAATATGAGATATATGTATATTCTATTTATAAAAATAAATATATTGATATAAAATATTATCCAAGCTTATAACACCTAAGTTGATTATTAAAAAACATAGAATTATAATGTACAGAAGCCGCGTGTAGTACAAATTTCGAATTCAAATGTATGCCAAGTTACATGTGTGTGTGAGGCGGTAGATTGGTTGGTCTACGTATTATGTAGGTGTGCGTATCGGTAGGTGTACGTATACTAGAAATTTGTCTGTTTCAGCGTAGTTTTAGTTGGCATACATTCATTGCGCTGACTAGGTATCTGTATCATATATAATCTAGGTTAAAAAATAGTTGAATATGTCAGTACTAATTCATAACCTCAAATTAAAATGTTGCTGATTTTAAGAAAATTAATTGGTATTATTTTCTTGCTCTCATTATTTTACGAGCTTTTGTCAATAAAAAGGCTACAATATGAGGAGGTTAAAAGCAAAAGTGACAATCTCGAAAATCGTGACATTTTGAGTTAATGATGTAGTATTGTTCTTCATAATTTTATTTATAATCTCTATAGAGGTTAAACTGCAAAAGTGACAAAAAAACGTACAAAAACGATGTTAAAAAGTGGGATTAGAAGCAAAAGTGCCAATCTCAATGACAGCTCACATGCAAATACGCCATCGTTCGTTTTAGCCAATCACAGTTAAGATTGCGAACTACCGCAACAACTTCATGTAGATTCGTGTCATATTAAATTTCTTCAAGTGTTGTTGATGTTAGCAGCGTGTTTTTTATTAATTTTTATTAGTTTTCTTTAAGTCTGATCGCAATGAACATTAATACTTATCCAGTAACCACGGAGAAAGGCAGGAAAAGAAGTGTTAACAAAGCAAAGTGGAAAAGAAACATAGAAATGATCAAAAGGTAAGTGTCCAAATTCGTATGGAGTTTAGTAGTAGTACACCATGTCCCAGAAAGTCGGTACATGTTTAGTGATGATTAAGATATTTTAATATAGTTTTTCCTTTTTTTAATTGTTTGTTCAAAAAAAATTATATACAATCTTAAAAAAATACCAACTTGTGCTATATATAAATAAAAACTTGTGCTAACAAAAATTTCAATATAAAAAATACAATTTTCAATTTATTTCAACGTAGATTTATTCAAAAGTATATATTTTTATTTTTTGCTCATTTTATGCTTTGACTTTATACTACCACTATTTACTATCATTGTCAATATTTTTTTTATTGTTAAATATTTTTATGTGTCTTTTTTTCTTTGCGTAATTTTTCGATTAACTTATAAGTAATATCTAAGTACCTACCTATCTACATACGTGTGTTTACATATTTTTTAGCTATAAATATAATTGTTTTTATTATTTTCTATAATTGTTTAGACAGAGTATTCGGGTTGATTGAAACGGATATTAAAAAACAAGAAGAGGTCATCCAACCGGAAGAATATCTAGAAGTTTTTCGAAAATTTGGAACAGTGAAAAGACTTTCAGAAAACTTTGTCTACGATTGGAAAAGTGAGGCAGCCAATATTTTGAAACCAACCGGCTCATGGCATTTTAAAATAAACATGTGTAAAAGATTCTACATTAAACGTGCAAGTAATCATAATATACTTCTAAAAGGCGAAACTCGCTATCGAGTCGATCTGGGAGACTACAAGTTGGTCTTGAAGAAAGAAAAATCTGTTTCTGATATACGGCTTAGACCTCAAAATGCAGTAAAAATAAAAGAAGACAAAATTAAGGACGTTGCCAACCTTTTGTGCAAACATTATGGAAGCGAGTGGAAGAATATACCAAATTTAATATTTAACAAGAATATAGTGGATGGTGTCAACGAAAATAATGAATTTTATGAAGAAGCTGAAGAGATTTGCAAGTCAATAGAAAATGCCTCCGATGGATTGATGATTTAACATAATTTATTATATTTCTTTCATATTTTTTTATGAATGTTTTTCTAAAAAAACTTTGTTACGTATATTTTTTTATAATTTTCTTTTTTAAAAACTCTGCTGGCGTGGTATTTTTTTATGTGCCACCCTGTCAGTTTTTGAAGAATGTTGTGTGCAAAACCGCCACTCTCCATCAATGTCAGATGCAAAAGCGCCAACTTCCTCTTTTTACGTGCAAAACTGCCAATCTCCATTTTTTATATTTGTTTTTCTCAGCATTCCATTGATATTTTTTTAATATGACTATTGTAAAATTATATAAATAAATAAATCTTCATAACAAAATATTTTTTTTTATATCTAACACTTATATTTTATAGATATCATATTTTCGCATTTTTCTCAAATTAATCTCACTACGACTTTGGCACTTTTGCTTTTAACCTCCTCATATACTGTTACGACTACTCTCGTTGGTCGGAGTTCATTACCAGTGAGATAAATCAAAATTTAGTCAATAACATTACAACATTTATAATTGTTGATGCCAAAGTTTTAAAGGATTAGAATTAGATAGGTATTAAGACATATTAAGTCAAAATATATAAAGCAGCAAGTGCCACCTGTTGTATAAATCAGTAAACTAATTGATCCCTTTCAAAAATACAACACTGACTACTGCATCTTCCAAACAGCGTTTGTCAAAAAAACATTACTTACAAAACTGTGTGTATAATTATTTACCAGTTTATGTACCTATACATATAAAAATGGACGATCTATATTTTCTTTTTTGAATAATCGATAAAAATTTAATACGGCTTGTACATACTGATATGAGAATAAATATACATCAAGTGGATGCAGTCAAAATATCATCCGTGCTCGAATATCTATGTATAACAATTTTCATGACAATCGGTTGAACGGCATAAAAGTTCAACTCATGCGCTGCAGCGGTGCCATCTGGTGGTGAATTACAATAAACTAGACAAATTAAATCCTTATGTATGAAAAAATATACATATACCAACATTCATAGTGATCTGTCAAACTCAAACAGATTTACCAATATCCATTTTTGTATAATATAGTTACCATAATATA
Source organism: Molanna angustata (assembly GCA_963576475.1). Taxonomy (NCBI): domain Eukaryota; kingdom Metazoa; phylum Arthropoda; class Insecta; order Trichoptera; family Molannidae; genus Molanna; species Molanna angustata. The sequence goes on from OY754990.1 coordinate 349,577, forward strand.
TAAATATTATATGTTCTGTTCTGCTTAGTTAATACAATATAAATCTTATAATTACCTATCTGTTTATTAATATTTTATAATATTAAAGATTATATAAAAATATAATATATATATAATATGTACATTTAATAACAACAAATTTAAATTATATTATTTTTCAATATTGCTTACTTCTTAAATTACGCCAATTCTCCAAACACATTTATATAAGAAAAAAAGATGAACATATTAAAAAAATATATAATTCTCCTTTTTCAAATACGGCAATCACCGCTTAATTTGATCATCAAAAGTTTGTATTAAAAAAAATCGTAGACAATTGAAATAATATCATAGATATTTATTATAATATACTAAATGTAGTACTCCGTGCATAAAGTGGATATCCTAGGATTTACACCGTTTTTTTTTAACCTAACCTACAAATGTTTGATAAAATTAGGTTGGTTAGCTTTGTTATATAGTTATAATTGCGACTGGCGTGAACCAGTTGCATTATATATTTAAAAAATAACTAAAACATTATAATAAAATAACTGAATTGGTGTGAATACTAGATAAACTGTCTGTACTTGATGTGTCAAAAACAAAAACTGGGGTACAAACTAAGCTATCCGTACAAAGTGAGTCATGGAATATCGTGCGTTTGACATTTTAGTTGGCAACACATTTCAGTTTTCCTCACATTTCAACACTTCCTAGATAACTGTTCTCTAAATATTAACAAAGTGTTTTTTCAGACAAATAAATCCGAAAATAATTCACATTAGTCGTTATTCTCTATAGAAAAACGATGTGGTCTGGAACCAAAACGTTAAAAATCCCCCGTAAAAATGCCTCACTAAAAAATTTGCTAACTACGACATCTAGTATATTATAATAAAAATCTATTTAATATTCACTGCATATGTTACCACTGTATAAAGATGAAAGCATAAACAATATTGTAATAGTGTTAATATTTTCCTGGTCAACATTGTAAACAATTTCATTTATCATAATTCACTTTCGAAGCGACCGCTTCTTTCTTAGGACGGATGATATTGAGTATAATCAATCTAATAATAATTATTTAGTTATAATATGTCGATTGGATAAAATCATACAAGAAAAACAATTAACATTTAAATAAAAAATAATATAAATACATATGAGATTGGCGTTCTTTTAAGGATGAATAAATAACAAAATCTATTTAAAATATAAAAAACAAATATACACATTATAATACCTACTAGGTATATCGTTGATTAGAATTTATTAAGGCACCAATAGACTATTTACTTATTATATTTTAATGTCCTATCAATTAATAATTAAGTATTTTCAAGTCATAATATAAAAATGAAAAAAATATATATTTTTTTATAATAGCAACACCCACCAAAAAAATGACTAATTTCATATGCGAAAGTTGCGGCAATCTTTTCTTGGGTGGATTCCGTGAAAAAAAGTGACCCAAATTGATCATCACATTCAAATAATTCAATCGAATTCGACCCTTGCAACAATGAAAATAAAATAAATATGACAGATTTTTCTATAAATAAAAACAAACAATTCACAATATTATTTTTATTGTATGTTTTTCGCCCACCAACTGTCACTGTAACTGACAGTTGGTCAAATAATGAATATTTTTGAAACTTAGTTCTGGTATAAAAAGAAGGCTACGACTATTTACACGATTCAACCATAGACGAAAACCAAAAATAACCACAGAAAACGCAGATAAATCAAGTTATAAAAATATTTACCTTTGTTTATACTTTGTTATAATTGTAGATCTCGATGAACAAAATGATTTATAAAATTAAGTAAATGTAATAAGATGACAATATTATTTATTTTTTCTTCAAGTTGGTTTCCATGATGCATTTTTATGACCATTGAAAAAATGACAAAGGTAAATATTTTTGTATTTTGATTTATCTGCGCTTTCTATGGTTATAAATGACCTAAAAACATAGGCGACGTCAGAAAATTTGTCGTGTAAATATACACTTTTTCCTGCCAATTCCGGTCGTAAAAATAGTGACACCGAAAAAAGAAAATAATACAGTTCAAATCGATGTCTCTTTTGGGTTGAGCAATCAATGTCGCCGCAACTCGACGCTGCACAAAAATGTTGCCATTCGTCGGTAATATAAAAAAAATTATGAGATTGATTGACAGTATTAATAGCATTTTTAAATACTTAGCAACAAAATTATAAATTCAAATTGACCTAATTAATAAGAATCAATAAAAAATAAATAAAACTACGTTCCCGAATGTTTACAAATAATATTGGAAAAATAATTAAATAATTACTAAAAAGTCACAAGTATTACCATATATATAAGGAAAAATGTGTCAATATCAAAATATAAAATTATATAAAAAAAGTAACTACCCATAAACATTTTTTTAATTTGTATATTGATTATTCAAAAAAAAAAATCAAATAAAAGAATAGAATAAATAACAAAATTAAAAAAAGATATCTATTGCTATCGATTATCTATTGATTTTGTTTAAAGCCATATATTTGTTTTAAAATTCGAATTGGCTTAAGACCTATCAGCGAGTTGAATTTGTATAAACACCAAGAGGTCTTTGGTGTTAAGAACCACATAGATTTTGTATTATAATATACTATATGTAAACCACTCATTTTCATTTTGAACCACTGGTGTAACCTTTCCAACGTTGATATCTTATTATTTTGAACTGCACAGTTGACACATTTTAAAAAGTAGCCACATTCAAAAAGTCATTATATTCACTGTCCATAAATGACTGAAAGTAGCAACGGATAGCACCTGACAAGAAACGAGACGTCGCTGTTATCGGCTGTTTGTGGAACGGACTGTGTGAGAAAAAATTGCATTATATTATGACATAATTACTACATTTATCCAAAGATAAAACAGATAATTGATTGTGCCAGTATTAATAACAATTTTTTACAGAATAAGGCAATTAAATACATAGAAAAATGCATAATTTCATTCACTGTGAGTTACTTACAACGTAAATACTTATATAATATAAATAATTAACACAAAAGACAAGGTATAATCAAAAGATTCATTTGATTATCTTACATGCTATGTTAGATACACTAGATACATGATATAAAAAACAAATCTCTAACATTAATATATTTGGATACCAAAAATAAAACAAAATTTAAGAAATAAACGTTTGGATCTCTCTGTCATTTGTACTGTATATTAAACGACACCATCTCTTGTTTGGATCACAAACTATTTTGACTCATTTCATTTTACACAATTTTTCAATAAATACTCGAGACGAGAGAAGATCCATTTGAAACAACTTCATTGATGACGAATTATATTTAAAATTATTATAAAAGAAACATTGATGTATTAAAAACTTTACATTGCTTAGCTCCATCTGTGATATAAAATAATAATCTATTTCAAAATATAAAAAAATACAATGTTACAATATTTATTTTTGATAAAAATAGCTGTTTTTTTCTTGGGACGACATTATAGCTATCTATACTGTAAATTAAGTACGTGGAGTTAAAATACAATGTTAAATTTATTTTAATTTCCACTAAATACTATCAAATTGATAATAACTCGATGAATCATAAATATTTGTAATTAGCACCATCTGTTGAACAGATCACTCAACATTTTTGTACTCGGCTTCGAACCATTAACAAAATAAATAGTAGCCTATCATTTTTGGTATCCAGATATTGTTTATGCAGATGAACTGCTTCAGTACAACCCTTTCGAAGGCGGTATACAGAAACAATCCAGCCACGGTGTTATTTCAACAGGTACAGATAATAATAAGTTTAATATTTTTTTACAACATAAAATGTGATTGCCGTTGAACTGTCAACTGACACGGAACAGTGCGTGATTTAATATAAATAATATTGTATGTATGTATTGCTTAGTCCGAGACATCTTCTGCTATACAAGTCTTCAAATCTCTAGAAAAATAGACATCACCTTAAGTACATACAAAAATATATATATAATATAATTTGACCAGACCTATATCCTTAATTCTAATCGGCTGCTACTTTGATACATGACACAGGCTTCTCTCGGTTTACACACTACCTACTGATTTACTTATGTAATTTAAATCGTTTTAGAACGAAATAATACATTAACACTCTTAAATAGTTGATACTTGATGAATACAATTATCTAGAGCAACGGTCAGCAACAGGCGGACCGTTGAAAGGAGTTGAACTGCGGACCGCCAAATATTGTAATGCAAGTACATTGAATGGACAGATGTGGCTGCCAAGTTGTTTAATCTGTCAAAGCCATCATTTCAAATGGAGATTATTGACTTGCATGAAGATGTATCTTTGCAAATGTATAAAACGGTAGCCATCGAACAATTTTGGGCCAAACATGTTCCAGAAAAATATGAAAATTACAAAAAACTAGCTATCAATTTGGCCACAATGTTTGGGCTCGACATACATGAATGAAACATATTTCTCAAAGATGAATTTTTTGAGAAACAAATATTGTTCAAGATTAACGGACGCCCACCTAGAAGACACACTTTGAATTTGCTGTTCCTCTCGAGAACCAAACTATAAAAAAGTGACTCAAGACCGTCATTGTAATTTCTCACATTAATTTTAGGTCTTTTCTTTTATAATTCAGAATGTGATTTTAAACCTAAATATCATTTGTTTTTTTCTGGACCTCGTTTAAATTTTCCCACAGTATTCGGACCCCAACTAAAACTACTTGCCGACCCCTGATTTAGAGTCTAAAAACACAACATGCAGATTAAGAAAAGACTAGAAATATATATGCGATATATCTTCGTGTCGAAGGAGATTCCCGAATGTATAGTCGGATGCATGTATGATCGGCGGGGTATTCTTTTGCCTAGGCCTATATAGTAAACACCGTACATCGTGTAATTATTGTATGTGTTATATTGCGTGTATAATTTCGAGAATCGTGTTAATTTGTATATTTTTAAATTGTAAATTATATTGTATGTAAAATAAAGTCAACTGAATAATATTCTAGACTTATTACTAATCACATACACAACAATATAAATGAGCCTGAAGTTGAAGTTAAACACCTCCCGATGCTTGGAACATGCTGCTCCAGGATTTGGTTGTCAACTCTTTAAAGAACGGACTGGACGCATCGCAGTGACGTCATTGTCTAATTCAAACATATCAATTTTATGCTGTTTGCTAAATAGGTAATTATAATACCTGAACTAGTAATCTGACGTCATTCTATAGATGGTGATAGTAAAAACAGCTCATTTTCAAGAACTACAATATCTATGAATAAAAGATATAGAACTTTAAAAAAAATCAATTGATAGGGAACCCAATAAGAAGGCATAATTGGCGTTCAACAGCAGAATCCACCAAGCAAGATTCGCCTTCAACAAATCCCCTAATATTTCCATCAAAATTAGGAAAAAGGAGTGTACTGCTATATGGCTGTGAAACATGGACCATCAGCCAACGCGAACGTCTATCTGCGTTTGAGATGTGGTGCTACAGACGCATGGCTAAAGTTCACTGGTCAGAACACATCAGCAACGACGAGGTACTAAGTAGGGTTGGAGAGACAAGGCAAATTATGAAAAGAATTGCCCAACAGAGAACAACTTGGATAGGCCACAACATCCGGCACCCAGGCCTGCTTTTTACCATCGTCGAAGGAATGATTGATGGGGGTTACTGTAGAGGTCGCCCCAGAAACAACTATATAGACCAGATAATCGGTGACGTGCGCTGTAGCAGTTACAAAGAGATGAAGAGACTGGCGGACAATAGAGTTAAGTGGAAAGATTGAGTGTTAGGATTGTGACCCAGAAGAAGAGAATTGATGAACATTGCGCAAGCGCACAAAGTGATGACGTGTATAATTTTCGTCAAACATCCTGAACGAGCTTCCGGTTGCGCAGAGCGCAAATTTGTGTATTTTTGCTTCGTTAGTTTACGTGCAAATTGCCTCCCTTCTCGGCTAAAAGTTCAAGACGTTTGGTTACAACTGTACCAGCCAATGACTGGTCGTTAGCCCTGTAGGTGCCTTGATTTCCTGGTCTCCCTTAATACCCCAACTTCGTCTCTATTGAGATATTAAAAATAAAAATTCACGATCAAAGACATATGTAATAGTTTAGCTACAGTTATACAAGCATATCCGATTTTTATTCATATTCCAAAAAGGTCGAATATCACTGTATATAAATGGGGGTTAAATTGATAGGTATTGAAGTCCCCTACTGCCTTTCATCGGACGATTCATCCCCCCCCCCCCGTTAAATTTTAAAAATACATTTTATAGCTAAGTCTATTTCCTCAACAACTTAAGTCAATAGGCGATTAGTTTTCCCATAATCATAAACTGCAAAACAGAATGGATGATGTAAAAGTTGGTCAAAATTTCAATGAATAAGCAGTGTTTGTAACTCGAGAGATTCCTGCGTACGTATACACATTAATCGTAAAGTATCCCATTTACAAATAATATTAATATATTTATTAAAAAAATATAACAGTTGGGACATTATAATAATATAAAAATTATATACGATAGTCTCTATCAATATCTCGAAATTTTCTTGTAGGATTTTTTAAATGTTCTAAAAGATCCAAGTCTTTCAAGATTAAAGTAATTCATTCCCATAGAATTGTGCGTGCATTCGTATTTGTAGTGGTTGTACAGAAATGAAATGTCAGATCCCAAAACATATAATTTCAGACACCCGATACGATACAATAAATTCAAAAAGCGTTCACTTGCCACTAGGATTTCTTGAGCTGCTCTTTATCGATGTGACCGAGATGTTGCCGGTCGACGTAGACAGCTTGCCGTGGGGCGACGTCTTGTGCGGGGGCGTCGCCTTATCCGCGTCCTGGCTGTTGGACGAGACGACCTTCGGACTGGAGCTGTGCAGGACGGGGATCTTGGACGGGCTGACAGTCGAGGCCTTGTGCTGCGTGGAGGTCCCCTTGTCGGGCAGCTTGACAGGAATGTTGCTGGGCTTGGCCGATGGCAGCGGCTTGGGGCTCGTCAGGCTCTCCGAGCTGCCCTTCTCGAAATTGGACTTCAATATTTCAATCTGGGACAGCCTCTTTTCGGAGGATGTCAGCCGATTGGGCGCGGCCGTCTGGGGTTCGTAAGTCGCCGTTCTGAATTTGATGTGCGTGTTTCTCGGCAGATCAAAGTCACTGTGTCTCTTGGGTTTGTTGTCGTCGTTGTGCTGTCTCATCTTCATCGGCGAATCGTCGGATCCGTTGTGCGTCGTCGAGGACTCGGGACTGAACGACTTTCTTCTCTCAAATTTGTCCGAGTCGTGTTTTTCCATGTCGGAAAATTGCCGTTCATTATTCAAAAAGTCACCCATGAAGGAAAGGTTTATTTGATTGAACGTGTTTGGTTGTAAATAGTATTTTGTGTGGTCTTTAGATTTCATCTGATTAGAAGATTCTGTTTTTGGTGTGAGAACTTCGATCTCTGTTATGTAGTCTTTGGTGGGCGTATTTGACGATATTTCCATCCGACTAACCACGTTTGTCTCCGGTGTGAAATTACTGTTTCTGTGTAAAACATCGGTCTTTTTGAAAATACTCTCGGAGACTTTTGTGGGTTCGCCGTTTGACTTGTTCATTTTCTCAACCAGCCTATGAATTTCATCGGGGTCGAGTCGCTCCGTTAGCACTTCGCTGCCCTCCAACGTGACCTTTCCATCGTTTTCGATCATCTTCATGATCTTGATGGGGGGTGATTTAGAATCGGAGTCGTTCTTGAATTTGTATGAAGCTTGAGACATTGTGACCATTTGGTGTGGATCGGATGATTTTCCCGACTCTTCGACGACGACTGCCGTCTCTTTGATAACAATTCCGGGAGCGTGATTAGCATCGTTGTTACCCATCATTATTTGGGGGTTATCTTTGAATCTTTGTAACAGCATTCTCGCTTCGTCCTCTGTCATATTGGCATTGACTGTCATCGTTTGAGTATTGGTATAAGCAGGGTCCGACGATAGCAGTTTAAGATTGGGATTTTGCTTTTGGATATCAGCTAACATTTTTGGATCCATGAGTTCACCTTCCATTTCTTGCAGACGGAGCATATCTTCTTCAGTCGGGTTTTTGATTATACCGAACGTGTATTCTTCCACTTCTAATGGAGTAGAAGTGACTGTAACTAAACGTGTGACTGTTTCTTCAATATTCTGTGTGATGATTCTATTTCCCAGCTCATCTTCTGTAACGTTGACAGTCACTGTTTTTTGGCCTGGTACGTCGAGGGTTTTTGTATCGATAACATAAGGTACCCTTCCCACTACACTTCTTTCTTTGTTTCCTTCTATTAGATATGTTTTGCTGCTCGCCGAAACGATCGGTTGTTCGTGACTGACTTCATCGTCCTTGGCCTTTTGTAATTCTGAAATTATTTCATTATAAAGACTTTGTTCGACTTCGCTTTGGTTCATTTTGATTGTGTCGTCTTTAGAGTCGTCAAAGTCTTTGATCTCAATAGAATTTTTGTAATTTTCGATGACATTCTGCATTCCTGATGGATCCCCTTCAATTGTGATTATTGAAGAAGGTTGACTTCCGTCAGTTGTGATGGTCACCACGTTGTCGGTTGTGGAAAAGAAGCTTATGGGTTGAATCTTATCGCCGGTAGTTGGAGATGGGTATTGACTGTTGAAATTGAAATTGATTTTGGAAGGTTCATTCTTGGAGGTAGCTCCGACTATATTAATGCTGCTGACAAATTCAGATTCCTGATTCGGTTTTACGTTTTCTACTGCATTCTGAATTTCCGTTTCTGTTTGTTTGATTCTAAGATTAACAATATCAGGTTGGTTGAGCAGCGTGAAGGAGGTGGCATTAGTTTTGTGATCTGCGTTCTTGTCGTCACAGACATCGGGAGCTGGATCGCCATCTGTAAGTTCTGCACTTGTTCCAACCATGTCTACCTGTTCATTTTTCTCCAAGTCAGTTTTGGATACATTCTGTTCTGTCGATATCTCAATGCCTCCACTAAGAGTGGGATTTTGAGCGAGCAGTTTCTTCATGAGATCAGATTTGGGTCTTTCCAGACTACTGACTAAAGTATGTCTGGAAACTTTGATGTCATCTGGTATATTTGTATCGTAGATCATGGTCAATTTGTCTTCCAGTTTTGGAGAAAGTCTACTGGAACTTTCTGGTTCACTGTCTGTTTTATATTTGCTCGAACTGCTCGGGTCTGAGACGTATGTACCTATTTCGAAATTAGGTCTTGTATCATATGAATCAAAATGCAAAGGTTTAGTTCTAATTTGAACTTCAGGCTTGGGAGCAATAATTTTATGTGATTCCATTGAGAATGTCTTAGGTCCAGCAATGTCTGCATGTTTAATTGAATCTTTTGGAATGACAACTGTTTCAAATTCTGGCTGCTGAATATTGAAAGCGTGCATTTTATCATTCACATCTTTGTTGATTTCATTGCTTTTTTGAACAGCTGTTTCGATCGCTTGTCCTACAGATTCGTTTGACATTTGAGTCAATTTATCAATTTCCTCGTTTAATTTGAAAGTTTCTTCTTGCAGCGCTTTAGCAACAACATTGTTGTTGCTGGAAGAATCGGATTGATTCAAATTTTCGACGGAATTTGTGATCTCTGAAGAGCCCGAATGACTGGAGTCAGCGAGGTCTTTTTTGACGAATATCGCATCTTCCAAATTGCCCCATTCCGATGCTTTTTTCAGTCTGTTTCTTTGAAATGTGTTGAGACCTTCCATGGAGATGTTGTTGATATTCAAACTGAGTCTCGGTTCTTTTGAATGCGTCAGCATCTGATTAACGTTTTCGTTTGAATCTAACTGAGGTTCGTCGTCGTTGTCATAATAGCTTCCATCAAAGACTGAATTGGATTTTCGCTTTTTAGGTACAATGTGTTTTTCATTGACAACGATTTTCGCTTCCTCTGTGGTGATGTCTAAGCTCTGAGCTCGTTCTAGAGTCCCCTGGGAAGGTTTTCGGTTCGATTTATCGACCGGCTCTAGTCTCGATAGATCCCCAAGACTGGCGGCTTTACGTTCATTGTCGTCCGATTCTTGGATTTGGTGTTCATTCTCGTTGGTGGGCGAACTGTGGATAGTTATATCGCTGGAGTTAAGCTCAATAGTTGTGGACGTGTTGGTGAGTTTATCCAATTCACTGTTTGCATTTGACACGAAGCTATCCTGGCTGAGAGACGTGACAGATTGAAAATCTTGATTCGATGAAAAATTCGACTTGGAGTCGTTGAAGTAATTGTTCAGAGAATCGGAGGCTTCCTTCTTCTGGAACGAGCTGATACTGAAAGAGTCTACGTCATCTTGAGTTTCTATCTGTAGCGTTGGTTTCGGTGTGGGTATATCCGGCCTCATCCTCTTCACGGACTTCTCCGCTTTGGGAGTGGATGTGTTTATCTTACTCAGTATCATATCGTCAGATTTATTATTGGAAGGCAACACCGAGGAATGATTTCGTTCGCCTTCGATGAAATGTTGCATGACACTCATATCTTCAAAATTGTCAGTGAAGTTCATACTTTTGTTGACGCTTACGACGGTGTCTTGAGTTGTGTTGCTAGTATCGTTGTCGCTATAGTCTTGATCGGATCTCGAGACGGTTCCTTCCGGAGGAGAAGGCGCCTTGCCTTTGGATTTCTTATTGTTCTTAATGCTTGCCGATTCCTTTTCATTTTTGATGTCGATCTTTGGCAACTCTTTCTTAGCCGGCACTTCGGGTTTAGACTTTTCTACGGTGTTAGTTTCGGCGGAAGACTTTCTGTTGTTTCGCGCGAACATCGCCGCTTCCATCATGTGCTGGGGAATTTCCTGGGGTATTCCCTGGGCATCTCGCTTGATGCCGCTCGAGTTGAGTTCGTCAGATCGGACAAACACGATGTTCTCGTATTCAGCCGAAGTGTTCTGGGGTTCGACCGGTTCCATTTTGATTTCGATGTGCGCCGGAGCGACTGTGACGTTATTCTGCGGCAAGTTTCTTGCGTTCGGTACGGGGGCGATGGGTTTTTCCCTTCTTTTGGCGACAACGGGTGCCGTTTGCTTAGTCTTCTGCGGGTCGTGTGTTTCTATTTCTTTTACGGAGACGTTATTAGCAAAATTTTTATCGACTTCATCGATGTTTCTTATTTCGGCAACAATGCTTCCGTTTTCGGTTCCACTTTTGACGCCGTCATGTTTGGAGTTTCTGTTGTTTATGACAGTTCCGTCGTCCGGTACGTTCGGAGGGAGGACCCTGATGCCGAACTTCATCCCCTTCTTGCCGGCGTCTGATTCTCTCTTTTGAACTTCAGTTTTTTCAACTTTTGCACTGTACTTGTCACCGCCGTCTTTGATTATGACGACATCCGGAGGTGAAGATACTCTCTGAGCATTGCCGATCGTGACTTCGGTAGAATTCCTATTTTTGTTTCGTTCTGGTTTGGGCATGTGATCGGTTTCCTTATCGACTTTCATCTTTTCGAATATCGGACTGGATTCAATATGGTGTTTATTCTTTGCGTTCTTCTCGTGTTCCCTCTCAAGAGTGGTCATGTGATGTACGTCTCTACGATCTTTGTTTCCCTGGGGGTGTTTCATTCTCTCGAGAGTGTTGGATGTGTGTTGTATTTTGTCGGAGATGATCTTTTTTATTGCGCTACTGGCGGAAGTGTTCTTGTGCGATGTCTCCAGCGTAGAGTTCGGAGATTGAGTTCTTGATTTGGGACTGTGATGGTTGCGAGTTGCCTTCTCAAGCTGGAAGAAATTAAATACAGACAATCAAAAAAACTTGATATTGGTGACAGCCTAGCTTCTAGCGTGAGTTGGGCATTGGGAATCATCTTTTTTGGAAACGTCAACCCGCAAATTCTACGTCAGGCGGTAAAATAGCCAAAAGATTAACATATTTTACGATAAATTGTCGCATTGGTGAAATATTGTGTTATTTTTTCAGATTCTATAAACACAGAAATTTTACTTGTGAACACAACAGTATAAAAATTAATAAGATGTGCAAATTTAATTATGAAAAAATGCTAAGTGATTAGTTGGTACATTTGAGAAAACATGCAGCAGTTTAGTGACATATTTAATTAATTAGGTACATTTAAAAAACAAGGTATTTTTCCAAATGCAAATTGATAGTATTGAAAGTATAATAAAAATATTTCCTTAATATTATTATGTTTATGTTATTAGCGGGTTTTAATAAATGTGTAATTTTAAACAAAATTTGATCAATTAGGTACTATTTTCAATAAACAGATTCTCAAAATCACATGTAGCTATAATACTACAAAATCATTAGATGAATTATCAGAGATGCGAGGCGTTCAGAAACTGCATTGTTTCAGATGTGAAACATTTGCGAACTGAATTTATTGTTCCAAGTTTGAAACATTCGCGAACTGAATTTATTGTTCCAAGTTTGAAACATTTGCGAACTGAATTTATTGTTCCAAGTTTGAAACATTTGCGAACTGAATTTATTGATCTAAGTGTGAAACATTCAATGAACTGATTTTTTTGAAATGTGATATACTCACTGACTGAATAATTTCAGATGAAAAACATTCATGAACTAAAATGTGAAAGACTAAAGAACTTAATCGTTTTTTTTATGTAAAATAGACACTGACTGAAATATTTCAAATATGAAAAATTCACAAAATGAATTTGAGAACTGAACCATTTCAGCTGTAAAATACTTGTACCTACACAGACTGAATTATTTCAAAGTTTAAACATTATAGAACTGAAAATTTTAGATATGAAACATTCAAGACCAGTGTGATTTTATAATGTTTGAAAGTCTCAAATGATTGCAGGCAGGATTGATTGGAAAAATATTGTTTTACTTTCGAGTTCTTTAATTCATTGCCTACCTCGTTGACGTCCGCGTGTGAAGCCGCCCGTCTCAGCTTGGGATGTACCAGAGGACTTCCACCGCCTCCAATGGTGCTGTTCAATCCATCTCCTTCCTCCACTTCTAGACGCAGCTCATAAGGACTGGCGTAAGACAAAATGGACACGGCGTCTTCGTAGACCATGTGACGGAAAGATATTGTTACACTGTTTATTCTGTCACCTGAAAGTACGCAAAAATAATTGATTATATAGGAAGTTCTGAGCTAGTTGCACTTAATCTACAATAGTATGTCAGGATTTTAGACGTCCAAAAACGAGATTAAAGCAGCCCATTCACGATCGTGTCATTCAGCGTCGCTCCATATGGACCGGCTCCATTTGGAGCATTGTAAACTCGGCCATCGAGCCATCAAAATTAGTATACACAAGCTGTCGGCGCTTTCGCATAAATAACTAGTAAAAATGAGTTATAATTCTGATGATGAGTTTTATACAACTGCTATAGCAGTTTTTTTATATATAAAAAGAAAAAAAACCAAAGAGAAAATGTTGAATTTTCACATTCACAGCTCGGCGCAATGTACAGCTGGTTTTCACACTCACGAGCATGCCGCACCGACAGGATGCGCCGCGCCGTTTGTCGCGGCACTATGGAGTTTCGATCGTTTGGAATTCCATTTTCAGGCCAATTGGGCTGCGCGGGTTTTGACATTCACGGGCGCATTTTGGAGTGATAGCAAGCCATTTGGAAGGATGGCACGATCGTGAATGGGGGCATTTACATTTACACAAAATTGTTTATAAATCGTATAGTTGCATATACGCAAACATTGGATTTTTTCTCCGTCGGTACTCAATCATATCTTTTTGCAAATTAGCAGCATTTATTGTGTCTAACAAAAATTGCTTTTACATACATGTTTCACTGCTTAATGGACATTAAAATACCTATTTATTAATTTCTTTATTTTACTTCTCGGGCAACTAACAGGTACTATGTCAAATATTGATTTAACACACACCCATTAACAAGTTGCCACATTCTGGAGACTTACGATATTAATCGTCTCACAGATCCAGACTGAAAACACAATTAAAAACTTGTGTCTCCACCGGGAATCGAACCCGGGACCTTTGGATTAGCAGTCAGATACCTAACCAACTGAGCCATGAAGGCCGACAAAATATTGATAGGTTTTCGTTAAATTCACGCTTTTATTGATCGAAAACAAAATAACTAATACTTACCCGAAAACAACGACAAAATCAGTGCGGGAGCACCATTCCACACTATATTATTATTATTAAAGAGGATTATTCTAGTCTAAAAGATAGCTTTTTTATCACAATTTTCTTTGATATCTCAATAGAGACGAAGTTGGAATATTATAATTGAACCAGGAACTCAAGGCACCTACAGGGCTTACGACCTGTCATCGGCTGATTTACGTGATCACTTTATGCGCTTGCACAACGTTCACCAATTATGCCTTCTTATTGAGTTCCCTTATCAAAGTTTTATGTATTTTAATAATGAGAAACAGCAGATATTTTTTAATCAAACAAAATTGATTATGTTTCTACATATATATTTCCCTTATAATAGGACGACCGTTTCGGCTGACTAGGCCCATATCAACTGGTAAGCATAGAGTAGTGTCTTGGAAATATATATTTAGAAACATAATCAATTTTGTTTGATTAAAAAATACCTAGTGTAATGGAGTCCTACACATTAAACACCATCAGTATTAAAAAAAAGCTTATTTTCAAACGGATCGTTTGAAAATAAGCTGTTTTTACCATCGCCATCTATGAAGTAACGGAAATCTTTTACTGTTGCAATTTACAATACAGATTCATCTTTAATTCTTTGGGATCTTCCTAGATGTCTCTTTTCTAAATAATGATATATTTTACTTCCTGACCTACAAAATGGTGAACCCGAAGAATCTATCAATGTCTCTAATGGATGTGGTACAGACCTGGATGTATCTTGCCGCTCTCCGCTGCTGGTCCGCCTCTCAAGACGCTGCTGACGTGGATGCCGTCCCTCATGCCCCCAGACACGTCGAACCCGAGACCCGTGAAGTCGCGAGACCACAGAGGTATCACCGTTCGACTGCGGACATTCTGAAATAAGTCACATTATTTTACTTGTCATAACAATTATTGTTTTACTTCTTTATTTGATTTTTTTTATTATTTTAATTAAGTAGGTACAACAATGAATACGATTGAATACGACAAATAAATTAAAAACAATTGTTATTAGGCGAATGAAATTTGCAGGGCTAGCTCTCTATGGCCCGGTATTACAGTTGGCCCTCAACTCATTGAATTTGTTAAACTCAAGATTAATGTTAAGGGGAGATTGAATCCATTTCCGTATTACAGTGCAATATGGCATGTCAGTTACTAAATCTTCAATTATAGACATATTTTACTTTTTCTGTGGTTATTATCCGTCAAATTTTAAATAACCTCAAATAATACCAACTACAAAACTATTGTTTTATTATCCAACATGGTAAATTTATTTTTTTTCACCAAAATAATGCTTTTAAATGCCCATGTTCGGTTCAATATGGCTGTCAGTTTGTTTTGTTGTGTGGCGCCACCGTCGATACAACTAACGCCTCTAGTGATAGAACACTGAAACTACACGCATTGCCTAGCAACGAGTCGATAAATGACAGTTGACTCACCGTTAAGTACTTAATCCGCCAGAAACGTTGAGTTAAATATTTGTCGTTTTAGTGACGTATTTGAGGGAAGATTAGGCCTAAACGGACACTGTCATACGCTATATTTTTGTAAAACTTGAGTTAAACTCTTAAACTGAGACTGTAATACCGGCCCAATGAATGTTAGTAGTTTTTAAGATAACTTGTGGAATAAAAAGTTATGTGAAATTATTGTTCCAAGAGCCCTTGAAAAGTTAGTGGAAAATTGGGCATTGCAAAATTTTTTAAGATTTTTTTTTTCAAAAAGTTATTGGGTACCGACTTACAACGGTATTGTTTTCCATAAGCATCACTATTGAACTATTTCCAGAAAAAAATCATGATCGTATGTATCTAATAGTTTAGCTACAGTGATGTAGTTTAGTATGGAATCAGATTTTTATTAAAATTTCACAAAAGTGTACATAACTTTTGAACCACCCAATATCGCTGAACATACGTGGGGGTTAAATCGATAGGTCCCCTATCTCCCTGCTTCAGTTGATCCACTCCTCATGATACAGCGTGTATAACAAATAGAGATAAATTGAAATACATAAAATGTTAAAGAAAAATAAATAATCTAGTGTGAAACAATATAAATGGTAGTTAAATGTGTGAAAAGAAAACTTTGCACCTCTTAATGAATACATGATGTTTTACTCCTCACTAACCCATGGGGATAACCCATGGGGTAGAAAGTTATGATTTCGCATTTTTATGGGTATTCTGTTTATTGCAGATTATCAACTAGTATCATGCTGAGTGTGTGCTATGTACGGTGTGTTTATTTTACTTTATCGATTATAGACTAAAGTACTTCATTTGATTCTTTTCATATTTTGCAAATTTGTATATCTAATACTCACTTAGAACCCTTAGATTTTGAGGGATATCTGAATAGTGTTTCTCACTTTTTTTAACTGTCAAATATTTCAAAGTGACACCAAACTCAGGAAACTTATAATTTGAAATTTTTACTTTCAAATTGGTAAAAAGGCACATCCACTTTCATAAAATGGCACTGAAGAATTATCAAGTTTTCATAATAAAATATTTAAATAAAAAATAATTTAATATGCTACTTCCACCACCACCCGCTCCGCATATGGGGCCCCTTCGCAGAACGCTAGAATGAACAAAAAAAAAACAATGCATGGCACGAAGAGTAGCTCATAGAGCCCTCTAGATTAGCAATCTCGGCACCATGGTGCAAAAAGAACAAACAGCAAGTGCAAATTGAGATCCACACCTGCGGATTGTCGGCGACTTCAGATTCATATATATAAGGCATCAGAAGAGTGACCAAGATCTCTGGAAATAGACAAGTCAGTGAGAATCTTCGGATAATAAGGCACCTTAACGAGGAGGTCCGATCTGTAAGAGGACACAATTGGGTGGGAACACTCCCAAAGGATGCGATCCGAAGTTTGGTCCGGACATTGACAAAACTGACATGAGGAAGAGAGAGCAATGTTGAAGCGATGGAGATAGCTTTTAAAGTTACCGTGTCCTGTGAGAAATTGAGAAGTCCAAAAGTCTAGAACAACACAAGAAGATTTCAGTCGCGACCTCACGCCAGGAAAAAAATAATTTAATATACTCATTTCATGAAAATGCTGAATATTTTCCATACAAAATTTGAATACTTTATAGAATGACTTGAAAGTGAGGAGTTTAGCGTTGGCCACAACCTACTCGTTTTATCTTAGATCAGGTCAATGACTTTTTTCAAACTTAAAAATTTAACGAAGTTCGGTCAAATTTTGATCTCCGATCGATCGCTAGTATAAATTATTCTATGGTTATTTTTACTGGGTCATTTTTACCCGGTTTATTTTTTCCGTTAGGTAAAAGGTCAGAATTATTTTTGTAGATGTTGCAGAAGGGCGGTCTTATGTGCATAGTCTGGTCATTCTCTCAGGAAAGAAAAAGATTCCTACAGTACGAGAGAGCTCGCACTGACAAATTGCTGTTGCAGTTTAGATAAAAAACAAAAGAAAAAAAAACCTCAATGTAGGTGTCGTCTTTGAAGTTCCCCGGCCTGGTGGGGTTCAGGGTTGGGTTGGGCCCCAGGGCGGTCGGGGGGTGCTTGCCCCCAGCGCCCAAAGGCGGCGGGGCTTGCGACCTAAGCCAGCCGCCGCCCCCGCCACCGCCGGCATTCTCTGTCTTGAAGCCGGGATTATCGAAGGCGAACTCATCCTTGACGTTCTCGGGGTCATTGGTGACTAGGACTAGGTTCTTCTCTGAAAAGAAAAAAGAAAAACTTATTAAAAAATTTAAAAAATAAGTAAATATGATACACTCGGTTATTTTCTCGTATTAGTTGTAGATACAGTGATCGATTGCGGAACACATATTTAGGAATTTTCGTTGCGCAAAATTTCACAAACTCTGCGAAATATTGTCAAGATGTTTGTCGATGTCTATAACTTGCGCATTTTAAAATTAGGCTAATGGCTGACGTAACAACAGTTAGCACTATTGTAAAACAACAATGATTGACTGCGATTGTCAAAAATGGCATCGGACACGTCCAAAGATGGGCGCGGGACGAAATGGCGGCGGGAAACGGTCCTTAGTCTAAAATGAAATGTCGCGGCAATGGGTCATTAGTCGCCCGCAGCGGCTGTTCCACATTCGACGTGTTAAATTAATGCGTGATTAACGTTAATTTTATTGCGGTCAATATAGATTTAGAAGCCATTAGTTGAATAGACCCATCTGATAAAGTATTATTATGACTAATTATTTTCTTATTTATTAATATACTTTAGGCGGAGTTTAAAAATATGCATTAGCAAGTATCCGTTAAAAATGGCATGGAAAATGTAATGATATAAGAAGTTTTCACGGTAAAGTCAAAGGATTTTATGAACCTATCAAGGATCAATTTCTATATTTATTTATTTACCCATTAAAGGCATAAATTTACTTTTACAAACATACATTAAAGTATACATATTACATACTGAGAAAAACCATAGAAAAGAAAACAAATATACACTTAAAGCCAATAAAATAATATGTGAAGAAACTAAACATAAAAAAGATATATTTTTTTTATTACATATGTATTTTATTACCAAAATTTACATAATTTTATATAAGCAACATAACAAATAAATTGGTTTGCTTTGGACCACCTCACTAGGCCAGGCCTGTTCCGAGGTGGTAGACTAGTTACATCATATTAATAACTAAAGTCATTTTAAGCTGTTTTATAATATGATTGTGTAGCCCATGGTCCACTTATTGAGTCCAGTGTTAGTAGTTTTGTGGTGTATGATGTTATGAATTGAGAATTTGCTGACAATAGTTGATCCTTTTGTTATATAACCATGTTTGTCTTGTATTTTCTATTAAATGTATGTTCTTTATGTCTTTTGCAACAAAATTTAGGATCTTTGGAGCCAAGTATTGATAATGTCTTTGTCCGTAGGTAGTGTTTGTCTTCGGAGTGATTAGTTGATGTCTGTGTCTTGTATCGTGAGAATGTTGAGCAGTGATATGGTTTTTCTTATCATTTTTAAAGTGAATAAGAATTTGTTTAATATAGAGTTGTGCTGTAGTTAGTACGTTAAAGTCTTTAAATGGAAAGGTTTTTTAATAATCACTTTAATGAGAGCTTTCTGAGCCTTAAACAGAGGATCCATATTTGTTTGTAATAAATATATAAAAATAAACTTTGAACAAAAATCAGCAGAAAAAACAGTAGAACTTAAAAATATATTTGTTTACAGTAATATTTACAAAAAAATATAATAATAATAATACACAGATAGTCAAGTTTCATTCATTACATATAATCATTTCATTATATGTAACAACAAACTCTTGTATGCACCATAACCCAATGCAAAGACATCGATCTGCTCAAACTTATTTGCAAGCATTGGTGAGTCAAACAAATAATTTGTGTACACATTTTGTAAGGCGAAACAGTCGCTATTCGCGAGTGAGTGAATGTTTTATCTTCAATCTCAAGCTCTGTATCTTCCAACATCTCATGTGATTTTTTAGAATCACTTATAAATACTTATATTATTTTTAGAATATATTGCAGGTGGTGTTTTAAAGCAGTCGCGAGGTTTATCAATGGAGCTGATAAAAGAGGATAGCCTAGTCTTCACAACATTTTTTTTAAACCTTACCTACAAAAGTTTGGTAAAAATAGGTTGGTTAGGTTTGTTTGTAGTTATAATTGCGACTGGCGTGAGCCAGTTGCATTATATATTAAAAAAGTAACTAACATATTAAAAAATTAACTCGATTGGTATTTTTACCAACCTTTTGTAGGTTATGTTTTAAAAAATGGTGTGAAGACTAGGCTATCTGATAAAAGATGCCACATATAATACCTCTCCTTGACGAGCTACACTGATCGAGGTGTCGACTATAATGTGCGTTTGATAGTCTTCAAGGCTCCGCATAACATTCAAAACTTTTTTCGAAAGAATATGTATCATAAAGGTCGTTTGGGTCACAGAGCACTAGTTCTTTAATCAATTTGGACTGGGCCAATATAGAAACAAAAACGAGTATCCATCTCGACTTTCCCGACTTTTTACATATTTTATGGTATTCATCCTCAGTCCGTTCTCTATCTTCTTCTTCTTCTTCTTCATAGCCTTCCCTCCACTGCTGGATGTAGGCCTCTTCCATCTGTCTCCATTTTCCATAATTCTGTGCCGCTTCAATCCGTTTCTTTCCGGCGACCACAACAATATCGTCGGCCCATCTCTTCTGTGGCCGACGACACCCCTTTTGTATTCCCATGGCCTCCACTTTAAGACTTTGGGAGTCCATATTGAATTTGTCTGTCTGGCCACGTGTCCTGCCCATTGCCACTTCAATTTTGCGATCCGATCCATGATATCGGCGATTTTTGTTCGGCGTCTTATTTCTGTATTTGTTATTCTATCCCTCAAACTTATGCCCAGCATTCCGTTCTCTATGCATCCTTCATATACCTACAAGATACTGTCACTCTTCTACATATACTTACACTCTTCTATATGCACTAATATCTAATAAACTATCATCAAATTCATTTATATTTGTAATGCAATGAACGTATTTGTATTTGTTTCCGCAATCGTTCGTCGACTCGTTCACTATTATGTCTATTAAAAATATGCTCACGCTACGGTTGATTAAAAATAAAATCACGTAAGAAAGAAAGTGAAATATTATGGTACCTACCCAGGGTAGGTAGACGATGCTACCTACTAATTGAGGGAACGAAATGGCGTGTAGATTACTGTCCGTTTCATATAATAACTCCCGTTGTGTTTTTATGTTGGTAAGCTCGAATAATTGACATAATGTGGGGTAACCAGCGACAGGTGTGCGGGGTTTACATTACCCTATAAAAGAAAGCACAGGACTTGCATATATCTCCACAAACAGGGCTCGTCACACCTAAAAAGATATGCACTACATACTACATCCAGAATGGGCGGTGAACCTCACTGCTGAACTATGCATTTCTTCTTCTTGTTGTTCTTTCATTAGGCCCAGGGCCTGTTTTATGCTGCATTTTCAGCCTCCTGTGATGTGGACTGCCAACTATCTCTCCATCTTTTTGGTGGGCGTCCTCGTGGTCGAGACCTCTCCGGTACGTTGTCTCGGGCTATCTTTGAGATCCTATCTTCGGACATGCGGCTGACGTGTTCGTTCCACTACCTTCCCCTTCTCCTACGTATTTCATCAGGTTAATTTATTTAGTTGCACAGAGTTGCCTACATTTTCAATATTTCGTTTATCTATGAATTTGCAAAGACTTTTCTTTCGTAAATAAATTTTAAATATTTTTATTGTTTTTTAAGGGTATGTCATGGAACATCTTTTATTTCCGGGACCTTTCATTCAGGAGTCAGATATGTATCCAAGTCAGCCACGAATAAACAGTGAACAGCGATGTCGGATTTTCATAGATAAATAAATACCTAGACATTGGATCAAGCTAGGTAGGTAAATAGAATTATAAGTTGCATCATTGCATGACATCATGCAGCGATGATCCATGACATACACTTACATTCCAAGTACCTCGCAAATAAACAAATCAATTCATCATTAATTGTATAGATAGCGACAAATAGATGCATAGACAGCGGCAAATAGATGCATAACCAGCGGTAAATAGTTGCATAGACAGCAGAAAATAGATGCATAACCAGCGGTAAATAGTTGCATAGACAGCGGAAAATAGATGCATAACCAGCGTAGAAAGCGGTATTCTCCAACAGTACCCGAAATAGACAACAGATAAGACCCCCACTAATAAGGACGAGTTTAGCCCAGCGACATTACCCCTTTCTTGCTCCTAGACTTTACAATAAAATATTACCTGACATAAGAACACAATATCTCACTCAACGAAACAAACTTCAAAAAACTGATAATTGACTGGTTGAAAGGAAATGGCAGAATACAATCTGCTCATGTCCTGTTAAATATCCTTACATAGTTCACTGCTCTGTGCCTTCATAACCTGAGAAACTGTACCATAGCTTGGTGCCATCCATCATTTTCACTACAGTTATATGAGAGATAATAACAGAGAGATCACCTTATATTATTCTGATTATTTTTATTTTCTGTTTATATTTAATTATTTTGATTCAAAAACATGTAACCTTAGACTAAATTGAAAAAGTGCTGCCTCAGACAGACATTGACTAGTGAGGCAGTAAATTTCTAAATAGGTACAATTGTACATAGTATGATTATAATAAGTTTTTTTTAAATATAGTCATTTTTTACATATGTGTAAATAATGGAAATGAATCATTTAATTTCATTTCAAATGGTTGCATAGACAGCAGCAAATAGTTGCATAGACAGCGGCAAATAGTTGCATAGACAGCGGCAAATAGTTGCATAGACAGCGGCAAATAGTTAACTCTCTAACTGGTCAGTTCATCTCTGAACTATTTTAGTCAACACCCGATTGATGATTACTAGTATCATCATTTTTATTTCAAAATATTCTTAAATGCGAAAGTCATATTTTGACCTTTTCATTGTTGATTGTAAGTATATTGATTTTTTACTCCTCACTACCCCAAGGTGATATACATAAATAGTTAGCAGTTATGAATTAGCAATTTAGTAAGGTTAATATTTTTATTGCAGATTATCAACTAGTATCATGCTGAGATTGTATTCTAAAATTTCATCACAATGTGTGTGTGTACTATGTGTTATATACGGCGTGTTTACTTTATCGATTATAGACTAAAGTAATCATTCGACTCTTTTCAAATTTTGCTAATTAGTATATCTTATACTCACTTAGACCTCAATACATTTTGAAGGATATCTGAATAGTGATTCTCATTTTTTTAAACTGTCAAATACTTCAAAGTGACCACAAGGTCAGGAAACTAAAAATTTGATATTTTTTATTTTCAAAATGCTAAAAAAATATTAATTTCATAAAATGGCATTAAAGAATTATCAAGTTTTTATTACAAAATATTTAAATTACAAATAACTTAAAAAACTCATTTCATGAAAATGCCAAAAATTTTCATACAAAATTTGAATACATTGTGGAGTGACTTGGTAGTGAGGAATATAGCGCTGGCCACAACCCACTCGTTTTAATTATCATTTGTCTCAAAGTGCACCGACATTGGCGTGTTGAAAAGCAATATAACCATGAAAACAATTATATCTTATTATTAAATATAATATATCTTGTCTTGAAATGACAGCTTCATACATAGTAGATGGTCAAGTCAGCTATCGTGTTAAAACACGACGGTCTGCGAGCCATGTCGCGTGCAAAATGGCTGCACGTACGTCCGTCCAAATAGGGGCCTTATACGATCAGAAATACCGTCACTATTGCGCTTCATTACAGACCCGTCAATACTAATTCATTACAGACCCGTCATTACTCATTCATTACAGAGCCGTCATTACTAATTCATTACAGAGCCGTCATTACTCATTCATTACAGAGCCGTCATTACTCATTCATTACAGAGCCGTCATTACTCATTCATTACAGAGCCGTCATTACTCATTCATTACAGACCCGTCATTACTCATTCATTACAGACCCGTCATTACTCATTCATTACAGACCCGTCATTACTCATTCATTACAGACCCGTCATTACTCATTCATTACAGACCCGTCATTACTATTTCATTACAGACCCGTCATTACTCATTCATTACAGACCCGTCATTACTATTTCATTACAGACCCGTCATTACTCATTCATTACAGACCCGTCATTACTCATTCATTACAGAGCCGTAATTACTCATTCATCACAGACCCGTCATTACTCTAAAGCTAATTGGTAACCAGAAGGGGTTACCAATCAAAAGTGGTTAGTAACCATAGGGGTTACTATTAAATATAAGTGGTAACCAGAGGGGTTACCAGTAAAGAGAGTTTACTATATCCCAAGTGGATATGATTTGAAATAAGAACACAAGGACAGTGGTTTAGAGAGAAGAAGAAAGAATGGTCAAAAGTAACAATGAGTATATTGATCACAATTAATAGTTTGCTTAAGGGTAAATTTACAATTGGTGAAATAACTTACAAAGGAACTTTCTCACGATGAGTAGGTATAACGAGCGAGTTAGCGGGTGTGTTCAAAGTGTCCGAATCTTCGCATGGTGAAGTACCATCGTGCTCGCGGGGTCGAGAGATGACCGGTGGTCGAGATATGAAGTGTCGGCGAGACGGCGTGGTCGAGAACGGCGGCGTGATGTGACGAATCGAAGTGACGGAAATACGGAAATGAAGTGACGGAAATACGGAAATGAAGTGACGAAGTGTACAAGTGTAGACTCCCTTAAATAGTGCTGCGCTGGTGGTAGCAAGTTCAATGTCCTCGAACTTTCTAGACTTATTTATTTGAAGTGTCATACCCAGTTGAGGAGTATTGTCACTTGTTTGACGTTGCGGGCGATGAACTCGGCCTAGCGATAAACAAATGTACTTGCCGTCGCTAGGCGCGCGCTCGAAACAAATTTCGAGATGTGGTCTGCCACAACTCATTTATTACAGACCTAGAGTCAGCGCAGTCAAGTTAACGTCATAGATAACACAGTAGGTAACAACGAATGTATAATATTAACCCTGAGTAGTGTTGGGTTTAAGGGGCCATATTAACCTAAAACACGACGTCTGTCTGCATTTGAGATGTGGTGCTACAGCCTCGCTGAAAAAGTGAAGCCGTTTTATTGGCCTGCTCGTGTCAATATATGTATGTATGTATGTATGACTCTGCTGGTAGACATTGTTCTTATAGTACTAGGTACTCGTCATGACTGCGTAAATAATTTTGCAAGCAGTTAAAAAATTACCTATTTGGAGAACGCATCACGCAGACGGCCAAATGATTACTGAATGCTCGTAGCAAAATAGTCAACATAACGCAGTCGCGTTTACTGCAGGCTAAAGACTATTCTATACTATTATTATTCTATGTATACGATAAATAAATACTGTCAATTAATTAAAGTAATGACAACAATAATATTATTGATCGTGTAAGGGTCCCGTCCCACAAAGATGGAAACATAATGACGTCACTTGATCAGAATGACAACTATACAATTGTGACACGTGACTCGATATATTCAAATGTAGGTACATATATAAATAAATACTTTTGTATGGCATGAACATATTGAATCTATTTTGGCCGGAACGTTCTTAAAAAATTACTGAATTAGACGTATTTTGAATATGAAATTTAATAATTATTCATAATACGTCTGATTCAGTAACTTTTTAAGAACGTTCCGACCAAAATAGGTACGTTCCTATTCCATTTAGTCCAAGTTGATATTTTATAACGCTGAAATAAGACCGTAAATCTAAAATCTACAATTTTAGAACGTTCCTAATTTAGTTACAATAGTTACTGAATACGGGGTACTGTAAAACTAATTGTATATAGACGCTATGACTAAGATAAGATAATCAAGAAATTGGTTTCATTTCATCGGACGGGACGACAAATAAAACTGGTTGTAAGTATGTCTGAATGAACTTTGGAAAGATTCAAAATATTAATGTGAAACCAGTTTTTAACTAAATCAAACTAGTTTTTCTATATAAGGAAGATACGACTACAAGCAGTGACAAGTAGCAAGAGAATATATACCTATATTGAATTATACATTTTTTTTACAAACTTTTTAACATCTCAATAGAGACGAAGTTGGAATATTATAGAGGAATCAGGAACTCAGGCACCTACAGGACTTATAAATTATTATTTATCGGCTGGTTTACTTGACAACTTTATGCACTTGCACAACATTCACCAATTATGCCTTCTTATTAAGTTCCCTTATCGATGCAGTTCTATATATGTTAATAATGAGTACCGAACAGATCGCCTGAAAATTGGACATTATTACTATTGCCATCTATGAAGTAACGAAGAAACCTTTTTGTAACGCACATCTATTGAGAATAAATAAATATATAGCTTCTCGAGCAACTAACAGTTACTATGTCAAATATTAATTTAACACGCGCCCAATAACAAGTTGCCACATTCCGGAGACTTGCGATATTAATCGTCTCACAGATCTAGACTGAAAACACAATTAAAAACTGTGTCTCCACTGGGAATCGAACCCGGGACCTTTGGATCAGAAGTCAGATATCTAACCAAGTAAATCAACTGAGAAGTTGATTTACTTGTAAACAATGAAAGCAACAGTATTAAATTAAATTATCTAGCTGGGGTGTTTCAGAACAACAAATGTCTGAAAAAAATCTTAGTAAAAAGTTTGAGAGACCCTGTAACTTGGTCAAAAAAACAGTTTCAGATATTTTATGTCTTTGTTTATAAAAAAATATCAGTGTCCTAGAATTTATGGTTTTTAGATATGTGGAAATATAAAAATTAAATGTTGATAACCCCTGACTGGAACAAAAATAAAAATTCTGAGTACAACAGTTTTTGTAGGTCTAAAATTTTCTATGTTTTCTAAAACTTTGAACTCTGTGCATCTAGCGGATCAAAAGTTATAAGGGGGTGACGGACACACACACACACACACACACACACACAGAGACACATACAAACACACAAATGAAATATTCTACTCCGAATTACTTTGTGCAGACTCTGCCAAAAAACTGCTTTGAGAAAATGTTATTGTATTTAATTTTATTAAAAAGAATAAATAAAAAATGATGTTTTTGCATATTGAAGACTTTGAAGATTTTCTCGTGGATCTTTGAATCATAAAAAATAAACATATTCAAGGTTCAGCACATACCGCGCGTTAAAATAATACGTACGAAAAATTAAAATAAGAACATACAACATGACCGAATTTTTTTTTAATTTTATATTTTTTTTAGATGGGTCGATGGCAGAGCGGTTAGCGCATTGGGTTAGTAATCCAGTGGTCGCGAGTTCGAATCCTGCCTCGACCGATTTCGTTCACCTATAGCACAAGCATTTATGCTTATTTTAGGGAACGTAGGAAGATGTATATGTACTTGTTTAACAAGGACATATTCATTTTAAAAAAAAAAAAAAAAAATATATATACGAAAAAAACGAAAAGAAGCGAAATTTGTTGGTACATACCGCCACCTAAATCTGGTGACATTCAACATAACGTATTTGAATATTTTATTTTTATTTTATTTTTTATTTTTATATTACTTCTCGGGAAACTAACAGTTACTATGTCAAATATTAATTTAACACGCACCCAATAACAAGTTGCCACATTATGGAGACTTACGATATTAATCGTCTCACATATCCAGACTAAAAACACAATTAAAAACTGTGTCTCCACCGGGAATCGAACCCGGGACCTTTGGATCAGCAGTCAGACAATATTTTGTGACATTCGCTATTTTGTGGTTATTTTGTGGATGTTTGGTGTAACCTGTATTTTAGATGCTGTTTTAAGTGTTGGAAAACGGGCCGCGTCGAAAATAGTGTCCGTGTAAAGTGCACTTTAGATTGGATATCGGGCACTTTATCCAGAGGTGATGAAATAGCCCGTCTTCTTCTGGGTCACAATCCTAGGATTGGTCTGCACCAAACACTCGATCTTTCCACTTAACTCTATCGTCCGCCAGTCTCTTCATCTCTTTGTAACTTCTACAGCGCACGTCACCGATTATCTGGTCTATATAGTTGTTTCTGGGGCGACCTCAACAGTTGTCCCCATCAATCATTCCTTCGACGATGGTAAAAAGCAGGCCTGGGTGCCGGATGTTGTGGCCTATCCAAGTTGTTCTCTGTTGGGCAATTCTTTTCATAATTTGCCTTGTCTCTCCAACCCTACTTAGTACCTCGTCGTTGCTGATGTGTTCTGACCAGTGAACTTTAGTCATGCGTCTGTAGCACCACATCTCAAACGCAGACAGACGTCCCGTTTTGCGTTGGCTGATAGTCCATGTTTCACAGCCATAAAGCAGTAGGTACACTCCAGACAAGAGTCTTGATCAAATTTTTCCTTCCGTATAACCCAAGGGCTTAAAGATCTTCAACCTATTAACTGGACGAATTAAATTATTTATTAAATCTATGTGTAGTCGATTTACAAACAACGGTTTAAAATGGAGTAGGGCATTCGGAGTAGACCTTCCTCAAAGTATGCAGGTATGTACATAAATAGGTAGGTACTTACCGTTTTCTTAGGAATTCCAAGAAACGATTCCAGATCTCTCTTCCTATCGCCTTCCGAGAATCGGACGGGAAAATTTCCGAGTTTATTCATCAAATTGATATGCCATGAATGGGCTACTTTTGTCCTTGCATTTTGCATTCCGTCATAGTAAATTATACCGAGATAAATTATTCCTATTATTAAAATAAAGACATACCATCACGCCATGTCACTGACGGGGTAGGCGGAAAGAACCAAAAGCCACATTTTTCTATCTTGTTTTTTTATTGGGAATATGCACTCTTTAAGCGCATACAATATTTATTTCTCTACGACACATAGTTATGGAGTAATTTTTTTTAAAAATGCTATAAATAAGGATATTTTTAATATTTATTCTAGGGAAATTTTAAAATTGTGTGACGAATATTCACTTTGATTTTATGCACTCTTTAAGCATATAAAAGATTTATTTCTCTACGACACATAGTTATGGAGTAATTTTTAAAAAAATGCTATAAAAAATGTTATTATAATATTTTTTTAGGGAATTTATGCTGAATTTTAAAATTGTATGATGCTACCTACGCACAAGAGAAATGTTGAAAACACTGTTTAACATATTTGAGGAATTTGATTTGAAATTGGGGTGTTTAGGTTTATAGGTCCTGAAGACGCGAATATGTAATATAAAGTAATAAAGCAATCAAAATGTTAGTGTATGTGTGTGTGTGTGTGTGTATGTGTGTGTGTGTATGTGTGTGTGTGTGTGTGTTTGTCTCACGCCTTCTGAAAAACCAAGAGCATCTAAAAATCTAATTTATGTGCGAACGTGTACCTGTATACCTGATGCAGTGTCACGCTAAAAATAATGCGATAAAAATGCTGAATTTTAAAAATATTTCAATAATTATTTTTTTCATACAAAATTTTCCAAGTCGTATCTGTCAAAAAAGTGTACATTTTGCACGCAAATATCTGTTAGTTTAAAAGTTAGAAGTAGGTATTTACACAAAAAAAATATATTTTGAAGTATAACTTAGCGTTTAAGTGAAAAACATGGTGAATATTTGGTATAATTATAATGTTTAACTTATTTTTAAAGTAAGCCTTTTGTACATAAACGCCGCCATTTTAATATCTTTTCATACAATATTTCATTTTCCCACCGAATGAATATGTTCTTGAAAATAATAAACCTTTGAAATAAATGTAATTATGAAATAATAAAATGAAACACAAGACATTACGGCAAGTTTTAAGACATATATTGTAAAAATGTGTTATTTATTAGTAAAGATATAGGCATAATAAAATTGCATAATTTGTAAATAATATTTGATTTTTCTGACAATTTTCATTTTTATGGCATCGAACAAACCAATGTATGTAGGTACCTACATATTCAAAAAATGTATCCGAACCATTCGATATTACTTACGTGTTCGAATCGTTTCCATGGCTACAGAAAGAATGTGATATTCAAATAAAATTTGTTAGGAATCGAATTTATTTAGAAGGTTGTTGTAGGTAGGTACCTACCTAATACTATTTACTTACAAATCAACAATAATATACCTATACTGATTTCCTATAGGAAAATTATTTTATTTATTTATTTATCAACCGTTTGTCCGATTATAATGAAACTTTGGTGAATTGTCGAGCGTATGCCCAGGATGGTTTTTGGATTTAAACTTTTTTCTTATTCTTCTTCTTCTTCGTGTATTTGGTCGTTTTACCTATGAAGGGGGAGTATCCTGGGAAAAGAAGGTCCGACTGTCCCTCCATCTCTTCACAGGTCTTCCAGGACGGGTTCTGCATATAAACTTTTTTCTTCTTTTTCTTCAACGTGTACTTGGTCATCTTACCTATGAAGATGAACTATCCTGGGAGATGAAGGTCCAATTTTCCTTCCATCTCTTCGCAGGTTTCTGGATTTAAACTTTTTTCTTCTTCTTCTTCATCGTCTATTTGGTCATTTTACCTTTGAAGGTGGACTAACCTGGGAGAAGAATGTCCAATTTTCCTTCCATCTCTTCGCAGGTATCTGGATTTAAACTTATTTCTTCTTCTTCTTCTTCATCGTGTATTTTTGGTCATTTTACCTATGAAGTTGGAGAATCCTGGGAGAAGAAGGTCCAACTGTCCTTCCATCTCTTCGCAGGTATCTGGGTTTAAACTTTTTTCTTCTTCTTCGTGTATTTAGTCATTTTACCTATTAAGTAGAGCATCCTGGGAAAAGAAGGTTCTTTCATCTCTTCGCGGTTCTTCCAGGATGGTTTCTGGATTTAAACTTTTCTTAACCGACTGATGGGACGGGATGTAATGAAGGGAAGGGAGGCACTAAAGGGCCTGAAGGGACGGGATGTATAAAACTGCCTGAAGGGACGGAAGGTACTGAAGGGCCTGATGGGAAGGGACGTAATGAGGGATTAAAGGGACGGGAGGTACTGAAGGGCCTGAAGCGGCGGGTCCTGGAGTCTAATTCTTTTTCTTCTTAATTTTATGTAGACCTTTAGGGCAGTTTTTATACAAACTATTTCCTATTGTCTAATTCATCTTCTTCTTCTTTTATGTATACATTTGGGTCATTTTTTTATAAAAATTATTTCCTTTAGTCTAATTATTATTTTTCTTCATTTAAGTACGTAGACTTTTGGGAGAGTTTTAATACAAACTATTTCCAATAGTCTTATTCATTTTCTTTTATGTAGACCTTTTGGTCAGTATTTATACAAACTATTTCCAATAGTCTAAATATTCTTCTTCTTCTTTTTTGTAGACCTTTGGGTGAGCTTTTATACAATCTATTTCCAATAGTCTAATTCTTCTATTAGGTATATGTATTTTTACTTATTTTATGTAGACCATTGGAATAGTTTTTTATACAAACTATTTCTTATAGTCTTATACTTATTTTTCTCTTTTTTATTTAGTCTTTTGGGTTAGTTTTAAGTCTAATAGTCTATTGTGCAGAAATATTATTAACGATATGCACACTTGATGAAAATTCATATGAAATGAATGGGATATGGGATGTGACGATATAACCTGCACTAGAATCTTTTCAATACTTTTGTTTAATTAAATTTAAACCATTTATATCATCCTATTTTGAATAATTTTCAACACCTAATATTTAAAGAATGGGGGTTGTGGCCATTACTGAACTCTTCACAACATTTATATTCAAATTAAAAACTATTTACTATAGTTCAAGTCTTCTTCTTCTTCGTTAATGAAGACTTTCAGTCAAATTGAGCAAAAATATAATGCACAC
This sequence comes from Molanna angustata, assembly GCA_963576475.1. NCBI lineage: Eukaryota > Metazoa > Arthropoda > Insecta > Trichoptera > Molannidae > Molanna > Molanna angustata. Next base: position 381,128 of record OY754990.1, read on the forward strand.
TTGATGAAAAAATATAAAAACGAATGGGATGTGACCAATACTAGATCTTTTCAGTACCTACGTTTGTTTAATCAAATTTTAACCACATCCCAACATCCAAAATTACTAAATTTTCAATAGGTACACATTACAATTTGTTTTCGATGATAATATTTAAAAATGGGGGTTGCGGCCAAACCAATCTCTTTACAACGTTGATAAACAGTCATATTTAAAACCATTACGCATAGTCCATGCGAGCAGAAATTGTATAAATATTATACTTCATTCACACTTTATAGCAATATATAAAAAAGAATGGGCTGTGGCCATCACTTGAACATTTTACAATACTTAAACTCAATCAAATTTCAAACCACTTTTCATAGTCTGATATTGCAAAATAATTGGGTGACAATATTATAAAAACGATTGCTTTTTCTTTCACAATTTTACATTCTTGGCCAACGGCGGGACATAAAAGCTAGTATAAAGTAAAAATGAAAAGTAGAAGTGGACTGTATTTTGCAGGTATGATAAGTTGCAACCACCGCAAGGAAAAGGAAGGATATATAATGGAAAACTCACTTGATTCTTGGTCCTCACTTGAGGGGAAGAAATTAATGGAGGTCAACAATGTTAATTTAGGCCCACTAGTTAGGGTACACTTAATATCTGGGAATGTAAAATTAGCTCTTGATGAATTTGAAAGATTGTGTCAACAATACCGCAGTACCCCCTACAAGAATGAACTAACCAAAAAGTTAATAGCAGAAGAGGATGCAGCTGGTCTTCAGAAGCTCACTGATCTGAGCACTCTGATACATGGAGAGGTTAACTCTTTATATGATCTGGTGTTTGGCTTTGTTGAATGTGGACGTGCCAGACAAGCTCGACGCATTCTTGAGACTCCTGGAATGCGAACAAGAAATCACCGCTTCAACATGTAAGTACTTGTGACACATTGCAACTAAGATGATAATAAATAAGTAGGTTAATTGTGTAACTCTTAATTGGAGAATAATTCACTTTCTTATTTGATGGGGTCACATCTTTCTCCGTTTAAGCAGCCCGTCTTTGGAATCACATCCCATCGCAATTTCGTGTTTCATTAACACTTCCCCCTTTCAAAAGAAATCTGAGGAATCATTTCCTTACACATAACACTTACATTGTCTCCTTATCCTATCCCTGTCCCCTCCGTTTTTTATTGTTTTTGTTTTATATGAATTTATATTTTCATTGTATATTTTATTCATATAAATTAGTATGTGTCATAAAAACATTTTGCTTCACGAAATGAATATGGTTGATGGAAGATATTGCCATTTGGCAATTAGCCCGCCATTGTGCACATGTGCTCAAAATGTTTTAAATAAAAATCACACGAAAAAACGTCATTTGGTTTGGAATATAAAATAAATGAAATTTTGTATAAAATAATATAGTCTTATTAATCCTTGAATTATATCTACATTTAACAAAAATAAATACAATGTCACAATCTTAAAAATTAATAATATTTTATTTGTATAATCATACATTGTCCGACTGACCGTCGTGGCACAGTTGGAAAGCCGTTAGGTTTGTGTGCGGGCGTCTTGGGTTCGATTCCCAGGAGAGGAGAAATTCATTTAAATTTATTTCTCACGCATATATTGCTTCTCTGGGCTGGAAACACTGGTTAGTTGGAAGAAATAGCTATACGGCAATAAACTCGCCACTTGCGCAGGGTGCAAGGAAGTTTTCATTATTATTATTTTGTCAAATGTAATTTATTTAAGATTGAAATCACTTAATATTTTGAAAAATTTCAAAATTATTAGTATTTGCTACTAGAGTGAGTTTCATTTGAAAGTGCTTGTGGTTAAGTTGGTATCATTGCATTTGGTATTATTATATGTTAAAACAGGATATTCCCTACAATAAGGGATGTTTTTTCTTTTGCAATATTTGCAAAAGTAATTTCTGATACTTGCTTCTGTACTTTTTGTGTGGCCCCTGTACAGGCATCCTCTTCACCTATATGTGCATCGTCCAAGATTTCCAGTCTTGGTTCCAGTTCTGTCACCCAGTCCACCGCCTCCGGTCTCGCCTCATGGATATTCCGGAGGGTACCGTTAAATTTCCTAAGCTGGCAGTCCTGCACCATATACTTTACTGTCTGCTCGATAAATCTGATAAATTGATTTTTCAATCTGATTTCTGATAAATCTGCACAAATAGTTGAAAAAATGAGTTTTTGTTGTTTAAAATAATTATTGAAAATTCTATATATTTCTATCATATTAAACTCTGATTGTTTTCTTTTAAAATTAATCATTAATAATTTTTAAATATGAGAATAGAGGAACCTAATTTGGAGTTATGGCAACATTATTCAGTTTATTTGACTGACTGACAGTTGTACCAACATTACCATGAAATGCACTTTAAAGTGAAACGCAGATTACCTACTTGTTTTACATAAATGATTATTTCTCTGCTTAACTAAAATCTGTGATGAAAATAATCTTGATGGTATAATATCCAAGGAACGCTAATTTTAGTAATACCAGATTATTGCAAAGGTAAAAAAACTGTTCCCTCCTCAGGCAGAATTTCAACTAAACGCAGAATGTGACTGTGTGCTTAAAAGAAAAGCTGTGAGGCACCGGCTTAGAATAGTGCTTCCACTCTTTTCTGTTACTGTTTTCGAGTGTCCCGTAAGAGCCGGGTAATCGAAAATACAACAGGCAACAATAACATCTGACATAGTTCAGCAATGAGGTTCACCACCCATTCTGAATGTAGTGCCTTTTTAGGTGAGACGAGACTGGTGTGTGGGTATACACATATGTGTTGTGCTCCCTTTTATAAGGCAATGCACACCCGCACACCTTTCGCTGGTTACCCCACATTGTGGGATATGCCGTGATGGTATGAATGAATGAATGAATTCTTGGTCCTCTCCCTTGAAGGATGATCACCACTTGTCACTATTCACTTGAATCTCACACACGCGCTCGGTGATAACATATATGATGCGTTAAGTGATTTTTGAGGAGCGGAAAATAGAAGAGATATGGATGGACATCACAGGACGCGGTTTGAATGGAGACTGATTTTGGGTGTAGGGCGGACAGCAGTTGCAACAATATTATATGTCATTTGGTATAAAAAAAATACGACAATAATTATAATGACATATTGGCGTCAACAGGTCCCCTTAACAAAAGATTTTATGAAACCGACTGTAAGATTTGTATGTAATTGATTGTATGTAGGTACATATAATGTATATGACGGCGTTATGCCGTATATGCTTTTAAAAATAAATATATACTTAGTACCTACACTATACATAGAAATAAATGTTATTTAAATATACATACATAAGTATATGGTAATAAAAATCGACGAAAAATAACAAATATATGAGAAATTCCATTCAGTCATCATAATATAAATTTGCATACATACATTATAATATTGTCTGTTGTGTTTGGATAAACAAGATTGGCCTCGATCAATGTAGAGAGATGATCTATAATGTAGAGAGATCTTTTGCTACTTCGGCGCCATCTACGAATCAAACTACAAAGTGAGATAACGTAATAAACCTAAACACAACAGCAAAAAATTACCCGTAAGAGGTATTTTCAAACAATGACATTTTATAATAATATAAGACACGTTAAAACGCTGTACAAATATGGTACAGATTAATAAATTCTAACAACATCACTGCTAAGAAAGAGCACACACGAGAGAATACATTATGTGAGAAAGAGATAGTACAATAATAAACACACACTGCAGACATATTTTCTCTTCTACTCCAGTGCATAACAGAAGTAAAATAACTTCTGTATGGGAAAATTGAGTGATTAACTTCATATTGATATTGTATGTGTCTCTATAGACAAGTGTATTTTTTGCTCTCCACTTCTATCTTCCTCAAGGGGTAGGCAGTGAGAACCAAACACCGCATTTTTCTATCTTGACACATACATCGCCTCATCAACATTGATACACTTACTCATACATGCTCATCTTGCTAGTAAGTCAATTTTACTTAAAATTTCTCAACAGGTATAGTGTAGAAAATGTATACTTTGAGTTTCGTGACAATGTTTTTGTGTGTATGGTGTATTGTGAAAACTTTTGTCCTCTGGGAATCTTATATTTGTTTAATAATCTAATAGAAATGTACTTCATTAAAATGCATTTAGAGATTGTCAATATTTCGAGAAGAAAAATGAACGCTTACTATGGTGTGGAGAGTGTAGTGTTGGTCACAACCCACTCGTTTTTAATTTTAATTTGTTTTATAATTTTATCGTAAAATTGTTTTAGTATACCCTTTTTAATTTTTAATTGTAACTAAAAAACTACAAGGCCTATGAAGAAAATTTTAACTTCAATCGAATGAGAATATGAAAATCTACCGGCTTAGTTTTTTAATAATATAATAACTATTCTTGCTGGTTAAACAATAATGAATATTGCCATATTTTATTTATAATATAATTAGCAAGTGGCTATTTAATCGGGATCTGCCATCTGTGGAATGGACGGTCATTTATTTGTGATTCATTTTGAAATCCGAACATACACAGAGGGCAGATCTATGGTTTTATGGCATTTTGTTTTTCTGTTGTAATAAAAAATTTAAAATAATCGAATCCACCAATATCGACCTGAGAATAAGGAAAAACCTCATTAAGAACTTTGTCTGGAGTGTCTTGCTATATGGCTGTGAGACATGGACCGTAGGTCAGAGGAAAAAAGAACGCCTGTCTGCATTCGAGATGTGGTGCTACAGACGCATGTTGAAGATCCACTGGTCGGACCACATCCAAAATTGTGAGGTGCTGAGCAGAGCCGGGGAAACAAGGCAACTCCTCAAAAGAATCGCTCAACGACGATCCAACTGGATTGGCCATAACGTGAGGCACCCGGGTCTGCTCATAACCATCGCGGAGGGAATGGTAGAAGGCAGTAAGTATAGAGGCCGACCAAGAAAGAGCTACATGGACCAGGTGATCGAGGACATGTGCTGTAGTAGCTACGTGGAGATGAAGAGGCTGACAGAAGACAGGGCGGAGTGGAGAAGAAGAGAGGCAGCCATCTTCTTCTTCTTCTTCTTCAGCCCTCTGTCTTCCACTGCTGGATATAGGCCTCTTCCATATTCTTCCACTTCCTTCTATCGGTTGCTGCTTGCAGCCAATTTCTACCCCCCACAGCGGCTATGTCGTCAGACCATCTTTTTTGAGGTCTTCCGACGCCTCTCTTACTTTCCCAAGGTCTCCATCTCAATATTTTAGGGGTCCATCTTGCGGGTTCCTGTCTAGCAATATGTCCCGCCCATTGCCATTTCAATGTAGCTACGCGATCCATGACGTCCGCTACTCTGTACCTTTTCCTAATTTCCTTATTTCTTATTCTGTCTCTTAGGCTTATACCAAGCATGGATCTTTCCATGGATCGCTGTGTGCATTTGAGTTTTTCTACATTTCTTTTTGTAAGGGCCATGGTCTCCAATGCATATGTAGTCACTGGCAGTATACATGATTCATATGTTTTTCTTTTCAGACAGATCGGAATCTCTTTATCTTCTAGAATGTGTCTAAGTTTGTTAAAACCTGCCCAACTCATTCCTATTCTTCTTGGCAGTTCCGCTGTTTGGGCAGCCGCTGCCGCTGTTGAGGCAGCCATAGCTGTTGCAAACCAATCTCAGGATTGAAACTGATAAGAAGAAGTTGTAAACGTCACGTCACATTAAGTTTCGTCGGTCGGACTTCTACGGGTTGGATTTTGCGGTTCACATATTAGTCGCGTATTTTTGGTGTTGTGTGCTGTTTGTGACAAGATCCTGCTCTGTCACACTATTGACGATCCTGTGAGCAAGATAATAGAACGTCGGACCTGTTCCTGTGTTCCTGCGAAGGAATAAAGATACGTCTCAAGTAAGTGACTGTCTACATATATTAATAGGTGGAATAACAGATCTCGATTTGTAGTTGACTTTCTCACAATAATAACTTTGGGTTTGGAGTAATTGAGCCCCAGATCCCCGGACAGCGAGATAATTACACGCCTGCTCGTCCATTTGCTATTTAAAAAAACTCTCAAAATTTTACTTTTTTTTAAGTAAAAATATTGTGTAGGTATCACAGATTTAATATGTAATATAATATCAAGGTATACAGGACCTTAAGAAATTATTACACAGTGCTTTGAAAACACCATTTTGTGCAACGGTTTCAAAATATATATTATCAAACGCTGCTCAGGAACCAAATTACATTGATGTGGAGATTATCTTTAAATATATAATTGTTCTGTACGTGTGTATGTCACTGAACTCTTCCTAAATGGTTGAACCGATTTTGATGAAATTTTTTGTGTGTGTTTGTGTGAGTCCCTAAATGGTTCTGATTCACAAAATGTAATTTTAAACATTAATATAATAAAAGGAAAATAAAAACACGATTTTATAAAACTACAAATTATAATAGGTGGCGCTAATTTCGAATTAGCAATGTTTAGTTTTTCCATCTGACAACACTAAGAAATATATGCAGTATTGCAATTATAGGTATACGAAATGACAATCAATCTAACCTCAAAGTGTTTAGCGACTCAAATATAAGTTAGCTTAGTGAATAATAACATCTATATGATTCAATATAATAATAATAATAATAATAATAAGGACAATTTATAAAGCGCCGTTTAGTGACAACCGTGGTCACCTCAAGGGCGCTTTCAGTTTGCAAAAAAATAATTTAAAATTAATTTAAAATTAGTCCTATAGCTAACACATTGAAAATGGTGAAACATAAAACTTAAAAAAATACAATAAGTTAAAATTAAGTTAAAATTAGTCCTATAGCTAACACATTGAAAATGGTGAAATATTAAACTTAAAAAAAATACCTAGAAATCACAAATTAATCTTGTTACATAATCCAGATGAAATTAATTATAAAAAATAGTCGATTCAAAGTAAACTGGCATAATATTTAGTATCTACACATAATATTATTGAACGGATGAAGGACAATCTGGATACGACTTGCGGAAAAGATGAGTTTTTAATTTCTTCTTGAATTCATTGATATTTTCGGCACATCTTATATCCATTGGAAGATTGTTCCATGACTTTGGTCCAGAAACGCCAAAAGATCGATATAGGTATTTTGGCTTATTTGTGAGATTGGTTTCAACTAGTTTTTTATTGGATTGGGTCATTGATCTCATTGATTCAAATATATGTTACATAAATATATTTTTTGTTTCACAAATGGTTAGGCCAGGACAACGTATGTCGGGTCCGCTAGTATTTATATAGGTCCTCACCCCACCATTATACTGTAGTAGTGGAGAGATAATTCTGTGAGCGACGCTTTTGTCAGAAACGCACCTACAATATTTTCATCTCATCAATATGTATGTGTGTATGTCTGTATGTATGAATGTAGTTTATAAAACAGCGGTGCATTGTTAATTCATTTTAAAATAATTATTATCAACTTAAGATATTCCTCGCGTTCGTTGCATTGTATGTTAATAATGCTATGATGAAATCGTCTCAGAAATGACACGTCGAGGAGACAGGACCGGTCCCAAGGATCGAACAAGGAACGCTACAACCACCAGGTTCATTAAGGTTAGATTCAGTCTTAAGAAATCTTCTTCTTCTTCCTTTCTATAGATCCGAAGATCTGTTTGTACCGCTATTCTGTCTCCTGCGATGTGGACTGCCAACTGTCTCGCCATCTCTTTGGAGGTCTTCCTGGTGGTCTTCTTCCAGCTGGGTTCTCCTGGAGAGCGATACGTGGGAGTCTATTTTCAGCCATTCTGCTTACATGTGAGCTCCAATATCGCCTCCGTTGTCTTCCCCATCTGACGATGTCTTCCGTACTACACTTTTTTCTTATTTCGGTATTTCGAATTCGGTCTCTTAGAGTGTTTCCGGTTATACATCTCAATGTCCTCATCTCTGATGTTCTCAGAAGAGATTTTGTTTTCGTTGTGTCTGCTCTGGTCTCTACTCCGTAGGTGGCAATGGGTCTTACACATGTTTTATATATTCGAAATAATAATCGAAATATCTTAAGAAATCCTATGATTATATTCATCATCATCATCAGCTCCACATCCAAAGGTGGGACCTGGCTTCCAAAAGAAGTCTTCGCCGCCAAAAGAAACAGCGCCCTTGGAATGATCTTGAATCATTAAACGGCGCTATACAAATTATTATTATTATTATTATTCGCCATTCCGATCTGTCAGCGGCTCCTTGTCTCCAATTGACCACGCCCAAACAGTCCAGGTCCCCCTGGACGCAGTCCATCCATCTTAACTTGGGTCACCCCCTACGTCTGGCAGGCAGTTGCTCACTGATCCTCTCCACATGTCCAAGCCATCTAAGTCTCCCAATCCTTATAAATACTCCAACGTCTATATCATCATAAAGCTGGTAAATCTCGTGATTGTATCTGATTCTCCACACACAACCCTTACAAACAGCTCCGTAGATTCGCCGCAGGATCTTTCTTTCAAAACTGCTAAGTTGCCTTTGATTTTATTAATTAACACAAAATTTAATGTCTTACTTTCTGTGTCCAAGATCATCAACCTATATTGTGTCCCTCCAGTGATTTGCAGCCATAATATCATTCTGATTCGCTTGCCACAGATCCTCCTCAGAGCACCTTCCTTCCATAAGCGGGGAGTTCAGCAGGTGTGACATGTTCTGCGTCTCTCCACATTCGCATGCTATGTCCTGGTCAGCCTTTAGTATTCTCCATCTGTCCAGGTTTACCATGCACCTTCCTACACCCGTCCTTATTCTATTCAGGGATTTCCAGGTTGCATATGGTAGTTTTTTTTTTTTTTTTTTATTTTTACTTCTCGGGCAACTAACAGGTACTATGTCAAATATTATTTTAACATGCACCCAATAACAAGTTGCCACATTCTGGAGACTTGCGATATTAATCGTCTCACAGATCCAGACTGAAAACACAATTAAAAACTGTGTCTCCACCGGGAATCGAACCCGGGACCCTTGGATCAGCAGTCAGATACCTAACCAACTGAGCCACGAAGTCCGACAAGGCCGTAGTTGGTGAACCGTTGGGAGTATCTCTGTTAGTTCATGGAATTTTTCACTTTCTAACCGTTCCTTCCTCAGGCTCACTACTCAGGATTATAATATCATCGTAAGTGATTTAAGTATTCACCATCGATGTATATTCCCCTTGATTCCCAATCCAGGCTTTTAAATGCATATTCCAGTGCCAGCGTGAAAAATAAACTCTACAATGGCGGTGGCCAGGTAACGTGGCCAGAAGCTCAGATGACATATGGCCAAAAAGAGCCATAACATGGAGACCAAGAGCAGCAACCAGGAGCGTGGGGAGGCCACCATTGCGATGGAGAGACGACATTGTAAGATATGCTGGTATAAACTGGATGCAGGCAGCTCAAGACAGAGCAAAGTGGAGAGAAATGGAGGAGGCCTTCGTCCAGGAGTGGACGGGAGTAGGCTAACAAGAAGAAGAACCGTTCCTTCCACAACACGTAAAAATAATTATGTCAATTTCATGCATTCCTTTCATCACAATGATTGAGATAAGATAATAACGTATTCAAAAAAAATATAAAACACAAACGTTGTATATAATTTGTATCTTGAGATATAAGTTAAGACAAAAAAATATAAAACACAAACGTTGTATATAATTTGTATCTTGAGATATAAGTTAAGACAAAAAAATATAAAACACAAACGTTGTATATAATTTGTATCTTGAGATATAAGTTAAGACAAAAAAATATAAAACACAAACGTTGTATATAATTTGTATCTTGAGATATAAGTTAAGACAAAAAAATATAAAACACAAACGTTGTATATAATTTGTATCTTGAGATATAAGTTAAGACAAAAAAATATAAAACACAAACGTTGTATATAATTTGTATCTTGAGATATAAGTTAAGACAAAAAAATATAAAACACAAACGTTGTATATAATTTGTATCTTGAGATATAAGTTAAGACAAAAAAATATAAAACACAAACGTTGTATATAATTTGTATCTTGAGATATAAGTTAAGACAAAAAAATATAAAACACAAACGTTGTATATAATTTGTATCTTGAGATATAAGTTAAGACAAAAAAATATAAAACACAAACGTTGTATATAATTTGTATCTTGAGATATAAGTTAAGACAAAAAAATATAAAACACAAACGTTGTATATAATTTGTATCTTGAGATATAAGTTAAGACAAAAAAATATAAAACACAAACGTTGTATATAATTTGTATCTTGAGATATAAGTTAAGACAAAAAAATATAAAACACAAACGTTGTATATAATTTGTATCTTGAGATATAAGTTAAGACAAAAAAATATAAAACACAAACGTTGTATATAATTTGTATCTTGAGATATAAGTTAAGACAAAAAAATATAAAACACAAACGTTGTATATAATTTGTATCTTGAGATATAAGTTAAGACAAAAAAATATAAAACACAAACGTTGTATATAATTTGTATCTTGAGATATAAGTTAAGACAAAAAAATATAAAACACAAACGTTGTATATAATTTGTATCTTGAGATATAAGTTAAGACAAAAAAATATAAAACACAAACGTTGTATATAATTTGTATCTTGAGATATAAGTTAAGACAAAAAAAATATTCAGATATCTTCTCATCTATGTAGGACTTTGGGGGTATATGTTAATTTATTTACTAGTTGCATGTAACACATGAGATCCAACTGTCGGTTTTTTTCGATATTTTTAAAAACTTTGGAAATATAGGTAGTTAAACTTATAAATTTATAATAAAAAAATATTTTTCTTAATAAAAATGTTTGAGATACGCTAGAATTTTTTTGAAAAAATCATTTATACCAATTTTCAGCGTTCTAGCTTTTATGGTTTCTAAGATATATGGAAAAATAAACCACAAATTCAAAATTTGTTAACCCCTGACTGAAACAAAAAATCACAATTCTGAGTATAAAAGTTTTGTAGGCCTATAACTATTTATATATCCTGAAATTTTGGGCTCTGTAAATTGAGCCGATCAAAAGTTATAAGGGACACACACACACAGACACACATACACAGACACACAAAACTCACATAAAATGTTCTACTCCGAATTCTGAGTAAATCCATGTATAGAAACATAAATGCTGCGACGCCTTAAAGTTGGTGTTATAAGCATCAAAAAGACCATTACGCCATACAAAATGTTCCTTCGTACACGCATCTTGGATTTTAACTGCCTCTTCCTTCAATAGAATTTCATTCTCTTGAACGAATCGACAGTTGGATTATTATCAGAAGGGATTGATTGATTATGATTCTATTTAATTTAAAACATACTCAGCTATTTTCCGAAAACTATGCATAAATATAAAACCTCAAATTATTTAATATTTTGTACCTCTTTTTTGGTTATGACTGTAATATTATTACGAATGTTCTATTTTCCAGGTACTTAAAGTTCAATGTTTTTTTCGTTGACAGAGTAAAGGTTCATTATGAAATTATTACGAGTATATTCACAGTTTTAATCCACAAACAATTAGTTATAATTTTAAGTCTATGTTAAACGAGTGGGTTGTGGCCAACGCTAAACTCCTCACTAACAAATCATTTTATAAAGTATTCAAATTTTATATGGAAAATATGCCTTTTTACCAATTTGAAAAAAAAAATTCAAATTTTACGTTTCCTGAGTTTGGGGTCACTTTGAAATATTTGACAGTCAAAAAAATTGAGAAGCACTATTCATATATCGTCCAAAATCTAATGGGGTCAAAGCGAGTATTAGATATATATATATATATATATATATATATATATATATATATATATATATATATATATATATATATATATATATATATATATATATATATATATATATATATATATATATATATATATATATATATATATATATATATATATATATATATATATATATATATATATATATATATATATATATATATATATATATATATATATATATATATATATATATATATATATATATATATATATATATATATATATATATATATATATATATATATATATATATATATATATATATATATATATATATATATATATATATATATATATATATATATATATATATATATATATATATATACATTTGCAAAATTTGAATAGAATCGAATGAGTACTTTAGTCTATAATCGATAAAGTAAAAATGAACACGCCGTACATAGCACATAGCACACTACACACACACAGATACATTGTGATAAAACTTTCAGAATACAATCTCAGCATGATACTAGTTGATAATCTGCAATAAAAAAATAACCTTAAAAATTGCGAAATCATAACTCCCCACTATATCCCCTTGGGTTAGTGAGGAGTAAAAAGGCTAAAAATTATAACTCATTATTTGTGGATATAAACTGTGTTTGTAATAATTTTACTATAGATTTTGGGATATTATGTGGAAATAAAGGAAAATATTAAATTTGAACGGACAAATATATGTAGCAAATTTTTAAAGCATTGCCCGGAGGCGGCTAACCAATATGCGCGGCCCTGCAAATATGTCGTTTCTTCTACCAAGGCAACCAACATTAAGGATGTATATTCTAATATACATACATAATATTATAATATGTACCTATCAGTGTAGACAAACTGTATTCAATCAATTATGAAGTCATCAACGAAGACTTAAGATTAAAGAAAAATTATTAAGTAAATTGTCGATTTACCTTTTTATATTACCTATTCATTTATCGTTCGTTCATTCATTCATACTATCATGGCATATTAATTGACAATGTGTTGGGGATTGTGTGATTATTCGGTCTCCATATGAGGCTGCATATTGTATTATGATCGAAAGAGTTCAAAAAAAAATTCTCAAATATTGCTACCTTCGGACGTATGGTACATATCCTTGGTTGCTATTTTATTAGGTATGATTGGATGCAACTCCTTGGAAAACAGAAGATTATTTTGTCTATTGAAATACTTTTTCCAACTAGTAAATAGGTTAGTATAATAAATAATATTAGTTTACTTTGTGAAATTGACATACATGCTCCTATTAATTACATCAGTGGAAGAAATCTCGCCTTGTTTCTGCAGCCATACAGTCAAACTAATTTATTAGTCAAGTCTCTCCAATACACAAAGCCGTCTCAATGTTCAAAATTTTGTCGAGCCAAGTTGACGTCTTCAATATCAGTGTAACAAATTAAATAAACCTACTAAAATGTCTCCGCACAGTCAATATTAGGCAGGTATGTGAGATAATTTCCATTGCCAGATTTTAGTTTTGCTCGAATGAATGAAACTGTGGCAGACCACATCTCGAAATTTCTTTCGAGCGCGCGCCTAGCGACGGCAAGTACATTTGTTTATCGCTAGGCCGAGTTCATCGCCCGCAACGTCAAACAAGTGACAATACTCCTCAACTGGGTATGACACTTCAAATAAATAAGTCTAGAATGTTCAAGGGCATTGAACTTGCTACCCCCAGCGCAGCACTATTTAAGGGAGTCTACACCTCTACACGTCGTCACTTTATTTCCGTATTTTCGTCACTTCGTTCGTCACTTCACGCCGCCGTTCTCGACCACGCCGTCTCGCCGACACTTCATCTCTCGACCCCGCGAACACGATGGTACTTCACCATACGAATAATCGGACACTTCGACACACTCGATCGTTATACCTACACATCGTGAGAAAGTTCCTTTGTAAGTTATTTCATCAATTGTAAATTTACCTTTAAGCAAACTATTAATTGTGATCATTATACTCATTGTAACTTTTGACCATTCTTTCTTCTTCTCTCTCAACCACTGTCCTTGTGTTCATATTTCAAATCATATCCACTTGGGATATAGCAACTCTCTTTACTGGTAACCCCTCTGGTTACTAACTACTGTTGATTGGTAACCCATATGGTTACCAATCAGCTTTAAAACAATACATGCACAATATAATATGTTGTTTTTTTCAAATTGTGCAACAAATTGGTTGACTAGCTGGATCCCGATGTGATATAGTACCAAGCAATTGGGTAAGAATATTATGCATTTTTCATTAAATTAATAACCTATGTACTTTCTAGTGTTTTTGCTTTGGGGCATTGAATCCCCTAGGGCCAGCCCAGTAGTATATGTATTCCTTTTAAAAACGTAGGTACAATAGAAATGCGACAAAATTCGGAGAAAGATTTTTTTACCATGTTGAAAATTTAATAAGAATAATTTTGAATAAAAGTGAAAAAAATACATTTTTATAAATGTTTAATTTGGAAAAAAAAACACAACATAAAAATATTATATATAGATTCAATATAAATAAAAAGAAATTTCTACAAGTTGAGTATTTAATATATTATATCATCAATTTTTTTATCTTTTTATTTTTTTCAAAAATTATCCTGTTAGTGTTGTTATTATATAAAATCACTGTGATTAATAAATACCCTAAAAATATACATTTTAATAAAAAAATTGTATGTGTATTTATGAGGGGGGGGGGGGTGTAAATTTATCGCACCGCCACTGCACAGATGCATCAAAGATCCGCACACACGATAGAAAAATTAGAGGGAACGTTGGTGATTATTGGTTGGTGATGGTTGAACGTTGGTTGGTGGTTATGTTTGTTGTTCTTTTTCATGCCATGCCAGTTTAGTTCATGTAAAGGCATGATATTCTCTTTGCCAAATAAATAAATAAATAAGTAAAAAATTATAGTTATAAAATATTAAATGTCAAGAAAAAAATATTCCAATGTGGGATTAACCAGCGACACTGTGCAATACCTTATAAAATGAAGCACTACACATGCAAGTGTCCACGCACACACCAGTTTCATCACACCTAAAAAGGCACAACATTCAAAATGTGTAGCGAACCTTGTTACTGAAATATGTGAGATGTTATTGTTTTTTTTTTGTTTACTGGCAATTCACCCCAGAGAGAGACAGAGAGAGAGCTTTTTGCCTTGGTGAAATTTTTTGAAATTAAATTAATTAAAGTTGGATGTTATTGTTGCCTGTTGTATTTATAATAAAAAATGAAGCACTATAATAAACCGGTGTCTCACAATATAAAAAATATACAAAAAACCAGAAAAATACATCCATTATACTTATAATGATCACGTCTCTCCCTCACGGGGTAGGCGATGAGGACGCCACATTTTTCTATCTTGACGCACATTTATCGCCTAATCAGCATTAACGAAACGTCTCATACATTGTAGTAAAAGGTAATAAAATGTACTATGGAAATGATGCATTGACCCGGCGGCACAATATCAAAGGTTAGGTTAGGTTAGCACACTCTGTGGGTTAGCAGGTAAAGATGGGAGAGAGGTAGGTATGTATTAGAGGTAGGTATAAGGGTTGATCCTAAAAACAAATCTAACTATTCAACTTGGGTGGTTGTTGATAGATTGAGGGTAGTCAAAATATTCCTAACATTTGAGAATAATTTTTATTTATTTTTAAGAGGGAATTTAACCTCAAATATCTCATTTTGAAATGAAATATCTCAAATAGTATGTTAAATAGCGATTTTCTAAAAAAAATCAAAAGTACTTTCAACATTGTAGTATCTGATAGTTTTCTTACTCAGATATAATAAATGAATAAACTGCGTTTTCACTTAACGCAGTTTATTACAATTAACAATAGGTAATTATATATTAACAGAGAGAAGTACAATTATAAAGTTATATATGCAAGAACCACAACGTGAGAGCACTATCGTTTATCAATGCAAAAAGCCCCTAACAAAACCCCGACCTACAACTATAAAGATATTCAATCCCGAATATTCCCGAATCATCATTCGTATGATCTCGTCCTCCGCTATACACATTGCCTGATACCAGGCGCAACATCAATATATTACAAACATATTTCTTTACTGAACAAACATAACACGATTTTAAAAATTTATCATAAATTCCACTAAATTTAAATATAAAAATATCCTTTTTTACAGCAATTTTGAAATTGACATTAGTGAGAAAGAGATAATACAATATATACAGATAATAAAGAGATAATAGTGTGTATGTGTGTGTGTGTGTGTATGTGTGTGTGTGAGGGTGTGTGTGTGTGAGGGTGTGTGTGTGTGTGAGGGTGTGTGTGTGTGAGGGTGTGTGTGTGTGTGAGGATGTGTGTGTGAGAGTGTGTGTGTGTGTGTGTGAGGGTGTGTGTGTGTGAGGGTGTGTGTGTGTGAGGGTGTGTGTGTGTGTGAGGGTGTGTGTGTGTGTGTGTGTGTGTGTGTGTGTGTGTGTGTGTGTGTGTGTGTGTGTGTGTGTGTGTGTGTGAGGGTGTGTGTGTGTGAGGGTGTGTGTGTGTGTGTGAGGGTGTGTGTGTGTGAGGGTGTGTGTGTGTGTGTGCGTGTTTGGGTGTTGGTGTGTGCAAAACAGGCCATACTATATCTGATATTGTTTGATATAGTATTTTTTACTTAAGTTTAGTTTTTCGATGGACAATTCTTGATATAACTCCATTGTATGTATATATATTACAAATATAAAAATAATACTTAGTATTAGTTTTATTGAAATTTATTTGTGCAAGGCACGAAACACGTCGTCAGAATATTTTTTACTTTTTTTTAACCTCATTGTTTGATATATTTTTGTTTAGTTATATATAAATCATGTTGTTATATAGAATACACACTATCCCGTATTCAGTAACTATTGTAACTAAAATAAGAACATACTTAAATTGTAGATTTTAGATTTACGCTCTTATTTCAGAGTTATAAAATATCAACTTGGACTAAATGGAATAGGAATGTACCTATATTAATAATAATAATAATAAAAATTTATAAAGCGCCGTTAAGTGATACAAGATCACTGCAAGGGCGCTGCAGCTTATTTGTTGGCTCTACGGCTTGGCTGTATTGGCCGGAATGTTATTCAAAATACGTCTAATTCAGGAACTTATATAGGTATGTTCCTATTCCATTTAGTCCAAGTTGATATTTTACAACTCTGAAATAAGACCGTAAATCTAAAATGTACAATTTTAGAACGTTCCTATTTTAGTTACAATAGTTACTGTATCGGGGGTACTGTCGCGAAAATTGAATGAAATACAATGAAAATATTGTATAAAGATGTATTAATGTGATTATGAAATATTCCACCTCGGTACAGTGGATATATAATAAGTAAAAAAATGTAAATTTTTGTAAATTAAAATAAATAATTAAATACAACAATAAATATTCAGATACACACTGCAAAATTATATTATATTTTCCTATAAATTTGTCATAAAAACATTATTGACTCGCGACAGGGAAAAGTATCCTATGTATGTGTATATTTATTTATTTATTTATTTTAATTCTTTACACTTGTTTTTTATTTTTTTATGTGCGACCGACACCCGCTTCACTGGGAACATACCCGTGTCGAAGCGAGTATCTAAATGACATTTATTAGTTAGATTGTCACATCACAAATGTACCTTAAAAATAACACATAAAATAACTCATAAAATTCATAAAAAAATATCAAGTTGCAGGTTGTCATCAGCAATAATACAAAAACACAACAATTGTCACTATGACAATGATTAATATGAACACATATATAATTCCACAATTTATTTTATTTTTCTCCCGACGACCGTTTCGGCTTATAAGGCCATAATCAACTGGTCTTATAAGCCGAAACGGTCGTCGGGAGAAAAATAAAATAAATTGTGGAATTATATATGTGTTCATATTAATCATTGTCATAATGGAATTCTACAAATTAGAAGCCGTCACAATCGAAAGATTGAAAAGTGCGTAATTGTCACTATGTCACTGGCATATGTAGGTATATGCAGCCATAATTAAATTTTATTTTTCATTAGTCTTTTTAAACATACCACACATACAACAACTTAGGTACACTACAAAATTAGGTAATACAAGGATAAGTCCAATTACAAATTATAAATTATTCAAATCGCATATTATTAGATTCACATATTATAATATAATTATAAAGTTTCAACCCTGCAATGTTCTGTTTGTACTATTTTCGTGGGATTTTGTTTTTTTTTATACCCTGACATAACTTGGAAAGGTTAAAAAAAGGGCTGGATATAATATTGATTAAATGTGGATTTAGGAAGGAAAGTTATGCTCTACCTGAAGAAGATGGGTAACAACACAACACTATATTATAATAAAACTAGTTGCATGTAACACATGAGATACAACTGTCGATGGCGATTGTATGTACCTATAATTGAAGAATACGTACACAACTATAAAAACTTACATACATACATACCATCACGCCATGTCCCTCACGGGGTAGGCAGAGAGAACCGAACGCCACTTACTTCTATCTTGACATACATTCATCGCCTCATAAACATTCATACATCGTCTTATACACGTTCGTCTGTTGTTCACGCTTCTTACATTTCCATCTTTCAGAATATCGTTTACATGGTCGTGCCATCCTTTTCTTGGGCGCCCCGACCTCTCATTCCATTCGTGTCAGCTTTGTATATTTTCTTCGTCAGGCGTTCTTCATTCGTTCTCCCCAAGTGGACAAACCATCTCAATGTGTTAACTTTCATTCTGTTAATTAAATCTTTCTTTATCTTAACTATAAAAACTTAAACACAAATATATAAACATTTTAAGATATTTTGTTTTCTATATAAAACATGTATGAAGAAATTACCTAATGGCAATAAGCCCGCCAGTGTACAATTATATTTGTTTATATTATGTACAAGAAAATGTATAAATAAAAAAATATAAACATGTAAAAATAAAAATAATAATCAGGACAATTTATAAAGCGCCGTTTAGTGACAACCGTGGTCACCTCAAGGGCGCTTTCATGTAGGTATGTATGTCAGGATAGGATAGTAAGGAGGTCAGTCTTTTTTTCCTACCCAGAACATAAAAACAGGATGATGGTATGCACGTAAGTTTGGAGATTAAGTATCAAACTATTGAGTGAGATATTGTATAGTTTGATAACTATTGAGTTCCGTTGATATTGTGTAGTGTATATTGCCTTACAAATTGTATGAAACGATGTCGTCACTAATTTAAATTTTTATCAAAATGATAAAAGATAAATAGAGATGTAGGTACTACTACAATTTCCAAATTTTTTATAGAAAATTAATTTATCTAGTTGGAGTGTTTCAGCATTTTTTGATATTTTAAAAACTTTTGAAATATAGACAGTTAAACAGTTAGTTATCGTGTTAGAGAAACCACAACATGTAACAACAATTGGATAATATGAACCCTGAGTACTGGTGGCTTTAGGAGATAACAGCCTTCAAAATGTTGAAAGTTTAAAAAAATTGTTATGTCTCTTTAAAGGTGTCTGTCGGGGGATTCCCGCCAGTCAAAGTGTCTGTCATTGGAAGGCGTGATTTCGAATAGTCTTCCATAGTGAATTCCCGCTTCATAATTGACGTGTTAAAACAACTATTTTCCATAACTTTCAACATTTTTTTACTTTTACATAAAAAAACACCCTTTATACTATGACTGTCACTTGCTCTTGTCGTGTGGGTAGGAGTCAGATGTCTTGGTTGAGAATCGTTAGAGAATTGACCAGAGTGCACAGAGTGGAGGAGGTCCCGGTTAGCTCAAGATAGCGATGCCTATGCCATAAAAAGAAGAAAAATGTTAGACGCTATACACTAAACCCAATTGATCATAACGCGATCCTCGGTGGCGAAGGACATGCTGGAGTAACCGTTCACTCATGACCTGACCCAATTATTTCGCGGGCCTTCAAAATCGGGCAGCTTCGAAAACGGTAATGTTTCGTATTTTGGTCCTTCGAGCCGGACAATGCGTGCACTATAGCGTTACTCGGCCCGCTGATACACTTATCGAAAGCAGACGGGCCACGGTGATAATGCAGGCCCGATCAATACATGGAAGTCAGGCTTCAAAAGGCAATCAAAGACTTCCGGTCGACCACGTATCTCTTGGCCTGATCTAAAACGCGACTGGAAGAATGTGATGTTATGTGTTTGGGAGGACGATAACTGATGCATTATACTAAGTTTAGTTTGTCGATCGACAATTCTTGATAGAACTCCATTGTACGTTGATATGTTATAAAAAATATAAAACCTTATTCTGACGATGTGCTTTGCACGAAACGCGTCAATAATCAAATAAACACAATAGAACAATTACCAAGTATTTTTATATTTTTTATAACATATCAATGATGCATTATACATATAACTGGATACAAAATAAAAGTCAATTATTATAGAAGTATACATTCCTATTAATTATACTCTCCAGTACCGGTATAGTCATACATTCAAAATATTTCACCATATCGACATTAAATATCTTTTTGTGAGTATCATTTTGAGATTGTATAGGTACTGTAAATTTTCTAGCGATGTTTCTATACTATCCAGTACTGCTATAGTAATACTGAGTCATGTGTTCACAATGCTTAACCATATCATTCTACATATATTATTGTCTGTGAATATCATGTGGAGATTGTATACTGTATGATTCCTAGTGATGTTTTTATGCCCTCCAATATTGGTATAGTAATTAATACTGGCAAATACTGGAGAGTCACATATTCATAATGTTTAACCATATCGATATTATTGTCTATGTATCACGCGGAGATTGTATTCTATAAGTTTCTTAGTGATATTTCTACACAGTCCAGTACCTACATACAAAAGTAAATTTTAATATGTTATACCCAAATATTACAGTTAAAATAACTCAGTTTGTCAGATGTTTACATATTCTGCGGGCGTAAATCATTATTATATCTGGAATTTGGAAAGGCTACTTTTGGAAGTGGTACCCCCAAGGGGTTTTGAATTTTTCAACAATAATTATACACCCATCCAGAAAGAAATATTTGTGTCTGAAAAAATCAGGTTTGGTTGAATATTAAAATGGAGGTTGACCTTAACAATTTTCATTACTTACATACAATATGTATACAATAATGGTGGAAAGTCATAATTTGAAATATTTAAGGCGTTTTTTTTCATATGTTTGTCAACGGGTATTACGAGAAAAATTAAAATAAAATAAAATAAAATAAAATAAAATAAAATAAAATAAAATAAAATAAAATAAAATAAAATAAAATAAAATAAAATAAAATAAAATAAAATAAAATAAAATACAATAAAACGAAACGAAACGAAATAAAATAAAATAAAATACAATAAAATAAAATAAAATAAAATAAAATAAAATAAAATAAAATAAAATAAAATAAAATACAATAAAATAAAATAAAATAATAAAATAAAATAAAATAAAATAAAATGATATGAAATGAAATAAAATAAAATAAAAAAAATAAAATAAATAAAAATAAAATAAAATAAATCGTCGACCTTCGTGGCTCGGTTGGCTGGGTATCCAAGGGTCCCGGGTTCGATTCCCGGTGGAGACACAGTTTTTAATTGTGTTTTCAGTCTGGATCTGTGAGGCGATTAATATCATAAGTCTCCAGAATGTGGCAACTTGTTATTGGGTGCGTGTTAAATAATCATTTGACATAGTACCTGTTAGTTGCCCGAGAAGCTACAAAAAAAAACAAATAAATAAAGAGTTTCCATTCCAAGGAAGCAAAAAGAAGCATACGGCGTCTCTGCTTGCCCCAGGGACACGACGTGATGGTTTAGATGTAGGTATGTTAAATTGCATTTTTTTATTATTTTGATAATTAATTAGTTAATTAAGTATATAAAAACAACACGTATTAGGATAAGCAGTCGAGATAATAAAAAGAATCAAACAAAACAAAAAAAATACGTTTCCTGTACGACTTGAATGAGAACCGCCAAATATACAAATGAATGTAAAATGATGCAATTCATATTTATTGTAATGAGTGAGTAATGCGCGATAATAGAAACACCAAGAAGAACTCGATATAACGAAATATATAGATTGAACATTATTATGTAGGTAATTATAATAGGTATATAGATTTGAAAAAATACAAACGGCCTTCATGGTTTGGTTGGTCAGAAATCTGATGGCTATAATGAACGGGATGTGGCCGACATCTAAATCTCCACTACACTTTTTTTCCCGAAAGAACGACTGTTATTGTTACGTATAATTCAAATCTATACAACTATTTTCAAAATTTAAATGTGTTCCATGCAAGACTGATCCAACCTATATACCTGTCCCTCTCTTTCATATACAACACAATACATTTCGATCTATGTACATTATCAAAAGGCTATCAAACCGGTGAATTCATCAATAACACGTACGATTAACGTTTTTGTACATCAGTGTATGTGGCCAGTGACTATCAAACCAGCAAGCAAATATTCAAATAAGTTTTTAACATCTCAATAGAGACGAAGTTGGACTTTTATAGAAGAATCAGGAACTCAAGGCACCAACAGGGTTTACAACTTGTCATCGGTTTTGTTTGCGTGATCACTTTAAGCGCTTGCGCATCGTTTACCAACTACCCCTTCTCATTGAGTTCCCTTATCAATACAATTTTTGAAATTTTTATATTTAAATAATGAGAAACAGAT
Organism: Molanna angustata; assembly: GCA_963576475.1. Taxonomy (NCBI): domain Eukaryota; kingdom Metazoa; phylum Arthropoda; class Insecta; order Trichoptera; family Molannidae; genus Molanna; species Molanna angustata. Next base: position 403,748 of record OY754990.1, read on the forward strand.
CATTCGAAAATAAGACATTTTTACTATCACCATCTATGAAGTAACGAAGAAACCTTTTTGTATTGCCCTCTATTGAGAATTTTTTTTTTCTTTCGTAAGCAATGAAAGCGCCAGAATAATTAATTCATTTTTTGGCTTGTTTACCTACTTGTATCAACGTTACGCCTTTGCAAAAGTGCACCTTTCTCTCGAAGACCTCTAGGATCCGCTCTTTAGACTTTGTCAGAGCCCAAATTTCTAAGTAAGGCAATGAAGCCAGGCCTTAAAGATTACAATCGTGTGCGCCCGAGTAAGTGTATTTGAATCGCGCGGCACGTAAAATAATATGGTTTAAAGATTTAACAACAAAAAAAGTGCATTGCGTAAGAACGTATTTGACCAGAGTTTAGATTAAAAAATACGTATCTTTAAAAAGACATTTGAGATTCTAATCCTCATAAGTTTTGAATTACGAACCGGAGAAAATGAAAACAAAATAAAAAAGATTGTATCGAATTAATGTATAGACAAATAACGGCGTAACGAGCATCAAAAAAGTACTTTGGAGCCTATGACGTCGTCTCGAATTATGAATATTAATAGTCATTTCCAGAAAAAAAACGTTAAAAACGATTTTTCGTTATAACGAGTTTTGTTATATACGTGATAGATTTTGTTTATTTTGTGTTGTTTTGATGTATTTATTTATATGACCTTGTCTAAATTTCCCCAAAAACAGTAAGAAAAAACACATGACTTCATAGTCCACGGGTTCACAGGCAAAATACACCCACTCAGTCGAAACTATAATTCGCTACCTCTACAATACTATCAATCGCCAAAACTACGACTGCAGGCTGTTGACAAATACTTTAGTGACAAATACTTTAGTGAGAAATACTTATATTTTATCCTTTGGAAATTCAATTTTATTAAAAAAAATTATCGCGCTATTATACGATCCGTGCGGCCAGTAATATATTATGTCCAAAATCGGATGAAAATTGTTTATATTCTAAAAAAAACTACAAATTTAACTTACTTAAAAAGTTGAGATTTCAATATCATTATATCGACAAAAATAAAATGAGTATGAAATTTTCTCGCTGCGCGGAATTTTTTTCGTGACAAAACTTTTTTTTTGTTTTGGTAGTTTTATTTGTTTATTCCTACATAACGAATTATAAATAAATAAATAAAATAAATTAACACTTCCTTGTACCCTGCGCAAGTGGCGAGTTTATTGCCGTATGGCAATTTATTCCTAACATTTCGTCCAAATTATATATAAGATAATAAAAAATGATCTCTCAATCCATATTCGTGAAATTTCACAATTTAGATAGTTATAAAGTCTTATGAAAGGAAGTTACTAATTTTACCTCTGGTCCGCCGTTTGTTCCAAATTTCGTCCACATCTGCTCCAGATGGTCAAAGTTCGGATATTGTGACGTCAAACTCACATTACATAAATTACATATTATAAACGTATAATCAAAGATATTAATAATATTAAATTAATACATCCTCGACTGGGGATCGAACCAGGACCCCAGCACACAAGTCTATCAACTATCACGTTAATGTGTCACAATGGAATAGGTAGGTAGCAATTACCTGGTGATCCAAGAATATTCTTATCAAAACTCGGAGAACAGATATATTGATGGGAAGTACAAATGCATAGGAGAACTTGAAGATCAAGACTTACCTGGAACAAAAGATAATACAAAAATTAGCTCATTTTGTACATTAGAACAACTAGCTGGTTCTACATATGTCAAATATTATTTTCCCGTTTATCATAATCTTGTGATAAACTAGAAAATAATTATTTAGGTATCGAATGTTTTTTTAATTGCATACCTATACGCAATCATTGGATTTTGTTCCCTTTGATAATTTTATTGACAAACTATAACATCTCAATAGAGACAAAGTTGGGATATTGTAGAAGAACCAGGAACTCGAGGCACCTACATAGCTTACAACCTGTTATCGGATGGTTTACGTGATCACTTTATGCGCTTGCGCAACGTTCACCAATTATGCCTTCTTATTGAGTTCCCTTATTAATGTAATTTTTGAAAGAAAATAAGACATTATTTCTATTGCCATCTATGGAGAAACGGAAAAACCTTTTTGTAACGCCATCTATTGAGAAATTATTTTATTTGTAAACAATGAAAGCAACAGTCCTTATAAATGAGGTGACGGCGTCTCGCACAGATGTCACCCCTGAACTGTACCAGAAATATTATTTCATTTTTTTGGTTTGTTTACCTACTTGTACCAATGTGTATGTAAATCGAATATTTTTTTAATTGCATATACGCAAACATTGGATTTTTTACCCTTTCGGGAGTCAAATGATAATTTTATTGACAAACTTTTTTTTTAAATCTCAATAGAGACAATTTTGGGTAAACCAGCCGATGACAGGTCGTAAGCCCTGTAGGTGCCTCGAATTCCTGGTTCTTCTATAATATTACAACTTCGTCTCTATTGAGATGTTAAAAAAAGTTTGTCAATCAAAATATTTAAGTAGGTATCATATCTTGAAACCCTTGAACGTAGAAGAACATTATTCGACCAACGCTGAACAACGCTATATTTATTTATTTATTTATTTGTACATCTTCTTGTACATAATATAAACAAATATAATTGTACACTGGCGGGCTTATTGCCATTAGGCAATTTCTTCCAACCAGCCAGATTACAAAGTATGACAACATTGTGTATGTACAACAGCAAATAAAAAGGAGTAAAAGAAATCAAATAAATACGTATAACACTTAAATACTATTAAACAAAAAGAAATTATAATTCATAGCAAGAAAAAGGATATGGTAAGGACAGGAGAGGAAATCGGGATCAGGTGTTCAAGGATAAATATTCCTTCTTTAGTTTTGTTCTTGAAAATACTAAGTGAGTTAGACGACGCAATATCCGGACTAAGGCTATTCCATAATCTTGCTGATTGCACTTCGAACGAAGAGCTGAGAAATTCTGTATTATGGCTGGGTATGGATAGTGTTGTACGTTCAGCAGATCGGAGTGGAAGTCCATGATTGGATAAATAAGTGAATTTGCTTTTGAGGTACTGTGGCAGGTTTGGGTTCGAGAGAATATTGTACAATAGTGACAAAATGTGTATATTGCGCCGCTAGACTCACAGGAGCTGGTAAATCTTATAAACATCCATATATCAGGAAGGTGAGTTCTTGTGAACAATTCATTTTATGTCCCTTTTTGCATAGCAAACTTTAACTAAGAGAGTTAACTAAATGTGTTAAAGTTTATTTAACACGCACCCAATAACAAGTTGCCACGTTCTGCAGATTGATTATGTCGAGCGTCTCACAGATCCAGAATGAAAACACAATTAAAAACCGTGTCACCACTCCGAGGATCGAATCCGGAACCTTTGACTTGGGAGTCGAATATCCAACCAGGAGCTTCTTCGTCGTTAACACGTGTCCAAATCGAATAAAGAATTACAAGCGTTTCCGCCATTCACAGCGCGACATCTATGTTAAAGTTCCATATCCGTTGCGGGTTATAATAATAACATTCTAATGACACTTCTTGGTGAAAACGACACCTCAACTCTACAAATACAGGTTGGTCGGTATGTCCCAACAAAAGTCTATTAAATATATTCGGTACATATAATGATGACCCGATAACCCAGGGGCGAAATACAGATCTTAGACGCCCGGCCGCGTATTTACCTTTCCGTGTTGATTAGGAGGCAAGTACTGTCTCGAATGCACTAGTTTGTTGCACTAATGCACAAAAGGTGATATCAGACGGTTCATTCGAGTGAATGGTTCATTTATCTTTCATTCCATGTTCACACATCTATACGGAATGACAAAGAAATGAACGTTCACTCGTTGTTTTTTTCAACATGTCATCGAATGAAGTCGTGCGTCTCGGAATAAGTTTAATTTGTGATAATTTAATCAAAGAGTTAGCAAAAAAGAAGCAAAGAAAACGTAGACAGTGGTAGGTGCGATCATGGATTGCAAGAAGAAGAAGTTTAATTCTCCAAAAACAGCACAGTGTTTTGGTCATTCCACTTAAACAACATTTTGACGCGTGAAATAATACAACACAAACAAAAATAACAATGACGCGTCCGTCGCGTCGGCTAGAGGAGTCGAGACGAAATGACTGAATTAGAGTGAACGTTCATTCCTGTGTTTAGACGGTTCATTTTTCGTTCATTCGGAGTGCGAGTGAAAGATGCCTGTTGACAAAAATGAACCGATCCAACATTGTCGGATTGGTTCACTAGTGAATTCATTCGGCAATTTTGTTTCATTTTGTGTTCAGACGTGTCATTTCGAGTGAACAATGAATAGTGAAAGATACGAATGAACAAAAAATGAACCGTCTGATATCACCTTTAAAAACTCGTGTTGAATTCAAGACACGTGTTTCCCAAATGCACACGCTTTAGCAACGCAAACTATTTGTTAAAATAAATTGTTATTTCACTTTTTTAAATTATATTTTATGCAGTTTGCATTTGCACTGACGTCAAATGACGCCAAAAAGAAAAACTCGGTTGACATGGATTTTAACTGATGCATTTTTCGCACCTTTGCTAAATCTACGCTCGGTGCGTGGGGACGTTCTGAACTGGCGCCGCAGCAGGCTCTGGTCACAACCGGTTCTCGGGAATACTCGGCTCTTCTCGGTCGACTCAAACGGAGATGTCATATCACCATTTCGACATTCCGAATTCCAATCTTTTATTGTTAATATTAGGTACCATACCCACACTGATATTTTAATCGCATACATTTTTTACTATCGCGGTCCTCGCCCGACGCAGTGGAGCTTGTAACACACAACCCAGAGAGAATAGCTAACAGAAAATAACTCATTAAGGGGGTGACTGCTGCCAACGTACCTATTTTTTCAATTTGAATTTGCATCATTACTACAAAACGAAACATTTTGAAAAAAATAACCTAGTTAGTTTGGATATTAATAAAGAAAAATATACCTTAACTTTTTAATTATGTTCTGTATATATTATTGTAGGAAAATAATAAGCATACCTACCCACATTTTTGACATTTATCTTAAATTTCTAAAAAAAACTAATAAGGCATACAGCATTATATTTTTTTTATAAATTAAAGAAGATCAAAATATCTGGAAAAATACGATGTAACGTTGCATTAATGCATCAGGTTAAGTTAATAAACCAAAAAAACTTATATTTCGCAATGGCGCTGAATGGAAAATAAATGTTTTTTAGTCGAATATTTTTATTATTGCATATGCGCAAACATTGGATTTTTTCCCTGTCGGGAGTCAAAGGTATTTTTTAACAGATTTTTAATTATCTCAATAGAGACGAAGTACGTTGACGAAGACGAAGTGGTGAACGTTGCGCAAGCGCATAAATTGATCACGTAAACCAGCCGATGACAGGTCGTAAGCCCTGTAGGTGCCTTGATTTCCCGGTTCTCCTACAGTAAATATTCCAACTTCGTCTCTATTGAGACAATTAAAAATAATGTTTTTTAGGTTTACTTACTAAACCTGAAGCATTCATGCAACGTCACATCATATTTTTCTAGATATTTTTTCTTCTTTAATTAAATTCGGTGGAATTTCAGAAAAATCGTGACATCGAGCTGTCAGTGTGAAGTGTGAAGTTGGTTACATAATGTTTGTGTTGTTATAGCAAAAAAAAACATTTTAAACTTCAAACGTTCAAGCTTTCTATCTCTTTACTTCGTACACAATAATGTGAAATTCTACGACATCGACCTTAAGTTTGTCGTAGTATTTAGTTAGTGATGTGTCTCTGCAATACAATTGCTAACTTAAGAATACCTACTAAATACTCCTGTGAGGTTAGGAGTTAGTATTTAGGTACCTAGGACTCTGTATTCGGGTCATAGACACTAAAATTGCACAAATCCGGGTAGCCGAACTTAAAAAAAGGGCTTTGTGACGTATAAATAAATAATATATAGGTACGCTTCTAATGTTACCTTCATTCATTGGGTAGGTGCCTATATTGTTACAACACACTGAAAAAATCTAAAGTTAGCAAAGTACCTTTTTGGCTCGGTTAAAGTCATATTGGTAGTTATTAACCAATATATGATTAAAAATAACAAAGTAGCACTTGGCTATTATCTAACAATTGAATACTGTTAAAATGAAGTTGGTTGCCAATAGCAATGTACCTACTTGTTTAAATTTAACCGAGTAACAGGTACCTATACGGACATTTTGTATTCGACATCTGTCAAATTTGACATTTCATACATAAAAATATTAATATTTCTCATATTTGACACGATATATTTAAAAAAATATTAAATAAAGTATAATTCTCTCCAAATATTATATGTCACATTAAAAAATGATTAAATAAAGTATAATACTCGTCAAATTAGACATGTTTCACTGAAAAATGATTGAATTAAGTTGAATTAAGATGACATATTCGTCAAAGATTATCATTATTATTCACAAATATCGTGTGTTGATTTGCTAATATTTACATTTGAGATGTAATGTAAAGATCTTTATATTATTTTGATGTTAAAGATTGATTACCAATTAGTATTTTCCGTTTTTCAAAAGAAAGAATGAATAATAACAAAGCTACTGGGTTAAAATTAGCAGATTATTTACTTGGCAATTTTTAGCAACGAACTTTGCAGGTACTATAATAACAAAGTTGCTTGGTTATTATTAGCAGTAAATTATTTATTTTTAACAACTACATTTTTTGAGTGCACGATCGTATCTAATCTTTCTATTGTATAAAATGACACAAATAATAACTAATATTGTAATGAGGTAGGTACATAAATATATCGTGATGTTAGTATGAAATTAACAAGTTACGTTATATTTTACGAATAACTTACATACCTACCATTAATTTCACTTTTCAACAATTATATGATATCTACACATATCTTTTATTCATGACACATTACAGAAAAATCGAGCATTTCTCTTTCAATATCATTCTCATCGTACATAACTAATATAAAAATAATACCAACAATTAGATCATGAGCATTTATGATCGAGTTTTTTGAAACAATACCTACCAACCATATTGATTTGAATAAATATTTTTACTATTACTAGTTGCATTAAACGCATGAGATCCAACTGGCGATAGTACCTATGCATGATTGATCGAATATATTTTTAATTGTGCGGGTGACATCTGTGCGAGACACCGTCACCTCATTTATAAGGACACCCCCAGTATATGTTTAGGAAGTTTATTATTTTCTCTTAGTTCTGTCACCTTAAAAGTTATTTGTTTGTTGGTATTGTCAGTAAGTAGTTCATTATTTGTCGAGTTGTATATTTGTGAGTTATCTTTAATTTATGTAAATTCATCCCTGTAAAGTTATAAGTGAAATATTAACCGTGGTAAGTAAAACATTAACCGTATGTTATTTAATTTGGTTACGTTTAAAATGTAATTTTCGCAATAAAATGAAAGTAAAAACTCCGTACCAACATATTAACATATATTTATTATGATTCAAATTTTTATATGCAACGAGGACAAGTCATTTAAATTCAAAAAGCATTACCTACTGATTGATATAACGCGAACGAACGGATTCAGTCGTTTTACGAAATCGAAAGGACTAAATTATTAATATCCTATCTACATATGTACCTACCTATGTACATATACCGCAGCCAAATAATAATTTATAGACATAAATTAATATTATTAAATATAAATTAATTGACGCGATAAACATAAAACCATATTATGAATATGATCCGATTTCATTTTTAGATAATAATAATATTTCGCTTTATTACGATAAAACAATATTAACTGACCTGTCAATTCAACATAACAGACCCGATTTAATAATACATGATAAAATTAAAAAAATAACATATATTTGCGACGTGGCTATTCCAAATTATAGTAATATTATAAAAACTTTTGATGAAAAAATTAGAAAATATACCGCTTTAGGTAATGAGATTAAAAGACTTTGGCATTCTCGTAAAATAATAATATTACCGTTCATTATTTCAGCCACTGGCATTATTCCAAAATCGTTAATCCGTAATTTAGAAATTATAGATTTATCGAAAAATTTAATAATAAAAATGCAAAAAACGGTAATAATGAATACATGTAGAATCGTTAAAGATTTTTTTAACGTTAATATTCGGGAATCAGTAGGGTTGTTAGGTAGTATAGAGACCTCCTCAGAGCCTAATCCTTTGATATGTTAAGTATCTGGATGGGTGAACTATTCCCAATTGAAAGCTTGATGATGCGTTTGTTGCATTTTATTTTGCTCTTTTAAATAATTTACAATTTACGCATTGATCTGCTAATTCTTTTGAGGAAGTGTATAATGGTAATAATAATAATTGAGTGTTATTATTTGTAGTGCTTAATTGTTATTAATATCATTAGTAAATCGGCCAGCGCCGCAAAAAAAACATGTGGGGTGTGGCCAACGCAAAGTTACTCCACAAAATATTCAATTTATTTATGGAAAATTTTCAACATTTTTATTTAACGATTTTGTTCAATATTTTTTATTTAAATATTTTATTATGAAAATTTTATATTACCTACTTTTTTAATTATTTTATTTTCATAAAAGTTTTACATTATAATAATTGGGATCTCACTACCCTACAGGCTATTTTATTACTTTATTGAAATAAAAAAAGAATGAAATAAATGAGAAGATCTTGGGGTGTTATCAGGAGAATTCAGGGTCTATTTTAATGAGCATCTTACTCCTTATAATTTATAATAAACAGCTATAGGTATAGGAACGCAAGCCAATCAAATTTAAATAATGCAAGTAGCATACTAGTAAATGTAAAAGCCAGAACGCTGAAATTTTGTACAAATATAGTATCTCGAAATGTATTTTGAAAAACAGTTCCAGGGTTTCTCTAACTGTTTTTATTAAGAAGCAAAAAATTGGTATGACAAATTTTTGTCTTTAACTGCCTTTATTTCCATTTCTTTACTTTCATGCATACATTATAGTAATATATCTCAATTTTTTTTTAACAAAGTTTGTACAAATTAATATTAGTGACGACATCGCTTCATACAATTTGTATGGCATACACAATATCCAAGTTCAACTATACATACTATCGCTATCGACAGTTGGATCTCATGTGTTACATGCAACTAGTTTATACTATTGGAAATATATTATTCAGTCACTCATTCATTCATTCAAATAGATTACGCATGTTTATTGCGAATAATTATCTATATTTCAATTTGACAATAGAAATTATCTAGGAATTTATGTATGTAGTAAAATACATGATGAAGATATCGCTAACATTCGTCAAGTGTCAATTGTAAACATAAAATAAAAGAATTATATTGTAAAGATAAGATTTTATACCAATATCTAAAAATAATTCTCCGTAACACTTATCTAAATACATAAAAAATTTGTGTCACAATGTAAGTAGTTACACGCCGCTAATCTACGAAACCGCCCAACTGATTTCAACGACATTTGTATGGTTGGTTCCGGATTGAAAGATATGATAGTTTTTGATCCGATAGATGGCGCCGTTATCGAGATCTACAAAAAAATAATATAATTTAAAAATAAAAATAATAAATTTTTTAAATGAAATTATTTTTTTTATTTTTTTAGAGATGACAATTTAGGTTTCCCTACACACTGCCAAGATTAATTTTCCAACTGTCGATTCGTTCAATAGAATTTTATTCTCTAAATGAATCGACAGTAATTAGGGACATTTTGTATGGTGTAGTGGACTTTTTGCATGCAATAAACATTAACTTAGAGGCTTTGTAGCAAATATGTTCTATGTAATATATGGATGAATTCACAATTTGAAGTAGAACATTTTGTGTGTGTTTGTGTCTGTGTATCCGTCCCCCCTTAATAACTTTTGAACCTCTCAATCACAGAGCCCAAAATTTCAGAATATATATATAGATAGTAACCAGGCCTGCAAAACTTTTATACTCAGAATATTGAATTTACAAAACTTATTTTGGGCTGTAGAGAGGACCCATATGGCCATACATACAAACACATATATTTTCATAAAAATCTACTCATAGGCATTATAATAATCAGCAAGACTAAGAAATAGCTTAGTCAAGAAATAGCTTAGTCAAGAAATAGCTTAGTCCAGACATTGCGTCGTCTAACTCACTTTGTATTTTCAAAAAACATTTACAAAAAATATTTCTCTATGTAGTACCAACCTATAGTTACCTACACAATATCACATTCAAATTATGTTTTCACTCGACGAGCAATGCAAAGCCACGATGTCTATGTATGTAGTACCAACCTATAGTTACCTACACAATATCACATTCAAATTATGTTTTCACTCGACGAGCAATGCAAAGCCACGATGTCTATGTATGTAGTACCAACCTATAGTTACCTACACAATATCACATTCAAATTATGTTTTCACTCGACGAGCAATGCAAAGCCACGATGTCTATGTATGTAGTACCAACCTATAGTTACCTACACAATATCACATTCAAATTATGTTTTCACTCGACGAGCAATGCAAAGCCACGATGTCTATGTATGTAGTACCAACCTATAGTTACCTACACAATATCACATTCAAATTATGTTTTCACTCGACGAGCAATGCAAAGCCACGATGTCTATGTATGTAGTACCAACCTATAGTTACCTACACAATATCACATTCAAATTATGTTTTCACTCGACGAGCAATGCAAAGCCACGATGTCTATGTATGTAGTACCAACCTATAGTTACCTACACAATATCACATTCAAATTATGTTTTCACTCGACGAGCAATGCAAAGCCACGATGTCTATGTATGTAGTACCAACCTATAGTTACCTACACAATATCACATTCAAATTATGTTTTCAACTATCCGATCAACAAACATTTTATTGTTATTATTATTCAAATCACATCCCATCGCACACAGGTTCCCAAATAGTTGTTCTACTGTAATATATCGGTCTTACATATTAGATTTAGTCAAAAGCTTACTAAACTAGATAATCAGACTAAAATAGTAAAATTAAACGCATTCTAAGATGTGACTAATTGACTAACTAGTTTACCGAATTGTTTCATATGGCCGCATTGGCTTCACAGATGTCAAGAAATAGATAAATGCGTATAATCTTTGGATAACTGACATCGCAAACACAATGTTGATGTTTTGATGAAAACACAATGAGGGTTTTGATTTCGCCGGTTGGACCAGACTTGCCCCCCTTATTTGGATTGTAACAAGATGGCAAGGGATCGTAATATATACCTAACTAAAATACCAACTATGCCGACCGCCGTGGCTCATTTGGTAGTCCGTTTGGTTTCTATCCGGGCGTCCAAGGTTCGATCCCCAGCAGCTAATATGCTTAGTTGGAAAAAATTTCCATATGGCAATAAACTCGGAACTTGCGCAGGGTGCAAGGAAGTGTATATTATAATTATTATTATTATATTACACTAGAGTTTAGAAAACGGACTGAACATTTAAGCAATGTCGGATGAGATGTCAAAGTTGACACTAATCGTGATAATTTAAACATACTGTGGCAGATATACCTACATCAAACATGATATTTCTGTCACAAGAAAATTAATCAGTCAAAACAATCAAGAAAGGGTAATGACTCAAAGGTGTTACTTTCACTTTTGGTATACAACAATAAATAATTCTTCATACTGATATACCCCTAAAGGCTGTTTACCAGACGACAGTTCAATGAACCCTAAGTACCCAAACAATGGGTATATAAACTAAACAACAGGGGGTACTTGATCTCTTTACCTGTCAAACTTCCTAGTGAAATCATCGACCTGCTAAAGTTTTATACGCGAGTGAAAATTGTCATTATTCTAATTTATAAAAACTGTGATAGTGCTAAAATACAAATTTGTAAGTTATCATTTCATTTTGTTATTTCTCATCTCTACTCAGACTTTACCCTGTCTTAAATACTTTTACTTGATTGTGACTTGTTGGAACCTTTTATAATACTAAATAGAGTTCGCACTCTATTTAAGCGAACAGTTTCTGTTATGGTGACCTCTCTTCCAGCAAGTCATAACAAGGAGTTCATTCTGTATTAATTTCCCTTCTGGAGTCTCAAAACATAGAACCTAACTAAGGATTCTATTGGTATATAGTAAACCCCTCTGGTTACTAATTTTATTGACCTACCAAATTGGTAATAGGCACACACTGGCCTTTAGTTGGCAACACCGCCTTAATACAAAATAACAAATAGTGTTCAAAATCATAAAAGTAGATTAAAATATGTTGACATATATAATTTATTTGAAAAATGTGATTAAATGGCTTGACAAATACGAATACATAATAAACTTATTCCTAACCTCATATGGCAAATTTTTCCAGCAACCAATTTTTATTCGATTTATAAAGCAATTCGCTCACGCGAGTCGCTATTAACATTAAACGCTAGCTAAACCTAACCGAATATTATAAGGGATGTAATAAAATACGACAACGAAATAATGATAATGATTTGTACGTAAATCTCCATTTCCGTTAATTTTTCGGTTAGGATTGGTTAGTTTTTAATGATAATAGTGACTCGAGCGAGCGAGTTGCTTTATAAATTGAAAGGAAATCGGTTGCAGTAATAATTTTATCAATACCTTTGCCATTTGAGGTTAGGAAAAAGATTATTATGTATTCGCATTTGATTACATTTTTTAAATAAATTAGATTTCTCAACATATTATGTAAGTAATTGTATGATACTTATTATTATTTGTGTTGAAAATTTTCGCGTTTAATATCAACTTTGACAGCTTTTCCGACATTAGTAAAATGACCAGTCTGGTGCGTTTTCCAAGTTCTAGTAGATATTACAACACATGTATGAAATATACTAACAACATTAATGTTGAAGTAGTCATAATATATCTTTCGATACGATACAGATTGAAAACATAATTAAAAACTGTGTCTCCACCGGGAATCGAACCCGGTACCCTTGGATCAGCAGTCAGATACCCAACCAACTGAGCCACAAAGGCCTGAGTAGAAAGACAACACAAGAGTGCGCTGCGGTGCGGTGCTGTGTCCCGACTCTACGCTTGAGAACTATTGATGTAGGTACCTAACAGGTTTCTACAATCATCTTCTTTGATTTTTTTAAAGTCCCAATAACCGGTTATGAGTATAATATCTTAAATATTATGTATTTTTTGAACAAAGAATTATTAATAGTTAGTATGTATGTAGGTACATATATATTTATATATGTATGTATAATATACTAAATGTTTATCAATATATGTATGTATGTATGTACCTACATATTATAATATTATCCACATGCACATATTGAATATCTCGTCGTTTATATTATAACTTCATAGTGCGATTATAATACATATCTATAGCGACAGAACGTTCTGGTATATATGTATGTATGTATGTATGTTTTGTTGCGTCATACAAATGGAATTCGTCGATCAGATCTGAGCAATTCTTTGGCGGAAGGGGCGCGAATATTTCACAGTAAAAATTGTATAGTCCATTTCCGGACACTTGAGTGCGGGACATTAGGGTGTGGGACATTTTGGTGCGGGACACTTGGCTGCTGTCATTTGGGTGCGGGACAATTGGATGCGAAACAATTGGGTTAGGAACACTTGGGTGCGAGACACTGGGATTCTAGAAAATTGGGAAAGAGACTTTTGGGTGCGCGACACTTGGGTTGCGAGTCCACTAGATCGCGACAGACACTTGTGTGAGGAACACTTAGGTGTGGGAGACGGGTGTGGGATACTTTATTATTTTATTTTATTTGAGTGAGACACTTGGGTGCGGCCACTTAGGTGCACGACATTTGGGTGCAAGTCCACTTTATCGCGACAGACACTTGTATGTGGGACACTTGGGTGCGACCACTTAGGTCTTAAATTTCATAAATTGTAGATTTATGGTCTTATTTCAGCGTTATAAAATATCAACTTTGACTAAATAGAATAGGAACGTACCTATTTTGGTTGGAACGTTCTTAATGAGTCACTGAATTAGACGTATTTTGAATAATTATGAAAATTATGAAAAATTCATAATTTTCATAATTATTCATAATACGTCTGATTCAGTAAATTTAAGAACATTCCGGCCAATATAGGTACGTTCCTATTCCATTTAGTCCGAGTTAATATTATATAACGCTGAAATAAGAGCGTAAATCTAAAATCTACAATTTTAGAACGTTCCTAATTTAGTTCCAATAGTTACTGAATACGGGGTAGTGTGCACTCTCTACAAGATACCCGTTGAGAAATTGATGTAAAAAAAAGCTTAATAATTGTGAATTCATGACAAGAGTAGGTGAAAACGTCAAAAATAATCGTTACATATTTTAATTTCACATGTTAATTATGCACTTTAGGTTTTATTGTGTTGTTTTAATTTATATGAAGACTCAATCATAATAAACAGTAAATATGAACGAGCCCCATGATGCATTTTTATCACCATTGAAAAAATGACAAAGGTAAATATTTTTGTATTTTGATTTATCTGCGCTTTCTATGGTTATAAATGACCTAAAAACATAGACGACGTCAGAAAATTTGTCATGTAAATAGACACAATTCCGGTCGTAAAAATAGTGGCACCGAATATAATAATGACAATTATGATATTTTTTTTTTTTTTTTTTTATTTTATTTGAAAAAATGGGCAACGTACAATAATATTTTTTTAAACAAATATAACATAAGTAATTGTAAGCAACATAAGTAATTGTAACTTAATCAGCCCACCTTTGATTTCATGGTGCATTGTACTCACTACTGGTAATAAAAAAAAAATTATTATTCCTGTCTAACGTGGCTCCTGAAAAGAGTCCTGGACATACAGAATATGTCCACGGACCTGATCTTTTCCAAATTATTATACGTGGTAAGGCATCGGTACAATGGCGAATTTTGAGCGGCATTAGTGTTTTTTTTGTCTAAAAAGAACGTTGAGGTGTGTCTTGTTCGTCTGTTTGGTATGTTTGTATGATATTAACAATTATGCCAATTATATGTTTCCACTATAGAGTACAAAGGTATTCCCCAACAGTACCCGAAATAGACAACAGATAAGACCTCCCCTAATAAGGACGACTTTTGCCCAGTGACATTACTTCTTTCTTGCTCCTAGACTTTACAATAAAATATTACCTGACATAAGAACACAATATCTCACTCAACGAAACAAACTTCAAAAAACTGGCGATTGATTGGCTGAAAGAAAATGGTAGAATACAATCTGCTCATGCCCTGTTAAATATCCTAACATAATTCACTACTCTGTGCTTTCATAACCAGAAAATCTCTACCACAGTTTGGTGCCATCCATCATTTTCACTAGAGAGTTCACGGTATGTTTTCTTAATATATTTCTTTTCTTTTTCTTTTCTGTTTATGTTTAATTATCTTGCATTCAAAAACATGTAACCACACGGCAAATTGAAATAGTACTGCCTCAGAACAGACTTGTCTAGTGAGACAGTAAATTTCCAAATATGAACAATTGTACATACTATGTTTTTGATAAGTATTTTTAAAATATAGCTATTGTTATTATATATGTGTAAATAATGGAAATAAATAATTTCAATTCATTCTATTTTAAAAATAAATATTATATAAGAAGTATTATATTATAAGAGTCTAATATTCTCGTCTAATTAGACGAGATATATGATTGAAATTAGACGAGAATGTATGATTGAAAGAAATATCGTAAGTAAGATGAAAATAAATGCCCTAAGATGGTTCGGCCACATAGATAGAATGAGTGATGACCGTCTGACAAAAAAAGTATACAAGGCTGATAAAAGAGGAACGAAAAGTAGAGGTCGGCCAAGAAAAAGTTGGCACGATCACATAAATGGGATTTTGAAAGATGGTGATGTTAGAAGTAAGAATATAATAGAAGAGCGTGTATGAGACGATGTATGGACGTGAATGAAGCGAGGAATGTATGTCAAGAGAGAGGAGTCTGGCGTTCGGTTCTCTCTGCCTACCCCAAATAGGGAAATGGCGTGATGGTATGTATGTATATTATAAGAGTAATGTATACAGGATGAGGTAGGAGGGAGTTAAGAGGGAATGGGGAGGGAAGAAGGAGTACAGAAGGAGAGGGATAAGTGTTATGAATTTTATATATGAATAATTATTGTGAGAAGAGTTTTGATTTAACATTATTTATTGAGGAGTTGAATTAATCTATTTCGTTTAAGTGCTCATTGAAGAAGTGTGATGCTTGTTACATTTAGCATTTTAGCGTTGGCCACAATCTAATCGTTTTTTATTTTAATCTTATTATTAAGAATAGTGACATGCATGAACAATTCAAAATCAGTCGCTCCAACACGACAAACGATCGATAAAAACGGCGAGAATTCGTAATAATGTTGCCACACGCCAATTAAAAATTACCGTAAACAATGGATTAGGTACTTACTTAGGTGCATAATAATGTTGATAAACAGACTCCGCATTTCATATTTGAAACTAATCTGGAATGTCATAGATGGACACGGACAATAGACAACCGACTATGCGGCGGTTACAAAAGCGCGGGAAGTGCTCCATAGATAATGTTTTTGTTTATATTTACAGCGACGACCTTGAAGGCCGCGGAAGAACATTGTTTATGGCCAATACGTCAAAATGTAAATATTATTTACTATTTTTTTATGACTTATGTATACATATAGGAGGTTCCATTAGTACCAACTAGTGGTGTGCCGGATATCCGTATCCGCGGATATCCTAGGGAAAATATAGATCGGTATACGTTACTTTTTCGGCGGATCTTTTACCTTATTAATTTTCAAGACATAAATCCGTATGCACAGTCCGACCTACATACTAAATTCTAAATACTAACCATGTTTTCATTGCACAGTCGCTCACTTAAGTTAGGAGATCACGTGGCTTCCTAACTGGAGGATGCTACCAAGTTCACCTATGAGACATTGCATTGCACAACTAACATTTGCGAACTGTCAAAAAGTAAGGTTGATAGTGAGGAACCTTACGAGTGGTTTAAAAAGTACTAAAATACGAGATGTTTTCGATGGATGATGATTTTATCGACTTCGTCAAATATGTATTTGATAGTTTTGTCGGCTCATCTGTACAATATGTGTGGTTAACTAGAGACTTAAAATTTTTATAGTAGAAGGTATTATTTAGATACGTAAAATTGCAAAGTTTCATTATACGGAAATAAGTAGTTTCGGAGATATACTTATTTTAAAACTCCAATTTTTTATATAAATTTTACGCCATTTTGACAATTTCTGCGTTTTTTTTTCACGATTCCTGCGTTTTTTGCGTTCCGTTTACTGTAACCATTGCGGCCGGCGAGTGCCAGATGCGACTTTGCGCGTTTATTACTAACTCAACAGAAACGAAACGTATACTGTCACTCAATGTATAATGAAAATCGCTCACGCGAGTCGCAATAATAAATACCGACCTATGCTAAGCAAACTTTTTATAAAAATTGGTTAGGTTATGTTCGTATGTAGGCATTATTGAGACTCGCGTGAGCGAGTTGCATTATATACTGTCACTTAATATCAATATGAATTTGATCGCTCAATTTTCCCATACAGAAGCTATTTTACTTCATTTATGTCACATTGATATGACAGACCATATTTTTTTTCTTTAAATTTCGTCATCCTCGAATGCATTTTTAAACAGTATAAAACTTAGATTATGGCAACTAAAACTACGCTGAAACAGACGAATTTCTAGTATACGTACACCTACCGATACGCACACCTACATAAAACGTAGACCAACCGATCTACCGCCTCACACACACATGTAAAAATAACTTGGCATACATTTGAATTCGAAATTTGTACTACACGCGGCTTCTGTACATTATAATTCTATGGTATAAAAATACTTCGATTTTCCAGACCGTGAGAGCATTTTAAAAATTTTGACAGATGAATTCATAAAGAAGAAAGTAAAAAAAAATCGACGTTTACAAACAACACTGTAGATGCTTTTCGTAACATTTTGTTGCATATTTTGGAGTTAGAATGTCTTGTACGATGTCTTTCTTGTATGGTGAGTATAGACGTATTGAATTTTATATTAGTAAGAATTTTAATTTTAGTATGTTTCTATTTAGTAGGTTATGTAATGAGAAGTTAGTATCGTAGGTTAGATAATGATAAATCCTTGCAAAATTTTGGCTTCAATTAATTCCATTCATCGTCTCATATACCTACGTGTTCACTGATTTATGACAGGCATTTCTTATAACCGCAGAGGACAAGGTGATGACAAGATCGCCTTGGTGATGTACAACCTTCATTAAATGTTGGCACATGAAACATACGTATTAAATCAATATTTAAAAAAAATCTAATTACCATAGACAAGGAAAATATAATAATCTTCTACGTTATCTATGCTTACCGGAACGGAGATATGTATGTAAGTATTCCATTGACATATCATTATGAATGTCCGTTATTGAAAAAAAAATAATGTAAAAATTGGTATGTATACTTATGTACCTACCTACATTTATTTATTTTTATTAAAAGGACCACTTACATACATATTTTGTTAATTATATAGGTACTATACGCTCTTTAATCCTAATTCACCGCAGTAGGTGCCTTAAAACCAAATTCACCTATTTATCTAATCATGGCTTATCGCTTCCATCTGCTGAACGTACTACATACATTAACTATCCCCATTCAAAGAAGCTCTTCCTTTGTTACATGCCAAGCATATCTTGGAGAGACTAGATATTTTGGGAGATATCTCTGACCAAAATACCTGATCCCTCTCCTTTTCCTTCCTTCCCTTCGCTACGTAATATTTATCCCTAAACACCTGATCTCGATTTCCTCTTCTTGTTCCTTCTCAATCCTTTTTTGTTATGACGTTTTTTTATTTTTATTTATCTTGGTGTTATGTTTTTTCTTTGTTCTTTTGTATCTTTCATTTTTTATTGATGTACATGTATAATTCTGTCACTTTGTAATCTGGTTGGTTGGAAGAAATTGCCTAGTGGCAATAAGCCCGCCAGTGTGCGTTATATTTGTCTAAATTATGTACAAAAAGTTAAAAAATAAATGCTATTCGGGAACACCGGGACGGAGAACCGAAAAAATGGTGACAATTCCGCTCAAAAAGTGGTGACAATCCCGTTCAAAATATGGTGACAATCCCATTCAAAAAATGGTGACAATCCCGTTCAAAAAATGGTGACAATCCCGTTCAAAAAATGGTGACAATCCCGTTCAAAAAATAATGACAATCCAGTTAAAAAAATGGTGACAATCCCGTTCAAAAAATGGTGACAATCCCGTTCAAAACGGGATTGATGGTCACGCTAAATATTGCCTATTGCATAGTAGAGTATAAATTATTGTTTCTATTAATTTCACATTTTCTCAGAAATAGTTGAATGTCAAACACAGTTTTGCTGTACACAACAATATAAAACAAGGTTAGGTTATGTTAGGTTGTAAATTATTTATTCTCAATAATAAATAGGTATCAAGTCGGATAAACTTGACAACGTCGCATTTAAGAGGGTCTATACAGTGTTATACATAGGTATATAAAAATGGTTAAAATATTTTAAGGTTGAACATGGATCAAGAGTTGAACAGTGATTCAACTCAAATGTCAAATTGAACCGGCGACATTTCACATTATTTTATTAATTTATTTTTTTTTATTTTTATTTGTAACATAAGAAATAATATACAAGGTACATATCAAAGTTTAACAATACAATATTTTTACAAAAAAAGATACTTAAGGACTAGATGCGGAATGTAAACTGCTTCACTATCTTAAAAACCTGTTCTGAAGCAGCTTATAATTATATAGGTATGTATATTGTTTAGGTGTGCGTGTGTGTTATTGTATGTTAACGTAGAGTTGTTTATTTATCACTGTCTTGTCTGTTTCTTTTACCCACTTCTTTAATCCACATTTAAAGCTGTTTATATTTGTAGTTTTCTTCAATTCAATTGGAAGCAAATTGAAAATTTTTATTCCAAGGAAATGAAAATTTCTTTGTCCATAAGTCGACTTGGTTCTCTGTATCTGTATATTTGCTTGTCTAGTCTGTCTAGTCTGACGTGTAGTTTAGGTCGATTGAAAGTCGTTAAGGTGTGAATAGATATAAGTGGAAATGTTTTTAGCATATAACTGTGGTATGTCTAGTATGTCAAGTTTTTTGAATAGTTCGGCTGAGGGTGTGCGAATAGGTACATTAAATATTATTTTCAAACTATTGGATCTATATTTGTTTTGTGTAAGTGCCACCCCACCCTATAATACCATATTCTACTATTGATTGGTAAAGTGAATAGTACATTAATTTAATGACAGATTTTGGTAAAACATTTCTGATGGAGCGAAAAATGAAATTAATTTTTTTTTAATTTCATGCTTAAAATTGAGATATGGGGTTTCCATTTTCAACATTGGTCAATTGTTATTCCCAAGTATTTCGTTTGCCTAGTTTTTTTTATTTCAGTACATATACAGTTACTTTGTTGATCAATTTCTCAACGGGTATCATGTAGAAAGTGCACACTGTGAGTTTCGTCGTGATGTGTTTGTATGTATGGCGTACGGTATTATCCTTTTTGTGTCCTCTCTGCAGCCCAAACTATAAGTCCGATCGACTTCATATTAACATCATATGTGTAAAGTGCATAGACCTAGAGCTGATTAGTTTTCCATAGATTCCTATCAGTTAATTTCTTCTTTATATTTTCATGTGTCCAAATTTTCAAAATGCTTTCACGGTCAGGAAAATCGAAGTATTTTTATACTGTTAGAAATTTTGATACAATAAAAATACACTCATCAAAAATGCATTCAAGAATTGTCAAAATTGAAAGAAAAAATATATCGTCTGCCATAATAATGGGTATTTTAAATCAAACAAATGATTTGGTCTACATATATATTTTTTCCTGAATCCAGGACGACCGTTTCATCTTATTAGGTCCTTATCAACTTGTAAACATAGAAACTCTGCTTTTTCTTATATACCTTCTAAAATTCGGTACATTTTTGCAATTATGAATTTCATTGAGAGTTGGCCCACCACCACCCAGACTCGCTTTAGGAGATGAAGTCTCCTATTCGAGTCCACTGAATACGCCAGCAAAAGGCGCACTTAAAAAGTGTGCCGCGTATAGGTGCGTGAGGGTGACCTTTAGGTTGCTCAAGAGCAGCCCGCAGGTCACACGACACATGCATCCTTTCGGTCACCAGAAGGGCGACCTCCAATTATTGCAATTATGAATTGTTCAAAACAGTTGTATTATAGTTTATGTTGGGAATTACGTCGATGCAGGTGTTTAAGTAATGAAAAAAATATATAAAAAAGCCAGCCATCAAAAAGGAATTGTTTTTGACGTTGCTATCTCTTAGACAAAAAATCGAGTCCAACTGAACTGCGATTCTAATATTTTTATTAATAAGGTTTTTTGATTTTTTTTCTCTACAACGCGACGCATAGTTATATAGTTATGCCAAAAAAACAGAAATAGGATAATTCATAATATTTTTTCGCTTATTTAATAAAGTAATGTTTAATTTGCTTATTTTTTTTAGTGTTTATTAAACTTAAAATTAATAGTGTTTTTAAATTCATTTCACACGTTCGTTGTTTTGAGAAGTTTTATTTCAAAATAAATAATATGTATGTTTTAGTTAATATGTCCTCTTAATATACAACTAGTGCTCTTTTTGATAAATAAGTAATAAGTAAGTATTCCGATATCTGTATAATCGATACAACTGAAAACTTGAAAATGAATACGTTATACCTTACAGGGTGTCACAAAGGAACAAGGTACACCTTACAGGGTGTCACAAAGGAACAAGGTGCATCTCACAGGGTGTCACTAAGGAACAAGGTGCTTCTCACAGGGTGTCACAAAGGAACAAGGTACACCTTACAGGGTGTCACAAAGGAACAAGGTGCATCTCACAGGGTGTCACTAAGGAACAAGGTGCTTCTCACAGGGTGTCACAAAGGAACAAGGTACACCTTACAGGGTGTCACAAAGGAACAAGGTGCATCTCACAGGGTGTCACTAAGGAACAAGGTGCTTCTCACAGGGTGTCACAAAGGAACAAGGTACACCTTACAGGGTGTCACAAAGGAACAAGGTGCATCTCACAGGGTGTCACTAAGGAACAAGGTGCTTCTCACAGGGTGTCACAAAGGAACAAGGTACACCTTACAGGGTGTCACAAAGGAACAAGGTGCATCTCACGGGGTGTCACTAAGGAACAAGGTGCTTCTCACAGGGTGTCACAAAG
The DNA here is from genome assembly GCA_963576475.1 of Molanna angustata. Taxonomy (NCBI): domain Eukaryota; kingdom Metazoa; phylum Arthropoda; class Insecta; order Trichoptera; family Molannidae; genus Molanna; species Molanna angustata. The sequence continues at coordinate 426,150 of OY754990.1, forward strand.
GAACAAGGTACACCTTACAGGGTGTCACAAAGGAACAAGGTACACCTTACAGGGTGTCACAAAGGAACAAGGTGCATCTCACGGGGTGTCACTAAGGAACAAGGTGCTTCTCACAGGGTGTCACAAAGGAACAAGGTGCATCTCACAGGGTGTCACTAAGGAACAAGGTGCTTCTCACAGGGTGTCACAAAGGAACAAGGTACACCTTACAGGGTGTCACAAAGGAACAAGGTGCATCTCACGGGGTGTCACTAAGGAACAAGGTGCTTCTCACAGGGTGTCACAAAGGAACAAGGTACACCTTACAGGGTGTCACAAAGGAACAAGGTACACCTTACAGGGTGTCACAAAGAAACAAAGTATACCTTACAGGGTGTCCCAAAAGAATACGGTTTAACATACAGGATGTCGGTTTAAAAAGAGGATCCATATGTATTATATTTAGCAGTGCCATCCCAACCAATCATGCCAATTTGTAATAATTAATTGTGCCAATGTATACTATATTGTTCTAAAGTCTTTTATTGTCATTATGTTGCGAATATTTTCAAATATATTAAGAAGCTTTCTTAGTATTTTAAAAATATTTTTATTTATTACATCTTGCAATACAATACCAACCAGCCATAGACACAAAATATTTACCTACATTAGATATAATGATCGTCATCGTCTTCATTTGGTATTTAGTTGTTATTTACATAGGGGCGCGGCATGATGGGACACTCTTGCAGAATGTAGGCAAGTTTATGTACAACCTAACCTAACCGCAGACGTTGACCAACTTTCTAAAAATACCGCACGTTAAATTAATAATACCTACACAAGTACCTAATAGATTCATTATATTGACAAAAATCATTATTGCAAATTGAAGTTGCGGGGCACCGACGTACAATAGTGTTTTCAATATTTTCCCATCTATTTTGGATGTCCCTTAAAAGTAGGGTATTCGACAATGCAATATTATGACATTGTTATTACACGAGGTAGAGGGACGTATAAAAGATGCTACCATCCCGCCATGTTCCTTTGCGGGGTAGGCAGAGAGAACCGAACGTCACATTTTTCTATCCTGGCACGCATCCATCGCCTCGTCAACATTCATACACCGTCTCATACATCATGTTCGTCTATTGCTTACACTTCTAACATTTCTTTCAAAATATCGTTCACATGATCGTGCCATCCATTTCATGGGCGTCCCCGACCTCTCATTCCATTCCTTTCCGCTCTGTATATTTTCTTCATCAGGCGTTCCTCATTCATTCTCCCCATGTGGCCAAACCATCTCAATGTGTTCACTTTCATTCTAGTAATGACATCTTTCTTCATCTTACATTGTTTCCTTATGTCCTCATTTCTTACCCTGTCATACATCGTCCTATAACAGATTCTTCTTAACGATTTAACAATGGTTTGTTCTTAAAATGCAAAAAATCAACAAATTTTAGGTTTCCGATCATTTAAATCACGTATAAACCTTTTTTAACGCACGCCATAGTTATCCTTAGTAACGCGTAAGTTCATAGTGTATTGGGCGGTTTTAATATATCATGTTTTCAGTCACTAATTTTAGCGTTATAATATGTCCTCTTAAGGTGACGGGATAGGCTCCAAGGTACTTTTTGGATGCTCATTATGCTGTACTCTTAAAAGTTACGTCTTCAACAAAAACATATATTATTCTCTCAATATTTGTCTATACATTGGCCCGATACACTTTCTTTCATCTTGTGTACTTTTTTCGTAATATTTTTTTAATAATACCTGTTTTCTCAGATTTTTTATCCATAACTCAAAATTTATAAGGTTTAAAAACAATAATGTTTATTTTAAATGATTAGTATTTTATAAATCTAAACATTGGCTCGATACGTTTTCACACAATGTTCTCACTTTTTTGTTAAATCAAATAAACCATCGTATTTTATGTAACGTTCGATGCAAATACACTAACATGGGCGCACACGATTGTAATCTTTAAGGGCATTCATTCTCATACAATAGTTAACAAAGTTTGCATTGGACCTGCCTACATTGCCTTACCCTGCCCCTTAAGACCCTCGTATATCCGATTACATGAAAATTCTTCGAAACACAATTGTTCGAATGCGCAATTGTACGAATAACAATTTTTCGAAAATCAGTTATCAGAATGACAATTGTCCGAAAGCAAATTATTCGAACTTACATTTGTTGGAAAACCAATTAACCGAATTTAATATATTTTTGTGTCATTATGTTGCCTCCTTTGACATATTTGTTGCCAGTAAAATATATTCGATGAAGACTATTATTACTTGGGTACGTATGTTTGCACATCTTTAATAACTAATGTTTGACAGCGCGGGATAGCCTAGTTTGTACACCAGTTTATGTTTATCTAGTATTCACACCAATTTAGTTATTTTATTTTAATATTATAGTTACTTTTTTTAAATATATAATGCAACTGGCTCACGCCAGTCGCAATTATAACTATAAACAAACCTAACCAACCTATTTTTACCAAAGTTTTGTAGGTTTAGGTTTCAAAAATAGGTGTACATCCTAGGATATCTGACAGCGCGGTGCGTCGCCATGTTGTTTATTCCATAGATTTTTATTAAACATAATATACTATGTAGATGTAGTACTCCGTGCAAAAAGTGAGTCATTTGTTTTCGATTCATACAAAATTTGCTAACTACGACATCTAGTATATTATAATAAAAATCTATGGTTTATTCCTCTCACAATACTACCAACATGACGTCATAAAAATTCGAACAATTGTAAATTCTGATAATTGTGTGTTCGGAAAATTGTTTTTCGAAAAAATGTGATTCGAATAATTGCCATTCGTAAAATTGATTTTCGTAAAATTGAGCATTCGAATAATTGTTTTTCGAATAATTTTCCTGTCACCGTATATCCTGGGTAGGTATAAGGATGTACCCAAACATACACACTAAATTACCTTCTAATGTATGAAACACGATAAAATACTGTACTTATATCACCTAATAATATGTGATATGCAACATTTTTTCGTGAAAAAAAAGGTAAAATTTAGAGGTTTTTTTAAATAGAAAGAATACTAATTAAAATATTATAATAATACAAAACTCAGCCGATAGATTTTCATATTCTCTTTCGATTGAAGTAAAAATATACTTCACAGGTCTTGTAGCTTTTTAGTTACACAGAAATAACATCATCCATAAACTGGCAGAAACAACTTAGGGGGCTAGTGCAACAGTCTTTAGAACATCGTCACTTGCCCTTGTATATTCGGTAGCAGAGTACTGTGCTCCTGTGTATGGCTCAATAGTGCACTATACAAAACTAGTTGACACTCAACACTCCAACCTGGATGTTAATAGGTACATGGAAACTCCAACGAAGATACCTCCAGGCTTCGAGCTGCCAAGAAGGCTGTGGACCTCCCTGAATATAGGATCCGCACTGGACATGGACGCTGCAACTACCTTATGGCAAAGTTGGGCATAGGTCCATCCGCACAATGCGATTGCGACCACCCCTTTCAAACAATACAACACATATTGGAAGAATGCAGCGTCCATGCATATGAAGGCCCAAAGTCGGACATTTGCGAATTGACACCAGCATTTCGACGTGAATGTGTGATTGACATATCCTGCTGTTTTGTGTTTGATTGATGTCATTGCTGTGTTTTGTTCATTTTGACTTTAAACCTCTGGAGTGGCGCCCCCCAATACCTACTGAATACCCTCGACTCTGTCCAAAGGCGTGCTATCTGATGATCCATCACTGACTGATGGATTGCAATCACTAGAAAACAGAAGCAGAGTCGGTATTTTAAGTTTATTCTATAGATACTACCACGGGAATTGTTCAGAAGAACTTGCATCTTTGGTCCCTCCTCCACCCACTCGCAACAGAGTCACTCGCTTCACTCAATCGCAGCACCCATTCACAGTGGACCTTCAACATATACGAACAAGTCGCTTCTCGAACTCCTTTATTAATACAGCAGCCCGACTGTGGAACGATCTTCGAATTCTGTGTTTCCACCTTCGTACAACCCGGGTCTTTTTAAAATCCGAATTAATAAACTCTTTTCTAGATTGCAAACCCCTCCCGACGCTACGTAGTGCGCTTCTTCGGAAGAGTAAAATGGACCCAAATCCTAATAGCTGGCGTCCCCTACGTAGACATGTTAAAAAAAACATTTGAGTCACTAGTACCATACGATAAATAAATAGTTACACACAATAAAAAAAAAAGGTTTTACTAAAACTAATTTGACAAGAAAAGTATTAAACAAATTCAAATTTCATAGAATAAAGATGTATATACAAACTGTTCTCTATTTCAAAGACGTATCTTTTGAGGGTATTAGGGAAATTATTTTCAAAATATACTATATAGCCTACTATAGCCTCTTGAGCATTTTCATCTCGGCTGTTTGCTCTGACCGAACTTCGCCAGGTCTCGCTACCATATATCAGCACCGGTCTGATCATTGTTTTGTAGACATGGCCTTTCATTCTCACTGTCACAGATTATGTCAGCTCAGTTTAAGAGCTAAACTCAAGTTATACAAAAATATAGCGTATTACAGTGTCCGTTTAGGCCTAATCTTCCCTCAAATACGTCACTAAAACGACAAATATTTAACTCAACGTTTCTGGCGGATTGAGTACTTAACGGTGAGTCAACTGACATTTGCTAGGCAACGTGTGTAGTTTCAGTGTTCTATCACTAGAGGCGTTAGTTGTATCGACGGTGGCGCCACACAACAAAACAAACTGACAGCCATATTGAAACCAACATGGGCATTTAAAAGCATTATTTTGATGAAAAAAATTAAATTTACCATGTTGGATAGTAAAACAATAGTATTTCAAGTGGTACCGTCCCGTTTTGTTGTTGGTATAATTTTAGGTTATTTAAAATTTGCCAGATAATAACCACAGAAAAAGTAAAATATGTCTATAATTGAAGATTTAGTAATTGACATGTCATATTGCACTGCAATACGGAAATGGATTCAATCTCCCCTTAACATTAATCTTGAGTTTAACAAACTCAAAGGGCCAATTGTAATATCGGGCCATAATGTTCTTTGCAATGAGCCGAATTAGTTTAAGCGTATCGGGAATTTCGTTAAAGAATATATTTACTGACAACGTCCATATGCATTTGTCGTCATGTCTTGTTGATTAATTAAAAACATTACATAAACGTGTGCAATAAAATTATATACATGCGACATATAGGTACAATATATGTAATTAGATACAATGCGTAAATTTAATTACACATTATAAATATGCCACTGCTGTGAAAGCAGAACGAAACTAAATGAAATTATAATTGAAATAATTGTTTTATAGCATAAAAGTAAAACTGAACTGACGTTCTGTTAAATATAGTACCTATGTATGATAGACCATAGAGAAAGTACAACTTGTAGGATTGACACCACCCTTTTCTTTAAATTTACGATGACTATATTATAATGGTCTTGATGTGCCTCTCCGGAGGTTGACGACCATCAAGTTTGGGCTAAATATGATAATTTTTATTTTATTTCATTTGGAAACACAACAGTTTTTTTTTTACAAAATACATAATATTTGAAGTTATACAATTGAATACAAATAAAAAGCCATTATAATTGTTATGAATCAAAATTAGAATTTTAAACTCCGCAGTATGAATCCAAGTATTATTAAATAATTTGAATATATGTAGATACCTTTATTCAAATAATTTGAATAAAGAAGTAAATTTAATAAATCACAAAAAAACAAAAGTTTTTCTAATGAAGAAAATTCTGACAGATCATGGCTTGTTTTTTGGCTTGGCTCTGCAGCTGTCAGATTCGAATTGTAAAATATGTATTTTTCCGGTATACAAATAGCGCAACTTTATAAGTGTCTGATGATTGAAGCCTGATGTAGGTATTTTCATTTTTCTTCGCTCCTGGTTTTGCCTTATTGGCCAATGGCACTCTTATGTATTTGTGGGAATCGTCGAGTGACCGAAGGTGTTGCTGGTAATCCTAGCCAGCCTGACGAGACTTGGTGAGTCGAAACGTCAAAGACACATATTTCCTGTAGTATGGAAAATTGTTATAAGATATTTTTTTTGTGATAATATTGTGAAATTACTATTTGCAATTGTTTGATTGATCAATGATACCTTCTGATATTTGAATAAAGATTAAATAACATGAGATCGGCATGACGGAGGGATCCAAGGACATCACGGCCAATTAATCAATTAACAAATTATTTAAATTCCCTGAAGGGCTTGAGTTCAGGCAAGAGAACTTACCTGATATCTGTGCCAAAGATGCTGATGGCGTGTTACATAATGTTTCGCTAAAAGTATTTATTTGTTCATAGAATCTCTCACTTTACAGAACAAACCTATTTATCTAATCACGGCCTATCGCTTCGATCTGCTGAACGTACTACATTAACTATCCCAATTCACAACACTGAATTTTTCAACTCAACCTTTGAAGTATGTTCAGCAAGACTCTGGAATAATTTGAGTCCTGATATAAATAACTTCGTCAAACTCGCTTTCGATTTTCAAGAAAAGACTAAAGCAGGGATATCTCTCCTATAATACCTGATCCCTCTCCTTTTCCTTCCTTTCCTTTGCTACGTAATATTTATCTCTAAACAACCGATTTCGATTTCCTTTTCTTGTTCCTTCCCAATCCCTTTTTTGTTGGTACATGATGTTTATTTATTTATTTTGGTGTTATGTATATTTTCTCTGTTCTTTTGAAGCTTTCATTTTTTGTTGATGCACAATTAAAATTCTGTCACTCTGTAATCTGGTTGGTTGGAAGAATTTGCCTAATGGCAATAAGCCCGCCAGTGTGCATTATATTTGTTTATATAATGTACAAAAAGTTATATAAATAAATAAACAAAATTTATATGAGAATAGCCTTGAGAAGCTGGTTGTCGTGGGTGGGGTTGAAGGTAGGAGGGGAAGATGGAAATGCCCCAAAAGATGGACGGACCAGATTAGGACTGCCTCTGGTGGATCAGTGGTTGAAGCAGCAATAAGGACGGGAGAAATGGAAGACAAAAATACACAACACTGAAAAAAAGGTATTTTAAGGGGGGGACTGCTGCCAACGTACCTATTTTTCAATTTGATATACCATTAAATTTAAAGATATAACTTTGTATTAACCACGTTTTTTGGTTGAAACGATGCGACCGGTTTCGGAACTAACCGTTCCCTCATCAGGCTAACTTTCAACTGAAACAGAATGTGACGACGTGCTTACAAGAAATCTATGGGGGCGAAGGTAGAGGTAGGGTGGGGGTACTTAGGGTTGGGTCTTGTGCAGGGTGGGTCCGATTGGCTGAAGGATTAGAAGTAAAAGGAAACATATTTAATAATGGACTGAAAGATAAATTTAACTGATTGTTTATTATGTTCTGTTTTGAATTAATACACTTTTTAATTTCTAGCGACTCTAAATTATCAAGACGGAGACCTGCTTTGTTGACGTGTAAAATTTTTGTTCCCGATTGCATATTAAATTGATAATCATTAAGTACTAAGTGTTCTGCGAATTCTGAAAAATTATCATTGTTTATACATCTAATATGTTCTTTTACTCTATACCATCATTATTTATTATCAAATCGTTTTGAAAACAAATAATTTAGATAGTTTGGATATTAGTAAACAAAAATATACCTTAACTTTTTGATAATGTTTTGTATAAATTCTTGTAGAAAAATAATGGCATATCCCTATTTTCAACGTTTATCATATATTTTTAATAAACTATATGGCGTAGAGTAATACATTTTTTTTAAATTAAAGAAGACAAAAATATCTAGAAAAATATGATGTGACGTTGCATTAATGCTTCAGGTTCAGTAAATAAACCTAAAAAACATTTATTTTCCAATCAGCGCCATTGCGTAATAAAAGTTTTTTTGGTTTATTTACTTAACCTGATGCGTAAATGCAACGTCATATCATATTTTTCCAGGTATTTTGTTCTTCTTTAATTTATAAAAAAAAATATTGCTCTATACCATATATTTTTTTAGAAATTTAAGATAAATGTCTAAAATCGGGGTAGGTATGCTTATTATTTTCCTACAAGAATATATACAGAACATAATCAAAAAGTTAAGGTACCATACCATACCATCACGCCATTTCCCTATTTGGGGTAGGCAGAGAGAACCGAACGCCAGACTCTTCTCTCTTGACATACATTCCTCGCTTCATTCACGTCCATACATCGTCTCATACACGCTCTTCTATTATTCTTACTTCTAACATCTCCATCTTTCAAAATCCCATTTATGTGATCGTGCCAACTCTTTCTTGGCCGACCTCTACTTTTCATTCCTCTTTTATCAGCCTTGTATACTTTTTTTGTCAGACGGTCATCACTCATTCTTTCTATGTGGCAGAACCACCTTAGGGAATTTATTTTCATCTTACTTACGATATTTCTTTCAATCATACATTCTCGTTTAATATCCTCATTTCTTATTCTATCATACATCGTTTTACCACACATTCGTCTTAGTGACCTCATTTCAACCGCGTTAATTCTACTTTCATGCGTCTTCTGCCATGTCCATGTCTCACTAGCATACATTAGAGTCGGTGCTCGAGTCGGCGGTCGAGTTAAGGTATATTTCTCTTTATTAATATCCAAACTAACTAGGTTATTTTTTTCAAAATGATTCGTTTAGTAATAATGATGGTATATCAAATTGAAAAAAAAAGGTACGTTGGCAGCAGTCACCCTCTAAATATTAGCCGAACTATAGTGACTACAAAACGATACGTTTTGTGCTACTTAATATTTTTTGCGCCTAACCAAACGTACAGTCATAAATGGATTAACTCATGTTACTGATAACAAAGCCAAAGGAGAGATCTCTAATATCTCGAGGATGAGATTGGGTCATTACTCAATTGCTTCTCATCTATATAAAATAAATATAAAAGAAACGGTGCCACTATTTTTACGACCGGAATTGGCGGGAAAAGCGTTTTCCCGCCAAAAAGTGTCTATTTACACGACAAATTTTCTGACGTCGTCTATGTTTTTAGGTCATTTACAACCATAGAAAGCGCAGATAAATCAAAATACAAAAATATTTACCTTTGTCATTTTTTCAATGGTCATAAAAATGCATCATGGAAACCAACTTGAAGAAAAAATAAATAATATTGGCATCTTATTACATTTACTTAATTTTATAAATCATTTTGTTCATCGAGATCTACAATTATAACAAAGTATAAACAAAGGTAAATATTTTTATAACTTGATTTATCTGCGTTTTCTGTGGTTATTTTTGGTTTTCGTCTATGGTTGAGCCGTGTAAATAGTCGTAGCCTAAAAGAAAATCCTTCATGTGCATGCGGGGCAGAATTGGAAACACTCGATCATGTGTTCTTTTAATGTCCGAAGCACTACGAATATGACACCTATCCCAACTTAAAAGTCCCTCTACCAGTAAACATAGGCGCGATTATCGTTATTTTTTAGCTATCCATAACGCCTTAAAATCCATAATATCCTCAAAATCCATACAATTATCGAAAACGCGATTCTCATTTCAAATTGTAATGATAGTGAAAGGGATACTATCGCTCGCAGGTATCCATACCGCAGCGCTCGCATTTGAGGTGTCACTAGCGCTTAGCGCTATCCATAACATCGATCTGTCACTTCACTGACATTTCAATCATTTACACACGTTCATAATTTCAAATACTTATAAAAATAATACATCCTACACTATAATATTCAGTAAAATCCTAGAGTAAACTCGTATTTTGAAGGGAGTTGTAACTAACGTTATAAAAATAACGATGCATCTAATGATAAATAAGGGAAAAAATCACTGTAAAAATGAACAATAATAATAAAAATATACTCAAAAACAACATCAAACGGCGTGTTGCAGCAGAAGTCGAACGGAGCAAGCAGCAAACTGACCCTAGACATCCAATGTATGGCTCACAGCCGCATCAGTGCAGACTCAAGTCCAGAAGAAGCTTCCTGGAGATGACCGCCCCTATAGTTGGCCTCCCCGAGGCCCGAAGGCTGTCACTGTGGCGTGATAGTGTCGAACGCACTCAGCTACCACCCGCGGAGGACGTGTCAGTGGGACACAACCTGCCTTATCCAACATGGAGAGCGCTCAATAGGCTCAGAACGGGTGTCTCCTGCTGTTACAGTGACCTCAAGAAATGGGGATACAGAGAGGAAGACATCTGCGAGTGTGGCGCCAGACAGGACAACGTGCACCTACTGTCATGTCCCATGCCATGATAGGAGCGACATGCACGCACCAAGACACAGTACATAGATAGCAAACACTAGTGGAATCCGAGTGATTGGATATTGGGGGCTACGAATATGATGGTGTTCCGGACACGGAAAGTAAGTAAGTAATAATAAAAATGCAAAAACAACAATTATTTATATAAATTATTTATTTCTTTAAAATTACATGGGTTTATATCACTTGAAAAAAGAAGAAAGATATCCGATGTCTATCTGCTTTATAAAATACTTAATAACCTTGTAGACAGCTCTTACCTACTCCAAAAAATTTCTTTCAACTGCCCCATGAAAACAACACGCCAAAATCACCTTTTCTATACACCATACTGCAGAACAAATTACGCACAGAATAATTATGTCAACAGATGCTTAAATTATTACAATAGTCTTGACCCCCAACCTGATATATTTAACTCCACACAGACATCGATGAAACGCCAATTACGCGCAGTTATTGGTAATATTACTGGTTAAAAATCAAACCTACTTTCCTTAAACATTCATCCCTTCCTTATCAACGCTTTCCTATATCCATTACCCTTCCCTTTCCCCCACATACACTCACCATCTTACAATACTAGACTACCCAACATTAATAATGTATAATAATTTAAATATGTGAAACATTATAATTGGCTATTTATTTTGTATTCTCATTTGAAATTAAGTATTATAAATGTATAGCTGTTAAGTTTCCAAACAAATGAAAAATAAAAAAAATAAAAATAAAATAAATAAAATAAAGGCAAAGTACCTAGTTAAGATGAATAGAAAGAATGTAAAACCAATTAGAATATATTCAATGTCTTCAAATACCTAATACTTATTTAAAATAAATCCTTTATCACATGGATTTACTATCCATAGAATCCTTACATCATTCTGTATGGACACCTATCACTCACACGAGAACAAGAATCGCATTTATTGGCATAGCATTCTTTCGCAAGCGCTAGTAGCCATAATTTCCTAGACATAACAACAGTAAGGTAAGGCGCGCATGGAAGCTTAAATTAATCGGCCGATTAATTTATCGGCCGATCGGTTCTAACGCGCATGTAAGCTTATAGAATCGTACGATTGGTAATAACACGGCGGTCAACATTCATATATTTAAAATACAATATGTATATTCATAAGTTTTAAAATATGATTAGAAATATGGAATTTTTTGAAGTAGCATGTGTTTGTGCTCTTGTCCTCAAAATGCGTAAAAAGAAACGTCAAAAAAATCACTGGGTTTATCCGCTTATAAGTGTATATTACCGAAAGGACAATTTGTCCTGTCGTACGAAGATTTTTTAAGTACACCAACCAGTTATTAAAATTTCGCTAATCTCCAACCACAATTTTTGCTTAATTTGGCGGTCACTATATTTTTTAAATTTTTAATCATACTATGAAGGACGTGCTTCAACTAATGTAATTAATTGTTCGGAATCAATATTTATTTTATACATATTTTCTGCCATTTTTTTTTTTTTTTTTTTTTATTTATTAATTTCCATAATACAATATAAAGTAAAATATAAAACATTGTTCATGAAATATATAAATGGAATTTATTATCTCACTAGGCAAAGCCTGTTCTGAGGTAATACTAGGCAATAAGTAAGCATAAATTTCAGCTACGTGAATTCTTAATATCTAAGGCACAAAAAAATATAAAAAATACAAATAATAAAGTACAAAAGTACACATTTTAAGTCATAAAAAAAAATATAAAAAAGTAAATATAAAATACAATTGTAGGTACATGAAAAAAATTATTAGGTGTCTTTGTGTTTTTGTTAATGTGGGGGTGTGTTTGCGTGTGTGGATATGTGTAAAAGGGTGTATGAAAAAGATTTTGATTGTAAATTATATTAAAATTATCTTAGGACAAACGTCAAGTCTCTCTCTGACTCTTCCCTGCCTCTCCGAATCAACCAATCAGTAACCAGCTTTCCAAAATTATGCCCACTCGGCTGTACTAAGTCCAAGATATCAGACATAACCATATTATATATTCTGGGTGCTAAAAATGTGTAGTGTCTCTGGGCAAAAGTAGTCTGTGTATGAGTCGGTTGCAGCAAATGTCTATTTCTTGTATTAAAAGTAAGGGTGTATTGTGGTTTATATATTGCTGGGTTTTTATGTAGTTGGATGACTATTGTTCTAATATAGAGTTGTCTAACATCAAGGACCTTGAATTCCGAAAAAAGCTGATTTGATGGATATCTGAAAGGTTTTCGACAAATGACCCGGAGTAGTGATTTTTGCGCGGTTGAGATGGGAAATAGGTTGGTCTTAGCTAAACCACCCCAACCTATAATCCCATAAGAGACTGACGTTTGTCCAAGAGCATAATACAACACTTTTAACGTATTTAGGTCGAAAATTTCTCTTATATTTCTAAAAACATATATCAGTTGGCGAATTTTTTTCGCAGTTATCTCCACATGTGTTGTCCATCGAAGATTTCTGTCAATTGTTATGCCAAGATATTTATAACTACTAACTCTAAGTAGTTTGGGGCAGGAGCAGTTTAGAGGCAAATCACAGTTATTATGGATAGTAATAGATGAAGAGGACTCCTCAGGTTGTTGTCGATTATCTATGCTAAATGTCATATATTTGGTTTTTCCGATATTTAATGTCAGTAAATTATTATCTAGCCATTTTTTTACGATGATCATTCCCTGCTCAGCAATAGAATGCGTTTGAGCCCAATTGTGAGAACTAAACAATAACACCGTATCATCAGCAAAAGAAATTATGGAACCACCAATATCCAATTTATTCATATCATTTATAAAAAGGAGAAACAGCGTTGGTCCCAATACACTTCCTTGAGGTACCCCATATTCAATTGGAGAGAATGAACTAATTACGCCACCCAATCTGACCGCCTGCATTCTGTTTCTTAAATATGACTGGAACCATTTTATAGTCAACTCATTACTGGTTATTTTCCTAATTTTTTGAATTAATATTTTATGTGAGACAGAATCGAATGCTTTGGCAAGATCTAGATAAATACCAATACATTTATTTTTTGCATCCAGTGACTTTGTTATAAATTCTGTAACGTTTAAAATAGCATCGTTGACTCCCAAACCAGGCCGAAATCCAAATTGTTGCGCAGTAAGTAATTTGTTGTGATTTAAGAAATGTATTAGTTGTATGTTGATAGCTTTTTCATATATTTTCGACAATGTATTTAAAAGTGCTATAGGTCGATAATTTCGTGGATCTATAGGATTACCATCCTTAAATATTGGAACAATATACGCCTTTTTTAGATGCTCAGGAAATGTGCCCACAGCAATACTTAGGTTTATAACGTGCGTTAGTGGAGTAAGTATGTTATCTTTTGCAATTTTAAGTATTTTTGTAGATATACCATCGGGTCCTTGCGCACATTCTGTTCGAAGTGATTTTAGGATACTTAAAATATCATTTTTAGTCACTGATCTAATATTAAATGAGTTGTTACTGGGAGAAGATGTTTCTTGTTGGATAACTAACTCAGATTCTGTTTTATTTATATTGTTTAAGATAGTTTCTGTTAATTTTTTTCCGACATTTGCGAAATATTTATTGAGGTTGTTTGCAATTGAATTTTGATCCTCAATTATGTCGTTACCAATTTTCAATGTCTTAATGCATGTTTCCTTCTGATTATGGTTTAGATTTTCTTTCATTATCTTCCAGACGGTTTTACTATTATAATTGTCTTGTTCCATTTTGTTTTTATAGTAGAGTGCCTTGGCCAGTTTTATTGCCTTGTGACACGTATTCCGATATTTCTTATAGTAATTTAAAAGGTTTATATTAAGGGGAAATTTCAATACCTGTTTGTGTAGCCTGTCTCTCTTGTGAATACTTTGTACAAGAGCATTCGATATCCATGGTTTAATTTTTTTTTTGGAATGTGTTATTAATTTCCACGTGGTACTTGCGTTGATATGATCTTGTAACGTTGATTGCTAGTAACACTGTAATGCTAGTTCAGGGTCAGTTTTATTTAGTGTATTTGCCCAATTTTCTTGTTTTAGAGATTCTAATAATATATCATAATTTGTACTTTTAATTGATTTATTTTTTGAAGTTTGACATATCATTTTATCATCAATCTGTACTATAGTTGCATAATGATCTGTGAAAGAGCTTTGTATTATTGCTGCCTTGATTTGGGCTTTCGTTCTTACAAATATATGATCAATGCATGTTGATGTTGTGGTTGTTTCTCTAGTAGGCTTATTTATAGTTGAGATGAAGCCATGCTCATAAAGGAGACAAGTATATTCCTCAACATGACTGTTTCTCTCTAGTATATTTATATTAAAATCTCCTGCAATTACATCATATTTACATTTCGTTTGACAACACTGACAACGTACTTCTCGATCTACTGCGCTTGGACGATTAAATTATCGGTGAACAAGCGCCATGCGCGCTCTCTCATACAACGGGATTGGTTACAAAAATTTTTTTGTGTCTCGTCACTGATTTTTAAATCGGCAGATTCTGTTAGCTTTCATGCGCGCTCTTACATGTAATTCGTATGTTGTAGCTCACCGATAATTAATCGGCCGATGAAATTAGCTTCCATGCGCGCTCTTACATGTAATTCGTATGTTGTAGCTCACCGATAATTAATCGGCCGATGAAATTAGCTTCCATGCGCGCTCTTACATGTAATTCGTATGTTGTAGCTCACCGATAATTAATCGGCCGATGAAATTAGCTTCAATGCGCGCTCTTACATGTAATTCGTATGTTGTAGCTCACCGATAATTAATCGGCCGATGAAATTAGCTTCCATGCGCGCTCTTACATGTAATTCGTATGTTGTAGCTCACCGATAATTAATCGGCCGATGAAATTAGCTTCAATGCGCGCTCTTACATGTAATTCGTATGTTGTAGCTCACCGATAATTAATCGGCCGATGAAATTAGCTTCAATGCGCGCTCTTACATGTAATTCGTATGTTGTAGCTCACCGATAATTAATCGGCCGATGAAATTAGCTTCCATGCGCGCTCTTACATATAATTAGTATGTTGTAGCCCACCGATAATTAATCGGCCGATGAAATTAGCTTCAATGCGCGCTCTTACATGTAATTCGTATGTTGTAGCTCACCGATAATTAATCGGCCGATGAAATTAGCTTCCATGCGCGCCTACCTTAAGTTATAGATTTAAACGAGAATCGCGCCTCATGTCGCATCTATTATCACTTAACTCTCTTACTATTTATTCCACAATATCTAAATTTATCTTAATCAATTGTATTAATTTGTAAGTCGTAATATTCAATAACATATTTTTTTTATTTTTTCTTCCATTTGGCACAAATCACTCTTCTAAGGGTGGGTTGCCTAATGTTAAAAAAATAAAAACAAAGGTAGCCAGTTCGGTGATCACAATTTTTTTTTCAGTGCATGATGACAAGGAGAGAGGATGGTCACGACACTGATGATCCACGTCATTCCATGATCAGAAACACTGAGGTACTACGTTGAGCCAACACCAACAGAGAATTATTCACAAATATTAAGTGTCGTACTTCGGTCTTATTCTGAGAGGTGACAAAATATACCGTACTTCAGCTTGTCGTGAAGGGGGAGATCGAAGGTCGTAAAGAGCTTGAAAGAAGGCAGGTTTCCTAGCTTCGAAACATGACCGGTATGAGAGCTTTGGATGAGCTGTTTCACACTGCCCAGAACAGGGAGGCTTTCTCTATGGTGGTCGTCGACGCCGGGGGGACCTGCCTCCCCCTAGACAACGTGTCATTTAGCTCAAGAAAAGTTAACTCAATGTATGGAAGTGACAGTTGCCAGTCACGTGACAACTGTCACTTCCATACATTGAGTTATCTTTTCTTGAGCTAAATGACATTATGTCGTAGAGAAATAAATCTTATATGTGCGTTAAGAGCGCGAATCAAAATGAATGTTCGTGATAGTTTTTTCAACGCAACAAAAAATAAACAAATTTTAGGTTTCCGATAGTAAAAAATCACATACAAAGTATTTTTAACGCACGCGATAGTTACCCTTACTAATACTTAACTTGATAGTGTATTAGGCGGTTTTAATATATCATGTTTTCTGACACTACATATATTTTATTTTTTATTTAATAAGGTTAGATACATTTTTTTTAAATAATCATAAAATTTCAAAAAGACTGAAACACTACAAAACCAAGATTGTAACACCAATTACTAAGGCTATGTTTCTCGAACAAAGATTAAAGTAATATTATAGTTAAAATACTTTGATTTCATAAAATTGTTCAAAACTTTTGGTGTTTCATTGAAAACTAATGCCGTTAAATGACGCATTTTTGAACAACTATACTATTACCGTTATTTTTGTTGAAACAATCCTGTCTAAGATAAGGTCTTACAAAAAAATGTATATATATATATATATATATATATATATATATATATATATATATATATATATATATATATATATATATATATATATATATATATATATATATATATATATATATATATATATATATATATATATATATATATATATATATATTTGTATATAAAAACAAGGAAAATTCCGCATATGAGTACAAAATGACAAAAGAGAAAAACCAAACAGAATTTCGCAGTCTCCTAATCCATAGGGAACGTAACAGACCTCTTAGCTCTTTTCATCCCCGAAGCGGCTGTCCATCGGAGGAAACAAGGAACTATTACTAAGCATATGTCATACTACTACCACTTCCATATTTCAACCTGCCCAGGGCTGTGTTCAGATTCAACGCTCGACGTCGGGCATCGAATGTACCTGAAGTTGCAGATTATGGCGTTTTTCACACCAATCTCACTCAACAATATGAACACTGCTGCATCGGTCGTTTTAAATGTCAAATGTCATTTATCATACATGTCTCTTTTTAGGTTATATTTTCATCGAAAGACAACAATTGGGCAGTGGAGTAAATAATGATCTCTGACCTTTTATTGGAAATTGTTGAATGATATTTTTACAAACCATTTTTGAAATATAAATTAGCTATAAACCACTTGTTTTTTGAGTCACTTCGCGACATGTTTCGGAAGCGCTGTCCTTCCATCGACCGGCGTCTCGACACGCCAGTCGATGGAAGGACAGCGCTTCCGAAACATGTCGCGAAGTGACTCAAAAAACAAGTGATTTATAGCTAATTTATATTTCAAAAATGGTTTATATTAACTACCACAAAATATCCACCGAATCATTAAATGATATTTTTATAAATTAACCTCTTTGTGAATGCATATTGTCATCATAAATAATGTCAACTGACATAATAGATATCACAGAAACAA
This sequence comes from Molanna angustata, assembly GCA_963576475.1. NCBI lineage: Eukaryota > Metazoa > Arthropoda > Insecta > Trichoptera > Molannidae > Molanna > Molanna angustata. Next base: position 443,825 of record OY754990.1, read on the forward strand.
ATAGAAGTCATCATTCCACAGATAAAATAGATGTCAACAGATACTATAACTGTCAGAGCGTTTATCACCCAACAATTTTACACGTACACTCGACGTTCAATCTGAACGCCACAGAGTGTCTTTCGAGCGTCTAGAGTGTCATTAAGTGCACTCGTCCTTCATTGTGAATGTAGCCCGGGACAGGGAGACTTTCTTTATGATGGTCGTCAAGGTCCGGGGGACCTGAGAAGACACGAGAAGAAGACGAAGAACTACCACTACCACCAACTTCCTTGGACGCATATTGTCTTGGAGAGGTATACCAACACATCTCGCTAAATAACCAATCGAATAGACCAGTGTACCTTTTAGCCAGCGAATATACATACAATCACGAAAGTCTGCCAACGGAGAGAGACACACACACACGGCCGTCACTGAGGTGCCATTTGGGTCAAACGCGGCGGCGAGGCGAGGCGCGGGGCTTTGGAATGTCGCTGAAGACGGGGAGGGGATACTCACACACACACACCAGAGGAGCCGGTTCTTTCAATAAGGACTGCAACATAACTGCGTTCGGCCGGCAGAACGTGTAATGTGAGACAGCTAACAGAACGGCTCCCTCTCGGAAACCATAGACACAAAAGGTGAAAAAAATTCAATTCCGTTTCTAAAATCGAAACGTAGACCCACAAAAAGTCAAAAATCATAACATTAGCCGGCCGCAAGGGTGCTGCGTTCGATTCCCAGCAGAGGGGAAATTTATTTAAATTCGTTTCGTACGCAAATTCCTCTTACCTTTCCTCTTTTACATTCAACTGCCTCACAGCATTTCTTTAAGTATAAAGGTACTAAGGCTGTGTTTCTGGAACAAAGATTAAAGTAAAAGAATAGTTAGAATACTTTGATTTCATAAAATTGTGCAATACTGTTGGTTGCTTCATTGAACTCTAATACCGTCAAACGGCACAATTTTGAACAATTTTATGAATTCTTAGTATTTTAGCTATACATTTACTGATGATACTTTTGTTGAAACAACCCAGCCTAAGTGGTTTAATGAACTCCCTTTTAGTTTTAGACTCGAAAAAAATGATGATATATTTAAAAATAAAATCAAAAAATTGTACCTACTTATTTATTTATTTTTTGTTATTTCATTATTGTTTTTTTGTAGCTTCATATTTTTAGTAGATGTACAATGTTTTGGCAAATGTAACAATACAATTTGACACAAGGTTTAATCTCAATTAAAGAGGGTTATAATGAATCATATGATGGAAATTGTATACCTTTTTAAATTGTGATTTATATGTAAACTTTGTATTGATTTGTAAAAAATAAAAAAAAAATATAGCTTCTTTGGGCTGGAAACACTGGTTAGTTGGAAGAATTGCAATACGGCAATAAACCCGCCACTTGCGCGGGGTGTAAGGAAGTGTTCATTATTATTATTATTATTATTATCAAATATACGTCGATCACTTGCATAGAAGGTGAAAGTTTTGTAGAAGTACCAGAGCGCCGCGCCGAGTGTTTTTTATTAGGACAATTATCATACAAATGCACATCGAAATTCGGCGCTTATTCGCATGCAACGTCTATGTAAAGAGACTTTTTACTCCTCACTAACCCAAGATGATATAGAGGGGAGTTATGAATTCGCAATTTTTAAGGCTATTTTTAATTGCAGATTATCAACTAGTATCATGCTGTGATTATATTCTAAAAGTTTCATCACAATGTATCTGTGTATACACGGTTGACGGTACTATGTACGGCGCGTTATTTATTTACCTTTTATCACACCATATTTATAATGACAACAATAAGTAGATTACTGCTTCCCAACTAGGATATCCTGTTCTAGGGCTAGCAATTTACAATTTGGTGATTGTTCCCGTTCCACACTAAATATGTATACATTACCTCAACAAACATATGGGCTCACACAAAATAGATTAACCAGGTCCCAATGTCCGCCATAATACCTGTCATAAATCCAATCTTACAAAAACATGTGTGTGGAGCATACTGATGTATGGCTGTGAGACATGGTGTCTTACCGAAAGAGACAGAAATAGACTAGAGGCTTTCGAGATGTGGAGTTACAGAAGAATACTGGGAATTTCCTGGAGGGACCACATCACGAATGCCGAGGTTATTAACAGAGTTAAAGAAGGGAGGCACCTACTTACAACCATCTCCGAGAGACGTCCTCGCTGGATTGGTCACATCTTGCGCCACGAGGGTCTCCTACATGACCTAATGGAGGGAATGGTTGATCCAGGTGTGCGGATCCAGTTGCCATTCATAACGCTATCTTAGTGCCAACATTGACGTATGCAAGTGAAACCTGGACATGGCAGAAGTCGCACGAAAGCAGAATAAATGCTGTTGAAATGAGATCGCTAAGAAGAATCTGCAATAGAACGATGTATGACAGGTTAAGAAATGAGAACATAAGGAAAGAATGTAAGATGAAGAAAGATATCATTAATAGAATGAAAGTGAACACACTGAGATGGTTTGGCCACATGGGTAGAATGAATGAGGAACGCCTGACGAAGAAAATATACAACGCGGATAGGAATGGATTGAGAGGCCGTGGCCGCCCAAGAAAGGGATGGCACGACCATGTGAACGATATTCTGAAAGACGGAAATGTTAGAAGCGTGTACAATAGACGAACATGTATGAGACGATGCATGAATGTTGACGAGGTGATGAATGTGTGCCAGGATAGAAAGATATGGCGTTCGGTTCTCTCTGCCTACCCCGTAAGGGACATGGCGTGATGGTATGTATGTATGTATGTATGTAAGGTGTGCGAGGACATGAACTGCGCCAGGACATGAACTGCGCCAGGACATGAACTGCGCCACATATGTATGTTGAGCTGCAGAGAATAGAGAGAAGTGGAAAGCGACATGTAGACTTCTTCTGCAAACCAATCCGCAGTATTGAGACTTTTGATGATGAAATCCAATCTCTGACGCTATGATTTTTATTACAGAGCCATAGAAAGAGAATAGTTAACTATGTATGTTGGTGTAATTAATATGAATGAATCACATGGTTCGGCCATATCAAATCAAATTATTATACTAATCGATTATAAACTATAGTATGTAGGTACTCATTCGATTATTTTCAAATTTGAATAGCCAATACTCGCTTAGAACCCATTAGATTATGAAGGATATCTGAATAGTGCTTCTCATTTTTTTTAATGTGATTATTTCAAAGTGTGACCCCAAGCTCAGGACACTTGAGATTTATTTATATATTTATTTTATTTTACAAAAGACAGGACACAGTACACGAATACAATTATCTATTAAAAGTAAATAAATAAAAATACAAATATGACATATATCTCTTACGTACTATAGGTACCTAATATCAAAGTGTGAATTAGTGTGGGTGCACGCATGAGAGAGAGTAACACTATGTATGTGTGTGTGAAAGAGATATCTAGAAAGAGTGTATGGGTGGGTGGGTGTGTATGTTATTTTTATTTTCAAATTGTTAAAAAGACACATCACTTTCATAAAATGGCATTGAAGAATTATCAAGTTTTCATAATAAAATATTTAAATCAACAACAATTTAACAAAACTCATTTCATAAAAATGCTGATAAAATTTTTTTCACACAAAATTCAAATACTTTGTTGGGTGACTTGGCAGTGAGGAGTTAAGCGTTGGCCACAACCCACTCGTTTAATGTTGGTGTTGACTTTCGTTAGAGGATGATGCGAAGAACCCTGTATCCTAATATAATGTGACTAATTACATTTAATTTTTTATAAATTCTTGTATGGCAAGTCAAGTAAATAAATTAATCCAACTGTCGATTTGTTCAGGAGAACTTTGTTCTCTTAACATATCGACAATGTATCAAGCCAGAATACGCGAGAATTGTATGGAGAGGTCTACTTTTTTCATGGATTTTCCAACTTTGAAGTCAAAAAACACCAACTTAGAGGCTTCGCAGCATATATGTTCCATACACGGATTTGCTCAGAATTCGGAGTAGAACATTTCGTGTGTCTGTGTGTGTGTGTGTGTGTCTGTGTGTCTGTGTGTCTGTGTGTCCGTCCCCCCCTTATAACTTTTGATCCGCTCAATTTACAGAGCCTAAAATTTCAGAATATATAAACAGTTACAGGCCTACAAAACTTTTATACTCGGAATTTTGAATTTTTGTTTCAGTCAGGGGTTATCAACTTTTGAATTTTTATTTTATTTTTCCATATATCTCAGAAACCATAAACGCTAGAACGCTGAAAATCGGTACAAACATAGACAAATACAAAATCTCAAATTACTTTTTTCAAAAAAATTCCAGGGTTTCTCAAACATTTTTTATTAAGAAAAATATTTTTTTTATGATAAATTTATGAGTTTAACTGCCTATATTTCCAAAACTTTTACAATTATCGAAAAAAGCCGAAACACCCCAACTAGATAATTTAATTTTCTATAAAAAATATTAACATTGTAGTAGAAGATCTCAATTTTTTTTTAACAATTTTTTTAAAAATTGAATTTAGTGACGACATCGCTTCATACATTTTGTATGGCAGTCGCCTATACACAATATGTAAGAAGACTTAATAGTTTGATACTTCATCTCCAAACATACATACATACCATCATGCTATTTGCATATTCTGGGTAGGAAAAAAGGAACTTCCTCCAAACTATCCTATCTTGACATACATACCTACATAATATATGTTGTATAGAAAACAAAATATCTGAAAATATTCAATAATTTGTATTTATGGGTTTATAGTTTGGTACATATTCTTCAACTATACATACTATCGCTATCGACAGTTGGATCTCATGTGTTACATGCAACTAGTTAATAAAAATTATAAGTTATACTATAAGTAAGAAAAAGTTAAGTTTGTCATTAGTGTATACATTTATATATTTTAATTTGTGGATTAGGCTACTCTACTAGGCTATGCCTGTCCCAGAGTAGCGTTATATAAATCAGTTCTATTATTTTAATTCGTCATAGTGTTAGTTTTTTTTGTAAGGTTTTGTGGTAGGTTGAAGTAATCCAACTGTCGATTTGTTCAGGAGAACTTTGTTCTCTTAACATATCGACAATGTATCAAGCCAGAATACGCGAGAATTGTATGGAGAGGTCTACTTTTTTCACGGCTTTTCCAACTTTGAAGTCAAAAAACACCAACTTAGAGGCTTCGCAGCATATATGTTCCATACACGGATTTACTTAGAATTCGGAGTAGAACATTTCGTGTGTCTGTGTGTGTGTGTGTGTGTCCGTCCCCCCCTTATAACTTTTGATCCGCTCAATTTACAGAGCCTAAAATTTCAGAATATATAAACAGTTACAGGCCTACAAAACTTTTATACTCGGAATTTGGAATTTTTGTTTCAGTCAGGGGTTATCAACTTTTGAATTTTTATTTTATTTTTCCCTATATCTCAGAAACCATAAAAGCTAGAACGCTGAAAATCGGTATAAACATAGACAAATACAAAATCTCAAATTAGTTTTTTCAAAAAAATTCCAGGGTTTCTCAAACATTTTTTATTAAGAAAAGTATTTTTTTTATGATAAATTTATGAGTTTAACTGCCTATATTTCCAATTTTTTTTAAAATATCGAAAAAAGCCGAAACACCCCAACTAGATAATTTAATTTTGTATAAAAAATATTAACATTGTAGCAGTACATCTCAAATTTTTTTTAACAATTTTTATAAAAATTGAATTTAGTGACGACATCGCTTCATACAATTTGTATGGTAGTCACCTATACACAATATCAAAGAAGACTTAATAGTTTGATACTTCATCTCTAAACATACAATATACATATACCATCATGCTGTTTTCATATTCCGGGTAGGAAAAAAAGACTGACCTCCATACTATCCTATCTTGACTACCTAGGTACATGTGTTGTATAGAAAACTAAATATCATAAAATAATAAATAATTTGTATTTATGGGTTTGGTACTTATTCTTCAACTATACATACTATCGCTGTCGACAGTTGGATCCCATGTGTTACATGCAACTAGTTTTATCTTAAATAACAGGTTATTGTAAATCGAATATTCTTTTTTAATTTTCCAAAATAAAAATATCATTTGACTCCCGAAAGGGAAAAAATCCAATGTTTTCGTATATCCAATAAAAAAAGAATATTCGATTTACATACACATTGATACAAGTAGGTAAAAAAGCCAAAAATAAAATAATATTTCTGGCGCAGTTCAGGGGTGACATCTATGTGTGACACCGTCATCTCATTTATAAGGATTGTTGCTTTCATTGTTTACAAATAAAAAATAATTTCTCAATAGATGGCGTTACAAAAAGGTTTCTCCGTTACTCCGTAGATGGCAATAGTAATAATGCATTATTTTCAGGTAAAATGTTACACACTATTCAAATATATAGAACTTTCAAAAAATACATCGATAAGGGAACTCAATAAGAAGGCATAATTGGTGAACGTTGCGCAAGCGCATAAAGTGATCACGTAAACCAGCCGATGACAGGTCGTAAGCCCTGTAGGTGCCTCGAGTTCGTGGTTCTTCTACAATATCTCTACTTCGTCTCTATTGAGATGTTGAAAAAATGTATGTCAATAAAAATAGTTTATTGGACATGGTGCTAGTAGGACCCATTACATCCTTCTAGCACTCAATTTTTCTTTTATTTTTTCCCGAATTGCTTATTTTGTATACATATTTTTTTGTTTCTCTTTATTATGCTATATCTGTACTTTGTTAAACCATGATGTCATGTTATTTCAATGTATGTATATCAATTATTGTGACCATAATATTGTGAACCATGTAACGATGAACCCAAGTGTTCTGTAAAGAACCTAGGGGGGATAACAATACAATAAACTGCATATAATGAGATTCCATCTGGACATCGTTAGCCTGGAAGACACTTGGACTTCATTTCATCATCTTCTTCATCATTATAATTTACAATTCCGTAGAATATAACAGATTTAAATGACAGAAAATATGAATTTCACATTAAATAAACTCTAATTAGAAAGATAGGTATATTAAAGGTAGGTACATAAATGACAAAGATGCGTGGTAGGTATACAGGTCTGCTTCTGTATATTGTTTACTAGTAAAACATGAGATCCAACTGTCGATGGCGATTGTATGTAAAGTTGAAGAATACGTAAAGTCTGATTTTTTTTAAAGTGCCAATTCTATACATAAACAAAAAAATGCATAGTATTTACGCATGTAAATGTATTAGTAGAATCGTGGTTGCTGATTGGTTTACACCATTTCCCAACAAACATCAACAAACCCGACAGTACGTATCTATCTCTCGAAGTGCGCGCACGTTTGATTTTTTATGGTGACCATGTGTTCTAAATTAAGAATTTCATTTTTTATTTCTAACTTATGTATTTTATTTTTAGTTTAATATCTATATATAATTATTATCATAAACATGTGTTATCACCATGTCTTAGTATAGAATAAGTGTCCATTATTTATTTGTATTAGTTACATAGTTATTATGTATGTATGTGTGTTTGCCTCAATGAACTATTATGTAAATATTTAGTATAATATAATTTATAATTTTGTAAAATAATATGTAGTTGTTTATTATTATAAGGATTAATTACTTCATAATGTATTATTTTTATATTCCTAATAAAAAGAATCAAATAAATATTTTGTTCAAATATTACTTTCCCAGGAGATGCCCATTAACATTTGCAGAAAATACCTAATAATGTAGACCCATTAAAGGCGCATGGTACCGGGGTTAAGTATAGGTATGAGTAGATTTGAAGGTTTTGAAGATTTATGCATGTGCAAGTTACAACCGTTTTATATCATAAAATGATAAAAAAAATCCCATAATATTTTTTTTCTTTGACACCATGGTCACCCTATGAGCTTTGGCACTTTTAAAAAAATCAGACTTTACCAAACTATAAACCCTTCAATCCAAATTATCGAGTATTTTAAGATAATTTGTTTTCTATACAAAGCATGTAGGTATGTTTGTCAATATAGGATTGTATGGAGGTCAGTCCTTTTTTCCTAACCAGAATATGAAAACAGCATGATGGTGTGTGCGTATGTTTGGAGATTAAGTATCAAAATATTGAGTCACCGTAGGCAGTATACATATTGTGCCTTACCTACATATTGTATGAAACAATGTCGTCATTAAATTCAATTTTTATAAAAATTGTTAAAAAAAGTTTGAGGTGTACTACTACTCCTCTCTACTGGGTCACAATCCTAAGATTGGTCTACACCAAACACTCGATCTTTCCACTTAACTCTATCGTCCGCCAGTCTCTTCATCTCTTTGTAACTGCTACAGCGCACGTCACCGATTATCTGGTATATATAGTTATTTCTGGGGCGACCTCTGCAGTTACCCCCATCAATCATTCCTTCGACGATGGTCAAAAGCAGGCCTGGGTGCCGGATGTTGTGGCCTATCCAAGTTGTTCTCTGTTGGGCAATTCCTTTCATAATTTGCCTTGTCTCTCCAACCCTACTTAGTACCTCGTCGTTGCTGATGTGTTCTGACCAGTGAACTTTAGCCATGCGTCTGTAGCACCACATCTCAAACGCAGACAGACGTCCCGTTTCGCGTTGGCTGATGGTCCATGTTTCACAGCCATATAGCAGTACACTCCAGACAAGAGACTTGATCAAATTTTTCCTAATTTTGATGGAAATGTTAGGGGATTCAAAAATTGTTGATCTTACTACTACAATGTTCATATAATTCCAACTGTTTTTTTCAACCGTGAAAAATATAGACCCGGCATACAAATCTCACTTATCTTGGCTTGATGCTTTGTAGATATGTTAGGAGAAAGAAATTCTCTGGAACAAATCGACAGTTGGACTATTGTGCCAGTATATGTATGTATATGTTTCCAATTGCTGTTTTTTAGGTACCTTCTGACTTTTAACTTTTTCTCTTCTTCTTCTTCGTCAGCTAGGACTATGTCCTGTAGTTCTCGGCACCTGCTCCTGGGAGGAGGACGTCCAGCTGTCCCTCCATCGTTTGGGTGGTCTTCCTGGAGGTCTGCTACCTGTAGGATGTTCATCAGCTGATATCCTCACTACTCGGTCTGAGCTTGCTCTCCCCACGTGGTCTCTCCAGAAACGTCTTCTTGTTCTACCCCATCGTACCACGTCCTCAACATCACAAATTTTCCTTATTTCGTAGCTCCTCATATGATCACGGAGGATTTGAACTCCTGCGATGAGCCGTAGAGTCTTCATCTCCGTGGTTCTAAGGAGACTTTTTGTACGTGTGGTGTCAGCTCTTGTCTCTATGGCGTATGTCATGATTGGTCTTATGCAAGTCTTGTAGATCCTGACTTTACTCTCCCTCAGCATATCCCTATTTCTCCACACAGCACTTCTCAGGCATCCAGCCACTACAGCAGCCTTGGTTGCTTGTTCATGTACTTCGTTATAGAGATCATAGACTTTTAACATGTGTGCAAATTACATTGAATAAAAAATTATGAAAAAATATGTATCAGGAAGTATTATTTATGTATCAAAGACCAATGGGTCTATAAAAAGAAAAGAAGGAGAAACCTTCTTGTGTATGCGCTTATCAAATCCCCAAAGTTTCATCGCAATCCGATAAATGATATAGGAGTGCAACGGCTACATACATAGGCACATTTATACCAACATCCATTTTTATAAATCAAGATATTGTATGGTGCAGTTGTCTAGATCTGCTATGAATGAATGAACGTATACACCTACCTACATATTATTATGTATATGTACATATATATCGTGTAATAGAAAATCGAATAGAAACTCTACGCACATAAGAAGTAGAACGGAAGAACAGACGTGCTCTTTTAGAACTCATTGCCAATAAAACGAAACAACTAAGTTTAGCAGATCATTTATTAATCGATAGAGTGACCAAATAATTATAACTAGTGATCGCACAGCAGAGGTTCAAATTTGACAGTAATTCATTAAATTATTAAATTTGAAGTCATTGGACATGATCTATCATAAAAACATACCGTCTTACTTATAAACGTAAACTATCTATAGGAATTGGGAAAAGAACGTGATAAACGAAAAAGTTTACTTATATATAAACTATGACTATCTTTATTTTTTTTAAACTTTTTGGGCTTATTGCCAAATGGCAATATCTTCCAACCAACCATATTCATTTGGTGAAGCATATTGTATTTATGATACGTTTTTACGTCTACAACATATAATAAAAATATAATTACATATAAAACAATACAATAAAGAAACGGAGGGGACAGGAGAGGGGGCGGGGGGGGGGGACAAGGATATGATAAGGAGATAAATAGAAGTGTTATGTGTAAGGAAATGATTCCTCAGATATCTTTTGAAAGCGGGAAGTGTTAATGAAACTCGAAGTTGCGATGGGATGTGATTCCAAAGATGAAGCTGCTTGTACTTGTGGAGAAAGAGGTGGTGAAAAAGGAAGTATTGTGTACTGGTAGACTCTACGACCCATCGCAGGCGTAACACTTCTTGACAGAGTAAGGAACTCGGAGATAAGAAGAATCTGTGATGTCGAAGATGTTGTGCGATGGGGAAGAACACGAAGACGATTCTGGAGAGATCATGTGGGGAGAGCGGGTTCGGATCGAGTGGTGAGGATGGCAGCGGATGGGGAGATAACAAATGGCAGACCCCCTGGAAGACCACCCAAACGATGGAAGGATAGCTGGACGTCCACTTCACAAGAGCAGGCTCCGAGAATAACAGGATACAGTCCTAACTAAAGCAGAAGAAGAAGAAGTATACTAAGCGTTCTTTCAGTATTTGAACCAAGAGGCAACCCGTGTTCAGAGACGAAGTGAAATTGATTTTGTAGATAAACTGTAGCATTAGGGTTGTTTTAAGACCTTGTATAGAAGTGTGAGGGTATGTAGGTTGTAGATATGTGGTCAAATTTTTTCAATTTAAAAATATATCGAACGCATGTATTTTGTAATCTCTCCAACTTATCTAAGAGCTCTTGATTCGTGTCTAAATAACATACTAGACGTCAAGTTAGGACGGATCGAAAGGTTGTTTAACGCTTGACTAACGCTTCATACCAAATATTTAAAAATGGCGGATCTTTCACATATTACGATCCGACGCATATTTGAAATTGACAGAAAAATTTAATCATTATAATGTTTTTTCTTGTTATTTATCATCGCAATTGTGTTTAAATTGACTCAGCGTGGCACAACGCGATATTTGTTTTCATTTTTCGATGTCAGCTATCCAACGATTATACGCATTTATCTATTTTTTGACATCTGTGAAGCCAATGCGGCCATATGAAGGCAATAAATGAGGGTGTTCGTAAACAATTCGGTGAACTAGTTGGTCATATCTTAGTATACGTTGATAAGTAAGATTTTTTTAATACCGATCTTAACTATTAGTCGTGGTTATATAGTTGCGCGTTTAGTATGCTACATATTAACGAAATCTAATAAGTAAGACCGATAGTGTATTCATCAAGGGGTATAAAGTTTTATTTTCAAATATTGTAAAGTGAAATTGTTTAAATATCATTTGTATTGTTTCATAGTAGATTATTTATTTATTTAATACACAGAGATACCAACAGAACACTGAACAACACAAACAAAAAAAACATTAAACAAAAAAATAGAATCTCCAGTGCTCCAATAACAGGTATCTCCCGCATGGCTATTGTGCATAGTTAGGTAGGTACAATCAACGTCTCCTGACCATTCAAATTATAAAAAAGACATTACTTTGCACAGTTAAAAGGAAAGTTTAAATACCTACACATATACATTATGTATTTTTCTTTAACATTTTCTGTATTTGAATTTATATTTATTTGTTGTGTAAAATAACGGCGCTTGACAGTAGTTGCGTGATGGAAATTGACAGTATTTATTTAAAAAATATACTTATTCTTCAACTATACATCGCTATCGACAGTTGGATCTCATGTGTTACATGCAACTAGTTAAGAGTAAATTCAACTAGTTAAGAGGGGAGGGAGGATGGATATGGGGTGTCAGTTAAGAATTATTAGACAGGTAAAATAGCTTTAGTTTCTTTTTGAAAAGTTGAATCGATTGAGACGTCTTTGTATCATTACTTAAGGTGTTCCATAGTCTTGCTGATTGTATGTACTTCAGCAAGACTAACAACGAAAAGAGGAACTGAGAAATTCAGTAGAATGAATGGGAATAGCTAGAGTGGTACGTTCAGCAGATCGAAGGGGCAGACCGTGATTTGACAAGAAAATAACCTTATTCTTGAGATATTGTGGTGAATTTGTGTTGTATGCCACAGCAATATTTCCTTTGTAGATAATAATGAAGTATCAAAATGCACGTCGTATTTAACGTTTTCTCGATTGAAATACGCACTTGACACATAAATTATGTCTTGCGCTATTGAATGAACACCGCTGATGATAAACAAAGTAGATATTGTGGTATGATACGTACGTTCGGATGAAAGAGGAATGCGAAGGTCACTCAGGTCGGAGAGGTCCCAAGTATGAGCCTTGAGGCATTCCGAAATACATACTGAAATATTATGGTGTGTTAGGAATGGCCGTTGCGTTGTGGGCAATATTGCGTCGTTGCTGATTTACGTACGATAAGCCATCTCCAATGAATAAGCATTACGCAACGGCTTAACGGAGATTTATTCCTATCAGTGTTACAAGATGGGACGTCATTTTTATTCCGCTGCTGAAACGTCGACCCATAAGCAAATGCCTAAAGAAGTAATGCCACAAAGGCACAGAACAGCCCCCATAGACAACGTGTCATTTAGCTCAAGAAAAGAAACAAGAAAAGATAACTCAAAGTAGGGTAGTGACAGTTGGCAGTCACGTGACTACCTAGATCTAGACCTAGATCCGCATATATTATTAAAAGCCAAAAAGCAGTTGTAAAGGTTATAAATAAAAAAACCGTACAGATATCCATCCGACCAGCTGTTTCGCGAATTTGGTGTACTTGACGTCAGACAAATATACACAAAAACAATTATTGTACTTCACTACGCTAAGCATCAACATCTGTTGATACCACTATCCCATCAACTTTCAACGAGATGCCGTAATCGTGCCCAGGACCAGAACAAAAAGTGCCCAGGACCAGAACAGAATTCGCACATAGGCACTTCTCATTTTTGGCACCCAGGCTGTTTAATACAGTTCAAGATCATAATTTTAACCTTGGTTATCCTGCACTTAAAGGGTTGTTGACGGAATGGTTGCTAAAAATGAGAAGAAAGGAAACTGAAAAGATGCTTACCTATGTCCCTACCTAGTACACATGAACATAATGTGTTTGTGTGAGTGTGTGTTGGTGTTTGTGTGCAAAACAGGCCATAATATGACAATGTCTGATATAACAAGTTTTGTTTTGTGTTTTTGTTTATTGTTTCATATATTTTTGTTTGGATACATATGAATCATGTTGCTATATAAAATACGCATTTTCATGGAAACTGTACGACATACGATGAAAATATTGTATACAGATGTATTGATGTGATTGTTAAATATTCCACCTCGGTACAGGCAAAGCCTAGTGAGGTGGATATATAATGATATGTAAAAAATGATATTGTTAATTTTTATTAATAAATAAAAAAAAATGTCACCTACATACATTGAGTTATCTTTTCTTGAGCTTAATGACACGTTGTCTAGGGGGGCAGAGAAGAAAATCTCTCTATTTTGTGTACAAAAAACAAGAGAGTTAAGGATTTTGTACAACTCTACCAACACTCAAGGTGACTTACTGAACTCATAACATACACACAACGCACTTGACATAGTAAACACACTTCAGTTTGGTCACATGGAAACAGTGAATGAAAAATGACTAACAAAGAAAGTATTTATAGAAATAACATATTTACAGAAATAACATAATAACATATTATTTTCGGTGCAGATGTCACATAACTCCACTACTAAATGAATTACACTGGTTGAAGTGTCCAGAGCGAATTGATTACAAAATTTGTTTGACAGTATATAATGCTTTGAACAACCTGGCACCAAAATATATATATATATATATATATATATATATATATATATATATATATATATATATATATATATATATATATATATATATATATATATATATATATATATATATATATATATATATATATATATATATATATATATATATATATATATATATATATATATATATATATATATATATATATATATATATATATATATATTTTTTTTTTTATATAAAAAATGAATATGTCCTTTTTAAACAAGTACATATACATCTTCCTACGTTCCCTAAAATAAGCAAATAAATGCTTGTGCTATAGGTGAACGAAATCGGTCGAGGCAGGATTCGAACTTGCGACCACTGGATTACTAGCCCAGCACGCTAACCGCTCTACCATCGACCCATCTATATACAAGAGCTGTGTCAGAGAAGAGATCTCTCTGGGAGGCATCTCACACTCAGGTCGTCTGATGGATCACAGACAGGAACAATTCCTTAAAGGAGTTGGACATAGTCAACAAAGCGGCTTACTATGTATGATGGATGCTTTAGTGTGAGTGGTCCTATTAAGTGGAATTCACTGCCTCTAGATGTCCGCAGTGCTCAAAGCAAGAGCACTTTCACTAAAGGACTAAAAACAGCTTTGTTTCAGAAATCAACACAACATTAAACTATCAGCGCCCTTGGTATGATCTCGAATCATTAAACGGCTTTATACAAATAACTTATTATTATTATTTATATACTCCTCACTACCCCAAGGTGATATATTAGGGAATTACGAATTCGCTATTATTAAGATTATCAACTAGTATACAAACACACATACATACCATCACGCCATGTCGCTCTCGGAGTAGGCAGAGAGAACCGAACGCCACTTATTTCTATCTTGACACACATTCATCGCCTTGTCGACTGGATATGCCATCCCTTCCTTGGGCGGCCCCGACCTCTCATTACATTCCTGTCCGCTCTGTATATTCTCTTCGTCAGGCGTTCCTCATTCATTCTGCCCATGTGACCAAACCATCTCAATATGTTCACTTTCATTCTATTAATAACATCTTTCTTTATCTTACATCCTTTCCTTATGTCCTCATTTCTGACCCTGTCATACAACGTCCTATTACAGATTCTTCTTAGCGATCTCATTTCAACTGCATTTATTCTGCTTTCACGCGTCTTCTGTCATGTCCAGGTTTCACTTGCACACGTCAAGGTTGGCACTAAGATAGCATTATGAATGGCAACTTGAAACTAGTACCATACTGAGATTGTATTATGAAAGTTTCATCACAATGTATATGTGTGTGTGTGTGTGTGTGTGTGTGTGTGTGTGTGTGTGTGCTATGTGCTGTGTACTATATACGGTGTGTTTATTATACTATATCGATTATAGACCAAAGTACTCATTCGATTCATATCATAAATTTTACAAATTTGTATATCTAATACTCACTTAGACCCCATTAGATTTTGAAGGATATCTGAATAGTGCTTCTCAATTTTTTTAACTGTCAAATATTTCAAAGTGACCCCAAGCTCAGGAAAATTAAAATTTAATAGTTATATTAATATTCAAATAGGTTTAAAGGCACATCACTTCCATAAAATGGCATTGAATAATAAATGATCAAGTTTTCGTAATGAAATATTTGAATCAAAAATAATTTAACAAACTCATTCCACAAAATTGATGAATATTTTTCATACAAAATTTGAAACCTACTTGGTAGCAGTGACTTGAGAGTATAACGTTGGCCACAACCTACTCGTTTTTATTGGCATATATGCTGCCATATCAAAAAACAAAATACAAGTATGTCATTTCCTTTATCACTAAACATTAAGTAATACATATATGGCTTCGTTTCATAATTGCTCCATTTAAACTCATATTTTTTAAGTTTATTATTTAAATAGTTTATGCCATTAAGGTCTCAAAATATATGTATAATAGTTTGCCAGCAAACATAAAAGAAGCCACAAGTATTGTCACCTTTCGTAGGCTAGGTGCTGAATATATAGTTAATTAATGTTCTCCATACTTATACATGTTTTTATAATTGTCATAATCTTACCATACGTATTGTTTCAAAAAAAATATATACTTTTTTTTATACTAGATGTATTAAACTTTATATATGTTTTAGCGTCTAAATAAAATTTATTATTATAATCATTGCAAAAATGTTGATCTCTGTTATGATCCTGTAATGTCCTTCACAACTCACAACGGAGCGTACTCTAGTTGTGAGGCTATATGGTTGTGTGTTTGTCTAGTTGTTTAAAGTGGTACTTGTAGAAATGTTCTGACTATTGTACATGTGTTGATAATAATATTGAAGTTTTTTGTATGTTTATATTGTATGTGATAACGTATGGGGGTAACTTTAAGTATTATTAATATTTATTTATTATTTGTGATTTCATATATTTATATATTTATTGATTTAATTATTTGTTTATTAATTAACTAACTGATTCACTTTTTATTACTTACTTACTTACTTCCGATGGTCATACAACTCCGGTAGAGCTTTAGCCTCCTGAACAATAGCTTTCCAAGCCTTCCTGTCAGCTGCAGAGGACTCCCAGTCATCACAAGCATTCAGCACGTTCAGATCTCGGGTAACATTGTCCATCAATCTCTGCCTTGGTCTTCCCAGGGCCGTCTCTTGCCCACAGGGTTATTTTGCAGGATACGTTTTGTGGCTCTTTCTTCCCTTGATCTGATAACATGTCCAATCCAAGTTAATCTTCTGGACCTGATTTCGCTGGTGATTAAAGGTTGTCCTGTCAATGCACGAATTTTCTCATTGCTTCGTGGTCTCCAGGTACCTGCCGCAATTCTTGGTCTTGGGCCTAATATTTTACGCAATATCCTGTTTTCAAACGTTAGCAGTCTTTGTTGGACCTTGAGTGTCATGCACCAGGACTCGGCACCATACAGGATTACTGGTTTAATTAGGCTATTATAGACCTGGAGTATTATAGACTCTTCGCGATATGGACTTACTTTGGAGACAGGAATGCTCCCAGTGCCGCTGCTGCTCTTGTGCCACTTTGAATTCGGGACATTATCTCGACGCTCATCTCATTGGTGTTAGTAAGAATGCTACCCAGATACGTGATCTTATCCACTTCTATCGGTAATATCGAAATCCTTCACTGGTCCTTAGGCTGGTAACTCATTTGTGTTTATAAATTGTATGTAGATATGACTGTTTGCACTCTATAAAATAAAATAAAATGAAATGTGTGTTTTTATATACCTACATAGCAATATGACGAATTCTATAAATCTGTGCCCCGTTCCACAATTGTACTTTTCAACTTTTCACTCTTCGCTTTGCGATTTGAGAATTTCGCAAAGTGCAAAGCGTTCGCGTTCCACGAAAAAAAAATGGTCAGTTTGCGGCGTCGCCAAACATTTACAAAGTCTTTTCAATTGACGCTAGCGACACCTAGTGATAACTTAGTAGTACCGAGTGTTTCGCGTGTAGCGTACACGATCATTTGACACCGTTCGTTCTTGTCTGTTCTGTGATTTCGTTGTTGTTGTTAGAAAATGAGCCGGAAAGACAATATTAAGAAAAAAGCCGTGTTGGAGATAATTAATGAAAAGAAAGGAGTTATTTTTGGAGTAATTAGCAACACTATCACTAATACAGTGAAACAACAGGTGCTTCACTGAATTATTTGCTGTTGATGAGACAATCATTTGCTTCTCTTAGTGCTTTTCTGTACCTTAAAATATGTGTAAATGTGTAGTGAAATAATCATATGAACATTGAAAAAGCGGACATAATAATCACATAAACATAGTTTAAATTACCTAAAAAAATCAGAATAAATCGTGTACTTACTCAAGACATATTCACACTGAGTGCTATTTATGCGAAAATATTCGAGGAACTGCGTGAGTAAAATATTTTCGAAATTTATCCTTTCTCTATAATTTCTTACAACCCCGTCTTCCTCATCCCTTTCTAACAATAATTTATGCAAAATTTTATAATAAATTTACTCAAAAATTCTAAACAAACAACTTCTACTTTCACAACTCGACGAATGGCAAATTTGAAATGTCAAAATATTCTTTTCAATTCATTCGCAAGGTTTGCAAAGTTTTTTATGAAAAGTAGCGATGGTGGAACAGAACGGCTTATTTGCTTTGCAATAGGCGTCTACTTTTCGCTTTGCAAATTGCAACTTTTACTTTGCGAAAAAATGTAATGGTGGAACGAAAACAAGCCGACGAATTGCAAAGTGCAAAGCGCAAAGTTGAAAAGTACGATGGTGGAACGGATACGGGTGGATACTACTTTAAGAATATCAAATATAATTTTCCCAAACATCACTTGTTAATATAAATCTCGCCTTACCGTTGGTATCACCGATAGATATTTAGGTACGTTTGTGCATACATATGAACAAAAGTTGCTGGCTATGTATGTAAATGTAGGTAGGTAGGTACACATTACAGCAAAATGGTCGATTATGGAAAAGCTACTTCAAGTTGGTTGGTAAGTATGGTGGAAATATCACGGAACGGGGTCGAAAGTGGAACAGGCCATAGGTACAAGACAAGATACATGTGGACAGATTTTACACGCTACACGTATTTCCGACTGACTTGTTGATATTTTACCTACATACATATGTAGGTAGCTAGGTACCTATTTCATTTTTATTAATTTTATTACGGAAGTTAACAGCTCGTTCACAGTTTGATAACGATACAATTATTAATCACTAGCTTTTATGTCCCGCCGTTGGCCAAGAATGTAAAATTGTGAAAGAAAAAGCAATCGTTTTTATAATATTGTCACCCAATTATTTTGCAATATCAGACTATGAAAAGTGGTTTGAAATTTGATTGAGTTTAAGTATTGTAAAATGTTCAAGTGATGGCCACAACCCATTCTTTTTTATATATTGCTATAAAGTGTGAATGAAGTATAATATTTATACAATTTCTGCTCGCATGGACTATGCGTAATGGTTTTAAATATGACTGTTTATCAACGTTGTAAAGAGATTGGTTTGGCCACAACCCTCATTTTTAAATATTATCATCGAAAACAAATTGTAATGTGTACCTATTGAAAATTTAGTAATTTTGGATATTGGGATGTGGTTCAAATTTGATTAAACAAACGTAGGTACTGAAAAGATCTAGTATTGGTCACATCCCATTCGTTTTTATATTTTTTCATCAAGTGTGCATTATATTTTTGCTCAATTTGACTGAAAGTCTTCATTAACGAAGAAGAAGAAGACTTGAACTATAGTAAATAGTTTTTAATTTGAATATAAATGTTGTGAAGAGTTCAGTAATGGCCACAACCCCCATTCTTTAAATATTAGGTGTTGAAAATTATACAAAATAGGATGATATAAATGGTTTAAATTTAATTAAACAAAAGTATTGAAAAGATTCTAGTGCAGGTTATATCGTCACATCCCATATCCCATTCATTTCATATGTATTTTCATCAATTGTGCATATCGTTAATAATATTTCTGCACAATAGACTATTAGACTTAAAACTAACCCAAAAGACTAAATAAAAAAGAGAAAAATAAGTATAAGACTATAAGAAATAGTTTGTATAAAAAACTATTCCAATGGTCTACATAAAATAAGTAAAAATACATATACCTAATAGAAGAATTAGACTATTGGAAATAGATTGTATAAAAGCTCACCCAAAGGTCTACAAAAAAGAAGAAGAAGAATATTTAGACTATTGGAAATAGTTTGTATAAATACTGACCAAAAGGTCTACATAAAAGAAAATGAATAAGACTATTGGAAATAGTTTGTATTAAAACTCTCCCAAAAGTCTGCGTACTTAAATGAAGAAGAATAATAATTAGACTAAAGGAAATAATTCTTATAAAAAAATGACCCAAATGTATACATAAAAGAAGAAGAAGATGAATTAGACAATAGGAAATAGTTTGTATAAAAACTGCCCTAAAGGTCTACATAAAATTTAGAAGAAAAAGAATTAGACTCCAGGACCCCCGTCCCTTTAATCCCTCATTACGTCCCTTCCCATCAGGCCCTTCAGTACCTTCCGTCCCTTCAGGCAGTTTTATACCTCCCGTCCCTTCAGGCCCTTTAGTGCCTCCCTTCCCTTCATTACATCCCGTCCCATCAGTCGGTTAAGAAAAGTTTAAATCCAGAAACCATCCTGGAAGAACCGCGAAGAGATGAAAGAACCTTCTTTTCCCAGGATGCTCTACTTAATAGGTAAAATGACTAAATACACGAAGAAGAAGAAAAAAGTTTAAACCCAGATACCTGCGAAGAGATGGAAGGACAGTTGGACCTTCTTCTCCCAGGATTCTCCAACTTCATAGGTAAAATGACCAAAAATACACGATGAAGAAGAAGAAGAAGAAATAAGTTTAAATCCAGATACCTGCGAAGAGATGGAAGGAAAATTGGACATTCTTCTCCCAGGTTAGTCCACCTTCAAAGGTAAAATGACCAAATAGACGATGAAGAAGAAGAAGAAAAAAGTTTAAATCCAGAAACCTGCGAAGAGATGGAAGGAAAATTGGACCTTCATCTCCCAGGATAGTTCATCTTCATAGGTAAGATGACCAAGTACACGTTGAAGAAAAAGAAGAAAAAAGTTTATATGCAGAACCCGTCCTGGAAGACCTGTGAAGAGATGGAGGGACAGTCGGACCTTCTTTTCCCAGGATACTCCCCCTTCATAGGTAAAACGACCAAATACACGAAGAAGAAGAAGAATGAGAAAAAAGTTTAAATCCAAAAACCATCCTGGGCATACGCTCGACAATTCACCAAAGTTTCATTATAATCGGACAAACGGTTGATAAATAAATAAATAAAATAATTTTCCTATAGGAAATCAGTATAGGTATATTATTTTTTAACAGATTTTTAATTATCTCAATAGAGACGAAGTTGGAATATTTATTGTAGGAGAACCGGGAAATCAAGGCACCTACAGGGCTTACGACCTGTCATCGGCTGGTTTACGTGATCACTTTATGCGCTTGCGCAACGTTCACCAATTATGCCTTTTTAATGACATCCCTATCAATTCAATTTTGAAAGTTCTATATATTGTAATACTGAAATTCTTTTCGCTTGAAAATAAGGAATTTTTACTACAGCCATCTATGGGTGAAATTATGAACAACAATCTTATTATTTTTTATTTTTCATTATTTACAAAAAACCAATTCTCTCAATAGATGGCGTTTCAACAAAATAAATAAAAAATAATAAGATTGTTGTTCATAATTTCACCCATAGATGGCTGTAGTAAAAATTCCTTATTTTCAAGCGAAAAGAATTTCAGTATTACAATATATAGAACTTTCAAAATTGAATTGATAGGGATCTCATTAAAAAGGCATAATTGGTGAACGTTGCGCAAGCGCATAAAGTGATCACGTAAACCAGCCGATGACAGGTCGTAAGCCCTGTAGGTGCCTTGATTTCCCGGTTCTCCTACAATAAATATTCCAACTTCGTCTCTATTGAGATAATTAAAAATCTGTTAAAAAATATCTTTGACTCCTGACAGGGAAAAAAAATCCAATGTTTGCGCATATGCAATAATAAAAATATTAGGTATATTATTGTTGATTTGTAAGTAAATAGTATTAGGTAGGTACCTACCTACAACAACCTTCTAAATAAATTCGATTCCTAACAAATTTTATTTGAATATCACATTCTTTCTGTAGCCATGGAAACGATTCGAACACGTAAGTAATATCGAATGGTTCGGATACATTTTTTGAATATGTAGGTACCTACATTGGTTTGTTCGATGCCATAAAAATGAAAATTGTCAGAAAAATCAAATATTATTTACAAATTATGCAATTTTATTATGCCTATATCTTTACTAATAAATAACACATTTTTACAATATATGTCTTAAAACTTGCCGTAATGTCTTGTGTTTAATTTTATTATTTCATAATTACATTTATTTCAAAGGTTTATTATTTTCAAGAACATATTCATTCGGTGGGAAAATGAAATATTGTATGAAAAGATATTAAAATGGCGGCGTTTATGTACAAAAGGCTTACTTTAAAAATAAGTTAAACATTATAATTATACCAAATATTCACCATGTTTTTCACTTAAACGCTAAGTTATACTTCAAAATATATTTTTTTTGTGTAAATACCTACTTCTAACTTTTAAACTAACAGATATTTGCGTGCAAAATGTACACTTTTTTGACAGATATGACTTGGAAAATTTTGTATGAAAAAGATAATTATTTAAATATTTTTAAAATTCAGCATTTTTATCGCATTCTTTTTAGCGTGACACTGCATCAGGTATACTGGTACATGTTCGCACTTAAATTAGATTTTTAGATGCTCTTGGTTTTTCAGAAGGCGTGAGACAAACACACACACACACACACACATACACACACACATACACTAACATTTTGATTGCTTTATTACTTTAGATTTTGAAATGCAATACTAGTTGCATGTAATAGGTACCTACCTACATGAGATCCGATAAGCGAATTAGCGGTATCTCGTATGAATAGCTGAATACTCTGTTTGGTATTTGATTTGACAAAATTACCAAATACATATTTGACTGAGTCGCTTAAATCATCATCCATCGAAAACATCTCGTATTTTAGTATTAAACCATTCGTTAGGTTCCTCGCGATCAACCTTACTTTTTGACAGTTTGCAAATGGACGCGCAAGAACCAAGTATTTAGATATCGTCGCTTTAATTCTTATTTGTTCCATAGACAATTTTTTACGAAATTGAATTATGAATGGGGCGACCTAGAGTAGACTATTACGCATCATTCCAGCCAAAAATAAATCATATTCAAATAGAATTATAGCCTACTCGTATTATTTGATTATTTAAGAAATTCCATATCCATGATTTAAATAAAATGTTCGTGCTTATTTGTTCCATATCCTGAATTTAGGCTAATTTAGCGAATTTTCGGCATCTCGTATAGATCGCTGAATACTCTGGGATTTGATTTGACAAAAATACTAAATACATATTCGACGAAGTCGCTAAAATCATCGTTCATAGAAAAAATCTCGTATTTAATCATTAAACCACTCGTAAGGTTCTTAGCGATCAACCTTACTTTTTGACAGTTCGCAAATGTTAGTTTACGCCGATGCTAAGTATTTAGATATGTCTCTGCAATGCAATGTGTCTCATACGTGAACTTGGTAGCATCCTCCAGTTAGGAAGCCACGTGATCTCCTAACTTAAGTGAGTGACTGTGCAATGAAAACATGGTTAGTATTTAGATATGTCTCTGCAATGCAATGTGTCTCATACGTGAACTTGGTAGCATCCTCCAGTTAGGAAGCCACGTGATCTCCTAACTTAAGTGAGCGACTGTGCAATGAAAACATGGTTAGTATTTAGATATGTCTCTGCAATGCAATGTGTCTCATACGTGAACTTGGTAGCATCCTCCAGTTAGGAAGCCACGTGATCTCCTAACTTAAGTGAGCGACTGTGCAATGAAAACATGGTTAGTATTTAGATATGTCTCTGCAATGCAATGTGTTATACGTGAACTTGGTAGCATCCTCCAGTTAGGAAGCCACGTGATCTCCTAACTTAAGTGAGCGACTGTGCAATGAAAACATGGTTAGTATTTAGATATGTCTCTGCAATGCAATGTGTTATACGTGAACTTGGTAGCATCCTCCAGTTAGGAAGCCACGTGATCTCCTAACTTAAGTGAGCGACTGTGCAATGAAAACATGGTTAGTATTTAGATATGTCTCTGCAATGCAATGTGTTATACGTGAACTTGGTAGCATCCTCCAGTTAGGAAGCCACGTGATCTCCTAACTTAAGTGAGCGACTGTGCAATGAAAACATGGTTAGTATTTAGATATGTCTCTGCAATGCAATGTGTTATACGTGAACTTGGTAGCATCCTCCAGTTAGGAAGCCACGTGATCTCCTAACTTAAGTGAGCGACTGTGCAATGAAAACATGGTTAGTATTTAGATATGTCTCTGCAATGCAATGTGTCTCATACGTGAACTTGGTAGCATCCTCCAGTTAGGAAGCCACGTGATCTCCTAACTTAAGTGAGCGACTGTGCAATGAAAACATGGTTAGTATTTAGATATGTCTCTGCAATGCAATGTGTCTCATACGTGAACTTGGTAGCATCCTCCAGTTAGGAAGCCACGTGATCTTCTAACTTAAGTGAGCGACTGTGCAATGAAAACATGGTTAGTATTTAGATATGTCTCTGCAATGCAATGTGTTATACGTGAACTTGGTAGCATCCTCCAGTTAGGAAGCCACGTGATCTCCTAACTTAAGTGAGCGACTGTGCAATGAAAACATGGTTAGTATTTAGATATGTCTCTGCAATGCAATGTGTTATACGTGAACTTGGTAGCATCCTCCAGTTAGGAAGCCACGTGATCTCCTAACTTAAGTGAGCGACTGTGCAATGAAAACATGGTTAGTATTTAGATATGTCTCTGCAATGCAATGTGTTATACGTGAACTTGGTAGCATCCTCCAGTTAGGAAGCCACGTGATCTCCTAACTTAAGTGAGCGACTGTGCAATGAAAACATGGTTAGTATTTAGATATGTCTCTGCAATGCAATGTGTTATACGTGAACTTGGTAGCATCCTCCAGTTAGGAAGCCACGTGATCTCCTAACTTAAGTGAGCGACTGTGCAATGAAAACATGGTTAGTATTTAGATATGTCTCTGCAATGCAATGTGTTATACGTGAACTTGGTAGCATCCTCCAGTTAGGAAGCCACGTGATCTCCTAACTTAAGTGAGCGACTGTGCAATGAAAACATGGTTAGTATTTAGATATGTCTCTGCAATGCAATGTGTCTCATACGTGAACTTGGTAGCATCCTCCAGTTAGGAAGCCACGTGATCTCCTAACTTAAGTGAGCGACTGTGCAATGAAAACATGGTTAGTATTTAGATATGTCTCTGCAATGCAATGTGTCTCATACGTGAACTTGGTAGCATCCTCCAGTTAGGAAGCCACGTGATCTTCTAACTTAAGTGAGCGACTGTGCAATGAAAACATGGTTAGTATTTAGATATGTCTCTGCAATGCAATGTGTCTCATACGTGAACTTGGTAGCATCCTCCAGTTAGGAAGCCACGTGATCTCCTAACTTAAGTGAGCGACTGTGCAATGAAAACATG
This sequence comes from Molanna angustata, assembly GCA_963576475.1. NCBI lineage: Eukaryota > Metazoa > Arthropoda > Insecta > Trichoptera > Molannidae > Molanna > Molanna angustata. Next base: position 469,125 of record OY754990.1, read on the forward strand.
GTTAGTATTTAGGTCGGACTCTGTATTCGGACCATATCCCAAAAGAAGCCACGCTTTACCAATTATTACAAAACATCAATCCTTATCTTACCTAGATGATGTGTAAAATTACGAAATGATCTTACCAAATGAATGTTTTATTACGAACTTAGATAATAATTAGAACAGTCATAGATAAAAAAAACAAACACTTGAATATAAACAAACACAAGACAATTTAAAGTGTGTTTGTTAATGATACACAATGTTCGCATTCATTATCATTCGTTCATTATCTGGTGGTTAGAAATTCCTCGGCATTAAAAAATAGATAGGTACTTATTCATACACAAATAATGCGGCGATGGTATTTAAAGATAAGTCGGAGTAACATACCTAAGTACTCATGAAGGTATAATACATACAAGTCATTTATAAACAACTTAACGATTTTCTCGATAGATGATGACATTACACAGTAAATCTTATCTTGGGAAAAACTTTTTACAAACCAGGCCGCGTATTTACCTTTACGTGTTGATTAGGAGGCAATTACTGCCTCGAATTAGGGACTAGTTTGTTGCGCTAATGCACTTAAAAACTAGTGTTGAATTCAAGGCACGTGTCCTCCAAATACACACGGTTTAACAATGTAAATTGCGTATTGATTTAGCGTTACAAGACTGTGTTAAAGGCATTTTTGTGTATGATTGTTTTCGTTTTAATATGTAGATTAATCGTTAAGTTTTTTTTTGTATGATATTGGTACTCATGAATTTTTCAATGAAATAATCACACTTTGCGTCGTAACCTTCACAGGATATAGAGCATTGAATTTTACATTGGTAATATTATCATTGTCTCCTTCGTAATTTACAATTTTAAAATTGTCCAAAATACCATCAAGTATGTCCTTTAACAGTTCCATATATTACTGATTACTACCATATAATAATCTGTGAACAAAATACAAGCAAATGTGACAGTGACAGACGAATTGCGAATGAAATGAAATGGCGCGCCAACTTCATGGCTATATAATATGTTCATATTCAATAATTAATTGCCTTGAATTCAACACGAGTTTTTAAGTGCATTAGCGCAACAAACTAGTGCCTAATTCGAGGCAGTACTTTCCCCCTAATCAACATGGAAAGGTAAATACGTCGTCTGGTAACAGTGGGCGCTGGAGGAGCATGTTGAGCGTGGCCAAGGCTCGATTTGGGCTGTGGTGCCATAAAAGAAGAAAAAGAAAACTTATTACATTTTTTTTCATTTCATACATAGTTTAAGAAAAGGTAAAAAAACTTAGACAAACTTGAAATATGTATTAGAGATAAATATAGGTAGTAAAATGTAACAGCAACGTTCCTTTGATTAACGCACAAATAGATTATTTTAATACTTCTCCATTATTATTACCATTAGAATAGTTAATGTTGGCCATTATTCAATATACCTAATTGCTGTCCTTTTAATACAATATTAATTTGTATATTCATTCCTTCACTTCAATTGTATTTTTATTATATGTATGTTCCTACATACATATTTACTTATGTACCTTAATGTCTTGAGGGTATTTATTTAATTTATCTTAGAATTGCCCCCTTCCATATCTACTATTATTATTGTTATCCTCTTTGTGAATCTATATATATGTAGATGGTCTTCATCTCATCATTATTGTTCACCATTCTGACGATGCTCAGCATAGAGCGATACCGGTGAATGGGAGTCCCGTTTGCGAAAAAAAAAATAAGTAGAACTTAAAATTTATTTATTTATTTACCTTTTATCACGCCATATTTATAATGACAACAATAAGTACCTAGATCACTGGTGCCCAACTAGGATATCCTATTCTAGGGCTAGCAGTTTACAATTTTTATTGACAATTATATGCAATTATGAACCAGGTAATTGTTCCCGTTTCACACTAAATATGCACACATTAGCCCGTATTCAGTAACTATTGTAACTAAAATAGGAACGTACTAAAATTGTAGATTTTAGATTTACGGTCTTATTTCAGCAGCGTGTTATATAATATCAACTTGGACTAAATGGAGTAGGAACGTACCTATATTGGCCGGTACGTTCTTAAAAAGTTACTGAATTAGATGTATAATGAATAATTACGAAAATTATAAAATTTTCATCATTTTCATAATTATTCAAAATACGTCTGATTCAGTAACTTTTTAAGAACGTTCCGGCCAATATAGGTAGGTACGTTCCTATTCCATTTATTCCAAGTTGATATTTTATAATACTGAAATAAGACCGTAAATCTAAAATCTACAATTTTAGTAAATTCCTATTTTAGTTACAATAGTTACTGAATAGGGGGTAATCTCAACTTTCTGCAATCACAATCATTACCTCAACAAACATATGGACTCACACAAAACAGATCAACCAGGTGCTAATGTCCGCCATAATACAATCTCTGACGCTATGATTTTTATTTCAGAACCATAGAAAGAGACTAGTTAACTATGTTGGTGTAATTAATATGAATCACATGGTTCCCAAATCAAATCAAATGTTTTTATGTGTTACTCAAAGATCATCGCTAACACAATACGGCATAGTTACAAATGTTGTTAATAATTTAAATTTTGAATATTTTTTTTAATTAAATATATTTATTTTCATAATTCTAGTTTATTTCTATTTACTGAGTGGGTAGTATGTACCTATGTATATATTGAGCTCTTGTTCTATGTAAATTCTCGGGTTTGATTCTTATCAAATTATTGTTACAATATCACTCGCATTCGCTTCAGACGGTTTTGCGATTGTGCCAAGTAAGAAAATAATTTTTAATGACATTTTTGCACTTGTTACACATCTGTTTGTGCATTCAGAGATAAATGGTAACACTATTGACGTTTGTGTAACAATTCCGCTCATTGTTGTGTGTAGGTACCTATAATATTATTATTATATAATAACGTTCGAGAAGTTACATGCAACAATAACCCACTGTGCATTATAATGTAATTGCCGTGTCGGTAATAGATAAAGTGGCAAAACTCAATTGCGAAACGAAAAAGCCCGGTCTTGTTTACAATAGTCACACCAAAACTAATTTCGGGCAACACCAAACAAATGAGTCAGTATGTCTAATTCTATGAGTTTTTAAGAATGTTTCGTCTAAAATAGGAACGTTCCTATTCCACTTACAGCCAGTTTCATAAAAAATAAAGGAGACTTAATGTCGACTTTTAAAAAAAATTGTATGTATCGATGTATCGTTTGCATTTCTATATCGATGACTTAGAAACATGGATGTATCGTTTGCATTTCTATATCGATGACTTAGAAACATGGATGTATCGTTTGCATTCCTATATCGATAACTTGGAAACATGGATGTATCGTTTGCATTCCTATATCGATGACTTGGAAACATGGATGTATCGTTTGCATTCCTATATCGATGACTTGGAAACATGGATGTATCGTTTGCATTCCTATATCGATGACTTGGAAACATGGATGTATCGTTTGCATTCCTATATCGATAACTTGGAAACATGGATGTATCGTTTGCATTCCTATATCGATGACTTGGAAACATGGATGTATCGTTTGCATTCCTATATCGATGACTTGGAAACATGGATGTATCGTTTGCATTCCTATATCGATGACTTGGAAACATGGATGTATCGTTTGCATTCCTATATCGATGACTTGGAAACATGGATGTATCGTTTGCATTTCTATATCGATAACTTGGAAACATGGATTTATCGTTTGCATTCCTATATCGATAACTTGGAAACATGGATTTATCGTTTGCATTCCTATATCGATAACTTGGAAACATGGATGTATCGTTTGCATTCCTATATCGAAGACTTGGAAACATGGATGTATCGTTTGCATTCCTATATCGATGACTTGGAAACATGGATGTATCGTTTGCATTCCTATATCGATGACTTGGAAACATGGATGTATCGTTTGCATTCCTATATCGATGACTTGGAAACATGGATGTATCGTTTGCATTCCTATATCGATGACTTGGAAACATGGATGTATCGTTTGAATTCCTATATCGATGACTTGGAAACATGGATGTATCGTTTGCATTCCTATATCGATAACTTGGAAACATGGATGTATCGTTTGCATTCATATATCGATAACTTGGAAACATGGATGTATCGTTTGCATTCTTATATCGATGACTTAGAAACATGGATGTATCGTTTGCATTTCTATATCGATGACTTAGAAACATGGATGTATCGTTGACATCCCTATTATCAATGTTATGGAATCATCGATGTATCGTTGACATCCCTATTATCGATGTATCGTTGACATCCCTATTATCGATTTATCGTTTGCATCCCAATAATAGAGTCTTACGCAAAAGTTTCCCTCGGGCAAACGATGCAGCAAAACGAATACAAATCTCCCAAGCCACGAGTGAAATGAATTACTATAATGCCTGTGTATGTATTATTGTCACGCACCGTCTTGCGAGGCAGGTAGGCCGCGATGGCTGGAGGTAGATACATTACTACCTATTACAGATTTTCGCTTAGCGTCCCACTTAATGGTCGTTGCACTCGAACTCGATAGAAAAGACAAGTAGAATATAACAATTACAACACAAACTGTACAAAAAAAATAAATGAATGAAAATGTAAAGCGTCCTATACCAAGGCCGAACAACGACGTGCGTACATACTATCGCGACGTTTCTTTATACGGGGTAGGCAGAGATACCGAACGCCTGATTCACCTATCTAATCATACATTCAGTCGGCCTTCGTGGTTCAGGTGGATGGGTAACTAACTGCTGATCCAAAGGTACCGGGTTCGATTCCCGATGGAGACACAGCTTTAAATTGTGTTTTCAGTCTGGATCTGTGAGACGATTAATATCATAAGTCTCCAGAGTGTGGCAACTTGTTATTGGGTATGTGTTATATTAATATTTGACATAGTACAGCTGTTAGTTGCCCGAGAAGAAATTAAAAAATAAAATAAAATAAAATAAAATAAAATAAAAATAATAAAATAAATATGGATCGATGGCAGAGCAGTTTACGCGCTGGGATAGCAATCCAGTGGTCGCGAGCTCGAATCCTGCCACGACCGATATCGTTCACCTATAGCACAAGCATTTATTTGCTTATTTTAGGGAACGTAGAAAGATGTACCTATATGTACTTGTTTAACAAGGACATATTCATTTTTTGATGAATATGTCCTTGTTATATGAAGGCCGCATATGAAGGCCCTTCTCTATAGATGGCGTTACAAAAAGCTTTTCCGTTACTGCATAGATGTCAATTGATAGTATAGTTCCGTATTTTCAAGTGAAATTTCACACTATTCAAATATATAGAACTTCCAAAAATTACATTGATAAGGGAACTCAAAAAGAAGGCATAATTGGTGAACGTTGCGCAAGCACATAGAGTGATGACGTGAACTAGCCAATGACAGGTCGTAAGCCCTGTAGGTGCCTCGAGTTCCTGGTTCTTCTACAATATCCCAACTTCGTATCTATTGAGATGTTAAATAAAAAAAAAATGCTTGTCAATAAAAATATCATTTGACTCCCGAAAGGGGAAAAAAATACAATGTTTGCGTACCTATATGCAATTAAAAAAATATTCGAATAATATAACAAACTCATTTCGTGAAACTGCTGAAATTTTTCCATACAAAATTTGAACACGTTGTGGAGTGACATGGTAGTGAGGATTGTAGTGTTGGCCACAACCCACTCGTTGTACATCATGCAACACTAAATGAACTCTGATCCCAAGTCACTAAAGTATTAAATCATTAATTTTGTTGCACGTTTCCCGTAAAATAAATTATTTCTTTTAATAATAATTACAAACAATATCCATATTAGGTATGTATAATATGTAATGTTTCTCACAGTATTACGCATTACCGCCATGTCTGGGACTGCAATAGGCGAGATATAGTGATGGTCGAAATCACATTTGGTCATAGAATACAAGACCGCCAAGAATATCGCAAGACTTTTAAAAACGATGTCTATAATTAAAAGTAAACAACTTTTTTATTCTACGTGAAATTTATTACGTGCGATAGGCATATTTCACCTTGTATCTACTAGATTGTTGGTGTTCGAAAGGAAAATACTTGGCAAAATATTTGGCCCTACCTGTGAAGGAGGATCTTGGAGGATCCGGTTTAACCATGAACTAGAAATAATGTATGGCGAACCAAACGTTGTCTAATACATCAAAATTCATCGTTTACGTTGGCTTGGACACGTTTGTAGAATGGAGGATACCCGGGTCCCAAAGAAAGTATTGGACACCTGTCCTGAAGAAAGAAGAAGCAGAGAAACCACGATTTTTTGTGTTCTTTGAACCTTTCTGTAATATTTTTTTTTTATTATTATTTATTATACAATTTTTTTTTTAACATGTCTACGTAGGGGACGCCAGCTATTAGGATTTGGGTCCATTTTACTCTTCCATAGAAGCGCACTACGTAGCGTTGGGAGGGGTTTGCAATCTAGAAAAGAGTTTATTAATTCGGATTTTAAAAAGACCCGGGTTGTACGAAGATGGAAACACAGAGTTCGGAAGATCGTTCCACAGTCGGGCTGCTGTATTAATAAAGGAGTTCGAGAAGCGACTTGTTCGTATACAATACATACATTTACAAATATTTGGTTACATATATCAACATATTAATATTTACTTTCCTAATTTAAACTAGAAGCTTGTGTTTAGGAAAGCAGCAGCTCTTTGCTTACATTATATGAATACTTCACAAAAAATACATAAAATAAATCTTATAAAATATATAAAACAAATCAATTAACAATTATATATAAAAAAGGACACAATTTCAGAACAAAAAATAGAAAGAACAAAAAAAAAATACATCCAAAATCAAGAAAACACCAACATTTAAATTACAACAGGTACATAGAAAAATAAAAATTAACCACAAAAATAGCAATTTTATAGAATGGAATATGAGGGAGAGTGTTTCAAAGTGTCTTGAGTTTATCTTTAAATAATTTGTAATTTGTTTCTGTTCTAATATTTATTGGTAGGTTGTTAAATAATTTAATGCCTTTATATATATAATGATGTTGTGCTGTACTAGTTCGAAATAAAGGTGTCGTAAGATCTCCTATGGTGCTATTTCTAGTACCTACTAATATTTGTGTCTGTGTGTATATTGTTGCTGATTTCTTTATGTATTTGTAGCAATGCGATTTTGTTGTATATTTTTGAGAGTGGCGGCAAAAAGAATGGAAAAAGTTTGAACACATTATTAGTTGGGAAGTCATACGGTTTTTTTAGTATAATTTTTATTAAAATTCTCTGTATATTTCTAAATTTCTAACACTTTGTCCGATATATATATTGAGTTACAATCATCGTAGGTCAATTTGTATACACCACTCTTCTTTAATTTGTCCATTTTAGCCTTGGATTTTTTTATTACCATTCCTATGTTTTTGTTTTGTTAAATAGACTCAACCAATCAGAACAAAGTAAATAAATCAATTTATTTGTATTGCTTTTCATAATATCAATAGTTTTAAATGACCAATCACAAGAACCTGTAAACTCCTCCTACATAATTAGTCACAGTTACATATAAGTAAAAATTGTCAAAATAGTCATAAGCTAGTAAATGTCCTAACAAGGCGAAATAGGCCTATCGCATAAAGTGTTTTACTTTTAATTATTATAGACATAATTTATAATGGAACTCTACAAAATAAAAACATCGTCAATTATTACTTATAACAACATTAATTTAATTTTTTTTAGTTTTGTTAGTTATGACTGCATTTCTCCAATCTGATTGAGTACGTCCTGTCTCCCAACATTTGTTGAAGAGGCAATGACACCACCACTCCATCGTCTTTTCGCCACCATGTTTGATTAATTCTGTTGGTATGCAGTCAAATCCCGCAGCCTTTCCTGTACGTGTGCATGCTTCACTGCTTCTCTGTCATATTCTATTGAAATTTTCTCGCTGTCAATCTCACATTCATTTATTGGGTATCCTATTGTTCATCAGACTTTCGCACTGTGTGCTTTCAGCTTTCATACAACTCTTCAAAGTATTGCAGCCATATTTCCTTGACTTTTTCTTCGTCTATAACCATACGAAACCCAGAAACAACTATATAGACCAGATAATCGGTGACGTGCCCTGTAGCAGTTACAAAGAGATGAAGAGACTGGCGGAAGATAGAGTTAAGTGAAAAGATCGAGTGTTTGGTGCAGACCAATCCTAGGATTGTGACCCAGAAGACGAACCCCGCACTAATCCTTGTTTTCGTCGATTTACTCTTTTCCAGAACATTTTTGTGTTTCCAGAAAAATCATTTGCAATTTTCATGTTTTCTTTTTCTTTCGGTGCTTTTTTTTCTTCTTTTACTGTTACTTTTGTTTTCCTCTTGCACTCATTATATATATTTTAGCCCTTTCTTCCTTCTCGCTTCCAGATTCTTTACATGCCAACCATTCCTTCCACGCTTAACGTTCTTCATCCCCTTTCATACTACTTCTTTTTGCTTACATGGATAAATACAAAAATAAAACACCGTGTTTTAGATTCTACGTATATTTTCTTAATTGGTCGAGAGCTATTTCGCCTTCTTAGGGCATCTTCAAGACTGACGGCGTGGGGTTTCTGTTGGGTTATATAGGTAGAGGGTTGAGATTACAGTGCTTTTTTGGTTAGTCAGTATCTGCAAACAGAGTATTAAACAATGTTAGTGGGTGGAGGGAGACTATAATTAAACTTAACAATTGACTGACCAATCCCTAAATATATTTGTATACAGGTAGTTATATTTGTTTATTGATATAGTTCTAAGAATTTTATTTTATTGGTGGGTTATTTTCTAGGTATAATTATTTGTGAATTTGTGGATATTGCTATATAATATGTATGTATTTTGCGGTAACTCAGGTAGATACTTACAGGTAGTTATATTGCTTTATTGATGCATTCCTATATATTAAAAATTTATACATATACATACGTACACAATGGTATCGTCGCACCGACTCTAATGTATGCTAGTGAGACATCCCATATAGCCAATTCCAGTCGCCGTGTCGACACGTGTCGACACAGTTTGTGTCGAAACATTGTATTCTAGTAACATATTTCAGTCGCCGTGTGCACACTGTGTCGTAACGGCGACTAGAAATGGGGAGGAGTGGACATAGTACAGTAACATTCGGTCACAATGTTCCGACGCCGTGTGGTAACATTGTTACCAGTTTGCGACCGCATTTAGTTCATCATTCGCTCACTTGCTTTCAACTCGTTTGACATTTATGCGAGAATGATAGATAAAAAAAAACAATACAACACCGCCATTAAAGTTTGTCAAGTGTTTATTTTGAATATTGCTAAATATGACTTTATAAGGCTACATTTTTAATGGGAAAAGAAATTCATTGTGTAATTTGTTAAAATAGGTTGAAATTGTCCAACGGGACACCATGTAATCGTAATTTAAACAATAATAGCGAAATATTTATTATATTTTCACTAAAAAAATCAGGCATTTAGAAAGCTCTGAAGCTTTTGTTTCAATAAATAATAAATTATAATACTAAAAATTAGTTATATAATCAACAAAAAGCATAAAATTGTGGTGAATAATAAAACAAAATTATATTTGACATATAGCATAATGTAGTCGCAATCTAGTCACAAAGTTACCACACAAAGTCGACATGTGTCGACATGTTTCCAGAAGTAGTAACAAAGTTACCGAATTTACAAAATGGTTTCACGTCCTTTTTGCTACCAGTTATTCTCAAAGTTTTAGAAACTTCACAACATTATTTATTTATTTGTTTAATAATACGCTAACAAAAGCATTTACAAACAAAAATATAGCAAAAAATATTATGAACGATTTTTTTAGACGAAGAAAGAATAAACAAAAATAAATAAAGAATAAATAAAGAATACACAAGAATCATTCAAATAGGTTTATTTTGGATGCATGAACATAATATATGAAAAAAACGTAATAACCCAATCAAAAAATGCACACCTACCTAAAATGGAGTATTATTGATTTTTAGAAGGATGATTAGAGAACTATTATTGGGATTACAAATCCAGATTTGCAAATTTCAAAAATATGTGCAAATTGGCTGTCAAAAAACTGTTTTTTTTCGTTCTTTTTAAACAATATCACTATTACTTTTTTTTAATAAGAATTGATTTTTTTATATAAATGAACCCTTTTTTATAACATTTAAAATATTTAAGATTTCTTCAATCTTTCAAATTGGATTATGGCTAAATGACACGTCCTATAGAAAAATTAAAACTACTTTTCGTACAAAACGAGGACTAATATCAAACTTATTTCATACTAGGTAATAAGTTAGTAGCGAAATAAGTTAGTAGAAACATTTTTTTAAACTACTAACAAAATTTTATTACTAACTACATACAAAATTTATTTAAATTTTTCGCGAATAACGCGAATTTTGACGTTTTTGGAAAATATCACCGATTTTTTGTCATTTTTACCGTCATTTTCGCAAAAAATAACAAATTGTTTTGATTATTTACAGTTGAGACATTTTTAGTAATTTTATTTGTTGTTTTACGTTGTGTTTGGAGTAATTTTTAAATAAAATAATGTCGATTCAGAAAGATTTTTATCTTCATACAATACTGTTTTGTATGAGAAAACAATTTGGCTGCAATGTATATTTTCAATTTTGAAACAATTTAAATTTGATGCAAAAAATTGTTATTTAAGGTGATAAAGTTCTATTTGTTTGTAATTTTTCAAACAATTTTAATTTTAATTATATAAATTATTTAAGCAAATAAAATTATAATTAAATTACATAAATTATCTTTTATAATGCAAACAGAACTTGCAATTCTAAATTTGAAACAATTCTAAACATCACTTTTCTCAAAAAATAACACCGCTTTCACAAAAAATAACACCGACTTCTTAAAAATAACACCCCTTTCTTAAAAAATAACACCGCTTTTCTATAAAAATAACACCGCTTTTCAAAAAAAAAAACCACCGATAAATTCAGGTCTCTAGTCATGACTCATGCTCATAGCACATCGACTAGTGTGCACGCTGCACGCTCCAGTGCTGTGTTGTTACGAATCAGAATCGCTAGTATTTTTTCTATCTATAATAATAATACGATACGCCATCTTTTTTGGTTTGTCCGAACAAACAATTAAAAGTAAAACAATTTTACCTCAAATAATGTTCGCGTTCAAAAATATTCATTATTAATTTAATAATGATACAGATATGGCTGACAATTTAGGCAGCGAGAACTTAACGCCACATTTTTCTATAACGATTGTCATTACAGTGATTTTAAAAATAGAGGAATTTGGGCAATTTTTTTTTTAATTAGAGGCACTTGGGATTTTAAAAATAGAGGCGCGAAGCGGCCCAATTAATAGCCGCGGAGCGGCAAAAAGGCCTGGGCCGCGGGAGCAGAAGGGGCGAAGCCCCTAGTATAATATACAATTCAGTTGCTTTTACATTGCGAACATATGAACACTCCGAGAGCTACGACTAAATGATTAATAATAATATATTTATTTTCTTTACAAAAAGACCTAAAGGAAAACAAATAGGTATCTCTGATTATAAATAATTAAAAAAAAAATACAGATGTAATAATAAAGTATGAAAATATAATGATGTAGGTATTCGAGGTATCATGTTAAGTGTTCAAAAAAAATTCTATTTGTCAAACTAAGTAGGAAAAATTCCTGTTTAGGTAGACAATCAATACACATTACTATTTATTCACATCAGATAAATACAAATACGGCTTTAGATGAACTAATTAAACATAGTTAATATAAAACATAGTTAATATATTATAAACTAAGAGCACATTTCGCTCATATATTTGGAAATGAAATATTTAAATAGGTAAATAAAAATATTTACTTGGAGTTAGGTTTTATAAATTAATTAACTTTTTCACTTTTCTGTAGAAAGTCGATGACTGACGGAATCGTTTTGGTTGTTTGCTCATAATGAATGCAATTTTGATGACAATACGTGGCACTCTATCGAAACAGTTTGAGAAGTTATGACATTTTCTTTACATTTAGCATTGTAATGATCGCGACTAGAAGTGTGGTAACAGTGTGGTAACGTTACCACACATTGTGTGTAGATTTAAATATTCTGGTAACAATGTTTCCACACTGTTACCACACGTTACTACACTTTTTCCCAAAGTGTACACTAGTCGCAAACTAGTCGCAAAGTGTATAGAATGAAAGTCTACACAATGTGTACACTTTGTGTCGACACGGTGTCGACACAAAGTCCACACTTTGTTACCGATTTTTTTCGGTCACAAAGTGTGGTAACTGTTACCACACTTTCAGACACTGCGACTACTTGTGACTACTTTGAAAATTTTGTGACCGAAAATGGCTATATGGGATGGACATGGCAGAAGACGCATGAAAGTAGAATTAACACGGTTGAAACGAGGTCACTAAGACGAATGTGTGGTAAAACGATGTATGATAAAATAAGAAATGAGGATATTAGACGAGAATGTATGATTGAAAGAAATATCGTAAGTAAGATGAAAATAAATGCCCTAAGGTGGTTCGGCCACATAGAAAGAATGAGTGATGACCGTCTGACAAAAAAAGTATACAAGTCTGATAAAAGAGGAACGAAAAGTAGAGGTCGGCCAAGAAAAAGTTGGCACGATCACATAAATGGGATTTTGAAAGATGGTGATGTTAGAAGTAAGAATAATAGAAGAGCGTGTATGAGACGATGTATGGACGTGAATGAAGCGAGGAATGTATGTCAAGAGAGAGGAGTCTGGCGTTCGGTTCTCTCTGCCTACCCCAAATAGGGAAATGGCGTGATGGTAAGGTATGGTACATATACATACGTAGAATCTAAAACGCTTTTAGATTCTCTTTGTTTTCATTCGTTTTTTTACCTAATTTACTGTAATTACTGACTTTTGTGTTTTATTTTTTTAAAATGTAACTCCTCCAGCAACATAAGACCACAAAAAGGTCGAGTAAACAAGACCAAGACCACAGCTAACAATTGAAGAACAATACCAAACTTGCTCATCACTATTGGTTGAATAAAATTGTATGCTGTCTATTATTAAAATAAATTTTATAATATTAATGCTTCCTGCTTTAAAATATGTATTCACACAAGGAATATTATAACAATTACTAAATGTTAAAGGCAAAATAAGTATAGCCTCATTTACCAATTTGCTATAGAATATTCACCTATTTCTCTTAAATATACGTAGTATTATTTTGTTTAAGTAGGCTTGTTTATGTTTTAGTGGTCTGTTTAATTTTGCAAGAGACGTTTAAGGCAAAGTATAACCAAATTGACTTATTTGCTATAGAATATCACAAATTTTTCTTTAATATACGTACTTAGTATTATTTTATTTAAGTAGGCTTGTTTATGTTTTAGTGGTCTGTTTAATTTTGCAAGAGACGTTTAAGGCAAAGTATAACCAATTTGACTTATTTGCTATAGAATATCAAATTTTTTTCTTAAATATACGTAGTATTATTTTGTTTAAAAAGGCTTGTTTATGTTTTAGTAATCTGTTTTATTTTGCAAGAGATGTTCAAGGCAAAATATAACCACATCATAATACACTGATTTTCCATAGAAAATTCACATACTTATTTCTCTTAAATAAACGTAAGTGTGTTGTGTGTTGTTCGAGAAATATTTTCTAATTATTTTTTTTAAGTGATGTTAAAGGCAAAATATAAATAAGTGCGTACTTACATTAATTTACTATACATTATTCATATATTCCACTTAAATACAGAGATATTATGTTCAAGAAAGTTTTTCTTATATTTTTTAAATTGTCAATACTGACGGTGTTTAATATGTAGAACTCCATATTTTCCTTATAATAGGACGACCGTTTCGGCTGACTAGGCCCTTGTCGACTGGTCCAGTTGATAAGGGCCTAGTCAGCCGAAACGGTCGTCTTATTATAAGAAAAATATACACGTAGAACCATAATCATTTTTGTTTGATTAAAAAATACCCAGTATAAAAGTTTTTCTTATTACAATATTATGTTTCTTTGCATTTCTTGAATAATTATGTTTAAGTCAAAATAATAAAAATAATCTTATATACCTATTATTTAAATTGTATAACCAAAAGAAAATTGGAACATCTTATGGTATTATCATTTTTATTTACGTTTTTACGTAGCGTATTTGAATAACTGAAAAAGTTCTTCAAAAATTCTAATTCCTTCCTTCGTTGGTAAAAAAAAGAACAATTTGAAAAGGGTTTGGAATTCGAAATATAATGAGGCATGTTAGGATAAAAATCGTGACTCACCCCTTCTGTTCTTCAAATAGTATCGGTAGAACAAGTATCCTAAGGCCACGAGAGTCAAGGTTACTAAAAATGTTCCTATGATCGCTCCGGCCATACTCCCACTGCTGTAGACGACCCCATCTTGCGCCTCGGCGAATTCCAGGAGGAGGAGCCCACACACCACTAAACACATACAATCCAAACGGCCCGTCGGACCCATCGCAAACGGACACTGACCAAAATTGAAAACAAAAATAAAAAAACAATTCTTTACACTGCTATGTTGTCATCGAAAACGAGAACTTTGTACAACGCAGAATCGAATCGCATTCGAAATTTGAATCAAAAAGTTGCCCGCATATTATTCTAAGTAGGTACTTCTACCTACTACTGTCAAAACAATAAATTATCTAAGCGGAACTTTTTTCTATGGCACACGTTTCGAATTTCAAAATTATGATACGTCACAAAAAAAAACTTTAAATCGTAAATGAATTTAGTAATATTTATATTTACTTACACGCGTCTTGATATTCAACGAAAACGAAATTATAATTGTGAATAAAATCACGCCGAATAAAAATCACAAACACAACACCGATCGGACTTTGCTGGTCCGCGAGTGCCTGTCACTGAATACTCTTTCAAGGTTATGTCGCATTCACCAATAAAATTATTCACTTGAATACTATCAACATAAACACAATATTATTAAACTATTTGATTTGTTTCATCCGATATATTATTTGCCGCGAGTTCGGTTCCGATGCACGGTTCGTAAACTATGCGAACAATAGTTTTTGAAGAGCTATTTTATTTTGTTGATGTTTCGCAAATTGTTTTGTTTTTTCGTAAATATTGTATCGCGTCACCGCGGCCCATACGTTTCGAACGGCGGCCGCCGCAGTTATAATGGTTTGTGACTGTGGCAAGTCCAAAATGTACATGTGGAATGATTGTGATTGTGTTGGTACGAACTGGGTTCGACCGGCAGGTATGTAAAGATTGTATTCAGACACCTGTTTGAATGTTCAAATCAGGCATCGAGGTGTATTTGCAGAGGAGCGAAACCATTGGCCGTAGTACACCTTCGGGCGCCGAACATCTTATTACAGAGTTCGCAAAAATCCAATATGTATAATAGATATCAAAATATCCGTTATTTGATATATATTAGCTGTGAGGCACCGGCTTAGAATAGTGCTTCCAATCTTTTAAATCATTGTTTTCGAGTGTCCCGTAAGAGCCGGGTAATCGAAAATTCAACAGGCAACAATAACATCTCACATAGTTCAGCAATGAGGTTTACCACCCATTCTGAATGTAGTGCCTTTTTTGGTGAAACGAGACTGGTATGTGGGTATACATAGATGTGTTGTTCTCCCCTTTATAAGGCAATGCACACCCGCACACCTTTCGCTGGTTACCCCACATTGTGGGATATGCCGTGATGGAATGAATGATATATATTTTATGTTTTTTATTTATTGTTAATACACAAACATTTGTACATATTTAGGTTAAGTAAATAACGCCCCACTAGGTAAAACCTGTTCTGGGGCTGTTACTTTTATGCGATAGGGTATACGAATTATTTACACATAGAGGATACATAATATATAAGGTACACAAATGTTAAATGTTACATTCAAGTAGTTTTTTTTTAAATAAAAGATTGCAAAAGATAAAGAAGTAAAGAAATGAAATAAAAGAAATGAAGAATAGGAAATAAAAGTTCATAAGTCAGATGTTAATGGTGGACAACCTCTTCAGCATAAAGCCTGTCCGAAGCAAATAACCATTTTTATATCGGATATAAATAAATGAAAATAATAGGAGATTTTATACAGCGTCGTTTAATGATTCAAGATGATTTCCAAAGGCGCTGATAGTTTAGTTATGTGCTGCTGTCTGAAGTTATCTGAAGGCAGTAAATTCCACTTAATTGGACCCCTTACACCAAAGCATCGGTCATAGTAAACCGCTTTTGTTGACTTTATCCAACTCCTTCAGAGAGATTTAACTCTGTGATCCAGACGACCTCTGAAACAATGTATTGTGGTGCTAGATTGTTTAAAGCATTAAACACCGTCAAACAAAATTTGTAATCAACTCGGCCTGGACACTTGAACCAGTGTAATTCGTTAAATAATAGAGTAATGTGACATCGTTTTTCCGCGCCAAAAAAAAGCCTTGCCGCTGCATTGAACACCATCTGAAATCTATCGAGTTGATTCTTCGGCAATCCAGCATAAATGCCTTTGCAGATATCAAGCCAAGACACGAATAATGAATTCACAAGTCTCATTCTTGGGTAATAATAATAATAAAATACTTTTATTATGCAAAAAAATCACATAATGTGACGGACTTATTGCTCGTAGGCAATTTATACCATTCAACCACACTTGTAAATACAATAGTACCAGCAAGAACAAAATACATATAACAAATAAAAACTAATAGGTATACATAACTTTTATAAAAATGCAAAATTTTATATAAAAAACAATTTTAAATAATAATGATAATGTCCGAAAATAAAAAAAAGGATGGGTTGGGAAAGGATGAAAGATAAAGGAATTATAGGTATGAGGATAAGAAGTGTGACTTCAGAAACTTCTTGAAAACCAAAAATAATAATAAATAAAATTTAAAAAGCGCCGTTTATTGATACAAGATCACTCTAAGGGCGCTGTAGAAGTCTACCGAAGGTGTCAATGCTATGAACTCCACTTATGTCAAGAGGCAATTTATTCCATTTTAAAGGCCCTTTCACACTAAAACCGCGATCATAGTAAGCCGCCTTATTGACTCTGTCCAATTCTTTTAAAGAGTTGGTACTCTGTGATCCAGATTGTCTCAGTGTAACCTGTCTTCCTGATGGAACATTATTTTGACACAGTTCTTTGATGTAGTGTGGAGCCAAGTCGTTCAGAGCCTTAAACACCATCACGCATACCTTATAGTCCACTCGTTCTGTTTTCTTTAATTTTCGACAATCCTTAAATGCAATTTTGATGAGTGTATTTTTATTGTATCAAAATTTTAAACAGTATAAAAATATCTCGATTTTCCAGACCGTGAGAGCATTTTGAAAAGTTGGACATATGAAATTATAGAGAAGAAATTAACGGATATCTATGGAAAACTAATCAGCTGTAAGTTTATGGACTTTACATATATGATATCAATATGAAGTTAATCGAACTTATAATTTGGACTGCAGAGAGGACACAAAAAAAACAACGTTCATATAGAAATTGAAAGTTGTCTATGGAAAACTAATCAGCTCTAAGTCTATACACTTTACACATATTATGATGTCGATCGGAGTTTGGGCTGCAGAGAGGACACAAAAGGGATAATCCGTACGGCGTACTCAAAGTGTGCACTCTCTACATGATCCCTCTACCCGTAAGGAGTTCTATGACATCTAAAGATATTATAGAACTCCATATAATAATTATATCCATAATAATGATAATCGTGAGAGTTTTGATTTCGCTGGTTGGACCAGACTTTCCCCCCTGGTTTAATATGACTGCTGGCGACGCGACAGTGAAATTTTTTTTGAGCAATTTTTTTCTTGTCCCGCATACCCCCTCCACTTCCGTTTTCTCTTTCCTCTTTCCTGTGACCAATCATATTTTTTTACTCCTCACTAACCCAAGGGGATATAGTGGGGAGTTATGATTTCACAGTTTTTAAGGCTATTTTTTTATCGCAGAATATCAACTAGTATCATGCTGAGATTGTATTCTGAAAGTTTCATCACAATATATCTGTGTGTGTGTGATATGTGCTGTGTACTATATATGGCGTGTTTATTTTACTTTATCAATTATAGACTAAAGTACTCATTCGATAATTTTCAAATTTAGCAAATATGTATATCTAATACTCGCTTAGACCCCTATTAGGTTTCGAAGGATATCTGAATAGTGCTTCTCAATTATTTAAAACATTAAATATTTGAAAGTGTCCCAAGCTCAGGAAACTTAAAATGTGTAAGTTTTATTTTCAAATTGGTTAAAAGACACATAACTTTCATAAAATGGCATTGAAGAATTATCAAGTTTTCTTAATAAAATATTTAAATAAAAAAATAATTGAACAAACTCATTTTATGAAAATTTAAACCCTTTATGGAGTGACTTGTTTGGCCTCAACCCGCTCGTTTTTCATTAATTTTGTTTTTACTTTTTTCGTTTTAAGTGCTTGTTGAATTTATATAACAATGTTTTTTTATAAATTGCGTTATTCTGTTATGGTTCTATGTGTGGTCTGTTGAAAAGCCAAATAAATGGAAAATAAAAATACCTTTTGATAAAATATTACCTACATATATTGGATCGCGCGCCGATGGTTATTGACCAGCCGCCGATACAGGTTATAATCTCGACCGCTAGGGTCGCCATTGGTATCGAGCCGCGCGCTGTCAAAAGTTCCGAGCATGTATAATATACTTTTTTTATTACATTTTTTCCATCATCATCGTACCTACACAAAATATTTTCTCAATTAAAAACCGGTGAAACTTGAGTGTGTTTCTCTCCCTCTCGTTCATTGTTCATCTCCGTCACACACGACGATGATCCTCACGGATCACAAACATTGTATGGTACCTACGGATAAAATCAAAGGATTTTTATTGCTTTCTCGTTTTTGTCTAAGCAGCCACATTCTTACCTACATAATACATCGATCATTTAAATAAATTTCTCATGATTGCAACACTAAACGAGTGTTTCTTATTTTGAAATTATAGCCTTAGTCGCATTACGGTCAAAATGTACCTACCTACATTATTTATTTTTTGTATTTTTTTATACACTTTCCTTGTCTTGCTGAAATTTTGTAATCGATTTTGAACTAACACCCCGGCCATTTAGAGCTCTGAAATTTTAAGAATTTCTATATTTACGATGACAATGCGCACAAAAAGTGTTTGCAGCTAAATTAATTTGATAAAATTGAACAACTTTATATTTCTGAACTTATGTGACTGCTATACACATTGCGTAATATTCAGGCGTTATTTATATCTACATTAGATCGATTTCTGTTTTCTTTAACTTCACTAACTTGAATTGTGACTGTTATACATATTGCATGGCGCATGTTACAAAATTTAAGACATATATGTACAAAGCAATTATAAATATACAAATCAGTTAGGAGTATCTGGAAAACCGAATGCTAAATTATTGGCTTCAGCACATAATATGAGGATCTGATAATAGTCGCACAGAACAACCCCCCTATTCATTATTTCTCCTATGAATGACCAGGCATATGCGCATGTCTCCGCCCATTAGGCGTACTTATCCCCGCTTTACAACCATTTCTTTTCAACCTTCAAGCAACGGCGTAAATAAATGGGGTGAAAAAAACCTAAGTAAATTCTGTGAAGTGTTTTTATTTTTAAACAGTAAAGACAATAACTTGATTTCATTCTAATTTATATATTCGGTATATAAAAACAAATAATGATATAAATAAGGATAATAATTTGATTTCTTTTGAATGTCATATGTGAAAGAAAATAATGACAACAAATAAAGAAAAGAACTCGATTTATTTTTAATGCTATAATGATATTACCTGTCCATTATTATTTCTCTTAACTGGCGAAAGTGATGAACTTGGGGTAATATTTTCCATGTTGCTAATACACTGTTTATAACTACACTGGGGATGTCGACTGACTTAACTTATACCTGTGATTAGTCGACTGTTTATTGCAGTGGGCAGTACCTGCGCAAAGGGGGTCTAAAAACGGTTCATAGTTGGTCATTCTTAGCAGAAACTCAGAATAGACGACGTGTCATTTAGATTAAGAAAAGAAACAAGAAAAGATAACTCAAAATATGGAAGTGACAGTTGTTACGTGACTGACAACTGTCACTTCCATACATTGAGTTATCTTTTCTTGAGATAAATGACACGTTGTCTAGGAGGACAGAACAGAATGAAAGAGAAATCATTATGCTTTACTGTCAAATAATCATCAGGATTGAAAGGCAAGAGATACTTTTTCCAGTTAATTTTATCACCTACTAAGGGACCCGACAGACGTTGTCCTGTCAGAAAGTTGCATGGCTGACCTGCCATTAGCTGGTTCAGCAAACATAAAAATAACACACACCATCACGGCATATCCCACAGTGTTCATTACCTTATTTTATTTTATTTTTATAAAAGGAAACCAACACACCAGTCTCGTTTCACCTAAAAAATGCAACATTTAAAATGGGCTGTGAACTATTTTAATGTGTTGTGAACTATTTAAATGGGCTGTGAACTATTTTTATTTTATTTCATTCTGGAAACAGACAGTTATATACAGCTTGTGGGAAAACAAAAAACAATATAGGTATATACAAAACCAGTTAAGTTCCCTAATGCTTTTATACAATCAAAATCTTTTCAATACAAAATATAAACAAAAAAAAAGTAATAATGGGCTGTGAACTATTTAAATGGGTTGTGAACTATTTAAATGGGTTGTGAACTATTTAAATGGGCTGTTAACTATTTAAATGGGATGTGAACTATTTAAATGGGCTGTGAACTATTTAAATGGGCTGTGAACTATTTAAATGGGCTGTGAACTATTTAAATGGGCTGTAAGATGTTATTTTTTAGATTTTTCGACTCTTACGGGACACCAGAAAATTAAAATGGTAAAATTGTTTCATCAAAATTGGTCCAGTCGTTTATGAGTTCAATGTCATACACACGTACAGAAGAATGACAAATAATATTACTGAAACTCCTGTTTCGCATTTTATTGTATATCTTAAAAGTTATACTGTTTACATAATACCAGGCGTAAATTTTATACGTGTTCTTTTTTTTATTTATTTCCACTGTAACATTTTTTTATTCGAATTAATGTGAATTTAAACTATTCAGGGACCCACTCAATCACATAAAAAACGAGTGGGTTGTGGCCAATGCTGTACTCTTTACTACCAAGTCACTCCACAAAGTATATTCTATTTTTTTATGGAAAATTTTCAGCATTTTTTTCAGCAAAAAAATTGAGTAGCACTATTCAGATATCCTTCAAAATGTAATGGGGTCTAAGCTAGTTTTATATATACAAATTTGCAAAATATGAAAACAATGAAATGAGTACTTTATTGCAAAATCGATAAAGTAGAATAAATACGCCGTACATAGCACATAATATTATAGTACCAAATAGCACGCACGCA
This sequence comes from Molanna angustata, assembly GCA_963576475.1. Lineage (NCBI taxonomy): Eukaryota > Metazoa > Arthropoda > Insecta > Trichoptera > Molannidae > Molanna > Molanna angustata. The sequence continues at coordinate 490,725 of OY754990.1, forward strand.
TGTTGACACGTTGATAATCAGAGAGCAGACGTAATATTCCGTCATGAAGCCAATCAATACAATGTAAAATACTTGATTATACACTAAAATATACATTTTATGTATTTTTATTCCAGACTGTTTTCTTTCAATACGAAAGATTTCAACGCACGTTCCATGAGCTGAACCCGATTTTGTCCCACCGTTACTACGTACGTTGCTCACGAATTACATATTTTTTATCGGTCCTTTTTCTTTGCCTTTTTTTGGAGAATCATTCATTAATACCATCACGGCATAATTCGACAAAATAGGTTATCAGCGACGGGTATTCGGGTATGTATTGCCTTATAAAAGGATGCACGACAAATGTGTGTATACACAAGTCTCGCCAAACCTAAAAAGTCACTAAATTTAAAATGGATGGATGGATATAAACATATTATGTATTTACAAGAAATTTAATAGAGCATTAAATGGAACTCGTCCTCCAGCTTCTTGAGAGAAGGGTATCACAACCTCAATAAACATTGAGGGCCTCGGTGATTTTATTTTATTTTACTTTCCATTTTATTTTATTTTATTGTATTTTATTTTATTTTATTTTATTTTATTTTATTTTATTTTATTTTATTTTGTTTTGTTTTGTTTTGTTTTGTTTTGTTTTGTTTTGTTTTGTTATGTTTTATTTTGTTTTATTTTATTTTATTTTATTTTATTTTATTTTATTTTATTTTATTTTATTTTTTTTTATTTTATTTTATTTTATTTTATTTTATTTTATTTTATTTTATTTTATTTTATTTTATTTTATTTTATTTTATTTTATTTTATTTTATTTTATTTTATTTTATTTTATTTTATTTTATTTTATTTTATTTTATTTTATTTTATTTTATTTTTTTTTTTTTATTTTATTTTATTTTATTTTATTTTATTTCAATTTATTTTATTTCATTTCATTTCATTTCATTTCATTTCATTTCATTTTATTTTCTTTTCTTTCATTTTATTTCATTTCATTTCATTTCATTTCATTTCATTTCATTTCATTTCATTTCATTTCATTTCATTTCATTTCATTTCATTTCATTTCATTTCATTTCATTTCATTTTATTTTATTTTATTTTATTTTATTTTATTTTATTTTATTTTATTTTATTTTATTTTATTTTATTTTATTTTATTTTATTTTATTTTATTTTATTTTATTTTATTTTATTTTATTTTATTTTATTTTATTTTATTTTATTTTATTTTATTTTATTTTATTTTATTTTATTTTATTTTATTTTATTTTATTTTATTTTATTTTATTTTATTTTATTTTATTTTATTTTATTTTATTTTATTTTATTTTATTTTATTTTATTTTATTTTATTTTATTTTATTTTATTTTATTTTATTTTATTTTATTTTATTTTATTTTATTTCATTTTATTTTATTTTATTTTATTTTTCATTTTATTTTCCATTTTAAGGAAACTATTATTTTATGGAAACATTAGATTTAAAAACGTTATTTTTTCGATATTGCAATACATTTCACAATGGCTACGGCTACGTTTCCGGGACGGCGTCCAACGCTCTTGCGGACTGCGCATGTTTCATTCATTTCGTTCTACACGTGCAGGGATAAGCGCACAGAAAGTATGCCGGCCTCCGATATTCGATAATATTAAACTAAATATAGTGTTAAAGTTCAAATTCTGTGATATTTACGTGTAATGGGCCCTCCAGGTAAATAATTATTAATTTTCATCTATTTAAATTTGTTTTATCGCCCGAAAACTATACTCTTACGAATTGTGCGCACATGTATAGTGAAAAGATATTCAATTTTATTATGTGATTTATTACTAACGATTATACTAATTTATTGATTTTAGTGAATTCTTACTTGTTTCAAGTTATCTAATAGTATTTTTCTTTCAAATTCAAACAGTTGCACTCGGGTCTCACACGCGAAGTAAGTTAGGTTATGTTTCGACGCGGCACGTTTTCTTAGATCAAACCATTGAAAATAAACGATCTTTTCACTTGCTTCTTGTATTTTATTGATTATTTATATTGCGTTGTATATTGTATATGACACTGTTTTTTATTACATAATAGGTATTTGTTAAGTAAACATAATCCGATAGCCGCGTGGTGTAACCTAAAAATCGCGACACATGTATTGAATAGGTACACCGTCATTATTTTTTCTTTTAATACCTTAGATATTTCACGTTTAAAAATAATTATTTGAATGAATATTTAATATATTTCCAACAGTATAAATTTTCTTCCACAAATTTGGAAATTTTACTGCCTCGCTAGACAGTCTATTTTGTGGCAGTACTAGTTTAAAGTTGCTATGGCTACTCTCCGATAATATGATTTTTCTTCACGTATTCCATTCAGTTAGAACCAAGATGAAAAACTCTAAAACCTGTCAGCCAGAGACTGTCTTCTTCCAATCTGCTTCAGCCAACGTGAACGAGGTCTTTGAAATGTTTTCCCACCATGCGATATGTTTTGTTAAGCCTTGGTGCTAAAAACCTATATTGATTCCGGTTATGGAACAACTTGGCCCTTGACATTAGAACTGCACCAACGTTAGGAACCTTCAAAACTAGATTAAAACGCGCGCTCATACTTTCCATTTCTTAACCTACATACTTCCCATTTATTTCCCTATTCTTGTAGTTAGTCATATCTCCTCTCCTTTTTTTTCCCTTCCCTCCCATAGTGTTGTAACAGGTTTTATCTATGATTTGTTGAATTTACATTGATGTACATATTTTTATTCTTCTTACTTTCTTGTGTTTAAATGTAATATGTTTATGGTTTTATATATATTTTCTTTTTTGTACATGTACCATTTTGTCTCATAACTGCCACAGATGGTTGTCTGGAAGAAATTGCCATTAGGCAATAAGTCCGCCATTTGTACTAGCTATTAAGTAATGTACAATAAAGTGTTTAAATAAATAAACGTATAAACGTCTGCCTGGTTTTACTAGTATAGGTACATATATAAAATTAAAATACATAAAATGATGAAAAAAATAACCATGCCTTCTGGAACCACCCATGAAGACCATCTTATACCACTACCCAATTCTGACGATGCTCCACAACTACTCTTTGTCTTAGGTTATGTTTCCTTTCTATATATAAATAGCCATGTTGTTATATTGTTTCAGGTTTTTCTCCGCGTGGGGGCGGTGGATTTAGAGGGAGAGGCGGTGGCGGAAGGGGCTTCGGGGGAGACAGACGCAGCGGAGGGGGTGATGGGGGTGGCTTTGGAGGGAGAGGAGGAGGCAGGGGGGGCTTCGCGGGACGGGGAGGCGACAGAGGTGGTAGAGGTAAGTTATTTTTTAAAAATACATCGTAATTTAACAATATGGAAGAAAACCACAAATTAATATAAAATGGTATATTTAAATCATTGGTCAAATATGAATATTTAAATTTTATCATTAAATGATTTTATAATATTACTATAATTTGAAATTGCCACGTTGCAAATATGTTTTTATTTAAAATTTCACCTTGTATTATTAATGTAGGTATTATATTTAAGGGGAAATACAGCAATTTGCAAATTACAAAGACAAAAATGAATATTGAATATTTACCTCATCATTATACATTACATTATGCATAATATAAAAATAAGTAGAGAAAGAATGGCTCGAGCAGGTTGACGAATATGTATACTTGGGAATCATATTTCAACAGAATGGACGACTCGATAAAGAGATCGAAAGAAGAGTTATGGCAGGAAACAGAGTGAATGGAGCACTAAGACCAATTATGAATGACCGCGACATATCAAAGGATGCCAAAGTTGTCATTCATAGTGCCAACCTTGACTTGTGCAAGTGAAACGTGAACATGGCAGAAGACGCATGGAAGCAGAATAAATGCATTTGAAATGATATCATTAAGAAGGATTTGTAATAGGATTTGTAATGTCACATAGGGAGAATGAATGAGGAACGCCTGACCAAGAAAATATACAGAGCGGAAAGGATTGGAATGAGAGGTCGGGGACGCCCAAGAAAGGGATGGCACGACCATGTGAACGATATTCTGAAAGACGGAAATGTTGCAATAAACAAACATGTATGGGACGATGTATGGATGTGGAGGAAACATGCATGCCAGGATATAAAATGTGACATGCGGTTCTCTGCCTACCCCGCAAGGGACATGACTTGATGGTATGTATATAACAATGTAAATATGTATATAGTAGTTTTTTTATATACAGCAACACTTAACTTCAAAGTAATACCTATTTCACGGTAATTTTAAATGATGAACAACATTATACTTTCGTTCTTCTGAAACTGTTGTGTGTGACAATACTCACCTTACTCTGAAGCATACTTACTCTAAACCACACGTCTTCTTACCGTGAAATACCCTTGTATCACCTTTGTTGTTTTGCAATGTTCGCAGGTCGCGGTGGCCCCAGGGGTGGGGGTAGAGGCCGCGGTGGAGGGGGTGGCGGTGGATTCAAGGGGGGCAAGAAGGTCATCATCGAACCACACAGGTGAGGCACATTTTACTAACCATATCAATCTATCAATATTTAAAAGAATTTTTTTTTAATACAATGTAATTGACTACGTTTTGACTTAATGCTTTTAATACTTGAAGACTCATCATCACAAGGTATAACACTGCATCATTATCATCTGTAACTTTACAGTAGTGAAAAATATTATAATTTTACTTTTGAAATATATAAAAACAATACTGTGAGTTGACATGCCTTTTTAACTCCTCGCTACCTCAAAAGTAGGAAGTTATGAATTCGCAATATTTAAGGTTATTTTTTATTGTAGATTATCAACTAGTCTCGTGCTAAAATTGTTTCCGAAAGTTTCATCACAATGTATCTGTGTGTGTGCTGTGTACGGCGTGTTTATTCTACTTTATTGAAACTGAAGTACCTACTCATTCAATTCTTTTCAAATTTATATCTAATACTCGCTTAGACCCCGTTAGATTTTGAAGAATATCTGAATAGTGCTTCTCAATTTTTTTAACTGTCAAACATTTCAAAGTGAGCCCAAACTTGGGGAAAATTAAAATGTGATATTTTTATTTTCAAATTGATTAAATGGCAACACGTGAAGGGTTTCACCGCATTGCTTTTGTGGCTCAGAGCTAGGTGATGCAAACTCTTTGATGGGGATGCTGAGACGGGCGGGAGTGGGGTTTCCTAACCAGCTTTCGCTTGTTCTTGCTGATCCATCATTGAGCATTGTGAGGTCTCTTGGTTGGTTTGCTCGGGAGAACTCCCTCATGCTTTAAGTTCTTTTTTTTTTATTTATTTAAGTAATTTAAAATTAATTTAAAAAAAAACAAAACTTGTGACTGACCAAGAACGCCAAGAGGCGAAGGTCAAAAAAACAAAAAAAAAAATTAACAAACTTATTTCATGAAATTGCTGAAAATTTTCTGTACAATATTTAAGTATTTTGTGGAGCGACTTGGTATTGAGGAGTATAGCGTTGGTCACAACCCACTTAAAAGAAAGTATATTTAAATGTCATAATAAGAATTTTAGTTCTATTGTTAAGTTGCCAATATTAATTGAAGGGGTGTTAGACCTTTTGTGATGTTATCTATGTAGTCAAATAATAATTTATTGTGTAATATATAGTTTCAAAATGATGAACAAATATACTTTCGTTCTTCTGAATGATTTGAATTGAAGACAAGAAGATTTTCATACTGATTGATTTGTATAATGCACTTGCGTACCGTAATGTTACAGCGCTTTTTTACCAAACAATTTGTCTGATGAATATGCATTTTGTTCCCATTTCATGGCCCCTGCTTCTTGGCTGAATCAGACATCCCGGTGTGTTTATTGCGAGGGGTAAGGAGGATGCGCTGGTCACACTGAACCTGGTGCCCGGTTCAGAGGTCTATGGAGAAAAGAGGATATCTGTTGAGGTGAACAAATAAATAACTATTTCATTTTTTCTTTTGATTTCTAAGAAAGGAGTTACAAACTAGTTGCATTTAACACATGAGATCCGACTATCGGTAGCGATAGTATGTACCTATAGTAGAAGAATAAGTACCAAACTATAAACCCATGAATACAAATTATTTAATATTTTAAGATATTTTGTTTTCTATTATGGGGGGTTTACATGCATGTGGCGTGTCAAGCTAGGGAGATACAAACACTGAATTTAATTATATACACTAAACGACATACGTGTAATTACTGTTGGCTCGCAACTTATCCCTGTATTCCGGAATCGAACCGGGATATGTAATTCATAATTTGTCTGCGTTATTATTGTGCGTGCTCAACCAACACAGTCCCATATAATCGATTATAGCGGATGGCGATAATCCAAATTGAATTAATGATTTTACTGCAATGCAAGTTGGAACATATGAAGGGTTTTTAGGTATGAAAGATTCAAAGATAAAAGGTCACTTACGTATTTATTGATGAATATGAATATGGATGGGTGGATGGCAGAGCGGTTAGCGCGCTGGGTTAGTAATCCAGTGGTCGCGAGTTCGAATCCTGCCTCGACCGATCTCGTTCACCTATAGGACAAGCATTTATGCTTAGTTTAGGGAACGTAGGAAGATGTATATGTACTTGTTTAACAAGGACATATTCATTTTTTTTTTTTTTTTAAAAATGATTATATTTAAACTAAAACTGATATTAAGTTTTACTTATTAAACTAACGCTTATCAGAACGGAATGGTTCCTTCAATTCAAAATGGCCGTATTTATACGCCGGCAAATTAAGTGTTGGGCAATGTCTATTGATTAGGGTTGTGCGATGTGGTGTGACATAGCCACACACGCATGTGGTGTGACAAGATATGAAGATACAATTAATGGACTATACAAACCACATACGCGTAGCTAATGTTGGTTTGCAAATTATCCCTATATTTCGCAATCTAACCTGAATATGTAATTCATAATTTGACTGTGTTTTTAACGTGCGTGCTCAACCAACAGTCCCATATATTGGATTATCGCGGATGGTGATAATCCAAATTTAATTAATGATTTCAATGTTGTGCAAGTTGAAACATATGGAGGATTATTAGGTATCGCAGAATTAAAGATAAAAAGTCACTTAGGTTTTTATTGAAGAATATTAACAGTATAAAAAACAGATATTAAAATTTACTAATTAGACTAGCACTTGAAATGAGTGTACGTAATTACCAAGAGTACGATGCACCAGTCGGGTATCAGAACGGAATGGTTTTTTTTAATACAAAATGGCCGTATTTAAAGGCCTGCAACATTAGTGATGTGCAACACTTATTAATTAGGTTTGTATGATGGCCATAAGCCACACTATACAACACATGTAGGTATGTATCTCAAGATAGGTGAGATATCAGTGCCCTTGAGGTGAGATATTCACAAAAACGGCGCTATATAAATTATCCAAATTTATTTATTATTATAGGATAGTATGGAGGTCAGTCCTTTTTTCCTACACAGAATATGAAAACAGCATGATGGTGTGTATGTATGTTTGGAGATTAAGAATCAAACTATTAAGTCTTAGATATTGTGTATAGGCTATGTTTAGGTTTATATGACCACTTAATTTTTAGCTGTTTTATTTTACCAAAGCTTTTTATCGCTAGGTAAATATATATATATAAAATGATGAACAAAATAACCATGCCTTCTGGAACCACCCATGAAGACCATCTTATACCACTACCCAATTCTGATGTCTCCTAAACAAACCATCCAACATAATTATATATATTCACTGTATTGCGTATTAATAATATATTGTCTATGTTTTTCTGTCAGGGTGAAGGTGTGACAGACAAGTTGGAGTACAGAGTGTGGAACCCGTTCAGGTCCAAGTTGGCCGCAGCCATCCTTGGGGGAGTGGACATGATACACATGCCTCCTGGATCCAGGGTGCTCTATCTGGGGGCCGCTTCGGGGACGACGGTGTCTCACGTGGCTGATATTGTCGGACCGGTCAGTACCACAAATTATTGCTCTTGTTGCATTGATCATGTAATATTGATGTATGTTATTTAGACACAAATTTCACCAAGGTTCCTAAGTGCTAAAATCAATTTTTTTGACGCACTCGGTGTAAAATTTTCGTTTCACCAAACAATCTTACTACTGTTAAGTGACACCGGTGACTCAACTCTTAAGTGACGGTCTATTGTGGATCAAGTCATTCTACATTTTAACACTTGTTGTTAGTCGTTATAATTTATGTCAATGAAAACAATAATGGTGGTAGGCACTATGTGCAGGTAGCAGGGGTAGAATAACGGGTATGTGATACAGCACTCACAGCCACTCACGACACTAATGCCAATATACCTACTGATGAGATCAAAGTAATACTTCAAACAATTTCAAAAACTTTTGTATATAATTTAACCCAAGTTCATCAGAAATTTAAGGAGAGTTGAGCCTAAGGCTTAATTTAGAATGTTGGTTTTTAGTTGGTGAAATACAAATTCAATGAGTGATGCACTCAAGGATTTGAGCTCCGAGCAGAAAGTTAGTTGATGATCCATTTGATGTTCCTTGGTGAACACGGCCATTAGATAAATTAGAGCTATGGCCCGAGATATCAGTTGGCCCTTAAATCGTTGGATTTAGTAATCCAAGTTAAAAGTTTAGGGAAGATTAAATTTCATTCGCATATTTCAGTGCAAAATGAAACGTCAGTTACGTAATCTTCAACTATAGATATATTTTACGTTTTCTATGGTTATTATCTATAACACATCTGTCAAATTGTAATAACCTTAAATGATACGTGACGCGAAGCTGTGACTAAATATTATTTTATTGTTATAACAACACATTATTTTATTTGTTTCATTACACAGCATGTTACTTTTTCAATTTTTTATAAAGATCGATGTTTTTTTAATTAAAATCAAACATTGTAGTGAAAAAATGTGATTGAAGAATATGTACTACGTACGTAGTACTTCAATGCAAAATGTATGTACATTTTACAGATGGATATGGAACTAAGTGATAATGGTAAAATAGTGTCTTATGTAGAAAATTTAAGAATACACATTATATATATAGAAACAGGATGGATCAATTTAAAAAGTGGGATGAAAAAACATCGCAAAAATAAAGTTGCGTGCCTGACGTTTCATTATGGCTGACAGTTTATTTCGTTTGTTGTCAGGCAATACATTATAATTATGTAAAAAAGAAAATAAATATTAAATTCATGAACCACTTCTATATCAAGTCTTTTATTTTAACATCAAAAATAAATCATGATTATAAATATTATGCATAGTTATTTGTAGTATAAAATGAAATAAAACATTAAAGCGTGCGGCGATTAGTACGCCACCTGGCGAAAAAGACTAGAAACAATACTTAACTCAAGATTAAGACACGCGATCCGCCAGAAACGTTGAGTTAAATATTTGTGGTTTAGTGACGTATTTAATGGAAGATTTGGTACTGAAATACGCAATATTTTTGTTAAACTTGAGTTAAACTCCTAAGGGCCGACTGAAATACTGGGCCTATGAGTTACAAACTACATGCGTTCAATACATTTTTGAATTCTTCTTCTTCTTTCGTGTCAGCAACGCATTGTTGCGTTGCTGTGGTGGAAGGATTGGCCAGAGAATTTCTGTTACCAGGGGGCACCGCGTGGAGGTTCCTTCCGTGCTCCCCATTTTTTGAATTGAAATAATTTGAGCGCATATTAGACTACCAAATACATCAGACAGGGTGTTTGGGTGATAAGGCCCAAGGTTACAAGGGCCTTAACAGTTGAGGCTGAAAACATTGTTTTATTTTATGTTAACCCCCAGAACTAATTGAATACCAAGATTGCTTGCTCCTTGCATAATAAGGATAATTAATTAGTGATAATGTGTTTGTCAGGAAGGACTGGTGTATGCTGTAGAATTCTCACATCGTTCAGGACGTGATCTCATCAATGTGGCAAAGAAAAGAACAAACATTATACCCATCATTGAAGATGCAAGACATCCACACAAATACAGGTATCTACTGACATTGATTCATATGTAACTATTAAATGTATTATCACCAAACCTAGACCCCTTTGCTAAATGTACCTATAAATAAATAACATAATTTTTTAACAGATTTTTAATTATCTCAATAGAGACGAAGTTGGAATATTTATTGTAGGAGAACGGGGAAATCAAGGCACCTACAGGGCTTACGACCTGTCATCGGCTGGTTTACGTGATCACTTTATGCGCTTGCGCAACGTTCACCAATTATGCCTTTTAATGAGATCCCTATCAATTCAATTTTGAAAGTTCTATATATTGTAATACTGAAATTCTTTTCGCTTGAAAATAAGGAATTTTTACTACAGCCATCTATGGGTGAAATTATGAACAACAATCTTATTATTTTTATTTATTTTGTTGGAACGCCATCTATTGAGAGAATTGTTTTTTTTTGTAAATAATGAAAGCTACAATTCTTATCTGTTAAAAAATATCTTTGACTCCCGACAGGGAAAAAAATCCAATGTTTGCGCATATGCAATAATAAAAATATTCGATTACTTACACATTGGTACAAGTAGGTAAATAAGACAAAAATGACCTTATAAGTCTGGCGCAATTCAGGGGTGACTTATATGCGAAAAATGCATTGTCACCTCAGATATAAGAATTGTAGCTTTCATTATTTACAAAAAAACCAATTCTCTCAATAGATGGCGTTCCAACAAAATAAATAAAAATAATAAGATTGTTGTTCATAATTTCACCCATAGATGGCTGTAGTAAAAATTCCTTATTTTCAAGCGAAAAGAATTTCAGTATTACAATATATAGAACTTTCAAAATTGAATTGATAGGGATCTCATTAAAAGGCATAATTGGTGAACGTTGCGCAAGCGCATAAAGTGATCACGTAAACCAGCCGATGACAGGTCGTAAGCCCTGTAGGTGCCTTGATTTCCCGGTTCTCCTACAATAAATATTCCAACTTCGTCTCTATTGAGATAATTAAAAATCTGTTAAAAAATATCTTTGACTCCCGACAGTAAAAAAATCCAATGTTTGCGCATATGCAATAATAAAAATATTCGAAATAACATAATATAAGACCTTTATTGAACATAAATAAAGTTAATTTAAAAAAAAAATTTATGGGATATATGGAAAATGCAAATATGGAAAATTTTCAGCTGAGTAATTAATTAATCAATCCAACCAAGGAAAAAACTGATTGTTTTTCAAAATGTTGCAATAATTGTATGGTTGTCAGTGTGAAGTAAAGAGCAAGGTGATATGGAAGGGTGTCCTGGAGAAAACAATGATGGCCGACCGCCATGGCACAGTTGGTAAGCAGTTCGGTTTCTGTGCGGGTGTCATGGGTTTGATTCCCAGCAGAGAAGAAATTGATTTGAATTCATATTTCACGCAAATATTGCTTCTCTGGGCTAAAAACACTGGTTAGTAATAAACTCGCCACTTGAGCAGTGTGCAAGGAAGTGTTTATTATTATTATTAAAGATTGTGACCACATGGATGTAATTTTGTATTGACATTTATTTGTTTTCAACTAGTCTGCTAACATGTTACAAAATATAGATAGATATTTGACTGTAGCATGCATATTTAACTCAACATAAAGATAAACTTCATATGCTGAATCAAATGATGCATGTGTTTGTCTCAATGGTGTTAAGCAGCCAGCCCATTCACGATCCTGTCATTCGGTGTCGCATTTAGAGCATTGTATCATTTTCATCACACTCACGGGCGCACCGCGCCATCAATCCATCAAAATTAGTATGTACAAACGGTCGGCGCTTTCGCATTAATATCTATATTTATTTTTTAATTTTTCAAGTAAAAATGAGTTTTAATTCTGAGAGTTTTATACAACTGCTATAGCGTTTTGTTTATAGATAAAAATAAAAACCAATCTTTTTTTTTGTTATGATAATCTTTGTGGATAATTTACCACAAACAAGGTAACTCTTTAAACATTGAAATAAATTTAATTATGAATTCTCAATTTGTACTCATCATACCTACTGCGATGTATAACGTATGTGTGATCCTTTCGACAACTTAAAATGAACTTAGACAAATGGCGCGTGGGTTTTCACATTTACGAGAGAGTCAAACAGCTCAGTGCAATGAGATTGTGCAATATACTGCTGGTTTTCACTCACAAGCATGCTGTACCGACAGGATGTGCCAACGTGTTGCGGCACTATGGAGTTTTGACCGTTTGTAATTCCATTTTGGGCTGCATGGGTTTTGACATTCAGAGCGCATTTTAGAGTGAAAGCAAGCCATTTGGAAGGATATTACGATCGTGAATGGGGGCCTTTAGACAGGGGTGTGTGTACTTTCACTGTAGGTATTCATCTGTATGTATGCATACTAATCTCATAGAAGTTGTTGTGCTGCAGCAGTGGTGAGTTACAACAAAGTGGATAGCTGATTTGATTGAATTTGTTCCAGAATGTTGGTAGGAATGGTGGACACAATATTTGCAGACGTCGCGCAGCCCGACCAGGCCAGGATCGTCATTCTCAACGCGCAGTACTTCCTCAAGAACGGTGGACACTTTGTCATATCAATCAAGGTAATTAACCACTCCCCCAACAGTATTCAAGTCAATATAATAATATGCTGCGTCTCGTCTCCTTGAATGATGAACAACAATATTGCACCGTCTCGAATTAATCGTGATGACTATATACACCACTACCCCGGTCTGACAAGGAGACTTCAATTTTAAATATTATGTGAAATGACAGCAATATATTAGACGAGAAAGTGAATATATATGTATCTGGAACTCGGAGCCAGACGATATTAAGTCAATGCCCTTGTTAAAAGTAAGACTTTGACTTCTTCCTATAATATTTCGTAAATTAAACCTCACTTTGACTTCTTTCTATAATATTTTGAAAATAAAACCTCACTTTGACTTCTTTCTATAATATTTTGAAAATAAAACCTCACTTTGACTTCTTTCTATAATATTTTGAAAATAAAACCTCACTTTGACTTCTTTCTATAATATTTTGAAAATAAAACCTCACTTCGACTTCTTTCTATAATATTTTGAAAATAAAACCTCACTTTGACTTCTTTCTATAATATTTCGAAAGTCAAAACCTCAACAAAAAAGTGGACTTAATACCTTCTGACTCTGAGGTCCAGATATATATATATATATATATATATATATTTTCTGTAAGTTTTATTATCTGTTCTATATTTTCATAAGTTAACAAGTACAAAAAATTACTCTGAAACAAACATTGAAAGCTACAAAAAATTGGACATTTATTTATTTATGTTAAAGTTGGACAAAAAACAGCGTTAAGACATAGTACAATACAATAGTAACATCAAGTATTAAGGCCTATTACATTTTGTCGTTATGATTAATATAAAATAATACAAGTTTGCAAAAAATAAAAAAAAATAAAATATGATCATAGGTTGGTATGTAGGTAAGAGCAACATTTCAAGTTAACAATGATTTAAAACATAATATTGAACTAAAAGAAAAAAAGAGAATAAATGCCGTCAAGGTTTCCTATAATAAGTGGTTATTGATCTTCTTTTGTATGGAGTATTTGAATGTTGTGGAGCTGAGGTGGAAGATGTCAAACTCTTGAAATCTGTTATTGTATGTATCGCACATTCTATGAATAGTCATGTTTTGTGCGTAATTGGTGCGGTGAATTGGAAGGTGGAATAAATGTGTATGTCTAGTTCTGCGAGTAGGAATATTAAATGAAATGGTATTGAGTATTGAGGGGCAGTCGATATTATTATTTATAATGTTGTACAGAAGCATCATATCATTTACTGTGCGTCTATTCTCGAGACTGTCGATTTTATAATAGGTTCTCGCGCAGTCGTAGCTGGGGAACTCGAGGTATGCTTTACGGTTTAAGTATTTAATGAACAATCTTTGTATTCTTTCAATGCGTTGTTTGTATGTTGTGTATCTTGGGGACCAGATTGGGGATGCATATTCGAGTATTGGTCGAACCATGGTATAATATATAGATTTTAATGTATTTATGTTCTTGAAAGATTTGCAGGTTCTGAATATGAATCCAAGAGTTCTATAAGCCTTGTCTATCATTTTATCTATATGGTTGCTGAATGTAAGGCTCCCATCCATGATTATACCGAGGTCTCTTACAGTGTCGCAAGGTGTTATGGAAACTTTATTAATGTTATAGGAAAAAGTTATGGGTGATTGTTTGCGGGTAAAGGTTAGTTTGTAACATTTGTCTGCATTAATAGTCAATTTGTTTGTCAGGCAGTAGTCCGTAAGTCTGTCAAGATCAGCTTGCATATTGAGGCAGTCGTTGTGATTCCTGATTATAGAAGATATTTTCATATCGTCTGCGAATAATTCGTATTGTGTGTGTAATAAACAGTTACCGATGTCAAAGATATATATTGAAAAGAAGTGGTCCAAGGTGGGATCCTTGCGGTACACCTGAGGGAACGGCTAGAAAGTTTGATTTGTGTCCGCCGACAACAACTGATTGGTGGCGATTTGTTATATAGGATCTAAACCAGCGGTGAAGATCACCGTGTATACCCAAACTGTATAGTTTGTTAAGGAGGATGTTGTGATTAACTCTGTCGAAGGCCTTAGAATAGTCAGTGTATATAGTATCTGTTTGTTGTCTGTTGTGTGTGTTAGTGAGTATTCGATGAGTGAAGGAAATTAGATTGGATGTTACAGATCTATTGCGTAAGAAACCATGTTGGTTTTCGCTTAGCAGGGGCTTGATTTGATAATAAATTTGGTCGTATATTATTCGCTCGAAAATTTTACTGAGAACGGAAAGAATTGATATGGGCCTATAGTTTTTTATGTCAGATTTGGAACCAGATTTGTGAATGGGAGTTATAAATGCTTCCTTCCACTTGCTCGGAAAGTGACATGAAAGAATAATGTGTAAAGGATTGTGTGTGATTACTATAAATTGACAGAACAACTAATATTTACTTATTTATCAATTACATATTGACAGTTAATATAATACTACTGTGATTAGTAAACTTTAGTACAACAAGATAATATTTCAAATATTATATAACAAGTTAGTGTATCTTAATATTTAAACATACTTCCATTAACATACTTTGTGTATCAACAATTGAAGTATGTTAATGGAAGTTTAGAAAACAGAAGAAAAGATATTCATAAACCTCTTGTACAAGCGTCAAGTGGCAACAGACGAACACAGATTGTTTATTTATGTTATTTAACAGTGCTCAGGTTGGCGTGGTAAGACACATGCGTCAACCGCAAACACTGCACTCATTCACAAGCATAAAGTGATTTGTCAATCATGCACATGTTGATGCTTGCACTATTGTAAAGGGAAATATGGTTTTTTTACTGTGCATCTTTTCTATATATTGTTTGATTTTGTATATATTGTAAATTTAATAAAAATAAAAAATATTATGCTGTTTAGTAACAGAAAAATACAGTTATTTAATTTCACATCAACGTCAATTTGAATATCAAAATCTTTGTATCAACATGTAGCCAATATAATTTATTCAACAATATGTTTCATTTGTCAGGCATCCTGCATAGACTCTACGGCTCAGCCCGAGGCCGTGTTTGCAGCCGAGGTGAAGAAGTTGCAGGCCGACAAGCTGAAGCCCCAGGAGCAGATAACCCTGGAGCCCTACGAGAGGGACCACGCCGTCGTCGTGGGTGTCTTCAGGCCGCCTCCCAAGAACCAGTAGACCATCGACAGACCAAGCAGTCAGTCTGAAAGTGCTAAGTGACTTTGGGGCAAATGTAGAGACTCCAGACAGGGAGAGAGTGTGGGAAACAATAAAGTGACTTATTTTGTTGACAATCTTATTGTGTTGATCTGTCGTAATTGGAAATTCCATGTGGACTTAATTTTATTATTATGAATCTTGATAGAATTTAATGCTAGAGTTGTTGGCTGGATGCAGAACTATTTCTTGGCACAAGCGTCTCTCTGTCTCAGCTAACCGGAACAGCTCTTATATGCTGTGGACTCCGATCCATCGTCTGATGTTTCTTATCCAAAACATCTGCCTGTCCTACTCACAATACGACTGGCCTCAATGTGTTTGTGTCTTTAATGTCTGGTGCTTTATGTTCTATGCAGAACATAGCATGGAGGCGGGCCCCACAAAGAGTGATTGATGACAGCTGCCATCCTCAGTCACGAGGATAAGGGCGAGATAGAGATTGGAATTTGGAGAAAATTTGTATTTTCTTGATCTGTTTCACGAATATTAGATGTTTTTTTTCACATACAATACTTGCGCACGAATAAAAATTATGATGATAAAAATATTGTGAACACCAAACCTTTAAGCATTGACAATAGAATTTTGTAGTTAATGTGACAGTTCTGCTTCCAGCCAACAAAATGTAACATCTGCTTCGTCGCTGTTTTAAAATTATCTGACTTCCCGGCCAATTGTCTCATGTGATTCTCAACCGTGAACAACGAATTCCTATTAAATTCGGGTCACAACAAACGGGTATGGTAGTGGTATTTTTACAGAATATTTAATTCAAGATGGATTCCAAACACAATGTAATGATAGACTGCACCACAGTATCAAAAATCACTGTCAACAATGAACAACAGCCACATTATATTATCGTTCTCCGGATGATTTAACCTTTGAAGGAACAAGTTGTAAGTGGTAAAGGCAGCAGAAGAGGAACGTGGCGAAACAAAAGTGTGTTTGCTCCGTTCTCAATAGTAGCTAGAAAGATAGACGAGAACACATAGTTGACAAACGACACTTCAATAGGTGTTAGCTAAGAATGAAATTAGCCATGGTTGACAGATTAATTGGAATCTTTCAGGTGGAAATCACCAGTTGTAGTTTTAACGTTCACCTGACTTTTACAGGACATACGAAAAATTAAGTGAAAATCGAATGGTAGCTTTATTCTTAACCTGAGACTACACAGGGAATAAGACAATGCAATGGTCAAGTTAAATAATTGTCCCGTTAAAAAGAATGCAGATATTATAGTGTGCTGTTTTCCAACAAAAAATAATATATTGGTTTTCTAGTTTCATTAATATGTGGAGTTTAGTTAAATCTAATCAAAAAGATAACATATTCATTAAACATGATATTTTTGTTGATCAGTATTCTTTCTATTTTACATATTTAGAGATTGTTGTTACCAGACAGTCAAGAGTACACTGATTCTCAACCGTGAACAAGGAATTCCAAACAAACGGGTATTGTAGTGACATAGAACTGTCTATTCAAATACAAATTAAGTTGATATTTAAAAAAAATTCATTAGTGGCTTGAGGCTTTCTTTAATAGAAAGTAATATTTTAACAACTAGAAATATTAATGTATAGTCAACAACAAATGCAGATAAGGGTGATGTGTTGTTTCACACATTCTATTGAGTCTCACCCCCAACGCCTTTAATTCACGCACACTGTCATCAATATTAAAAAGTTTGGTAGTGGCCAAACATAGCTGGGGATGTTGCATTTATATTAATTGTGATATTAATTAGCGATTTTTTTGTGATGTTGGATAAAGGCAAAGCTGAATAAAGGAATTGACGGAAGGGCACCACCAGGAGTGGAGCCTGCGGCTTAATTCGACTCAACTCAATAAAGTAAACAGGCATAACATGAATAATACTAGTGAAAATCTTGAACGTTTATCATATTTTTGCGTCAAAGCTCATAATAAAACATATGATATTATGTATATTAGCAAAATTATGGAGCTATATACATTACATGTATACTTTTATACTTTACAAAGCATATTTTTCATAATTTGAAAAATAGTTAAAGTACTTTTGTAGTCAAATGAAATATAAAAATATTACAGTATTTTCATTATCAAAATCTTGAAAATTTACCACATTTTTGCGTCAAAGCTCAAAATATAAACAAGCTGCCAAACATAGACAGTAAACATAGTTAAATATGAGTTATAACAGTAAATATGAAGCAGATGTTACATAAACTGATTAAAAGATGGCGTTATTTTTGTTTTTGAAGATGTAATGTTTGATGTTTTTATTGATAGACAATATGAGAGTATGATATGATGGTTATTATTCCTGTTTAAAAATTGTATTTTATTTCTAAGAAATAAATTCATTATTTTGATGTACAAAGAAGAAATAAAATAATTTTAATATGAAAAGTGTTTTGTTTTAATTTATTTGTCCTAAATACATTATATATATATATATATATATATATATATATATATATATATATATATATATATATATATATATATATATATATATATATATATATATATATATATATATATATATGTTATATTTGATGTTTTCACGGGTGAAATATGTTATAATATTTTTATCTCGGTTTTCCCGTGTCAGTAGGTCTTGACTAAGACCATTTGTCTTCCGACGTTTCGCCTGAATATCACCAGGCATTTTCAAGGACTTAACGAAAAGCACGTGCGCGACACACGTCTACTCACACTGAAAGCTCACCGTCAAGTGACTCGTAGCGTACAAGATGGCCGCTTATGTCAAATATTGTTAGCGCGACGTGATTGGCTCCTTGTGACACGCCCACCTGCTGTCGTGCTCGTTGGTAATAATATTTTATCATTATTTTTGTGTTGTGATTTATTGTTAATTTTAGTTGTGACATTAATGTTTAAACAGTGAACCTCTCAGAATTTACAGGAAAGCTATAGAAATATATAAGAGAAGGGATATAATGAACAATCGGGACGACGGAGTTCGTTTGCCTAGTACCTGGAAGAACATTTTATATGACAAACAATACAATAATAATATTAATAATACCATAGCGAAAATAACCCCAAAACACAACAATAATAATATTAATGTCACAACTAAAATTAACAATAAATCACAACACAAAAATATATTATGGCAGGTTTACTGCGTACTGGCAATTTCTCCCAACCGTCCAGATATGTGAGGTACAACAAAGAAGAAATAAAAACTTATTCAGAGCCTTTGAAGACTAAAGTGGCTGAAGATTGGCTTTTTCTGAGGGAATTTTTAATTTACTGAATAAAAATTACATAGAAAAAAAAATTAGCCCTGTAAGTTGTAGCAACAAAATATAGATACAAGCTGTAGATGAACTATTTATCTAGTACTAGTAATGAAATTGTAATAATATATTCTATGGCTATGAATATGATATTATCTATGGAATACATTCGACCGTTTGCATTGCAAGTTGAAGCACCGATTATTTTGATGTGTTAAATATTCTTGGAATAAATACCGTTTTATAAAAGTACATGACTCTTTTTATTTGTTTATAAAATAATGCAAGATGTGGAGGAACTGTTTATTTTTATTTTACTTGTCGGGCAACTGACAGGTACTATGGCAAGTATTAATTTAACATGCATCCAATAACAAGTTGTCACAGACTTACGATATTAATTGTCTCACAGATGCAGACTGAAAACACAATTATAAATTGTGTCTTCACCAGGAATCTAACCCAGGACCTCTGGATCAGCAGTCAGATACTGAACCACGAAGGCCGGTTTAAGCAGTAGTAGTAATAAAATAAGTACTATGAAAGAATTATATCAACTTTGATTTTTAATAAAATTAAACATGACCAACTTGAATATTCTAAAACAGTAAAACTATTACTACTTTTGGAGTTTTTGGTATTAATTCTTCATACTTTTTGTCAGTAACTAATATGTACATTTTTTATAAAAAAAAAACTTGTAATATTTCTACATGAAAATACTTACCATGTCTCTTATGGCGTAAGCAGAGAGAACCAGGCTCCATACTCCTCTATTTTCGCACATAGTCCTGGCTTCCTTTACATACATGGATCATCTTGATTGAGCAAGCTTATGTTTCCTTGCAAAATATCATTCACATGGTCATGCCATCCCTTTCTGGGGCGGCCCCTGCTATTCACTCCATCTCTTACAACAGTATATTTTTTTGGTCAGTGGTTCATCATTCATTCTTTCAATATGCCCAACTACCTGAAGGCATTCACTTCACATTTTACTTAAAATATCCTTCTTTTTAATTGTGGATAGTTTACTTTGTAGAATTCCATTTTAATTTAAATTAAAAAATAAAACACTGTGTTTTAGATTCTACGTATGTATTTATATTTGTTTATTGGTCGATAGCTAGTCTTGAAGATGCCCTATCAAGGCGAAATAGTTATCGACCAATAAACAATATACGTAGAATCTAAAATATCCTGTTTTATTTTTTAAATTCAATTAAAAAAGAAAAAAGAATATCCTTAGTCTTGCATTCTCTCCTTAGGTCCTCTTTCTCATGTTGATGATAGTGTGTGGAACTTATAACTCACTCTGATGATTCAATACATAATTACTTTTATTATTGAGAATTACAAAGCTAGTTGTCCTTATGAAGGTTCCTGAATAAATTTGCCGACAATGATGGTAGCATACAACAGTAAAGTGTTAAGTTATCGTACGTGAAAATGGGTAGAGATGCGCTGGTGCCGCACGGATCCATGGTGCTACGGGATAATGATTTTAAAAGAATTTCATTTACTACAAGGTTTATTTATTTGTTCAGAATTTTATTTTCTGGTACTCTATTGATTTAAATGATATCTATTTTTATCCAACTGTCGATTTGTTCAGGAGAACTGTGTTCTCTTAACATATTGACAATGTTTCAAGCCAGGATACGCGAGATTTGTATGTAGGGTCTATAATTTTCACGGCGTCAAAAAACACCAGCTTAGAGGCTTCACAGTATATATGTTCCATACACGGATTTACTCAGAATTCGGAGTAGAACATTTCGTGTATCTGTGTGTGTGTGTGTGTGTCCCCTTATAACTTTTGATCCGCTCAATTTACAGAGCCCAAATTTTCAGAATATATAAACATACAAACCTACATACCATTAAAGCTGATTGGTAACCAGAGGGGTTACCAATCAACAGTAGTTAGTAACCAGAGTGGTTACTATTAAATATATGTGGTAACCAGAGGGGTTACCAGTAAAGAGAGTTTACTATATCCCAAGTGGATATGATTTGAAATAAGAACACAAGGACAGTGGTTGAGAGAGAAGAAGAAAGAATGGTCAAAAGTAACAATGAGTATATTGATCACAATTAATAGTTTGCTTAAGGGTAAATTTACAATTGATGAAATAACTTACAAAGGAACTTTTCTCACGATGAGTAGGTATAACGAGCGAGTTAGCGGGTGTGTTCGAAGTGTCCGAATCTTCGCATGATGAAGTACCATCGTGCTCGCGAGGTCGAGAGATGACCGGTGGTCGAGAGACGAAGTGTCGGCGAGACGGCGTGGTCGAGAACGGCGGCGTGATGTGACGAATCGAAGTGACGGAAATACGGAAATGAAGTGACGAAGTGTACAAGTGTAGACTCCCTTAAATAGTGCTGCGCTGGGGGTAGCAAGTTCAATGTCCTCGAACTTTCTAGACTTATTTATTTGAAGTGTCATACCCAGTTGAGGAGTATTGTCACTTGTTTGACGTTGCGGGCGATGAACTCGGCCTAGCGATAAACAAATGTACTTGCCGTCGCTAGGCGCGCGCTCGAAAGAAATTTCGAGATGTGGTCTTCCACACCATCCTATAAACATACATACCTACATAATCTCCAAACATACATACATACCATCATGCTGTTTTCATATTCTGGTAATAAAAAAAGACTGACCTCCATACTGTCCTATATTGACATACATACCTACATAATGTTGTAAGTATAGAAATATCTTAAAATATTCGATAATTTGGATTTAAGTGCTTATAGTTTGGTACTTATTCTTCAACTATACATACTATCGCTATCGACAGTTGGATCTCATGTGTTACATGCAACTAGTATTTACTAACTTCAAGTAAGGAATGTAACGGAGATACATTTATAAGATTTACTAGAGGCATTATTATAAGGCAATAATGCGATCCAAAGTTCTATTCCAACTAGACCATGGTTCTATGATATGAAATTTGATAATTGGACACTGGCCTTAGTCCTTATACATTACGAATGATTTGTAAATTTATCAATGTAAACAGTTTAAAGATTTAGGACTGTACAGTCTTGAGTATTTGATATAAACAAAATTATGCTGTGTTCATGCCGAAGAACACCAATCTCTGGTGAACAGCAAAAAAAGCCAATAATAATGTTAATTGTTTTTCAAATTTAGTTGGTACAACACATGTCCATTTTTAAATAAGAAAGTGGATTACATATTATAAATTATTTTTTTTTGGTAAGTAAATAGCAAATGATGTTTGTGTTAGCATATACCTACAGCTTTAATTGCTAGGCAATACCGTGTTGGCAACTTGAGAGGGATAAAAAATACAGATGTATAGGGTAAACACCCCAATTATTGGCACTTTAAGCAAACATATTTCTATTACTTATTTTTTACCTGTATAATTACTACATTAAGCAATAATAATATTATTTATAATTCGGAAATTTTGTCTATTTTGTAAATATGCAACAAATAATTCATTCAAAGTTGTCAGATTTATAAAAAATACAAACAAATGATACAATGGCATTTCCCCAATTATTGGCAGGCTCGATCCTTATATTGTCACACAACCAACCAATTATTGGCAGGCAAAGTGATTTTAATTAATATACCTAATTTATTTTAAAATACTCTTGGGAATTAGTATTTTGCAACAAATAAAAGATATGTCATTAATTTTTGAATGATATGTATTAAAAATATTTTTTATTTAAAATAAAACAGTGGAAGTATACCTAATAAACAAACAAAATATTAATGAGGTCTTGGTAAATTCTTAAGTTGTTATGTTTATAAATATTATTATCAGGAACCAATCGGCTTTTTTAATAATCATTATACCTAAATACATAAAAAAGAGGAGAAGAAAACAGGAAACTAATCATCCAAGGAAAATAATTCTTCTAAATCCGTAAGCGTGAACTTCTTTTTTTTACTTTGGAAAATTTTATCAAAGACACCATCATTACTATTATCTGAAGAATGTGATGGAAATTGATTGCTATTTTCTAATTTCGGACTATTTTCTAATTTTTGACAATTTTCTAAAGAAGTTAAAGGATTTGAGGAACTAGGTGGAAATATATTGCTATGATGTATTTGTATATCTGACAATACTTTGATTCGTTTTGATTCTGGAATAATGGAATCAGTTGATACCGGCCGGTCAGTCGTCACGAGTGACGTGAGCGAGAGTAATCCGACGCCCCTATATGACGTGCGAGTATTTTCGGGTACCTACCCAAAATACCGCGGGAAGCACCATTCATTTTTGGGGAAATATTTTTTTTATTACTTGGGATATTTTTATTTATAAAATGGCAACATTTTGTCTTGTCAGCTGGGAGAGAAAAAAAGGCGCTGAGTTTGCCGCGTGTTGGAATTTTAATTTTAAAAAAGAGGAACGATTCTTTTAACATCAATTTTATTTTTTTTTCAAAAAGGAAATTTTTTTTAAAGTCTGGCCGAGCCGCCAGCAGTAGAAATTAATAAATAACTTCTCGTATCAAGTCCGGTGCCCCAGCGCCGGCAATAATTTTTATTGTATTTTTTCTACCCAACGAAAGTAAGAAACTCTAACTTGAGCCAAGCCTGGTGCAACTGGCTGGGTTTTTCCTGAGACTGTTGCCTTGGCTGAACCGTAGAGGCCTTTGCGCGTTTCGGCGAGTCGCCTGCCAGGGTTTCGTCCGACGGATTCCCTCGGTCAGGTTGTGCCACCTAGGTGTTTCCATCGGCTCTAAGCTAACTATAAGTTTAAATCTTCTTTGCATACGTTGGGCTGAACACGGACCTTCCCAGTGGCCGAGGACGTCCACCAACCCGTAGGTCAATGCAGACTACGCCTGGTGGGCTGTCGATCCACCATCATCGACAGGGGTCCAAGCTGGGAGACCACGTCCTCACGGTGAGTGGCCTTTAAATGTTCTCTTACCTTGGTCCAGTAGTATTTACAGTTTATCCGAGGGGAGTGACACGTTGAGACGACGCTTTACGTCGTCCCTAGCGCTCCACCTAAACTGCACACGTCTACGCTGAGTGCTGTTCGGAGCTGGTCAGCGGCCTTGCCATCTGAGTCTCCGGACAGCGTGAAGCGAAGGAGTGTCAGATTGTCTCCCAACAGAGGGGCCTTCCATCCAAACGAGAGAGTTTGGACGAACCAGCGACCCTGAGTGGAACTCTCAGAATGGGCAAATTATAAATAATTTTTATATTAAGTATTGTTACAAGTGGCAATGGAAAACCCATTGTATGCTGGACATTCATAGTAGAGAATGTTATTTTAAATTCATTCTATTTGAAATACAAATGGGAAACAATTTATAAGTAAATAATGTTTTATTCTTGTTTTATTGTTATAAATATAGTGTTTTACAAATTGAGTATAAGTAAACAATTTTAAAGTGAATGATTAATAATAAAAGGTACGATTAGCGCTCAGTGCGTCTCAATAATGTGTTTTAACATAGGATATTGTATTATTAAAGGTTTAATATAGATACTAAATAGTAATCTTGAAGATTAACGGTTTAATATAGATACTAAATGGTTATCTTAAAGAGACAAATATAATGAATGTAACATATGTACGTAATAAAAGTAAAGCTATCTAGGCTATTCCGTACATATCTAAGAGACTGATATCGAGTCAACGTTGAATGTCAGGTTAAAGAACCATAATGATTTATTAAAATTGAAGCCCATTTGCACTGCAAATGTTGGAGTTGTGAATATAATACTCGTTGATCGTTGATCGATGATCGTTGGAATCGCCCATCAGTTGTGGTACTCCGTGATTGTCGATTTTGGTTCGATATTGGTCTATTGTAGCTGGCAATAGCTGTCATGAGTGAATTTGGCCGTCACATCAGTGTTGAAGTTAGTTCGAGATATATATTGTGTAATTGGCCGTAGTTTGATAATTCAGAAGTTGTCTCTCACTGGCAACAGCTGCTTCGGACACACGACAAACGTTGCATTGCAGTTTGTTGTATAAAATAGCTCAAATTAAATAACGTTATGCTGGGGCTGAATCAAACTGATTTATATAGTTAGATTTTGACAGTGACAGCTACAAGCCATAGAGAAAATATTGTCTTCAAAATATTTTTTCTATGAATAATATATATGGCTATCAAAAATCATATCGAAAAAATATTTTTATCGTTCTGAACAAGATCGTTTATTAATCTAACTAAAGAAAAATATTATGATAATTAATGCAAATTCCATTATTTCAATATTGATATTCGTGTTTGGATTAATTATTACTTATTCATAATTGTTTTTTTTATTATTGATATTCGAGTTTGGATTAATTATAACTTATTTATAATTATTTTTTTTATTATTGATATTCGAGTTTGGATTAATTATTACTTATTTATAATTATTTTTTTTATTATTGATATTCGTGTTTGGATTATTTGTTATATATTTATAGTTATTTCAAATAATCGATAATTGTGTTTTAAATTATAATTGCTTGTTCTTAATTATTTTAAGGATTTATTTTTATTTATTGATTTAATTGTTGATTGTTATTTATAATTATTTTAAGAATCGATTTTATTTATTGCCATTTGTTTATTAATTGAATTAACAACATTTATTTTAATTTTCAACACTCCAGTGTTTATTGATGATTATTTATTGTGTTTTTATCAACGCCGATTTTATAGAGTATATTTAATTGAATGATTTGATGTAATTAACTGTTTTGCGGTTATCCCTTACCGGTTCGAACTACCCCGTTCTGAGAGAATCGATTCAGGGTGCGTGGATTTTTTTTTTGGACCGGGGGGGAGGATATTTTAGGGTCGCTTACGGGTCCGTCGCCAGTAAGGGGATCTCGCCGCCTTTTGCTTCCGAAATGTTTGTTGCCGCGCGATCTCCCACCGAGAGCGGCTCCCGCACGCGGCTTGCGCGAGGAGGTCATTCTCGGTCAGCCATGGCTCACCGAGGAAGAGGCCTGTGTGGACTTTTGTAGAAAATGCGTAAACTTCGGAAAGAGGGAGCGGACGAGCGTCCACCTGATCCCCGAGCAACCGTGTCCGACTCCGAATTCCGTATCATTGCCATCTTGCAACGATATCCCCACTCTTCATCGGGACAAGATTCAGAAGGTCTTGGAGGATCTTCATGAAGTTTTCCTCCCATTCTATATAGCTCCTGAGTCTCGACCGCTGACGGCTTTTACGACGCCGGACGGTGCCCGCTACCAGTTTCGGGTGATGCCTTTTGGCTTGGCTGGTGCGCCCTCCGGTTTCCAGAGGACGGTGATGCAAGTGCTAGCAGGATTCGTTCGCGAATTCTGCATGGTCTACTTGGATGACATTATCGTTTTCTCGGGGACGTGGGAGGAGCACTGCCGTCACCTGCAGTTGGTGCAGGAGCGTCTGGCGCTGTATGGCCTGCGCTGCGCCCCCGAGAAGTGCATTTTTGGAGCGAGTTCCCTCCAGTATTTGGGACACGTGGTTACTGCCACTGGTACTCGTCCCCAAGAAGTACACGAACGCGCTATTCAAGAAGCACCCGAACCTACAAGCCGCAAGGGAGTACGAAGTTTCCTGGGAACTTGTAACTGGCTCCGGGAATACGTGCCACGCTTTGCGGAACTGGCTGCGCCTTTGACGGACTTGCTTCGGCTGAAGAAGCCCTTCAAATGGACAAAGCAAGCATAAGCAGCGATGAAGGCTATTAAGCAGGCCATGAGTCAGCCACTCCAGCTGACCCGTCCAGACTTTGGCCGAAAACTTTGCCTGCAGACGGACGCCAGTAAGCTGGGAGTCGCGGCCGTACTGTTTCATCCAAGGGAGGATGGAACACGAGACGTTATCTCCTACGCAAGCTCGCGATTCAATCCTGCTGAGCAGAAATACCACTCAAACGAGCAGGGGGCTCTAGCGGCCGTCTGGGCGTTAAAGAGATACCACCCATTCTTGGAGGGCCACTATTTCACCCTGTATACGGACAATCGTGCCCTGACCTGGCTGAATGTGGGAAATTTTTAAGTTTTAAACCTCGAAACTCCGGACGTCCTAGTGGATTCGGATGACCCACTGGCGGAGACGAGCCACATTCCCGCATTGACTTCTCGGCACTCGGCCGCGACCTCCGGACTTGACCGCCCGCGCAGGGTTTCGCGTTTGCCTAGCCGCTTTCGGGAGGATTGAGCACGTATCGGGACGATGGGTTTCTCTCGAATTGGAGGTGGCGATTGATACCGGCCGGTCAGTCGTCACGAGTGACGTGAGCGAGAGTAATCCGACGCCCCTATATGACGTGCGAGTATTTTCGGGTACCTACCCAAAATACCGCGGGAAGCACCATTCATTTTTGGGGAAATATTTTTTTTATTACTTGGGATATTTTTATTTATAAAATGGCAACATTTTGTCTTGTCAGCTGGGAGAGAAAAAAAGGCGCTGAGTTTGCCGCGTGTTGGAATTTTAATTTTAAAAAAGAGGAACGATTCTTTTAACATCAATTTTATTTTTTTTTCAAAAAGGAAATTTTTTTTAAAGTCTGGCCGAGCCGCCAGCAGTAGAAATTAATAAATAACTTCTCGTATCAAGTCCGGTGCCCCAGCGCCGGCAATAATTTTTATTGTATTTTTTCTACCCAACGAAAGTAAGAAACTCTAACTTGAGCCAAGCCTGGTGCAACTGGCTGGGTTTTTCCTGAGACTGTTGCCTTGGCTGAACCGTAGAGGCCTTTGCGCGTTTCGGCGAGTCGCCTGCCAGGGTTTCGTCCGACGGATTCCCTCGGTCAGGTTGTGCCACCTAGGTGTTTCCATCGGCTCTAAGCTAACTATAAGTTTAAATCTTCTTTGCATACGTTGGGCTGAACACGGACCTTCCCAGTGGCCGAGGACGTCCACCAACCCGTAGGTCAATGCAGACTACGCCTGGTGGGCTGTCGATCCACCATCATCGACAGGGGTCCAAGCTGGGAGACCACGTCCTCACGGTGAGTGGCCTTTAAATGTTCTCTTACCTTGGTCCAGTAGTATTTAACAGTTTATCCGAGGGGAGTGACACGTTGAGACGACGCTTTACGTCGTCCCTAGCGCTCCACCTAAACTGCACACGTCTACGCTGAGTGCTGTTCGGAGCTGGTCAGCGGCCTTGCCATCTGAGTCTCCGGACAGCGTGAAGCGAGGGAGTGTCACAGTAACTGTTTTTTTTTCCAAACCACATATTTTTGATGATTTACTATTCTTTTCTTTCTTTACAGTTTTCTTTTTCTTTTCGAGTCTTTCTTCCTTTCTTTTTTGCACCGCTTTCAGTTTGCGTTCTTTTTCATTTTTCTTTTCCTCTTCTTTCTTTTTCCATTCAATTGATGTAAGGACATAGCTTGTTCTCGTGACATTTTTCACACCTTTTCGCTCTGGCGTTTTTGCAATCGGCAACACGTCTTTTAATGTATATAATTTTAAAGGTGAATGCATAACTAAAGATGATTCGGTAGAGGGTTCACAAATGTAAGGAAGATCTGATGTTGAACAGTAAGATGAAGCAGCTCTATCATTATATAATTTTAAAGGTGAATGTATAACTAAAGATGATTTTGTGGAGGGTTCACAAATGTAGGGAAGATCTGATGTTGCACAGGAAGATGAAGAAGAAGAAGCAGCTCTATTATTATATAATTTCAAAGGTGAATGCATGACTAAAGATGATTTTGTGGAGGGTTCACAAATGTAGGGAAGATCTGATGGTGCACAGGAAGATGAAGAAAAAAGAGCTTCTCTTTCATCACATAATACGATTGGCATATTGGCTAAATCATCTTCCACTGTGCTCGTTAATTCTTCGTCTTTGATTTCAAGGAAATCGCAAATTTTCTTTAAAATTCCCTCACACTCGGTAATGTTAGGCTGTGTAATAATATATTTAAGCTTGCTTTTTCCAACTATTTCAATAAACTCATTTTTATTTATAGATTTTTGTACAGGAGTATTTAACGTGTGTTCATTTTCGGTGTTTTTTAGTAAATCTTCATTAGTGTTTCCTCCATTTTTTAACATTTTCCCCAAACATTTTGTATAATTTACACTATCTGGGTTCCACGGATATAGTCCAGTAGATTTAAAACCATTTATTATGGTCTCACTGCTTAAGTATTTTATTGATTTTTGTAAAATAGGTACAAAATCAACTTTTGTTAAAGCTTTCGATGGATTTTCTTGTCGCCACTCAAGTACACATTTTTTTCACGCGTTTTTTAATGGTTTAAATGCAGCAACATCTGCAGGTTGTAAAATTCTTGTAGAATTGGGATAAAGTGCTATAAGCACTATTCCTAATTCAGTACACAGATTACTTAAAGCCAATGTCAAATGCGTTGTATGGCCGTCGACAAATAAAATCACTGGAAAGTTTCTCTTTGTTCTTAACAAATATGGATGAAAAACATTTTTTATATACTCAATAAATGCATCAGCCTTCATCCACCCATTATCTGTTAAACCAACACCCCAAAAATCCGGAATGTTTTGTGTTACATTTTTTGGTAGACGTTTATAAGGAAAAATCACCATTGGGGGAGTGATGTCCCCGTTTGCTCCAAAGGTAAACATAACAGTCAACGATGATTTGGCCTGTCCTTGATCTACCTCGTAGACGTTTCTATCCCCTTTGGTGGCTAAAACAGCACCTGTTTTTGGACAAAGTTGAAAATTAGTTTCGTCCCCGTTGAACACCCTATAAGGATCATTGAGGATTTCGAAAAAGCCGTTATTTCTCAAATATATTTCTATGTCAGCAAACCATTTTCGAATGTCTGTTTCTGACACACACGAACTGGCAGATGTGACAGCCTCGGGTGTTCTTATTGATACCTCGGGATGTCTTTTGAGAAATAGATTGTACCATTTCTCTCCCGGTACTGAATTTTTGAACGGGTTTTTCCGGTCAATCTTGGCAATGTAGTCGGCAACGCTCTTAATCAAGTCTTCTTTTCTTTTGGGAAAACCTTTTTGACTGCTGACTTGCAACCACTGCACAAGCTGCTTCTCTTCATCTTCAGTTAAAATGGTATGAGGACCAGGATTATTTTTACAATTGGGATATTTTTCCTTAAATTGTAATGTCGATCTTGGAACTCCATAAGTTTTTGACGCAAGCTTTTTGCTCATTCCATTTTTCACTGCCTCAATCGCCGCCTCCAACGATTCCTTGCTGTACCTTTTTCTCTTAACTGCTTCTTTGTCAGATGTTTTAGGCATCATTAAATAGTATGTTTAGTTAGCTACAACAAAAAAGGAAAAAATGTTAAGAAATACATTCATTAACCAATTGCTGGCATCATCTGTATCTAATTATTGGCACTAATGCCATAAATTGGATTTTTGATTATTGGCACCGTGCTATTATTTGGAAACATGTTATAAAAATATTTTTTTATCATAGATTCGTGTGAAAAATATGAACTCTATTGATATTGTTAAACGAAAATAAAAAAAAAAAATTATATCAAACCCCTTTTTTGTCACCCCGTGCCAATATTGAGGAAGTTTCAATAATGGCAACCATTTATTGGCATCCCTGATATTAGCACAAACAGTTGACATTTTACAATTTTGAGGTTAGAAACACTTGCATTGAGCATTAACTAAATCATTGATGAAAATAAAGAATTGCACAACTAAATATATCAGCAAATATTAACAGATAATTCGTACACTTACCTTAACAATTTTTTAACAAAATGGCGTCTTCCTTGCAAAATAAACACACTTCTAAAAAAGATGATTCACAATACATATCACCATGACACAAGAATAGCAAATTGTGTTGCCAGAAAGAAAAATGAGTAAATTTTATTATTTTAATATATTTGTGGTTTTTTCTTCCTTGTAATACTTATAATTTGAAACGTATGGATGGGGTGACAATAATTGGAGGAGTGCCAGAATTAGGGTGGTTTACCCTACATACCTTAAGGTGACGGGATAGACTCCAAGGTAATTTTTGTATGCTCATTAGGCTGTAGACCTTATCGTGTCTGTATGTAGGGGCAACCCGTGTACCTTTAGACACATGTACCATTAGACACTTGCCACTGTAAAAAAACTGGATGACTTAAATCTATGAATTTTACATATTCGTGAACCTTTTTGTAATATGGTAACCCTGCCAATTTTTTAAAGTGACAGTTGTTTAACTCGGGTCGTCAACATAAATTGAATATTTTTCACAAAAAAAGTAAGTTTTACTCATATTTTAAGGATGTTTTAGAACTGTCTTGTAACATATAATAATGAAATAATTACTTATTTGTATAAAGTATACTCTAATTTAAAGTTATACAAGTTATTTTGATGCGTTATAACCTAAAAAATAAACATTATTATTGAAAACTTACAGTGTTGGCATTTTGTACCTTTAGACAGTCTGAGGAGTGTACCTTTAGACATGTCTAAAGGTACATGATATCTTACATGAGAACATTTGTTTACACATTTGATCACTATTTTCTTGATTTTCAGTGCCTCGAAGTAAATCGGGAAGAAAAAGAGAGAAAGTATGCCGCGAAACACTTGAAGAAGCTGTGAAGGAAGTATTAAATGGGAGTTCCATAAGAAAAGCTGCAGAAAAATTTCAAATAAATAGATGCACAATTTTTCACTATGTGAAAAAAAATAAATGTAATCCTGTTAAAGATATTACGATAGCACCACCTAATTTTGCAGTGAGAAAGGTGTTTACCGCCGAGGAGGAAATTTTACTCTTCAATTATATCAAAAAAGCTGCATACCTGCACCTCGGACTTGATGCATTACGTGTAAGAACACTCGCCTACAAATTTGCGATAGTGAATAATAAAAAGATTCCACCTTCATGGGATAACAATCAAATAGCAGGAACAGAATGGCTTGTTGGATTCAGGAAAAGATTTCCTGACTTATCACTACGAAAGCCAGAAGCGACCAGCATAGCCCGAGCAACAAGCTTTAACAAATACAACGTGGGAATGTTTTTTAAAAATTTAAAAGAAGTGATGGAGCGATATAATTTTCAGCCGCAAAACATCTATAATTTAGACGAAACTGGAAATTCTACTGTCCATAAGCCGGACAAAGTTTTGGCACCGAAAGAAATAAGGCAACTTGGTAAATTGACTTCAGCTGAACGTGGCGAAAACGTCACAATGATTGCATGTGTAAATGCTGTTGGAAATTCTGTTCCACCCATGCTCATTTTCCCCAGAGTGTATTTTAAGAGCAACATGATTAAAGGAGCTCCTCCAGGAACTATTGGAGGAGCCAATCGTTCTGGTTGGTCAACAGAATTTCTGTTTCGACAATACTTAGAACATTTTATATTTCATGTTAAACCATCTCAAGAAAAACCAATACTTTTAATAATGGACAATCACGAATCCCATATTTCCATAGAAATTATTGACATTGCAAGAGATAATGGCATCATTATTTTAACCCTCCATCCACATACCTCACATCGTATGCAGCCTCTAGACCGAACTATTTTCGGCCCGTTCAAGAAATTTTATGCTAAATCAGCGGAGCAATTCATGATTAATCATCCTGGACAACCAATAAAAATTACAGACGTCGCTGAACTAATAGGTAACGCCTATGCTTTGGCATTTAACCCAAGCAACATAATAAAAGGATTCAAAGTTACTGGTATATGTCCTTACAATGACTTAATTTTTAGCGATGAAGACTTTCTGTCTTCTTTTATAACTGATCGCCCTCAGTCTCTTTTACCATCTGAACCTCGATCGGAAGGCACTCATTCTACGGAGTCACCAGCCACTATTACATCTTATCACGATTACGAAAATATCATGGGTACAGAACTGTTAATGAACGTTACAGATAATCCTGATGGTGACACCTGTACTGGACCAGAACGATTCAACCAGACACCGCAAAAGAATGATTCTAAAAATATGTCTACAATTTTACCAGACATTGTAATTCCATTTCCTAAGGCAATTGCGAGAAAAGGTACACGAGGAAGGAAGAAGGGTAAAACCAGAATCCTTACTGATACACCAGAAAAGCAAGAAATTCTTGCAAACAAAAAACTGAAAGAAAACAACGATCAGAAAAAAATCACCCTACCTAAATTTAAAATTCAGAACGAAAGTAAGCTCAGCTCATCAAAGAAATCAAATAACATGCCAGGAACGATCCGATCATACCATAATCCCAATAAAGTTAAGATACTTCAGGACATAAGTATTGTGGTATGTAAAACATGTAAAAAATATTTAAATAAAACAGTAGCACTGTTCTGTTATTCATGTAATACATATTATCATGAAAGATATATACCGACGAAGCACAAAGAACACATACCAGAAGCTGAAGACAAAGATTCATTTATGTGCCATAATTGTTTCGTACTCTCAAATGAAACTAACTCTGATGAATCTATTGATTCTATTGAGATGTTAGACCTAGTACGAAAGAATTACATGTAACTTACCTGTATTTTTTATGCCTTATATAATTTAACATATTATGTTGTATTTAATAAAAATTTAATAAACGTTGTGCAAACGTATATTTTGTTTTATTCTGTAGTCCTTCACATAAAATAGTTACAGTGTCTAAAGGTACACTTGGTGTCTATAGGTACAACATTCACTGTCTAAAGGTACATTGCATGCGTGTACCTTTAGACAAAATGCAAGGTCATGGAAAAAAACGTTTTACTAAAAACCTACAGCAAAATGAATAAATTAAAAACACCTAAATGATAAACAAATAAATTCTTTAATATAAAAATAAAAAATATTGTATCTTTAATGAAGTATGGCGGAGAAAAAAAAAATTTAAGAAAAAAAAAGTCAATTTGTCTAATGGTACACTGGTTGCCCCTATGTAAAGAAAACATCACTTACATTGGTTGATATTTTCTTAAATTCGTATTTTGCAATGTACCCACCAGATGTCGCGACGGTGGCAAAATATGATGAGCTGTCAAAAAAATAATTTTCGGAGACAAGATTATTATCTGTGGCTAAAAAATAACTTATTGTATATTTTTTCATGTTTGAATTGTGATTTTACCTAAATAGAGGACATTAAATGTTTTTTTTTTTTTTAAAATATTAGGCAACCCACCCTTATAAGAGTGATTTGTGCCAAATGGAAGAAAAGATAAAAAATAAGTTATTGAATGTTACGATTTACAGATTAATACAATTGATAAGGATAAATTTGGATATTGCGGAATAAATAGCAAGAGAGTTAAGTGATAAGAGATGCGACATGTTGACTGGTAGAGGGACTTTTAAGTTGGGATAGATGTCATATTCGTAGTGCATCGGGCATTCAAAGAACACGTGATCGAGTGATTCCAATTCTGCCCCGCATGCACAAGAAGGGTTTTCTTTTATATTTATTTTATAAAGGTGAGAGGCAATTGAGCAATGACCCAATCTCATTCTCGAGATATTAGAGATCTCTCTTTTGGACATTTTTTTTTTATGAAACCATGGAAAAGATGGAATGTTTAATTGGATATTATAGTAGTATGTTCCTTTGGTTTCAGAAGTTATTTTCCACAGGTCTTGCCATTTATTTTTGGCAATGTTACAATGAGAACGAATTGTGTCTTGGATGGAAAGGGAATTGTTAAAATAAGAGGCATCAGAACTGGAGGCTTGTTTTGCTAATTTATCCGCGATCTCGTTCCCATTTATACCTACGTGGGAAGGGATCCATGCTAGTATAATTTCATAGTCTTTTTCTATAAGACTACACATGAGATATCTGATAGAGCAAAGTAGTTCGTTGTCTGGAAATTTAGAGAGATCGTTGGATAAGGATTTGAGGGAACTTAAGCAATCAGAAAGGATCAGAATTTTTGAATGGGGAAGAGAGTCTAGAAGTTTTAATGCTTCCCTTATCGCCAAACACTCCGCTGAATAGACAGATGACCCAGGGGGAAGCTTAAAGAGAAGTTCAGTATTTAAGGAAGGAATGTACACTGCGGAGCCACATGGTCCATTTGGATACATTTTTGACCCATCAGTATAAATTTTAAGATGTGACAGCCATTTAGAATTTACTATGTTATTGAAGATTTTGTTAATGGTGTGGGGGGGTAATTGAGTCGATTTGTTGATGCCAATATTTTCAATTTATATTGGGAATAATGAAATTAACCTTAAAGGGAGTTTGGTAGTATGGCAGGCAAGAATAGTTAGGAGAATCGGTTATTCTATCACGGAGCTTTAAATATGCTAAGCATAAGTGAGGATATGGTTTTTTGGCCCAGAATCTAGTGGATTGACATAGAGATAGCAAGGATGATAGTTTACGCATGATGGGGTGTGTATTAATATTTATCCGCTTTGTGAGAAATTTGACTGCCAATAATTCTCTACGAAGATTAAGAGGCATGTCTAGTGCCTCCACTTGAAGAGCATTAATGGGTGTTGAACGCATAGCGCCGAGAACCAGTCTCAGGCCCTTTGATTGAATTCTTTCAAGTTTAAGTTGAATAAATGAAGGGATCGGGTCCCAAAGAAAGCTACCAAAATCAAGGACACCACGAACCAGAGAATTGTAAAGGATTTTCATGCATGATGGGTGAGAACCCCACCACACTCGGGAAACGGCTCGAAGAGGGTTTAAATTTCTTTCGCATTTGGCAATAGCATGCTCAATGTGAGGTTTCCATGACATTTTTCTGTCTAAAATTAAGCCCAGAAATTTAACTTGATTTAACACAGGAATTTGAATATTGTCAATAATTATGTTTACTGTGGGAGTTTTGTGTTTACGAGTAAAAATTACAACCTTACTTTTTTGAGGGGAAACCTGGAGACCATTTTTAAGAGCCCATTTGTTTATTATTTTGATAGCCATAGTTAAATCCTTTACGGATATATCAATAAATTTATTTGAAACATATATGCTAATATCGTCAGCATAATTAACAAAGGAAACCTTATCAGGGAGTTTCGATTCGAGATCTGAACAGTAGACATTAAATAAAATAGGACTTAATACGGAGCCCTGAGGTAATCCTTTCCATATGGTTCTTGATATATTTATATTATTTCTATTGATATTAATAGTGCGTTCGGAAAATATGTTATGAATGAGACGACACAGTTGATCCGGAATACCTATTGTAGATAATTTATTTTTCAGTACAGGAAGCTGAACGTTATCATATGCGCCAGATATATCTAAAAAGGCTGCTGCAGTAGATTCTTGTTTAGAGAAAGCAGTCCGAATGTCAGTTGTTAAAATACTCAGGTTATCAAGACAAGATTTTGATTTTCGGAAACCAAATTGTGAAGTCGAAAGAAGGTTATTATGTTCTATATACCAATCTAATCGTTTTTTCAACATACGCTCTAATAATTTTAAGAAACAAGATGAAAGTGCAATAGGTCTATAGGAAGAACCAAGTTTTGCATCTTTACCCGGTTTCAAAATTGGAATAACTATCTGGGTCTTCCATTCTGAAGGTACGAATCCTATTTGTAAAATTAGGTTGTACATATCTAAAAGGGTGGTTGACTGGTAGAGATTGCCTGCGGGCAATAAGTCCGCCACGTTGTGTAAAACAATAAAAGTATTTTATTATTATTATTATAAAAGGTATGACAGAAGATTAGCAGGAAATTTTTGAAAGAATATATTTGAAATACCATCCACTCCTGGAGCCGTATTACATAATGACTGAATTTGAATTAATAATTCTTCTATTTTAAATGGAGAGGTTAGCCAGGAGGCGGGCTGTGAATTATGAGAAGAGTTGCATACCTCTTCAAAGCTTGGAACGTAGGCAGGGGCCAAATTATCGGTAAATGACATTATCCAGTCATCCTGGGAGTTAGTATATGTAGGAGAATATGATGCACGAAATCTATGAATTTTATTCCAGATTTGAGAAGAAGAAGATTCTGGAGAAAGGGAATTACAGAAGTCATACCAGCCTTGACGTTTTTTTTTTCTTAAAGTTTTCTTAGTTAATGCTTGAATATTTTTTGCATTAAGAAAATTGGACAGTGACATATTTTTCCTGTATTTTTTCATGGCTTTTTTTCTCTCTAGAATGAGTTCTGAGCATTCGTCGTCCCACCATGGCGGGAGAGTTTTAGATTTTTTCGATTTTTTTGTTTTTGGAATGCAAGACTCGGCAGCTGATTTAATAACTGATAATAGTTTAGAGAAAATTGTATTTAAATCCGCTGGAAACATAAGAGGTGGAAGAGTGCTAACGGATTCTTCTAAGATTTTATGGAAGTTATACCAATCTGCTAAATTCAATTTGAATTTACTGACTTTTGTATATGTTGTTGAAAACGATGGACTAGGAGAATAGTTTAGAATTATTGGGAAATGGTCACTAGAAAAGGTGTCATCCATGACGGTCCAGGAAGTGGAGGTAGCAAGATTGGTAGAACACAAGGAAAGGTCAACTGCACTTTGATTTTGTGATGGTGAAGTAAATCTAGTTGGTGAGCCATTGTTCAAGATACACATATTATTATCATCGCAAAACGTCAAAATTGAGTCGCCTGAACTGTCTTGAGAAACACATCCCCAGGAAGGCGAGTGGGCATTAAAGTCACCTAATATAAATATTTGAGAGGAACATAATGATATCAATAAATTCCAGTAGTTAGGATCAAAAAAAGTGTTAGGTGGACAGTAAGTTGAGATGTAACTTATATTATTTATGTTAGCAGCAACTATTTGGATATTAGAATGTGAGGGGATATTTATTACATTATATGGCAATGAAGATTTAAATATTAACGCAGCTCCTCCATGAGCATCATATCGATCGTCTCGTAGAATCGTGTAACCGGGGATAAAAAAATCGGATCCTGGTTTAAGCCAGGTCTCTGATACCGCAGCAATATTAATATTGTATGTTTTTAAAATATAGCAAAAGTCTATTTTATTCGAAACTAGACTTCTGCTGTTCCATTGTAATATGCAGATTGAGTTATTATTCTTTGTTTTTGGATGTGGAGCCATTATATTGCACTAGATCGTTGAGGAATGGAAGAGAGTTGGCAGCGTAGGACGGTAAGTTATCGATGTCAGAAAATAAAGAAATTAGGATTTGGGCTATCATGGGGATGATTGACGTCAGGTCGTTGGATTTGTTGAAAGGTTCTGGATTGCAACGCATGGCGCAGCCGTCACTAGGCATTGTAGCTTGGCCATTTGTGTATGAAAGAAGATTTTCATGACTGGCTTTGTCAAAATGTGGAGAAACTTTAGGTCTTTGTTCTTTCGGAATGTTTTTAAGAGTCATTTTTAAAGGATTGATTACGTGAAGGAATGGAAATAGGCGTGGAGGAAGAAGCCGATGTAGCTTCTGTGTAACTCATTTTACTTGTTGGGTATAATTTTGACGCTTCTACGTAAGAAATGTTTTCGGAGGCCATTGAGTGTTTAATGTTTTTTTGTCTCGAAAATTCTGGACAAAAGAGACTAGAAGCAGGATGAGCACCGGAACAATTTATACAAACAGGTTTTGTTGATGCACAGGTTTCTCCCAAATGGGATTCCCCACATTTGAAGCATCGAGGCTGAGAACGGCATTGGGATTTAGTGTGACCGTAACGGCAACATCGGAAACAAAGAACTGTTGGGAATGTATATAGCTCAACTGGCAAAGAGTTATAGTAGAGGTAGACGTTCTTCGGAAGAGTCTGACCTTCAAAGGTCAAAACAACCGTTTGAGAGGGTTTCCATTCGATAGATCCAGACGAGGAATCTTTATAATTCAAACGTCTGGCTTTGATTATTTTTCCAAATTGGGATGGCACAGACACATTTTCTATAATGTCATCATTTGACAGTTCGGTGGAGATGCCTCTTACTAAGCCCATTTTTGTAAGTTTAAAAGATGGAATATATGCTTTAAGGTTATTAGAGGTAAGAATTGAAGAATCTACAAAGGAATTAGCAGCATTGGGGTTTGTGAAGGAGACGGAAATCTTGTTTCTTCCCTCGGCTTTGACACCGCCGGGAGAGACATTAACAATTTTGTTTTTGTAGAGGATTTGGCCGAATTTCATAGGGTGCAGAGAAGCATCATTGTCCACATTCTGGACATAAACCAAAAAGGGAGGGAGAGAGTTACTGCTGTACTTCAGATTTAAGGGACTAGCGTGAGAAGCTTCAGATACATCAGGATACTTGGAAGTAGGGGAAGAAGGAGAAGGAAAATCGTTTCCTTCGCGTCTTCTTTTATTAGGTTTTGCGGCAGAGGAATTCGGTTGGATTGTTATGTCGTCAGGAGGGTCAGGAGGTTTATGGATTTCTTCCATTATGACAAGATCGAAACAAAAATAAAAATTTCACTAACAAAAAGAATAACAAAGTTAAATAAGATAGGAATGCACCTATGTATATATGTATATAAATAAACGAAAATTCGTTACCACGAACGGAATAAATAAATCAAAATAAAAATCAAAAGATAAATAAGTAATATAGGTATAGAATAACTGAAAAAGAATAAATTTTACATAGAAATGAGAAAGAAAAACAACAAACAACAATACGATTATAAAGAAAAAATCACTTCCCTTGAGCGATTCCAACACCAGAAAATCACGGAACAATAATATCACTTAACGGCGAGTGAGCATACTAACACAACCTCCCTTCGCGGTGGCAGCGATACTAATGGACATTAAATGTTGTTACTGGTTAAAAAAAGAAACGCAATTTTGTCTTTTATTTGATATAAGAGTGTAAAAACAATATATGTATATAAAGGGCAATAGATGCCGTAAATGATTAAATAAATAAGAATGGGAAGCATGTAAATTAAATTGGGTAAAAATAAAGACATAACATACTTTTTATAATATTTAATTCCTAAATGACAACTTACACAAGTTATGTATACTTAGTTATTTAATAAAACACAGGAATATTTAACAAATCAATGACAAGATAATATTACTAATATTAGACTTACAAGAGATATCTCCTCACATATATTTACAATCAAATTTCAATAAATGTTCATATTTTAGTCTTACTCATAATAATTCCTTACAAAATGACATTACTAAAATGCATTATCATACCATACCCGTGTTCACAGACAAATCTTGAGGAAGCCTCAGGCCTTGAAGGCGACTTCGATATTCAGAAGTAAATGAGACAAAATCCTAAATCAACAAAATGTATTCCTTTACATTTTGTTATGCAGATATAAATATGTCTGTTCTGGGCAATGTGCATTCTGCTATTTTTAAAGTGCGCGCATTCCTTCCAAGTGTCAAATAATAAAACAAAACCATCATGAGACAATGCTCAAAAATCCATACTAAGGTAAGGCGCGCATGGAAGCTTAAATTCATCGGCCGATAGTGGAATCGGCGCGCATTAAGCGATTGATTCGTCAGCCGATCGGTTCTAACGCGCATGGAAGCTTACAGAATCATACGATTGGAAATAACACGGCGGACAACATTCATATATTTAAAATACAATATGTATATTCATAAGTTTTAATATATGATTAGAAATATGGATTTTTTTGAAGTAGCATGTGTTTGTGCTCTTGTCCTCAAAAGGGGTAAAAAGAAATGTCAAAAAAAGTACTGAGTTCATTCGCTAATAAGTGCTAGATTACTGAAAGGATAATTTGCCCGGTCCTACGAAGATTTAAGATCACACACTGAGAAGTTTACAACAGGATTGGTTACAAAAAATCTTTTTTTGTGTCTCGTCACTGATTTTTAAATCGGCCGATTCTGTTAGCTTTCATGCGCGCTCTTACATGTAATTCGTATGTTGTAGCTCACCGATATTTAATCGGCCAATGAAATTAGCTTCCATGCGCACCTACCTTAAAAGTAAAATACGTATGCCGTATCTTACTCAAACAAAATTTGTATGCAGCTCTATAAATAAGTATTTTTCTCGTGAATAACAATAATTTCAGCGCTGTTATGTTGGTAGTAATGAGTTGGAAAAGCTGTTAATGGATATTTTGACAATTTGTTGTCTCCTTAATCTTTAAAAGTGAAGAGAAATTCATGCAAAATAATATAAAATAAGAAAAACGTTGACCATTTTATTTGGAAGAGGAAAACAAAATACTTATTCATTTACAGTCTTACTAATAAAAATCTACTGCACACCCGTTGACCAGTGTTTTAGTAACACATTGTGTAAAGCCCATGCAGCGATGAAAATCTTACTAATAAACGCTGTATAACGACTGTGCAGCTACAACAAGAGTACAACAAAAAATAATCCGACAACG
Source organism: Molanna angustata (assembly GCA_963576475.1). Lineage (NCBI taxonomy): Eukaryota > Metazoa > Arthropoda > Insecta > Trichoptera > Molannidae > Molanna > Molanna angustata. The sequence continues at coordinate 532,057 of OY754990.1, forward strand.
TTGTAATTTCGTACTAGTGCATGCGCAGAGCTTCTAGATGCCATTATAATTTTAACGTTTGTCGTAGTTAATATTTTCATATATTTTTCACATTTCAAAATAGCAATATGGAAAATATAACGTATTATTTCATCATACGAATACCCAAGCGAGCACCATTGTAGATATTATAAAAGAGAAAATTTTTTGACAACTTTTTGCTCCTAAAATGCACAACTATCGAGAATATAATAATTAGTAGAGGTTTCGTCATATTTTTCCAAGATATAACAATATAAACATTTGATTTGTGATAGATGAAATTTGTCTTAAAACACCGCTTAACTACCTAGAACAGGCGTGCAAGCGATGTGTAAAATTAGTATAAGAGATACAAAGTCGTTGACCAACTGATATTCTACACAGCGTTTATTGGTAACGCCTACACGGGTGTTAAACGGTCGTGTAACTTTTATAACACGTTTATTAGTAAGACTGTTAGTTGTCATATAGCATATTTATTCAATATTATTTCTCGGGCAACTAACAGGTACTATGTCAAATATTAATTTAACACGCACCCAATAACAAGTAGCCACATTACAGAGACTTACGATATTAATCGTCTCACAGATCCATACTGAAAACACAATTATAAACTGTGTCTCCACCGGGAATCGAACCCGGGACCTTTGGATCAGCAGTCAGATACCCAATCAACTGAGCCATTAAGGCCGACAAATATACTATGGGAATGTGTGTACCTACAGTCAATACATACAGGAATGGCAGCTATTTTAAAATATGATACACCGTCTGGAAACTCAGTACATTGGAAAAAAGTATTAAATTACCTTCGGGGACTTTGTATAGATGGCAGTAGTGTCAATTATGGCAGGTTTACTATTCAGTTACCTACCAGTTTTTTTACTAACTGATTAAAATAAAAAACGAGTAGGTAGGTTCCTACATTTGTTTATGGTACAAATATTATTTTGTCTATGCTTGTTTTAGTTATTCAACCAATTAGAAGCACCCATTTCAAATGTAAAAAGTGGTGTGAGGTCAACCAACAACCAACAGTTTTAATGGAAAGTTTGATAACATCGATGTTTATATTTTAAAATTTACGAATTTTCAAATTTATCTGAAATCGATTGGTGCTAGTGTTCCAGTTTTGCACTTATATTATCGAAAATGCATATGAAGTATTTTGTTTTACTAAACAAAGGCAATTATACACTGTGATACATTATGTTCCAACGGATATTTTTTTGTGTGAGTGAAAAAATACAAAATATGTAGTATATATTTGAGAAAGTCATCTATTATAGATGGAAATTAAGAAAAACAAAGAGGAATAAATAAGATGCATTCAATATTTGCCCCAGGTAAAATAATATTATTACCGTTTTTGTTTAGAGGTTATGTTGTATGTCACTTTGAAATTTATTCGATGTATCAATTTTAATGAAACAACTTATTTTATCGATAATCCAATATTTTTGTTAGTAACAAGTTGATCCGATATCTATAAATGATAGTACTAGCAATATTTTTAAAACAATTGCATGTAGTGGTGATATTTTACTCTGGTTAGAAATTTGGCAAAAACTTTATAAATATAGTTATTTTATCAATTCCAAGTTGACAACATTATTAATACTAGAAAACTAATAGTTCAATGCGCTTATGTATGTAATATAATGGTGTTTTGTTTTTCAGAATTGACTTTGAGCAGACTCGGCAGACTGAGCGATATTCCATGAAAATTTATACAGTTCAACCCATGAATCCACGAAGAAATTTATAAGTCCATAGTATTTTTGTCTACTACATAATATTAAGATTTAATTATATTGTTTAATGAATACAAACATTGTAGGTATGATATAGTTTACAATATATAATAACTTTGTTTTAAATATTCTTTTATTTTCATAACTCAATTAGAGAGAAAAAGAATACTTACCTATCTTTCTAACTTTCTAGAAAAACAATTTGCTATCTCTGCTGTTCAAGATTAAAACACTGATTCTTTGATTTTTTGGGAAAAAGTCTTTTTTTGCATTATCGTAAAAATATTTTTTTATAATTTTTCTTTATAAAAAGTGATTTATACCTAGAATTTATTGGTAATGAAATTCTCCCAAAAAACAAAATTCAGTGTTTTAATCTTAAACACTGGGGAAGGTCAGTAATATTATTATTATTATTACTGGATTCCAGTAACGGGGACCAAACAGAGATGGCGCTAAAAGCGCGGCATCAAAGAAAAAGTCGAAGTTTCCCTTCTACAAACAGAGATGGCGCTAAAAGCGCGGGATCAAAAAAAAGTCGAAGTTTCCCTTCTAAATAAGTTCTCTTTTCTATGATATGATACAACATGAGCCGCTGGATTTTTGTTATACAATTTATTATGAATAAGACTGCTTGTTAATTCTATGACTCTGCATTTTACTCAAATCAACTTGATTTTTTTTTACTCCTCATAAAAGTTGGTATAAAAATACCAAAACAAATTCGTTCCATATCAACCAATAACCTATAGACATGCGTAAGCTAAATTTATTACTACACATCGCCACTAATCAATGTGACATATTTTTTGAATATTTTGCTAATGGTTCAGAATGAAAATTGAAACAGTACTCAACACTGATATCAATAAGTACATGTTGTTAACAAAGATATATAAATTTCGATTAGTGAATACTTTTACCGCTATATAAATGTGTCATTAATATCCAATTTATATTTAAACATCGAATGTGTTTGAGAGATACCCTCCCCTCGTTCCACCTCACTTTATGTAAGAATCCCCTGGCCCAGTCGTAGCTTATGTCAGTTCTGTATGTTCATTCCTCTGTGATATCCACGTATTTGTAGGTTAGGTTAGGTTAGGTTGGGTTTATGTAATATTATTGTGAGTTGCATTTTGAATATTGTGCACGTTATGAAGATAGTTTATGAACTCACTCAGATACTAATACTTTGATATTTCAAATATCTGAATGTGATTCAATTGTTGATAACCCAATTGATAGCTTTTAAATAACTTACAAATTGATTTGCTAATTTAATTGAGGAAATGAACAAGTCGACGAACAGCCGCGTAAAAATGATTGTCAGAAAAAGTCAAATACTGCCATATGCAGATATCTGTTTTAAAACGCAGAGTCCCCAAACTTGTTAAACAAGTACATATACATATTTCTGCATTCCGTAAAATAAGCATAAATGCTTGTTCATTTCTCTCTTTCAGAATATAATTCACATGATCGTGTCATCCCTTTCTTGGGCACCCCTGACCTCTTACTCTAATTAATTTTAAAAAGTTAACAAGTGTTACCAATACAATAGATAAAAAGAATTAAATGAAAACGACTATCTTTGATAAGAGTAAAATGATGATGCAGATATACAAAGCCGATTTGAGTGAGTTGTTTATTTGATGGTCACATCAAATTTTACCACCGAGACATAAAAACCTAACTAAGAAAACAGACAATGTAAAACTATATAAAAATTACACAGATTTTACACAATAAATATCAGCAGGTTTCATATGAAAAGGTCATTTTTGCAATAAAACAAATCAAAAAAATATTTCATATCAGTCCGTACATTGTTCACATTCATAATGACAATTCCAAACACATAATATCAAATGCAGCTGTTTTTATACAACAAATAAATTCAAATATAGAACATACATAATATATTGTTAGACAATATAATTGCTACCAACTTGATTGATTGTCAAATGAATCATGTTGAAACAGTTTTAACATGAATTGAGGCCATCAGCGCAAAAGCGGCCTAACCCCCCCCCTTTTTTTTGTTTTAATCTAACTGTGGATTATTTTTAAAACAAAAATGGCCTAACCTTAACAAAAAAATGATCTCATATCAAGATAGTAATATTGATGATCATAATATTGAACATTAAATTTAATGTCATCTAAAGACTTTCAATCACTCCATAGTTGTAATCCTAAGGTTAGGCCACTTCTGCGCTGAGGGCCTCAATTATAATCGGGAATACACAAATTCTCAAAGCTCCAACTGGTCGGGAAGCAGGTTAAAAATCAATTGCGAAATTCCAGTAGGGACACACGGATGAATTAAAAAAAATGCATGCATTTTCTGTGTATGTTAAAAAAAATTGTGACTTTTTCCATTATTCACATAAAAAAAAAACACTTCTTCCATAGGAAGATATAAATTTTAATAAACTAGTTGCATGTAACACATGAGATCCAACTGTCGATAGCGATAGTATGTATAGTTGAAGAATATGTACCAAACTATAAACCCATAGATACAAATTATTGAATATTTTCAGATATTTTGTTTTCTATACAACATATGTAGGTATGTATGTCAAGATAGGATAGTATGGAGGAAGATCCTTTTTCCTACCCAGAATATGCAAATTGCATGATGGTATGTATGTATGTTTGGAGATGAAGTAACAAACTATTAAGTCTTCTTACATATTGTGTATAGGCGACTGCCATACAAAATGTATGAAGCGATGTCGTCACTAAATTCAATTTTTAAAAAAATTGTTAAAAAAAAATTGAGATCTTCTACTACAATGTTAATATTTTTTATAGAAAATTAAATTATCTAGTTGGGGTGTTTCGGCTTTTTTCGATAATTGTAAAAGTTTTGGAAATATAGGCAGTTAAACTCATAAATTTATCATAAAAAAAATATTTTTCTTAATAAAAAATGTTTGAGAAACCCTGGAATTTTTTTGAAAAAACTAATTTGAGATTTTGTATTTGTCTATGTTTGTACCAATTTTCAGCGTTCTACCGTTTATGGTTTCTGAGATATATGGAAAAATAAAATAAAAATTCAAAAGTTGATAACCCCTGACTGAAACAAAAATTCAAAATTCCGAGTATAAAAGTTTTGTAGGCCTGTAACTGTTTATATATTCTGAAATTTTAGGCTCTGTAAATTGAGCGGATCAAAAGTTATAAGGGGGGGACGGACACACAGACACACACACACACAGACACACACACAGACACACGAAATGTTCTACTCCGAATTCTGAGTAAATCCGTGTATGGAACATATATGCTGCGAAGCCTCTAAGTTGGTGTTTTTTGACTTCAAAGTTGGAAAAGCCATGAAAAAAGTAGACCTCTCCATACAATTCTCGCGTATTCTGGCTTGATACATTGTCGATATGTTAAGAGAACAAAGTTCTCCTGAACAAATCGACAGTTGGAAAATTCTTTTTTGATAAAATCTGCTGATAAGTAGTTTAATTTATGCTTCACTTTTAATTCACAATTCCATTTTCACTTTGAATTGTTCCATTCATTTTTGGTACACCAATTAGTCCACGCCTGACACAGCTGCACCTCTCAAATGACGGTTCCAGCCCTGAACATTCACAGCAGTCATCAAGTAAAAGGTCCGTAAAATTTATAAGTCTCGTATTTATCGTACGAGTTCTACCAAATTATCACACGGTCATCAGAAAGGTTGTATTACAGAATCCATCTTGATAAACTGCACCAATTTCCCATTTTTTAATCTCAATTTTTCTTTACGTTGTATGTGAGTTAAAGTAAGGTTATACTCCTGAATTTCCATTATGTTACAGATCCGGCTCGAAGGACCGTACGATTTTATATAGGTAGTTTGTAAGTTAAAGTTAGGTTATGTTACATATCCGGCTCGAAGGACCGCACCATTTTCTACATGTTATATGTGAGTTGAATTTAGGTTATGTCACATATCCGGCTCGAAGGACCGCACCATTTACTTGACGTTGTATGCGAGTTAAAGTTAGGTTATGTTACATATCCGGCTCGAAGGACCGCACCATATACTTGACATTGTATGCGTATTAAGTTATGTTACATATCCGGCTCGAAGGACCGCACCATATACTTGACATTGTATGCGTATTAAGTTATGTTACATATCCGGCTCGAAGGACCGCACCATTTTCTACACGTTGTATGCGAGTTAAAGTTAGGTTATGTTACATATCCGGCTCGAAGGACTGTACTGCTTCACAATCGTGATAATCATCGGCGGTGCCTGTGCGACCGGTGCTGCCTCCTGGAATCTGCTGAGTCCTTGCCCCGCTTCCTGTCCTTGGACCTCCGTCGGTGGGACGAGGAGGAAGATGCGCCCACGGCCGCGGGGCGACGGGACCTCTTGGAGCCCCCCTTTGACGACCTCCGTCTCTCGCCCGAGTGGCTGCGAGAGCGGGAGGACTCTGCGGAGCCGGCGCGGCTGTGCTCACTGTTCAGGTTGAAGTCGTCGTATCTGAAAATATCAATATAGTAAATTTCTTGAGCTGCTACCATTCATATAAGATATCCTCATGGCAAGTTAGAAGTTGCAAGAAGGGTGGTGGCAGAGCAATTAGCGCACTTGGTAATCCAGTGGTCGCGAGTTTGAATCCTGCCATGACTGATTTCTTTCACCTATAGTACAAGCATTTAGCTTAGTTTAAGGAATGTATATGTCATAGTCTAAATGACATTCATTCTCAAAAGAAAGAAACTTGGTGGAAATACTTTTGACTATGTCCCGAATGCAGAGTCCTACCTAAATACTAAATACTAACCATATTTTCACTGCACAGTCGCTCACTTAAGCTAAGAGATCACGTGGCTTCCTAACTGGAGGATGTTACCAAGTTCACGTATGAGACATTGCATTGCAGAGACATATCTAAATATTTAGCGCATGCGCGTCGGCGTAAACTAACATTTGCCAACTGTCAAAAAGTAAGGTTGATAGCGAGGAACCTTACGAGTGGTTTAAAACTAAAATACTAGATGTTTTTGTGGATGATGATTTTAGTGACTTCGTCAAATATGTATTTGGTAATTTTGTCAAATCAAATACCAGAGTATTCAGTGATCTATATGAGATGCCGAAAATTCGCTGGAATTTCAGAAAAATCGTGAATCTATTGTTGACAATATACATATTCACAAAGAGGTTAATTTATAAAAAATATCATTCAACAATTTCCAATAAAAGGTCAGAGATTATTATTTACTCCACTGCCCAATTGATATCTTTTGATGAAAATATAACCTAAAAAGATACATGTATGATGATATTTAAAACACCCGATGCTGCGTTCAAATTGAAACGCCGTTGGAAAGCGTTGAGTGAGATTGGTGTGAAAAACTCCATAATATACAACTTCATAAAGATGAACCTTGAACGAATCATAAAGATGGTGCAACCTACGGCCTTACATGAACTGTAGATATGAATGAATATATATATATTAAATTATGGACATACAATAATGTTACCTGTTCCTTGGTGTAGGTCCTTCCTCGCTGGAATCACTGCTGGTCGAGCTGCTAGAGGAGGACGAGCCAGACCTGGACCTGGACTTGGACCTCTCAGAGGATCTCCTAAAAGACAAAAAATTATCTTCTTCTATAAAAGACATTCATTTAAAATTATATTATTTTGGCAGATGTGAACATTATTGTATGTATGTACGTATTAATTTTATTAAAGTTATCAGGCAGAAGAAAAAATTAACTTTGGAGTTGGTGTCGGCTTTTTTGTAAGAGGGAAAACTCTATACATGACATGTGTATATTGAAGGTTTCTGTGTGTGTTGATATTGAGTAAAATGAATGACTCTATTGTGAATGGGTGGAAGAGGGACCATGGATGGGATGCAGACGTACAGTACGCCTTTGTACAGCATCGAGGGCATCCAGTAGGTATTGGGGGAGCACCACTCCAAACGTAAAATTAAAGACAAAATATAAAAAATTCTACAATCGTAACAATAACAAATCACATATTTTTCAATTGCCTCCCAAATGAATTAAAGCAGATAAAGGAATAAGTTTAAACAAAAATTAAAATTGCATCTAACATTCTAAATTGGTTGTTTTCGATTTGTTGTTTGATATGTTTCAATTGTCTGTGTTTCCTTTTTTTATTTGAGGCTCATTCCATATGAAATCAACACACTAAAATCAAAAAATTTACTTGACCACCTCAGAATTTGATGAAATTTGGTACAAAGGTTGTCTTAATAGAGATTACAAATTTTTTTTCAAATACCTCAAACGGTTTCAAAATTAGGGCTACGTAAAATATCCCAAAATCAGCAGAAAAAACGTAACCGACATATTTTGAAATCACTATAGCTTTTCTCCTAATTGAGATAGAGAGGTGGGAGTGGTGTCATTTTACTCAGTTTTAAATACTCTTTCTTTTGATGAATTCTGAGGTGGTCAGGTTTATACCCTGTGTTGATTTCATATGGAATGAGCCTTGAATATGTGTTTTGATATTTATTTTATTTTTATTTTTAATCTTTTTGTACATATAATAAGTCCACTGGCGGGCTTATTGCCTAATGGCAATTTCTTCCAACCAACCAGAGTAAATGTGTAATATAAAACAATGTGTCCTATGGCAATAAGTGAATCACATTACAAAATAAATAAACATAGCAGAAGAAAAGTAATAAAAAAAAGAACACAAACCAAAGAAGATAGCATAAAAGAACAAATCATAGCAATGATAGGAAGACTGAGGGATAAGGAAAGGAAGAGGAGAGGAAGATATGATTCAATTGTCTGTATTCTTCATTCTTCGTTCATTTTTAATTTTTTTTTAATGTTTGTTTGATTTTTTGTTCATGTATGATTTTGATTTAATTACTTTATGTATGACTTTGTTTGTATTTGATATTTTTTATTTGTCAATGTAAGTGATTCCCTCGTCAAGCACAAGATTGCAATCTTTTTTACGAGGCATTGCAAAAAAAAAACAATTTGTAAAGAATACTATACTAGTCAATTATATCTTTATGTGTATTATAACATTATATGTTAAATAAATAAATAAATAAATATCGCTGGTGGTTTAGCCAATGTAAAGTGACGGTATGTATGTGGCTGGATTGGATGTCAGTGGAATAAATTCCACCTTCCCATTATCCAGTACCTATACCCTTTTCCTACCTACATACATTGTCCATCTTCACCCGCTTCACTCGCAACAATAATATCATCGTCGCATAGTAGTCAAACACATTCATCATTCTTCATATTTATCAAATGACAAATTAAGCTCACCAATATACAATATCAATATGAAGTCTATGAAACTTGCAGTTTGGGATCACAAAACTATCATGACAAAATCAATCTACATGATACAATTTTTCACAATCACAATTATATTGAAAAATTCACCTTTTTCGTTTGCCTTCGGAGCTGTTCTTTGATTGGGGCGACGCCATCGAGTTCAAGTCTCCGTCGGCCTTCTCTGGAGCTGCCTCATTCACAGCCGTTGGGGACTTGTCCACTTTACCTGAAATCAACAACATTTAATTATCAATTATTTCTTTAATAACATTTCAATATCAAATATGTAACATTGAATGTGTGAACAAGACAACGTAAGTATGACAGAGATGGACGTAATGTATAAATAGCCCGCGAATGGTATGAACGGGTCTCTATTGATACTCACTCGCATAATAGCTAGGGAACAAGATATATATGATGTAAATAGACGGTTATACTGTGATTATAAACGGTGTTATTATTCATCCCTAAAGTACAACATACTAGCTAGGTAACAAGATATATATGATGTAAATAGACGGTTATACTGTGATTATAAACGGTGTTATTATTCATCCCTAAAGTACAACATACTAGCTAGGTAACAAGATATATATGATGTAAATAGACGGTTATACTGTGATTATAAACGGTGTTATTATTCATCCCTAAAGTACAACATACTAGCTAGGTAACAAGATATATATGATGTAAATAGACGGTTATACTGTGATTATAAACGGTGTTATTATTCATCCCTAAAGTACAACATACTAGCTAGGTAACAAGATATATATGATGTAAATAGACGGTTATACTGTGATTATAAACGGTGTTATTATTCATCCCTAAAGTACAACATACTAGCTAGGTAACAAGATATATATGATGTAAATAGACGGTTATACTGTGATTATAAACGGTGTTATTATTCATCCCTAAAGTACAACATACTAGCTAGGTAACAAGATATATATGATGTAAATAGACGGTTATACTGTGATTATAAACGGTGTTATTATTCATCCCTAAAGTACAACATACTAGCTAGGTAACAAGATATATATGATGTAAATAGACGGTTAAACTGTGATTATATAGGGCGTTATTATTCATCCCTAAAGTACAACATACTAGCTAGGTAACAAGATATATATGATGTAAATAGACGGTTATACTGTGATTATAAACGGTGTTATTATTCATCCCTAAAGTACAACATACTAGCTAGGTAACAAGATATATATGATGTAAATAGACGGTTATACTGTGATTATAAACGGTGTTATTATTCATCCCTAAAGTACAACATACTAGCTAGGTAACAAGATATATATATGATGTAAATAGACGGTTATACTGTGATTATAAACAGTGTTATTATTCATCCCTAAAGTACAACATACTAGCTAGGTAACAAGATATATATGATGTAAATAGACGGTTATACTGTGATTATAAACGGTGTTATTATTCATCCCTAAAGTACAACATACTAGCTAGGTAACAAGATATATATGATGTAAATAGACGGTTATACTGTGATTATAAACGGTGTTATTATTCATCCCTAAAGTACAACATACTAGCTAGGTAACAAGATATATATGATGTAAATAGACGGTTATACTGTGATTATAAACGGTGTTATTATTCATCCCTAAAGTACAACATACTAGCTAGGTAACAAGATATATATGATGTAAATAGACGGTTATACTGTGATTATAAACGTTATTATTCATCCCTAAAGTACAACATACCAGCTAGTTAACAAGATATATATGATGTAAATAGACGGTTATACTGTGATTATAAACGGTGTTATTATTCATCCCTAAAGTACAACATACTAGCTAGGTAACAAGATATATATGATGTAAATAGACGGTTATACTGTGATTATAAACAGTGTTATTATTCATCCCTAAAGTACAACATACTAGCTAGGTAACAAGATATATATGATGTAAATAGACGGTTATACTGTGATTATAAACGGTGTTATTATTCATCCCTAAAGTACAACATACTAGCTAGGTAACAAGATATATATGATGTAAATAGACGGTTATACTGTGATTATAAACGGTGTTATTATTCATCCCTAAAGTACAACATACTAGCTAGGTAACAAGATATATATATATATGATGTAAATAGACGGTTATACTGTGATTATAAACAGTGTTATTATTCATCCCTAAAGTACAACATACTAGCTAGGTAACAAGATATATATGATGTAAATAGACGGTTATACTGTGATTATAAACGGTGTTATTATTCATCCCTAAAGTACAACATACTAGCTAGGTAACAAGATATATATGATGTAAATAGACGGTTATACTGTGATTATAAACGGTGTTATTATTCATCCCTAAAGTACAACATACTAGCTAGGTAACAAGATATATATGATGTAAATAGACGGTTATACTGTGATTATAAACGGTGTTATTATTCATCCCTAAAGTACAACATACTAGCTAGGTAACAAGATATATATGATGTAAATAGACGGTTATACTGTGATTATAAACGGTGTTATTATTCATCCCTAAAGTACAACATACTAGCTAGGTAACAAGATATATATGATGTAAATAGACGGTTATACTGTGATTATAAACGGTGTTATTATTCATCCCTAAAGTACAACATACTAGCTAGGTAACAAGATATATATGATGTAAATAGACGGTTATACTGTGATTATAAACGGTGTTATTATTCATCCCTAAAGTACAACATACTAGCTAGGTAACAAGATATATATGATGTAAATAGACGGTTATACTGTGATTATAAACAGTGTTATTATTCATCCCTAAAGTACAACATACTAGCTAGGTAACAAGATATATATGATGTAAATAGACGGTTATACTGTGATTATAAACGGTGTTATTATTCATCCCTAAAGTACAACATACTAGCTAGGTAACAAGATATATATGATGTAAATAGACGGTTATACTGTGATTATAAACGGTGTTATTATTCATCCCTAAAGTACAACATACTAGCTAGGTAACAAGATATATATGATGTAAATAGACGGTTATACTGTGATTATAAACGGTGTTATTATTCATCCCTAAAGTACAACATACTAGCTAGGTAACAAGATATATATGATGTAAATAGACGGTTATACTGTGATTATAAACGGTGTAATTATTCATCCCTAAAGTACAACATACTAGCTAGGTAACAAGATATATATGATGTAAATAGACGGTTATACTGTGATTATAAACGGTGTTATTATTCATCCCTAAAGTACAACATACTAGCTAGGTAACAAGATATATTCATCCCTAAAGTACAACATACTAGCTAGGTAACAAGATATATATGATGTAAATAGACGGTTATACTGTGATTATAAACGGTGTTATTATTCATCCCTAAAGTACAACATACTAGCTAGGTAACAAGATATATATGATGTAAATAGACGGTTATACTGTGATTATAAACGGTGTTATTATTCATCCCTAAAGTACAACATACTAGCTAGGTAACAAGATATATATGATGTAAATAGACGGTTATACTGTGATTATAAACGGTGTTATTATTCATCCCTAAAGTACAACATACTAGCTAGGTAACAAGATATATATGATGTAAATAGACGGTTATACTGTGATTATAAACGGTGTTATTATTCATCCCTAAAGTACAACATACTAGCTAGGTAACAAGATATATATGATGTAAATAGACGGTTATACTGTGATTATAAACGGTGTTATTATTCATCCCTAAAGTACAACATACTAGCTAGGTAACAAGATATATATGATGTAAATAGACGGTTATACTGTGATTATAAACGGTGTTATTATTCATCCCTAAAGTACAACATACTAGCTAGGTAACAAGATATATATGATGTAAATAGACGGTTATACTGTGATTATAAACGGTGTTATTATTCATCCCTAAAGTACAACATACTAGCTAGGTAACAAGATATATATGATGTAAATAGACGGTTATACTGTGATTATAAACGGTGTTATTATTCATCCCTAAAGTACAACATACTAGCTAGGTAACAAGATATATATGATGTAAATAGACGGTTATACTGTGATTATAAACGGTGTTATTATTCATCCCTAAAGTACAACATACTAGCTAGGTAACAAGATATATATGATGTAAATAGACGGTTATACTGTGATTATAAACGGTGTTATTATTCATCCCTAAAGTACAACATACTAGCTAGGTAACAAGATATATATGATGTAAATAGACGGTTATACTGTGATTATAAACGGTGTTATTATTCATCCCTAAAGTACAACATACTAGCTAGGTAACAAGATATATATGATGTAAATAGACGGTTATACTGTGATTATAAACGGTGTTATTATTCATCCCTAAAGTACAACATACTAGCTAGGTAACAAGATATATATGATGTAAATAGACGGTTATACTGTGATTATAAACGGTGTTATTATTCATCCCTAAAGTACAACATACTAGCTAGGTAACAAGATATATATGATGTAAATAGACGGTTATACTGTGATTATAAACGGTGTTATTATTCATCCCTAAAGTACAACATACTAGCTAGGTAACAAGATATATATGATGTAAATAGACGGTTATACTGTGATTATAAACGGTGTTATTATTCATCCCTAAAGTACAACATACTAGCTAGGTAACAAGATATATATGATGTAAATAGACGGTTATACTGTGATTATAAACGGTGTTATTATTCATCCCTAAAGTACAACATACTAGCTAGGTAACAAGATATATATGATGTAAATAGACGGTTATACTGTGATTATAAACGGTGTTATTATTCATCCCTAAAGTACAACATACTAGCTAGGTAACAAGATATATATGATGTAAATAGACGGTTATACTGTGATTATAAACGGTGTTATTATTCATCCCTAAAGTACAACATACTAGCTAGGTAACAAGATATATATGATGTAAATAGACGGTTATACTGTGATTATAAACGGTGTTATTATTCATCCCTAAAGTACAACATACTAGCTAGGTAACAAGATATATATGATGTAAATAGACGGTTATACTGTGATTATAAACGGTGTTATTATTCATCCCTAAAGTACAACATACTAGCTAGGTAACAAGATATATATGATGTAAATAGACGGTTATACTGTGATTATAAACGGTGTTATTATTCATCCCTAAAGTACAACATACTAGCTAGGTAACAAGATATATATGATGTAAATAGACGGTTATACTGTGATTATAAACGGTGTTATTATTCATCCCTAAAGTACAACATACTAGCTAGGTAACAAGATATATATGATGTAAATAGACGGTTATACTGTGATTATAAACGGTGTTATTATTCATCCCTAAAGTACAACATACTAGCTAGGTAACAAGATATATATGATGTAAATAGACGGTTATACTGTGATTATAAACGGTGTTATTATTCATCCCTAAAGTACAACATACTAGCTAGGTAACAAGATATATTTGATGTAAATAGACGGTTATACTGTGATTATAAACGGTGTTATTATTCATCCCTAAAGTACAACATACTAGCTAGGTAACAAGATATATTTGATGTAAATAGACGGTTATACTGTGATTATAAACGGTGTTATTATTCATCCCTAAAGTACAACATACTAGCTAGGTAACAAGATATATATGATGTAAATAGACGGTTATACTGTGATTATAAACGGTGTTATTATTCATCCCTAAAGTACAACATACTAGCTAGGTAACAAGATATATATGATGTAAATAGACGGTTATACTGTGATTATAAACGGTGTTATTATTCATCCCTAAAGTACAACATACTAGCTAGGTAACAAGATATATATGATGTAAATAGACGGTTATACTGTGATTATAAACGGTGTTATTATTCATCCCTAAAGTACAACATACTAGCTAGGTAACAAGATATATATGATGTAAATAGACGGTTATACTGTGATTATAAACGGTGTTATTATTCATCCCTAAAGTACAACATACTAGCTAGGTAACAAGATATATATGATGTAAATAGACGGTTATACTGTGATTATAAACGGTGTTATTATTCATCCCTAAAGTACAACATACTAGCTAGGTAACAAGATATATATGATGTAAATAGACGGTTATACTGTGATTATAAACGGTGTTATTATTCATCCCTAAAGTACAACATACTAGCTAGGTAACAAGATATATATGATGTAAATAGACGGTTATACTGTGATTATAAACGGTGTTATTATTCATCCCTAAAGTACAACATACTAGCTAGGTAACAAGATATATATGATGTAAATAGACGGTTATACTGTGATTATAAACGGTGTTATTATTCATCCCTAAAGTACAAACATACTAGCTAGGTAACAAGATATATATGATGTAAATAGACGGTTATACTGTGATTATAAACGGTGTTATTATTCATCCCTAAAGTACAACATACTAGCTAGGTAACAAGATTTATTCATCCCTAAAGTACAACATACTAGCTAGGTAACAAGATATATATGATGTAAATAGACGGTTATACTGTGATTATAAACGGTGTTATTATTCATCCCTAAAGTACAACATACTAGCTAGGTAACAAGATATATATGATGTAAATAGACGGTTATACTGTGATTATAAACGGTGTTATTATTCATCCCTAAAGTACAACATACTAGCTAGGTAACAAGATATATATGATGTAAATAGACGGTTATACTGTGATTATAAACGGTGTTATTATTCATCCCTAAAGTACAACATACTAGCTAGGTAACAAGATATATATGATGTAAATAGACGGTTATACTGTGATTATAAACGGTGTTATTATTCATCCCTAAAGTACAACATACTAGCTAGGTAACAAGATATATATGATGTAAATAGACGGTTATACTGTGATTATAAACGGTGTTATTATTCATCCCTAAAGTACAACATACTAGCTAGGTAACAAGATATATATGATGTAAATAGACGGTTATACTGTGATTATAAACGGTGTTATTATTCATCCCTAAAGTACAACATACTAGCTAGGTAACAAGATATATATGATGTAAATAGACGGTTATACTGTGATTATAAACGGTGTTATTATTCATCCCTAAAGTACAACATACTAGCTAGGTAACAAGATATATATGATGTAAATAGACGGTTATACTGTGATTATAAACGGTGTTATTATTCATCCCTAAAGTACAACATACTAGCTAGGTAACAAGATATATATGATGTAAATAGACGGTTATACTGTGATTATAAACGGTGTTATTATTCATCCCTAAAGTACAACATACTAGCTAGGTAACAAGATATATATGATGTAAATAGACGGTTATACTGTGATTATAAACGGTGTTATTATTCATCCCTAAAGTACAACATACTAGCTAGGTAACAAGATATATATGATGTAAATAGACGGTTATACTGTGATTATAAACGGTGTTATTATTCATCCCTAAAGTACAACATACTAGCTAGGTAACAAGATATATATGATGTAAATAGACGGTTATACTGTGATTATAAACGGTGTTATTATTCATCCCTAAAGTACAACATACTAGCTAGGTAACAAGATATATATGATGTAAATAGACGGTTATACTGTGATTATAAACGGTGTTATTATTCATCCCTAAAGTACAACATACTAGCTAGGTAACAAGATATATATGATGTAAATAGACGGTTATACTGTGATTATAAACGGTGTTATTATTCATCCCTAAAGTACAACATACTAGCTAGGTAACAAGATATATATGATGTAAATAGACGGTTATACTGTGATTATAAACGGTGTTATTATTCATCCCTAAAGTACAACATACTAGCTAGGTAACAAGATATATATGATGTAAATAGACGGTTATACTGTGATTATAAACGGTGTTATTATTCATCCCTAAAGTACAACATACTAGCTAGGTAACAAGATATATATGATGTAAATAGACGGTTATACTGTGATTATAAACGGTGTTATTATTCATCCCTAAAGTACAACATACTAGCTAGGTAACAAGATATATATGATGTAAATAGACGGTTATACTGTGATTATAAACGGTGTTATTATTCATCCCTAAAGTACAACATACTAGCTAGGTAACAAGATATATATGATGTAAATAGACGGTTATACTGTGATTATAAACGGTGTTATTATTCATCCCTAAAGTACAACATACTAGCTAGGTAACAAGATATATATGATGTAAATAGACGGTTATACTGTGATTATAAACGGTGTTATTATTCATCCCTAAAGTACAACATACTAGCTAGGTAACAAGATATATATGATGTAAATAGACGGTTATACTGTGATTATAAACGGTGTTATTATTCATCCCTAAAGTACAACATACTAGCTAGGTAACAAGATATATATGATGTAAATAGACGGTTATACTGTGATTATAAACGGTGTTATTATTCATCCCTAAAGTACAACATACTAGCTAGGTAACAAGATATATATGATGTAAATAGACGGTTATACTGTGATTATAAACGGTGTTATTATTCATCCCTAAAGTACAACATACTAGCTAGGTAACAAGATATATATGATGTAAATAGACGGTTATACTGTGATTATAAACGGTGTTATTATTCATCCCTAAAGTACAACATACTAGCTAGGTAACAAGATATATATGATGTAAATAGACGGTTATACTGTGATTATAAACGGTGTTATTATTCATCCCTAAAGTACAACATACTAGCTAGGTAACAAGATATATATGATGTAAATAGACGGTTATACTGTGATTATAAACGGTGTTATTATTCATCCCTAAAGTACAACATACTAGCTAGGTAACAAGATATATATGATGTAAATAGACGGTTATACTGTGATTATAAACGGTGTTATTATTCATCCCTAAAGTACAACATACTAGCTAGGTAACAAGATATATATGATGTAAATAGACGGTTATACTGTGATTATAAACGGTGTTATTATTCATCCCTAAAGTACAACATACTAGCTAGGTAACAAGATATATATGATGTAAATAGACGGTTATACTGTGATTATAAACGGTGTTATTATTCATCCCTAAAGTACAACATACTAGCTAGGTAACAAGATATATATGATGTAAATAGACGGTTATACTGTGATTATAAACGGTGTTATTATTCATCCCTAAAGTACAACATACTAGCTAGGTAACAAGATATATATGATGTAAATAGACGGTTATACTGTGATTATAAACGGTGTTATTATTCATCCCTAAAGTACAACATACTAGCTAGGTAACAAGATATATATGATGTAAATAGACGGTTATACTGTGATTATAAACGGTGTTATTATTCATCCCTAAAGTACAACATACTAGCTAGGTAACAAGATATATATGATGTAAATAGACGGTTATACTGTGATTATAAACGGTGTTATTATTCATCCCTAAAGTACAACATACTAGCTAGGTAACAAGATATATATGATGTAAATAGACGGTTATACTGTGATTATAAACGGTGTTATTATTCATCCCTAAAGTACAACATACTAGCTAGGTAACAAGATATATATGATGTAAATAGACGGTTATACTGTGATTATAAACGGTGTTATTATTCATCCCTAAAGTACAACATACTAGCTAGGTAACAAGATATATATGATGTAAATAGACGGTTATACTGTGATTATAAACGGTGTTATTATTCATCCCTAAAGTACAACATACTAGCTAGGTAACAAGATATATATGATGTAAATAGACGGTTATACTGTGATTATAAACGGTGTTATTATTCATCCCTAAAGTACAACATACTAGCTAGGTAACAAGATATATATGATGTAAATAGACGGTTATACTGTGATTATAAACGGTGTTATTATTCATCCCTAAAGTACAACATACTAGCTAGGTAACAAGATATATATGATGTAAATAGACGGTTATACTGTGATTATAAACGGTGTTATTATTCATCCCTAAAGTACAACATACTAGCTAGGTAACAAGATATATATGATGTAAATAGACGGTTATACTGTGATTATAAACGGTGTTATTATTCATCCCTAAAGTACAACATACTAGCTAGGTAACAAGATATATATGATGTAAATAGACGGTTATACTGTGATTATAAACGGTGTTATTATTCATCCCTAAAGTACAACATACTAGCTAGGTAACAAGATATATATGATGTAAATAGACGGTTATACTGTGATTATAAACGGTGTTATTATTCATCCCTAAAGTACAACATACTAGCTAGGTAACAAGATATATATGATGTAAATAGACGGTTATACTGTGATTATAAACGGTGTTATTATTCATCCCTAAAGTACAACATACTAGCTAGGTAACAAGATATATATGATGTAAATAGACGGTTATACTGTGATTATAAACGGTGTTATTATTCATCCCTAAAGTACAACATACTAGCTAGGTAACAAGATATATATGATGTAAATAGACGGTTATACTGTGATTATAAACGGTGTAATTATTCATCCCTAAAGTACAACTTACTAGCTAGGTAACAAGATATATATGATGTAAATAGACGGTTATACTGTGATTATAAACGGTGTTATTATTCATCCCTAAAGTACAACATACTAGCTAGGTAACAAGATATATATGATGTAAATAGACGGTTATACTGTGATTATAAACGGTGTTATTATTCATCCCTAAAGTACAACATACTAGCTAGGTAACAAGATATATATGATGTAAATAGACGGTTATACTGTGATTATAAACGGTGTTATTATTCATCCCTAAAGTACAACATACTAGCTAGGTAACAAGATATATATGATGTAAATAGACGGTTATACTGTGATTATAAACGGTGTTATTATTCATCCCTAAAGTACAACATACTAGCTAGGTAACAAGATATATATGATGTAAATAGACGGTTATACTGTGATTATAAACGGTGTTATTATTCATCCCTAAAGTACAACATACTAGCTAGGTAACAAGATATATATGATGTAAATAGACGGTTATACTGTGATTATAAACGGTGTTATTATTCATCCCTAAAGTACAACATACTAGCTAGGTAACAAGATATATATGATGTAAATAGACGGTTATACTGTGATTATAAACGGTGTTATTATTCATCCCTAAAGTACAACATACTAGCTAGGTAACAAGATATATATGATGTAAATAGACGGTTATACTGTGATTATAAACGGTGTTATTATTCATCCCTAAAGTACAACATACTAGCTAGGTAACAAGATATATATGATGTAAATAGACGGTTATACTGTGATTATAAACGGTGTTATTATTCATCCCTAAAGTACAACATACTAGCTAGGTAACAAGATATATATGATGTAAATAGACGGTTATACTGTGATTATAAACGGTGTTATTATTCATCCCTAAAGTACAACATACTAGCTAGGTAACAAGATATATATATTTTTTTTTTTATTTTATTTCATTTTAAAGAGTGCAAACAGTCAAATTCATATAATATATACAAAAAAATGAGTTACCAGCATATAGACCAGTGAAGACTCCAGATATTACCAAATATTAGTCCTTTATATATATAGAGAAATGAAATTAAGTGAAGCAATCATTAAACGAACACAATACAATACTTATATTAGGTGATTAGGGATCGGATGATTCCAATACACCACACACACCTCTCCTAAACTCTCCCTTACTTAATAGAAATATGTCCAGGCCACCGAATAACGTGTTATACATCGAACAACTACGCTGCATAAACGAATTACGAGCATAGTTAGTGGTGCAGTGGGGCAACCTGAACAAGTGATTAACGCGAGTGACGCGCTGCGGACAGTTGAAGGGTACCTGCTCGAGCAAATTCGCAGAATTAACATCTCCATTTACGATCTTAAACAAATAAACCATATCAGTCTCCGTTCTTCTATTTACAAGTGTGGTGATTCCATAGTGTCGAGTAGCAAGCTTATAAGTTTCAAAATTTTGGCTCGTCAGAAAGTCCAGATATCTTACGAATCTCCTCTGTAATCCCTCAATTCTATTTTTATATATGCAATATTGGGGATTCCACACAACCGATGCAAACTCCAAGTGACTTCTTACCAATGAATAATATAGAACAGTCATAGTCGAGGGCGACTTAAAAGGTTTGCCAATCCTCAGTATAAATCCTAACATTCTGTATGCCTTCCGAATGATAGTGTCAACGTGGACCCCAAACAAGAGTTTTCTGTCCATGATCACTCCCAGGTCTCTGATCTCCTCACACCTACCCAAGATCTGACCATCAATGCAATAGTTGATGCAAACCGGGCGTGCACTCCTAGAGAATGTGATAGTCTTGCATTTGGATATATTTAGGAACAATTGATTACACCTGCAATATTCTGCAAGGAGCTGCAGGTCACTCTGGAGCCCCGAACAATCTTCTAAGCCTCCAACCCTACGAAAGATTTTTGCATCATCCGCAAACAAGAGAAACTTTGAATTTTTAAAACATATACTGATGTCATTGATATACAGAATAAAGAGCAGGGGTCCTAAATGGGAACCCTGCGGAACTCCCGAGTGACAGCCCTTGAACTGCGAAAGCGCGCCATTAATAGCTACAGCTTGAGACCGCCCCTCGACATATGATGAAAACCACCTCAGTAGATCACCATGAATACCATAGCATCGAAGTTTGTGCAATAGTATACTATGGCTGATCTTGTCGAAAGCCTTGGCAAAATCAGTATAAATTGCATCAACCTGTACTCCTCGATTCGTGGAATCAAGAACAAAGCCAGTAAATTCCAGGAGATTAGATTCAACCGACCTGCCCCTCATAAAGCCATGTTGGTTAGGGATAATAAAGGAGTTCACAGCAGGTGCTAGCTGACGAACTACAATTTTTTCCATCAACTTCCCGATGGAAGAAATTTTAGAAATGGGTCTGTAATTCGAAGCGTCATGCTTATCACCCGACTTATGTATTGGCGTTATATACGACTTCTTCCATTGGCTAGGGTAAACTCCCTCAGTCAGTGACCTCCTATAAAGCATCGACAATGGCACCGATAACTCTGCACCACACTGTTTGATAAACCCAGGTGGAATTCCATCCGGTCCAGCTCCTCCCCCCGCATCGAGATCCCTGATGCATTCATGAACCGAAGCAGGCGTAAACCGAACACTATGGATATCCAAGCCTGACCCACAGTAAACCCGCGGCATATCTATATTACTCTCGATAAAAACAGAGCTAAAATAGTCACTGAACAGATTTGAAATTGACTGAAAATCAGTGCAAGATACACCGTTATAATGCATAAAATTGGGAACAGAGGATGTCGGTTTCTTGGACTTAACAAAAGACCAAAACTTCTTTGGATCCCTTCTTATCAGACTCTCAGTTCTTGCAATAAAACTCTGGTAACATTCTCGAGCTATTCTCTTTTGTCTGGCTCTCAGCAATGTGAATGCTGCTGTAAATAGACGGTTATACTATATGATGTAAATAGACGGTTATACTGTGATTATATAGGGCGTTATTATTCATCCCTAAAGTACAACATACTAGCTAGGTAACAAGATATATATGATGTAAATAGACGGTTATACTGTGATTATAAACGGTGTTATTATTCATCCCTAAAGTACAACATACTAGCTAGGTAACAAGATATATATGATGTAAATAGACGGTTATACTGTGATTATAAACGGTGTTATTATTCATCCCTAAAGAACAACATACTAGCTAGGTAACAAGATATATATGATGTAAATAGACGGTTATACTGTGATTATAAACGGTGTTATTATTCATCCCTAAAGTACAACATACTAGCTAGGTAACAAGATATATATGATGTAAATAGACGGTTATACTGTGATTATATAGGGCGTTATTATTCATCCCTAAAGTACAACATACTAGCTAGGTAACAAGATATATATGATGTAAATAGACGGTTATACTGTG
Source organism: Molanna angustata (assembly GCA_963576475.1). Lineage (NCBI taxonomy): Eukaryota > Metazoa > Arthropoda > Insecta > Trichoptera > Molannidae > Molanna > Molanna angustata. Next base: position 555,177 of record OY754990.1, read on the forward strand.
ATTATAAACGGTGTTATTATTCATCCCTAAAGTACAACATACTAGCTAGGTAACAAGATATATATGATGTAAATAGACGGTTATACTGTGATTATAAACGGTGTTATTATTCATCCCTAAAGAACAACATACTAGCTAGGTAACAAGATATATATGATGTAAATAGACGGTTATACTGTGATTATAAACGGTGTTATTATTCATCCCTAAAGTACAACATACTAGCTAGGTAACAAGATATATATGATGTAAATAGACGGTTATACTGTGATTATAAACGGTGTTATTATTCATCCCTAAAGTACAACATACTAGCTAGGTAACAAGATATATATGATGTAAATAGACGGTTATACTGTGATTATAAACGGTGTTATTATTCATCCCTAAAGTACAACATACTAGCTAGGTAACAAGATATATATGATGTAAATAGACGGTTATACTGTGATTATAAACGGTGTTATTATTCATCCCTAAAGTACAACATACTAGCTAGGTAACAAGATATATATGATGTAAATAGACGGTTATACTGTGATTATAAACGGTGTTATTATTCATCCCTAAAGTACAACATACTTGCTAAGTAACCAGATATATATGATGTAAAAAAGCCGAAACACCCCCACTAGATAATTTAATTTTCTATAAAAAATATTAATATTATAGTAGTACATCTCAATTTTTTGTAACAATTTTGCAATACACAATATGTCCAATTCTGATTCGTCTAAATTTATCCGTCTGATTTTTAGTAAATGAGAAATGTAAAAAAGTGCTTGCATTTATACGGTACTCATTACGTCACAGCGCGCGTATTAAATCCTTTTATCCACGGTCGCCCGTTGGTAACAGACGTTTTCATACTCTGAAACGAATCAGAATAGGACACAATATGTAAGAAGACTTAACAGTTTGATATCTCCAAACATATTCTGGGTAGGATCAAAGGACTGACCTCCATACTATCCTATCTTGACATACATACCTAGGTACATGTGTTGTATAGAAAACAAAATATCTTAAAATATTAAATAATTTGTATTTATGGGTTTATAGTTTGGTACTTATTCTTCAACTATACATACTATCGCTATCGACAGTTGGATCATCTCATGTGTTACATGCAACTAGTGAATACCAACATCAACTACTCTATTGAATATGTTAAACACTCCTCACTCCTCACTTCAGTTCATTCACAGAATAAAAGCCAAGACGTCTACTTTCGGTTTACACCTCGTCAACCTTCAATCATCCCTTCCAAGATCAGTCACCAACAGAGTATGCAAGCGAAATTAAAAGACTTACCCATGTCATCTTTGGTGGGTGGTTGTTCATCCTCGCTGCCCCACAGGTCGTACTTGGAGAGGTCTCCCTCTTCTCCAGACTCTTCGTCTTCTTCCTCGTCGTCCTGACCCCCTCGGTCACCACCGTTATCACCGTCCAACTTTAACTTCTAAAACAACACAAATAAAAGAATTTAAATCATTTATTGCAATATTTTTTTATATATATATTGTATGGTGACAGGAAAATTATTCGAAAAACAATTATTCGAATGCTCAATTATACGAAAATCAATTTTACGAATGGCAGTTATTCGAATCACATTTTTTCGAAAAACAATTTTCCGAACACACAATTATCAGAAATTACAATTGTTCGAATTTTTATGACGTCATGTTGGTAGTATTGTGAGAGGAATAAACCATAGATTTTTGTTATAATATACTAGATGTCGTAGTTAGCAAATTTTGTATGAATCGAAGTGAGGCATTTTTCCGGGGTATTTTTGACGTTTTCGTACATCGTTTTTCCATAGAGAATAACGACTAATGTGAATTGTTTTCGGATTTATTTGTCGTAAAAACACTTTGTTAATTTAGATTTAGAGAAAAGTTATTTGGGATTTGTTGAAATGTAAGGAAAACTAAAATATGTTGCCAACCAAAACGTGATAGGTACGCGCGTTAGTCCATGACTCACTTTTTGCACGGAGAACCTACTACATCTACATAGTAGGTATATTATGTATAATAAAAATCTATGGAATAAACAACATGGCGACGCACCGCGCTGTCGGATATCCTAGGATTTACACCGATTTTTTAAACTTAACCTACAAAACTTTGGTAAAAATAGGTTGGTTAGGTTTGCTTGTAGTTATAATTGCGACTGGCGTGAGCCAGTTGCATTATATATTATAAAAAGTAACTATAATATTAAAATAAAATAACTAAATTGGTGTGAATACTAGATAAACTGTCTGTACATGATGTGCCAAAATCAAAAACTCGTGTACAAACTAGGCTATCCCGCGCTGTCAAAGATTAGTTATTAAAAATGTGCAAACATACGTACCCAACAATAATACAACAAGTAATAATAGTCTTCATCGAATATATTTTACTGGCAACAAATATGTCAAAGGAGGCAACATAATGACAAAAAAATATATCGTCTGCTGACAGGAAAAAAGTCACTAACTGCCTATTTTGGCAAAATTGAGTTAACTATGCTATCATATTCACCAAAACACACTTTACATCTGGTAAAAAAATTATCTTCATATCAGGTCCCGTTGCGGAGATTTTTCGGAAAAATATTCATTATCTGCATTTTTTTTCAATTATGCCGTCTGGAAAAAGTCATTATCGTTGTAATGAAGTCTTTTTTTTACATATTTTTGTATTTAACTACCAACATTCGAAAATTTTAACACATTAACTAAAAAAATAATTTTCCATAAATACATAGCATCACATCCTAACTGGGTAGGCAGAGAGAAAAGAACGCCATTGTTTTCTATCCCGGATCGCATTAATCGCCTTATTTACATTGATACATCATCTCAACATTTTAGTCTGTTATTCTCATACATCAACCCATGCATGTCCCTAACGGGGTAGGCAGAGAGAACCAAACACTATATTTTTATATCCTGGAACACATACATCGCCTCATCAATATTATAAATCATTATTACATGTTCATCTTTTTTTCAAATTTCTTAGATTTCTTTCTTACAGCATTTCGTTCGTATGGTCGAACCAGCATAAATAATATTTATATTGTAGTGATATACCTACCAGAAAAACTGCATTCCTGGTACAATATCTCTTAGGTATTAGTAAATACAGGAGAGAGAGAGAAGGTGTTTGCCTGACACTGTTCATTTACAGCACAAGTTTATGCTTAAATTTGGGTATTATGAGGATTCATAAATGTACCTACTTGTTAAACGAACATATATTCGTTCTTTAAAAAAAAACTATATTTTTACATGTATTGTTGATATTGACGGTATTTAAGGTTTAGAATTCATATAATGATTTAGAACAAACCCAGGTTTAATATTGGTTAATTCATAAAAAAAATATATAAGACAGAAAATAGAAGTTGATCTGAATATCTTCTGAAAATGTGAGTAAATACCTAAATTTCTATTAATTTTAAAGTCAAGAAAAAAATTTAGAGGTCCTGGGCACAATAGGTACCTTTCATTTGAAACATCTGAAATATTCATGATAGGTAGGTACTAATAAAATTAGAATATTAGAAGAATACAAAAAGTTTGGAAGAAATTGCAAAATGGCAATAAACTCGCCACTTGTGCAGGTTGCAAAGAAGTGATTAAAATTTTATTTTTTTTATGAAAGCATTATAATGAGTTTTGCCACATAGAAATATTACATACAATCTCACACAGTATGGCAGATGAGCCGTCAGGAAAATCTCATTATATGCAATTTTGTGTTTTTTTCATTCCCTATGAGTTTTTGTCAAATTTGAACATCAAATATAGTTAGATTAGGCTACTTTTTATATATGTTGAAAAATTCATGACAATCTATAAACAATTAAAGAAGTTATGAGAGTTAATATTGCCAAAAAACTTTGACAGCCATTATCTCGAAAACATGTTTGTTGCAGTTAGTGACTTTTTCCTGTCAGCAGACGATATTAAATTCGGTCAATTGGTATTCCAACAAATGTTAGTTCGAATAATTTGCTTTCGGACAATTGTCATTCTGATAACTGATTTTCGATTAATTGTTATTCGTACAATTGCGCATTCGAACAATTGTGTTTCGAAGAATTTTCATGTAATCCCATTGTATACCCACACAGTCAGTCTCAGTCAAGTATGAATTTACTGAGATATGAAGGTTCACAATTGTGTATAGCCATGAGGGCATGTATAGATGACGTCTCAATCAAGTATGAATTTACTGAGATATGAAGGTTCACAATTGTGTATAGCCATGAGGGCATGTATAGATGACGTCTCAATCAAGTATGAATTTACTGAGATATGAAGGTTCACAATTGTGTATAGCCATGAGGGCATGTATAGATGACATCTCAGTCAAGTATGAATTTACTGAGATATGAAGGTTCACAATTGTGTATAGCCATGAGGGCATGTATAGATGACGTCTCAATCAAGTATGAATTTACTGAGATATGAAGGTTCACAATTGTGTATAGCCATGAGGGCATGTATAGATGACATCTCAGTCAAGTATGAATTTACTGAGATATGAAGGTTCACAATTGTGTATAGCCATGAGGGCATGTATAGATGACATCTCAATCAAGTATGAATTTACTGAGATATGAAGGTTCACAATTGTGTATAACCATGAGGGCATGTATAGATGACATCTCAATCAAGTATGAATTTACTGAGATATGAAGGTTCACAATTGTGTATAGCCATGAGGGCATGTATAGATGACATCTCAATCAAGTATGAATTTACTGAGATATGAAGGTTCACAATAATTGTGTATAGCCATGAGGGCATGTATAGATGACGTCTCAATCAAGTATGAATTTACTGAGATATGAAGGTTCACAATTGTGTATAACCATGAGGGCATGTATAGATGACGTCTCAATCAAGTATGAATTTACTGAGATATGAAGGTTCACAATTGTGTATAGCCATGAGGACATGTATAGATGACGTCTCAAAAAAGTATGAATTTACTGAGATATGAAGGTTCACAATTGTGTATAGCCATGAGGGCATGTATAGATGACGTCTCAATCATGTATGAATTTACTGAGATATGAAGGTTCACAATTGTGTATAGCCATGAGGGCATGTATAGATGACGTCTCAATCAAGTATGAATTTACTGAGATATGAAGGTTCACAATAATTGTGTATAGCCATGAGGGCATGTATAGATGACGTCTCAATCAAGTATGAATTTACTGAGATATGAAGGTTCACAATTGTGTATAGCCATGAGGGCATGTATAGATGACGTCTCAATCAAGTATGAATTTACTGAGATATGAAGGTTCACAATTGTGTATAGCCATGAGGGCATGTATAGATGACATCTCAATCAAGTGTGAATTTACTGAGATATGAAGGTTCACAATTGTGTATAGCCATGAGGGCATGTATAGATGACGTCTCAACCAAGTATGAATTTACTGAGATATGAAGGTTCACAATTGTGTATAGCCATGAGGGCATGTATAGATGACGTCTCAATCAAGTATGAATTTACTGAGATATGAAGGTTCACAATTGTGTATAGCCATGAGGGCATGTATAGATGACGTCTCAATCAAGTATGAATTTACTGAGATATGAAGGTTCACAATTGTGTATAGCCATGAGGGCATGTATAGATGACGTCTCAATCAAGTATGAATTTACTGAGATATGAAGGTTCACAATTGTGTATAGCCATGAGGGCATGTATAGATGACATCTCAATCAAGTGTGAATTTACTGAGATATGAAGGTTCACAATTGTGTATAGCCATGAGGGCATGTATAGATGACGTCTCAATCAAGTATGAATTTACTGAGATATGAAGGTTCACAATTGTGTATAGCCATGAGGGCATGTATAGATGACGTCTCAATCAAGTATGAATTTACTGAGATATGAAGGTTCACAATTGTGTATAGCCATGAGGGCATGTATAGATGACGTCTCAATCAAGTATGAATTTACTGAGATATGAAGGTTCACAATTGTGTATAGCCATGAGGGCATGTATAGATGACGTCTCAACCAAGTATGAATTTACTGAGATATGAAGGTTCACAATTGTGTATAGCCATGAGGGCATGTATAGATGACACTCGGCATTTAGGCACGCGGCTGGTGGGCATCTATACATGATGCTCGAATTAAAAAGGTTAATATACCAATTCAGTTTAAGAATGACTTGCATTTAGGAGTTAGTTATATTATCAAACAATACAAATATGCACATTCAAGTTAAAATTCATGACACACACAGAAATAAAGCAAAAAAAATATATAAATATAATTAGAATCAATACAATTTCCTAATTTATTAAACCACGGATCAGTTATATATGATAAGAATCGTTTCGAAGCAATCACTTCTTTCTCAGGACAATGGATGGTTTCGTTAGAAGAAGGCCTTTTTTTTCTTTTATATGATATACCGACATATAAAAGAAAAGCGAAACGTGTTATCTTTATGGTCACGTTGTCGGCCATCGTGGCTCAGTTGGTTAGGTATCTGAAGGATGAAGCCAAAGGTCCGGGTTCAATTCCCGGTGGAAGACACAGTTTTAATTGTGTTTACGTCTGGATCTGTGAGAAGATTAATTTCACAAGTCTCCAGAATTTGGCAACTTGTTATCGAGTGTGTGTTAAATTAATATTTGACATAGCACATGTTAGTTGCACGAGAAGTAATGTAAAATAAAACCAAAATTATACGGGAAACCCTAAATCACAAGATAAAATAAAAGAACTTTTGAATAGGGTGGTAAAAGCAGCATTATCCGCGTCCTATTGGATTTGGTTGTGCAGGGGAGTGGAGTATCAGTCGGAGGTTGGTGAGTGAGTGAAGAGCGTGACATAAAGGGGCCTCTTAATCCCGCATACATGGTTACAAGCCCATGTGGCTCGCTTGTTCTGACTGGTACTCTGGTCGCCTGTGCTCGTGGGCATGAATTTGTGAATCCAGAGAAACCACGATTGCCTTTCTCTTTTGTATCTTACTAGGGGGTCTACTCACGATACATTCTTAAAACGTTATTATCTTGCCTTAATCTTAAAAATGTATAAAATCAATAATGGATCATAATCTAATCTTTTTATTACTCTTCGTTGAACCATAAGAAATGTTTATAATGAAGTTGTCATTAATTTTTGTATAAATTAATATATGTAAATAAAAATATAGTTTGATTTAGTTTCAGTACTTACTCTTATTAGATACTTACTCTATGACTTGGATAAGTTTAATATTTTTTTTATTATTGCATATGCGCAAACATTGGATTTTTTTCCCTGTCGGGAGTAAATAAAAATAATAAGAATGTTGTTCATAATTTCACAAATAGATGGCTGAAGTAAAAATTCCTTATTTTCAAGCGAAAAGATTTTTAGTATTACAATATATAGAACTTTCAAACTTGAATTGATAGGGATCTCATTAAAAAAAAGGCATAATTGGTGAACGTTGCGCAAGCGCATAAAGTGATCACGTAAACCAGCCGATGACAGGTCATAAGCCCTGTAGGTGCCTTGATTTCCCGGTTCTCCTACAGTAAATATTCCAACATCGTGTCTATTGAGATAATTAAAAATCTGTTAAAAAATATGAATAAGTTTAATTAATTTGAAAATAATTTGAACATTTTGTTCTAAGTCTGTGGTATATTTTTCCGTGGGTTCAACTGTCATGAGATAGCAAATTGTCTAGACTAATTTTGTTGACGATAAAGGGAGTAAGTAATGTGTGTAATTGTGATTTGGAAACAGACATTGTATGTAATTCTTCTTCTTCTTTTGAATAGACCTTCAGGTCTGTTTTTTAAGAGGCCTGCTCTTCCTGCGAAGTGGACCCCCAGCTATCCCTCCATTAAATGTTGTTTCTTTGATTACAGATAGAGTTGGTTATTGTTACTGTTTTGATTGTGAATATAACATGTTAATTAATTAATTAAATAAAACTTTGATTACAGAGAAACTTAATTGTGTTCAATTGAAATTACTAAATGTACAATGGGGTGGTGTGGTTCAACCAACTTGAAACAGATTTGAGACTGGCAAATGAATATAACCATACCATACCATCACGCCATTTCCCTATTTGGGGTAGGCAGAGAGAACCGAACGCCAGACTCCTCTCTCTTGACATATATTCCTCGCTTCATTCACGTCCATACATCGTCTCATACACGCTCTTCTATTATTCTTACTTCTAACATCACCATCTTTCAAAATCCCATTTATGTGATCGTGCCAACTCTTTCTTGGCCGACCTCTACTTTTCATTCCTCTTTTATCAACCTTGTATACTTTTTTTGTCAGACGGTCATCACTCATTCTTTCTATGTGGCCGAACCACCTTAGGGCATTTATTTTCATCTTACTTACGATATTTCTTTCAATCATACATTCTCGTCTAATATCCTCATTTCTTATTCTATCATACATCGTTTTACCACACATTCGTCTTAGTGACCTCATTTCAACCGCGTTAATTCTACTTTCATGCGCCTTCTGCCATGTCCATGTCTCACTAGCATACATTAGAGTAGCGACGATAGAAATATTTTTTTATTAACATCCAAACTAACTAGGTAGGTTATTGTTTTTCAAAATGATTTGTTTTGTAGTGATGATGCAATTTCAAATTGAAAAAAAAAATAGGTACGTTGGCAGCAGTCACCCTCTTATTATATATATATATATATATATATATATATATATATATATATATATATATATATATATATATATATATATATATATATATATATACACGTTTATTCCACCTTCCAATTCATCGCACCAATTACGCACAAAACATGACAATTCATAGAATGTGCGATACATACAATAACAGATTTCAAGAGTTTGACACCTTGACGGTATTAAATTATCTTTTTCCTTTTAGTTGAATATTATGTTATGAATAATTGTAAAGTTGAAATGTTGCTCTCTTATCTACACAGGTACCAACCAACCTATGATCATATTTTATGATTTTTTGCAAACTTGTATTATTTTATGTTAATCACAACGACAAAATGTAATAGGCCTTAATACTTGATGTTACTATTGTGTTGTACTATGTCTTAACGCTGTTTTTTGTCTAAATTTAACCTAAATAAATAAATAAATATGTATCTAGAATAATACATAGTGTATATCATCTCTTCTACAACCCCAACAAAGGATATTATAATCAACAAATGTATCTTCATAGAAACAAACCTTCTTTTTCCTGGCCCCCTTCTTCGACCCTTTGACCCTGCCGTCTTCTCTGTCGGCCGATTGAGCCGTCTGTTGCTGCTGGTTCATACTCCTCAGCCGATTCAGCATTATCGGTTTGGGTATGGCGAAGCTCTTGAAGGCTCCAATAACGGGCCGCGTGTGCGGAAGATCCAGGAGGTCGTCAAGATTCGTCTCCTGCACGTCTAAATTTTGAACGACGGCGCCGGAATTATTATCATCGGCGTTCTTTTCCTTCTGCACAGGGCTACCCGGATCAAACATGTCGCCGAGGAATGGTATGTCGGCGTTCTTCTTGTTCGGCTTCGGGGAGACTTCGACGTCGCTGACGCATACTCCGGGTATCTCCTCTTCCAGCTCTTCGGGGCTGTCCCTGATCTCAAAGGGCCCCTCTTCGATGGGGACCTGCTCTACGGAGGTGCGTTGCGCCGCCACTGCCAGTGTTTGGATGTTTGTGAGCGCAGTGAGGAGATCGGACGCGTTGATACTGGAAAAGTTGAAGTTTAACAGCGAAGCGAGAGAGCCCGCGTCTATCTGCACCATACCCGACTGAATGTCTGTTTTAGGTTTCGATTGTACATCTATTTTAGGATTTGGTTGTACATCTATTTTATGATTTGAGTGTGCATCTATTTTAGGATTCGATTGTACATCTATTTTGGGTTTTAATTGTACATCCATTTTAGGATTCGATTGTACGTCTATTTTGGGTTTCGATTGTATGTCTATTTTGGGTTTTGATTGTATGTCTATTTTGGGTTTCGATTGTATGTCTATTTTGGGTTTTGATTGTACGTCTATATAGGGTTTTGACTGTACATCTATTTTGGGTATAGATTGTACATCAATATTGGTTTTTTGTTGTACATCTACCTTTGGCTTAGACTGTACGAGTATTTGTTGTTTTGGTACATTAACTGCTGGTTTTATTTGTACATCAACTATGGGCTTCAATTGTCCCGCATCATTTTTGGATAGTGTAACTTCATCGGGGATGGGATTCAATTGAACTTTTGTTTTGGAAATTGGCTGTTCAAGAGACAAATCTTTTGTTTTGTTAATATTGATGGACGTCGATGAGGCAAAGCAAGTTGTATGATGGTCGGCAGGTGTGGGGATATCGGCTACGTTGACGATAGTTTGAGGTTCTGGCATAGGTATTTTTTCCACGTCTTTCACCAAGTGACTTGTAACATTTGTATATAAGTTTTCAGAGACGTTACTCTTATCACTAATATCCCCACAGTATGGTTCATTGTTTGAGACTGTCTTTTTGAAGGATCCAATGTTGGGCGCCCTCGGAGGCGTTTTCAGCCCCGAGTTACTGTCCGAAGAGCTGTCCGAAGAGGAGTTCTTGTAGAGAGCGTCCTCGTCCGGCAAATAGTCTTCAAACATCTGTATCTTGAATGGTTTCTCCGTAGGTTCCTTCCTTTTGAGCATTTCGAATTTCTCCGGAGACATTTTCTTGGGAGTGGACGTGCCCTTGCCAGACATGTTGCTCTCGGCGAAGATTTCGTGGATGCTCTCGATGACTGGGTCGCTGTTGAACAGCTGGTGGTTGCGCTTGGCCATCGCGGGGTCAATCTTCGTGGGGATGTACTCCACGACAGGATTATTGATGGTGTCAATGTCTTTGGACTGCGTGTTCATGCTCTCAAAGATTCTTCGCATGGCGGTGCTCATGTTCTTGATGCACTCGCTCTGATTCTTTTGTTGCTGTCCGAATCTGGGCAACGGTAGATCAATGACTTCGGGTTTGCTGGACGAGCTGGGTTGATATTTTTGATGGACAGGCGCTTCTTCGATGGTCAATGTTTTAGTCTCGGTACTTTTTCTCAAGACGTTTTTCCCGTATATCCGTTGGACAAAGTCGCTCTCGTCTTCGCTGCTGTACCTCTCGCTCTCGGATATGATGTCCTCGAGTTGGTTCTTGAGGGAGTCATCAAGCGACGCAACAATCTGTTTTTTCATTTTGGGTACCTCTGGCACCAGAAAGGCGGGTTCCGCTGGTGGAGGAGCGGGGTTGCTGTACGGTAGTGTGGTTTTTGACGCGAGAGGAAGATCATCTTCGAAGTATATGTCTTCCTGAAACTGGTGATCAGTGGAAGCGACTCTCACTGGTGACTTATCAAAGTGTGCCAAATCCGCTCTGAGGTTGAGCATTTCTGGTGTGATTGATCTGGCAACCTCTGTGTAGCAGGAATCTGAATTTTTGGTCTCGTCCTGTTCCACGACAATCGGTGCAACGTTTCGGTTGTCCGCCTCCTTCTGAGATTCCTTTTCGCTGTCTTCACTCTCTTCAGTTTCAGTTTTATTCTTGGTCTCAGACTTGGGGTCCTCGTGACTCGCCGCTTCGATTATAATGACTTTGTCGCTCTCGCTGGTGCTCTTGAGACTCCGTACGTTTCCATGGAAAACTTTAAGCGGGCGTTCTTCGCCCGTGGAACTCTCGGTAGTGTCTCCTTTGCGAAAATACCTCCCTCGCTTCCGCCAACCGATCCTCCTCCTCATTCTCGGTTGGTCTCTGAATTCCTTTCTTTCATCCCTGCTCTCCGAGCTCTCGGCGACGTTGATATGTTTGTCTACAAGACACCCCGTATACAGGAGTCTCTGTCTCCACGCGAAGATGGTCTTGAAATCGGGCGCCGGTTTGTCGAAGACGTTTTGAAAATGTTCTGCGCTGGTTCTGCAGTTTTGATAAGCAATGGCCCAAGCTGCGGCTTTGATCCTCTCCTCCAGGGTGTAGACGACTTCAAAGTTTTCGTCGATAGTGGGCCCCGTGAATCTGTACTTGATGTCATTGGTGGACGAGACCCTGTTCTCCATGATGCACTCTCTCGGGGACTTGACTCTGGCAGATCTGAGATAGTTGAGTCTGTCGATGGCGTAGTCCTGTCCGGAATGCCACTGTTCTGCCTGTCTCGGTTGCGAGCGTTCTGCAGCGGGTTTTTCCGTGGAGACGGCTTCGGACGTTCGTTTGGCTGAGCGAGGAATCCTGGGGTCGGAGTCTGTGTGTTCTCCGGGGAGGCGTTCGTTGGAGCAGTCGCTGGACTTTTTGCGGTCTCGCTTGGTGTCTGAGGATCTTTTGGTGCCGGCGAGGTACTGTACGACCCTGGCCTGCCTGAGGGCCTCCAGCCTCTCGTCCTGTTGTGCCTTGGTGGTGGTGGTGGTGGTCTTGGTATCGCCTTGTGATGGAAGGACGGCCTGACTCCCCGCGCTGAGACTGCGGATCCTCTCATAGGTAATGACCTGTGGAGAGCAAAACGTCCCCACATTTAGTGTTTCACAAATATCAAATTAATCCATAACCGTCTAACCACTACTCGTATAGAAAACACTCATTCACTATTTTACTTATAGAAAAAAAAAATCATTTTAATGCACAGATATTTTCTTGTTTTTTCTTTTCGAGACACCACTATACACTAGGACACTCGTTGGCACAGATATGTTCAAATAAAAGTAGCCACTATTATATAATATATATACATTAAATTCACGTCTTTAGATACCACTTTATTCTGTGAATAATTAACACAATCAAGGATTTGACGAGTGTCGTTTGTTAGATCTTACGTAAATAATGTCAAATATCATTTTGATATGAAATGAAAACAAAAAAAGCTCACATACACAAACACCCACACACGTGCACAAAAAAAAAATTTAAAACCTTTCATATGATTGAGGTAAGTATGCATATTAAGATAGCGGGAAAAAAAAAACGGGAGGAAATTGTCTAAAAATTTCTTTACAAAAATCTTAATACAAATAATTAATAATTCACTTAATTTTGTATCAGCAATAATTCTGTAGATAGAATTTTTTTGTTTATATCCTTTTTTACAAGTATAATAATATTTTATGTAGGTACAATATATAACTTGATAAAGTAGTAAATAAAAATGTGTATAGTAAAATTTTGTGAAAAGTTAATGTCATAAGTGTATATACATATGTATATATTTAATTAGATCTGTGTACTCTACTAGGCTATGTCTGTCCCAGAGTAGCGTTATATACATAAATCACTTATATTTATATAAATCAGGGGGGGCAAGTCTGGTCCAATCGGCGAAATCAAATCCCTCGTGATTACCCATATCATGGATATAATTATCGTATGGAGTTCTATGACATCTAAAGATACTATAGAACTCCATATAATAATTATATCCATGATATGGGTAATCGTGAGGGTTTTGATTTCGCCAGTTGGACCAGACTTGCCCCTCCTGGTATTTTTTTATTGCAGATTATCAGCTAATATCATGCAGAGATTGTATTCTGAATGTTTCATCATAATATACATACATACCATCACGCCATTTCCCTATTTGGGGTAGGCAGAGAGAACCGAACGCCAGACTCCTCTCTCTCTTGACATACATTCCTCGCTTCATTCACGTCCATACATCGTCTCATACACGCTCTTCTATTATTCTTACTTCTAACATCACCATCTTTCAAAATCCCATTTATGTGATCGTGCCAACTTTTTCTTGGCCGACCTCTACTTTTCGTTCCTCTTTTATCAGACTTGTATACTTTTTTTGTCAGACGGTTATCACTCATTCTTTCTATGTGGCTGAACCACCTTAGGGCATTTATTTTCATCTTACTTACGATATTTCTTTCAATCATACATTCTTGTCTAATATCTTCATTTCTCATTCTATCATACATGGTTTTACCACACATTTGTCTAAGTGACCTCATTTCTTTATTCTACTTTCTCGATTATAGACTAAATTACTCGTTCAATTCTAATCAAATTTTGGAGATTTATAAAACTCCCTTAAAAAAATACTCCCTTAGACCTCATTAGATTTCTAAAGGATAACTGATCAGTGCTTCTCAATTTTTTTAACTGTCAAATATTTCATAGTGACCCCAATCTTGGAAAACCTAAAAATTGTTATTTTTATTTTGAAATTGGTAAAAAGGCACATCACTTTCATAAAATTGCATTGAAGAGTTATCAAGTTTTCATAATAAAATATTTAAATAAAAAATAATTTAACAAACTCATTTCGTGAAAAAGGTGAAAATTTGGCCAACGCTATACTCCTCAATAGGCAAGTAATCAAATTTTGTATGGAAAATTCACTATTCAGATATCCTTCAAAATGTAATGGGGTCTAATCGAGTATTAGATATACATATTTGAAAAATTTGAAAAGAATCGAATGAGTACTTTAGTATATAATGGATATAGTAGAATAAACACGCCGTACATAGCACACACACAGATACATTGTGATGAAACTTTCAGAATACAATCTCAGCATGATACTAGTTGATAATCTGCAATAAAAAATAACCTTAAAAATTGCTGAATTCATAAGTACCCACTATAGAGAGGAGTAAAAATGAACATGACCTTAATCCTTTGAAAGCGTAAATCGACTATAGTTCATGGGTTGTAAAAAACGTTACCTTTGGATGCGAAAAAAAAATTAAATTTTTTGAGCCCCCTCCCCCCAAAATATAACGTGACAACTATTTTTTGGTGTATTAAATCAAGATATTGATAAAAAAAAATAAAAGGAATTTTATAGAATACTTTCAGATCATATGGGTCGGTGGCAGAGCGGTTAGCGCGCTGGGCTAGTAATGCAGTGGTCACGAGTTCGAATCCTGCCGCGACCAATTTCGTTCACCTATAGCACAAGCATTTATTTGCTTATTTTAAGGAACGTAGGAAGATGTATATGTACTTGTTTAACAAGGACATATTCATTTAAAAAAAAAAAAAAAAATTTAAGCTTAACGCGTTCAAAGGGTTAAAGCATGAACACATTCTTCTTAATACAGTCCCAAAACTAAGCAAATGCTCGTGCTACAGGTGAACGGAATAGGTCGAGGCAGGGTTTGAACCCTCATCCATTGGACTAATCCAACACTCCAGCCCCTCTGCAACCGTTAACTTTAAATTTTTACTATTGTATATTGTCACGAGCATTACATTTAGTTATTGTCTCAATAGATAACCAAATCCTCTTTGATTTCTCACTTGCAAGCGTTAAGTGATCACAAAAGCCGGACTGTGAAAGGTTAAAGCTGATGATATCCTGATTGAAGACATTGTGAGGTGAAGCAGACAACGAAAGGGCTATTGGGAGGGAACATGAAAAGACTTCCCAAAATTGAAATGTGCAGAATTACAGAGGGTCGGTGACCACTGGGAAAACCACCAAAGAAATGGAAGAGTTGGACATCCTCGTTCCACGACAGAAACTAACGACCAATCATTACTCTGTCAAAAGATGAAGGAGAAAAAAATACATTTCCGATTTGCAGAAAACTGTTGGGTAACATCTGGCATATATTTTCAATCGCCCCCCCCCGGTTGGGTACCATCTGGCATATACTTTCGATTACCCCATCGTTGGGTACCATCTGGCATATATTTTCAATTACCCCATCGTTGGGTACCATCTGGCATACATTTTCAATTGCCCCCACGTTGGGTACCATCTGGCATACATTTTCAATTGCCCCCACGTTGAGTAGGTACCATCTGGCATATATTTTCAATTGCCCCCACGTTGGGTAGGTACCATCTGGCATATATTTTCAATTGCCCCCACGTTGGGTACTATTTGGCATACATTTTGAATTGCCCCACGTTGGGTACCATCTGGCATATATTTTCAATTACCCCGTCGTTGGGTACCACCTGACAATAAGCCCCCCCCCAGTGTACAATATATTTGTTTATATTATGTAAGTACAGAAAGATGAATAAATAAATAAATAAATAATATTGTCCCTCGAGAAAAAAAATCTTTATAATTAATTATGTCAAAACCTAATTTTTTTAAACATAAATACAAAATATATGGTGGTAGTGAACATTACTCTTAATCTTGAATCTATTTTTCCACTCTTTTAAAAGTAACACAATATGGTAATTCCTCATCCAACTGTCGATTTGTTCAGGAGAACTTTGTTCTCTTAACATATCGACAATGTTTCAAGCCAGGATACGCGAGAATTGTATGCAGAGGTCTACTTTTTTCACGGCTTTTCCAACTTTGAAGTCAAAAAACACCAACTTAGAGGCTTCGCAGCATATATGTTCCATACACGGATTTACTCAGAATTCGGAGTAGAACATTTTGTGTGTCTGTGTGTGTCCGTCTCCCCCTTATAACTTTAGATCCGCTCAATTTACAGAGCCCAAAATTTCAGAATATATAAAAAGTTACAGTCCTACAAAACTTTTATACTCAGTATTTCGAATTTTTGTTTTAATCAGGGGTTATCATCTTTTGAATTTTTACTTTATTTTTCCATATATCTCAGAAACCATAAAAGCTAGAACGCTGAAAATTGGTACAAATATAGAAAAATACAAAATCTCAAATTAGTTTATTCAAAAAAATTCCAGGGTTTCTCAAACATTTTTTATTAAGAAAAATATTTTTTTTATGATAAATTTATGAGTTTAACTGCCTATATTTCCAAAACTTTTACAATTATCGAAAAAAGCCGAAACACCCCAACTAGATAATTTAATTTTCTATAAAAAATATTTAAATTGTAGTAGTACATCTTAATTTTTTTTTAACCTTTTTTTTAAAAATTGAATTTAGTGACGACAACGCTTCATACATTTTGTATGGCAGTCGCCTATACACAATATGTAAGAAGACTTAATAGTTTGATACTTCATCTCCAAACATACATACATACCATCATGCTATTTTCATATTCTGAGTAGGAAAAAAGGATCTTCCTCCATACTATCCTATCTTGACATACATACCTACATAATATATGTTGTATAGAAAACAAAATATCTGAAAATATTCAATAATTTGTATTTATGGGTTTATAGTTTGGTACATATTCTTCAACTATACATACTATCGCTATCGACAGTTGGATCTCATGTGTTACATGCAACTAGTAATATAACAGAATTGTTTTCCCTACAAAAGCGTAAAACAAAAGTAAAAAAAAAACACACGATATACAAAATTGACTGACCTTTTCCGAGTGCTGCTGTTGGCTCTTTTTCTTCTTCTTTCTGCCAAACTCATCGTACTCGTCGTCGTCCGAGTCTCGTCGGGGACGGTACTCTACGGTGCCTCGTTCGTTGTAACCTCCTCCGTAGCCCGTGCGAGCCTCCACCTGTAACAACATTATTATTGTGTGAAACTGTGAAATTTCAATGCAAAAAAAAAAAAAATTTCAGCCTTCGTAGCTAAGTTGGTTAGATATCTAACATCTGAGCCTATGATCCCGGGTTCGATTCTCAGTGGAGACACAGTTATTAATTGTGTTTACAGTCTGGAACTGTGAGACGATAGAAGTTTCTAGGGCTGGGTTTAGATATAACGCTCGACGTTGGACGTCAGATGCACATGAAGTTGCAGATTATGAATGCTTTCGAGCAGCGTATCAATCTGAACGCTGCATCAGGCGTTTTAAATGTTATTTATCATACATGTATCTTTTTAGCAACCTAATTATTTATTTTTAAATAAATAATCAGGTTGGCGCAAGATCAGAATGAGTGTGATATGATGGTTGCCAATCTCCCAATATTTATTCATCCGTCAGTTGAGATAGGTTATTGTGTTCAAGGGAGCATAGTCATTATGTTATAACGGAGCTTCACCGAGAATTTTCCGTTGACACTTATTCATTCATCATATACCATCACAGCATATCCCACATCACCTCATAGAAGAAAGCACAACACATGCGTTTATCCCCACACATCTGCCTCGTCTCGTCTAAGTCATCATTAATGGTGCCTCACAGCCCAAAACTTAGGAAGGCATATAAATCTATACACCCCAATTTGAAATCAAATTTCCCAAATATTATTTTTTTTGACAAACTTTTCAACATCTCATTAGAGACGAAGTTGGGATATTATAGAAGAACCAGGAACTCAAGGCACCTACAGGTCTTACGACCTATCATCGGCTGGTTTACGTCATCATTTTATGCACTTGCGCAACTTTAACCAACTAAGCCTTCTTATTGAGTTCCCGTATCAATGAAATTTTGAAAGTTCTATATATTTGAATAATGAGTAACTAATCACCTGAAAATAAGACATTATTACTATTGCCATCTATGAAGTAATGAAGAAACTTTTTTGTAACGTCATCTATTAAGAGATTGATTTAGTTGTAAACAATGAAAGCAAAATATGATTTAGATGGGTCGGTGGCAGAGCGGTTAGCGCGCTGAGTTAGTAATGCAGTGGTCGCGAGTTCGAATCCTGCCTCGACCGATTTCGTTCACCTATATCACAAGCATTTATGCTTATTTTAGGGAACGTGGGAAGATGTATATGTACTTGTTTAACAAGGACATATTCATTTTTAAAAATAAAATTAAATAAAAAAAAGTACATCATTTGACTCCCGAAAGGGTAAAAATCCAATGTTTGCGTTTATGCAATTAAAAAAAATATTTGAAAATTAAAAGCATGCCTGCATCTATTCATATATATATAAAAGAAAAATATGATGCATGTATAGGCAAAAATCTTGACACCTATCGCAGGACGGTTTGCGCAACTAACAACCAAGTAAAAAACACAAATTTGTGTTCTGCGCAGCCCAAGATGTTTTTTGAACTCTACTAGCAATTGGTTATGTTGGTTGCCTTTATCATAATTTACAAAACATTATTACAAGACAAACCTTCTTTAACAACATAAGTAGGTATATACCTATAAAGAAATGTGTAAATTTTCTATAACAAATTGATGAGCGGAGAATTATAAGGTACATAAGCCGCATGCTATATAAATTTTGAATTCAAATGTATGACAAGTTTTATTTACATGTGTATGTGAGGCGGTAGATCGGTAGGTGTACGTATACTACATAGAAAAGAGATTTTATGTGTACTACTATGTGTTCTATGACTGTATTGACGGCCAGGCGAGTGAAACTCAGAACTTTGTTCTTAGTTTTAGTTGTCGTACTTTCATTGCGCTGACTAGGTATCTGTATCATATAAAATATAATCTATGTTGATGAGATTGGTTGTTTTGCTAAAAACATCACAGGCAAATTAAAAGGAATCACTAAAAACATGATATAAGAACAAGACAAGCTTCTTAAACAATACATAATATGTATAATTAAGTGGTAAAAGTGTAGATTAATTACGTACATACAAGTTTTTTCTTTGGTAATGCAAAGTAAGGTTATAAATTCGTATGTTTAGACATTTTTTGTGGTTAAAATGTCAAGTTATATAGATAAATTATGAATAGTCCATAGTTTAGAAATTTGAAGAGTGAAAAGATATGCACAAAATACTTTGGTAAAAGCAATAATGAGCTGATTACCTCTCCGAATTTGGGCGCATTACAGACGTTACAGGTTTGCCGCCGGGCCCAGTTGACATTTGCACACTTGCTGCACTGCCAGTCGTCGGCGCTGAACAATCCCCTGGACTTGTCCGCCGCCGACTTGCCTATCTCCGTCCCGAGCTTCTTCTTCGACTTGAGGTCGGCCCTCTCCTTGCCGCATCTGTTGCAGGAGTTTCGCCGGGAAAAGTTAATGTTCCCGCAGTCGACGTCCGGGCATACCCAGTCTCCGTCGCTCATACGCGAGCCGACCGAGTTAGCCGGCTTGCTGGCGTGTTTTTCCATCCTTTGGCGCGCTCTAAACAGCCGCCAAACATTCAACCGTCATTCACAACCACAATCAATGAGAAAAACGATGAGCGTTCCGCGTACATTTACAGATTTTCGAAGAATATCGCGATTTTTCGCACGCTTCTCGGGCGACAAACGCGAAACAACGAGAAGCCGAAAAATAACTTGACAGCACTAAAAATTATTTTCCCCATATTTCGTCAGTTTGTTTTAGACTTTATTTTCACACAAAAACATTTTATTTATGTATTTATTTACAGAAATCCCAATAATGCCCAATAAGTTTTTTACACATGACAAAAATACGATAATTATTATAAAACCAATAAGATAATTTTATTCATAAATGCATAGTTAGGTACATAGGTATATATAAACACAATGAAACTAAAAATTAGGTAGGTGTATGAAGGGGCGGTCTGAGAATGAATGCCAGCAAATCAAAGGTAATGGTCTTTGAAAAGAGTGAAAGCAGAACAGCGTGTAAAATAAGAGTAGAGAATGAATGGCTCGAGCAAGTCGACGAGTATGTATATCTGGGAAGCATGTTTCAACGGAATGGACGACCTGATAAGGATATCGAAAGAAGAGTTATGGCAGGAAACAGAATGAATGGAGCACTGAGACCAGTTATGAATGATCGCAACATATCAAAGGTTGCCAAAGTTGCCATTCATAACGCTATCTTAGTGCCAACGTTGACGTATGCAAGTGAAACCTGGACATGGCAGAAGTCGCACGAAAGCAGAATAAATGCTGTTGAAATGAGATCGCTAAGAAGAATCTGCAATAGAACGATGTATGGCAGGGTAAGAAATGAGAACATAAGGAAAGAATGTAAGATGAAGAAAGATATCATTAATAGAATGAAAGTGAACACACTGAGATGGTTTGGCCACATGGGTAGAATGAATGAGGAACGCCTGACGAAGAAAATATACAATGCGGATAGGATTGGATTGAGAGGCCGGGGCCGCCCAAGAAAGGGATGGCACGACCATGTGAATGATATTTTGAAAGACGGAAATGTTAGAAGCGTGAACAACAGACGAACATGTATAAGACGATGTATGAATGTTGTCGAGGCGATGAATGTATGTCAAGATAGAAGTAAGTGGCGTTCGGTTCTCTCTGCCTACCCCGTAAGGGACATGGCGTGATGGTATGTATGTATGTATGATGTATGAAGGGGTTTTTAGGGGGAATCAAACGAATATGATTTATATGTTATCTGACATATAACTTGAGAATATTTTTTGTGGAGGGGGGCGATTTTAAAATTCAGAATTTGCGCTCTGCGTAACCCATTAGTTATTTTTAAGTTACTTGGCGAAAACTGTACAAAGATTTATTTTGCAAATAATTTTACATGAAATAATCGAGCAACAGATGTGATTACAAAAGCTTCTACAGAAGAACTGGTGCATATTTGAGACAGAGAATTATTTATCACGCCTTTATTTTGTATGCATCCCGGGCAACTAACACGGAGGTCCAGATCAGTCATATATAGGTGTAACTGCGCTAGGTGCAAAGAAATCGTAGACGTCATGGCACCAACGTGGAGTGTGGTCCTGAAACTAATGATACCCTCCTCCCAAGTATGTTGGAGGAGGAGCTCACTTAAATCAATTCTCGTTGAAAAAATATTTACATAAAATATCCACATGGATAATCAAGTATAAGGATTCACAACAAACCACGGTCCACGGTATTTAGCAAAGTCATGAATTAAACATCAAACCAAATTTTGGTTACGTCACATAGTAACAATTTTACCAAAAATAAATAATATTGTCAATAAATTAGGGCGTCACAAACTATGAATGTAAAATAATTGTCAATTATGGACGTCACAAATTCAAATAGATAAATCAATAAAATAGTTCCGACTGTCAAATTTTCTAGGGTTCCCCGCATATTTTAGTCTTGAGAAGGACTTGTTTAACTCCCAACGTTTCGAACAGATAGCACTGTCCGTAATCATAGAGATTTTCGACTTATTTTTTTGAGTTCTATTTGAATTTGTGGAGAACACACAACATGAATGCAATGTCTGCGAAATATCGTGGACCGTGGTTTGTTGTGAATCCTTATACTTGATTATCCATGTGGATATTTTATGTAATGTCAATTCTCTCAAAATGGAAATTTAAACAGACATTAACTAACTCATTCGAGCGAAAAACTATACGAATGCAATTTCTGTGGAAAGATATTTAATCGAACGGGGAATTTAAAACTGTTTTTCTTATTTACCTACCTTTTTGCTATGGACTATGAAATTTTAAATAAAGCAGAACTAACAAAAATTATAAGTGCCACTGACACCAGCTCTCTCTCTGCGGTAGCAGAGAGGGCCGTCAGTCCTCTGGACGCAGGGCGTCCTAGTTATGTGAAGTGTGACCAGCTTCGGTCTTGGATCGAGAGAGAATTGAAGGCACTCACCCCAAGAACGCGGTCCTTTCCTCTTCGACCGTCTGCTGAGGGAGACGCTCAGCAGATCACCCCGTCGTAGACCAGCAGGAAGCTACAGGTGGGTGACGTCCTCAGGTATAGGTCCTCGATCCAGAACAAGAGAAAAAAAGAGAACAGAAAAGCGATTGCAGACGAGAAATTCTGGGTCAAGGGCGCGACAGGCTATGGTAATCCTCCCCTCCACACGGTTACAAAAGAGGGGCCCTGGCTTGCGCGAGGGCAGACACTTCCCAGGCCGTTGGCGCCTCGAGTCAGTTATAAGATAAAGTCAGGTGTAAAAAATAAAAAAATGCAAGTTACGAGGCGCACTACGGCCTGAGAAGCTGCTTCTATCCTTCGGCTGCAGTCTGAAGAGGCCTCTACAGTTACAAAGTGCTGCCAAAAGATTTACAAAAAAATTTACCGCGTGGCGGAGGTACCTTAAGTGTTCAATTTTTGGGGCAGTTGCACCTCTGTTGTGTCAGGGCCTGTTGGGATTCTCTGGCGGAATCCCAAGGGTTCTTCAGTTATCAAGTTGGTTCTTTTTTTTGTGCCGGAGAGTGTCCGGCAGTCTTGGATTAAAAAGTCAGCTGACCAGCTGTCGGTAGCTGTCAGAATCCTCTCGTTTGAAAAAAGTGCAAAATCATTAATAAAAAAAAATTGCCATGTAAAAAAAATTAAAATAAAATTCCCCAGAATTCCGCTGACGGTCGGGGTAGGTTCCGCGGAGAAATTTAGCCACAACCTACTCGAATAGGACGGTGGATCTCTCTCGCGGACATGGGGCCGAGGCGGGCCGGTATCAATCGCCCCACCCTTTTCGAGAGAAATCCAGCGTCCTGTCATTCGTCCATTCCTCCCGAAAGCGGCTCGGCAAACGCGGGGCCCTATGGCGATGACGAAAGACGGCGGCCGAGGTCGAAGGTTGAGAACCCGTACCAGAATGGTCGGCCATTCCTGCCAGTGGATCGTCGGAGCTTCCCGATGTTACGTGACCGGAGCATTCGGATAAGTCCGATAACGCAGCCCCTGGTGTTAGCGTTGGTGCCTCTTGGATGGCCCGCTCATGCACTTCCTGCGGACTAGTCACGGTGGCGGTCATCGCATGTCTCAGATACTGGAGGGTGTTCGCACCAACAGTGCACTTCTCGGGGGCGCAGCGCAGGCCATACAACGCCAGGCGCTCCAGCACCAGCCGAAGGTGACGGCAGCGCTCCTCCCGCGTCCCCGAGGAGACGATGATGTTGTCCAAGTAGACCATGCAGAATTCGTGAACGAATCCTGCTGTCACTTGCATCATCGTCCTCAGGAAACCGGACGGCACACCAGCCAAGCCAAAAGGCATCACCACCAACCGGTAGCGGGCCCCGTCCGGCGCTGCAATAGCCGTGAGCGGTCGAGATTCTGGATCCTCCTGAAGGTCCTCCAACACTTCTCGTATCTTCCCCTGTGCAGGAGCTGGAACACCCTCACATAGTGGCAAGGTCGCGGTTTCTGGGGGTGAATATGCCCGATGGGGGGTCAAATGTATTGTGATTCGCTCCCTCTTCCCGAAGTTGACGCAGCCCCGGCGGAAGTCAACGCAGACCTCCTCTTCCAGGAGCCAAGGTTGCCCGAGAATAGCTTCCTCGCGCAGGCCGTCCGCGACGAGAAAGGTCGATGCCGTTCGGACGCCCTTCGTTGACCACTCCAGGGTCGCCTCCCCTCGTACCTCCATTGTCATGTTGGAGTGGGCCAGCTTCAATGACGGAAGACCAGTCACGGGGACAACAGCTTCCGAAGGAACCAATGCTCCTCTTACAAGGTTGTGAGAGGCGGCAGTATCAATCAGTGCTTGACATTCCTGCCCCCTCAGCTCAATTTTGATCCGGGGTAAATTTGAGTGATGGGTGACAACGTAGCACTCAGCCTCTCCGGTCTGGAGAATTGGAGCGTCAGCTGGCCGATCGCTTCGGCGCGTTGTCAAGTCCGGGTCCGGGCGCGTGATGGCCCCAGGGCGATCGGATGCCCTCTCTGTTCCCAGTTGCTCCGGTCGGACGGGGGCTGCCGTTCTCCGACCGGACGCTGCGCGTGCCTTAGAGCGCGCCGTCTCCTCTTCCAATCTCCTCAGCACTGGGCACTGACCAACGGGGTGCATGTCCCCGCAGAACCGACACTCCCTCGGAGGACGATTCTCCGGTCCCGCGCGTGGTCGTTCCGGGTTAGCCGGAGTGCGCCAAGACCGCGGTGGCTCATCATCCACGCGACGACCCCGCGGGTGCTCCTGACGCCAACATTCTTGGCTTGGCCGCGAGTCACGATACCTAGGTGGGGACCGGTAGTCATCCGCGCCCGGTCGTCTTCCTGACACTTCGCAAATTGGCTGCGTGTCGCGTAGGTCCAACTCAAATGGGCGCGAGCCCATCCGCTCGGCCTTCCCCAAGAGTCGTTCATAAGGTGCGCCAGCCATGGCCCATATTTCAAATATCTCTCGATTTCGAGGCGTCATCAACTCTACGATCCGCTCGACTAACCCCTCGTCCATCTCCTCTCCGGGGTAGAGTCGGCGGAATATGTCCTGCTTCTGCACGAGATACAGCAGGGCGCTTTGTCCTTCAGATTGTGTGCCGGCGTGCAGGTGGGCTAGAAGGGCCGAGCGGACAGACTCGGTCCCGAAGCTCCGGCGCAGGAGGCTCTTGAACCGGTCCCAGGTCCACAGGCCCTGCTGGTACTGTGACCACCAGGTTCGTGCTCGCCCCCGCAGTTGCTGTGCCGCCTTCTGGCACTTTAAGGTTTCGCTCTCTTCACCATGGGCGAAGTGGCGGTCGCATGCTGCTAGAAACTGTTCGGGGTCTTCGGCCAAGTTCCCCGAGAATGTCTCTTCAAGTTTAGTGTTGCCTGATGGCACGTAGATCCTATAGTTGGGCGCCAGAAGCTGTTTTTCCACGGCTTCACGTGGTGAAAAATGTGCAGTGTCGGCGCGGGGCCCATGTGGACTATGCACTACGTGGGACGCGCGATCCCTGTTAAATGGCGTACCGCCGCCGTACTCCGCGTCGTTCTGACCGTACTGCGGGGGAGAGACGGCACGAGAGCCGCTCCCGGGAGGAGAACGCGCGGTGGCAAATGTACCCGAAACCGCCGGTAAACCCCCCCTTCCGCGAGTCTGCATCGCTCCGTCCGCGACCGGACCGTGAGCGCCTCCAAGTTCCTCTCGATCCAAACACACACACCCCGAATCGAGCTCCCTCAAGATGAGCAAGGTGCGCGGTTACGAAAGGAATTTAGTTACATATGGTACATCAGAATAAAAAATAAAAAATCCTAAAATAGGTGTCGCATGGACAAAACAATTTAAAAACAAGTAAAAAAAATTTGAGCAGGATAAAAATTATTTGCATAAAAAAATCTCGCAATAGCGCGTCAAATATATAAAATTTAAAAAAAAATACAATAATATCCAAATATAACAGAAATGCTCAAATATACAAGTTGAATTAAAATACAAAATATAATTGTCGATGAAATAAAATTTAAACACATAATAATTATCGTCGATGAAATAAAATTGTTATTATTGTTTTAAAAAAATATAGTATTCTTAAGTCGCAAATTTATCTTTCCTATTTTGTTTGTATATACAAATAAACAAATAAATATATGTATTTTTTTTTGTTTTCTTTCGTTTATTATCCCGGCCGTAAACAATTGTAATTTATTACCATATATTGTAGTCTCTGGTAAGTAAAATCTCCTACAGAATATATATCTTTATTCTATGATCTTCTATGGCTTACTCAATTGTCAAACATCAAAGTTTCACAATATATTATATTAATTTTATTTCGGAGACTTTGTTAACTGTGATATGATTAAAATCTAGCAATTATCGATTTCAGATGTAGCTTGTTAAATTCTGGGTTTATTCATTGCCAGGTATTCTGGGTTTATTCATGTCTACGATACAATGAAATGTCAATTTAACATGGAAACCAACCCAGCTGGTTGTCAAGTTCACACAGGACATATTATATTCGTTTGTGATAACACAATTTTGACAATTGTCTAGACACAAACACACCTTTGAGAACACAATTCTGGTTTCCCTTTTTTCTTGTACACTTAGTTTACAATTAAAAGCTCAATTAAGATACCCATTGTTAAAAATTTATACAGTAGTAAAACTTTTATTTTATATGATAGTAACATAGAGACCATGCAAGAATTAAAGTTATGAAATCATGCTATGTATTGTCTTATAACAATAATAAACACTTTTAAAATACAGTTCTTGTTTTATTTATATACTGTTGGTTCTACAAGCTTAATAAGATAAAATAGCACCTATAAAACATACGTTCTCGCAATACTATCAGTTCAAAACTAGGATATATACTGATATATACTATGTTATCACTGTATTGCCTCAGAACAGACTTGTCTAGTGAGGCAGTAAATTTCCAAAAAGGCACAATGGTACATTATGCTTATAAGTCTTTTTCAAAATATATCTTTGCCGGCTTGAGAGAGATCGATCTCAGGGTGCGTGTAGTTCGTTTGAACACGCTCGTTCAAAAGGCCCCACGTTGGGCGCCAATCTGACACCAGCTCTCTCTCTGCGGTAGCAGAGAGGGCCGTCAGTCCTCTGGACGCAGGGCGTCCTAGTTATGTGAAGTGTGACCAGCTTCGGTCTTGGATCGAGAGAGAATTGAAGGCACTCACCCCAAGAACGCGGTCCTTTCCTCTTCGACCGTCTGCTGAGGGAGACGCTCAGCAGATCACCCCGTCGTAGACCAGCAGGAAGCTACAGGTGGGTGACGTCCTCAGGTATAGGTCCTCGATCCAGAACAAGAGAAAAAAAGAGAACAGAAAAGCGATTGCAGACGAGAAATTCTGGGTCAAGGGCGCGACAGGCTATGGTAATCCTCCCCTCCACACGGTTACAAAAGAGGGGCCCTGGCTTGCGCGAGGGCAGACACTTCCCAGGCCG
The DNA here is from genome assembly GCA_963576475.1 of Molanna angustata. Taxonomy (NCBI): domain Eukaryota; kingdom Metazoa; phylum Arthropoda; class Insecta; order Trichoptera; family Molannidae; genus Molanna; species Molanna angustata. Next base: position 582,511 of record OY754990.1, read on the forward strand.
TTGGCGCCTCGAGTCAGTTATAAGATAAAGTCAGGTGTAAAAAATAAAAAAATGCAAGTTACGAGGCGCACTACGGCCTGAGAAGCTGCTTCTATCCTTCGGCTGCAGTCTGAAGAGGCCTCTACAGTTACAAAGTGCTGCCAAAAGATTTACAAAAAAATTTACCGCGTGGCGGAGGTACCTTAAGTGTTCAATTTTTGGGGCAGTTGCACCTCTGTTGTGTCAGGGCCTGTTGGGATTCTCTGGCGGAATCCCAAGGGTTCTTCAGTTATCAAGTTGGTTCTTTTTTTTGTGCCGGAGAGTGTCCGGCAGTCTTGGATTAAAAAGTCAGCTGACCAGCTGTCGGTAGCTGTCAGAATCCTCTCGTTTGAAAAAAGTGCAAAATCATTAATAAAAAAAAATTGCCATGTAAAAAAAATTAAAATAAAATTCCCCAGAATTCCGCTGACGGTCGGGGTAGGTTCCGCGGAGAAATTTAGCCACAACCTACTCGAATAGGACGGTGGATCTCTCTCGCGGACATGGGGCCGAGGCGGGCCGGTATCACCACCATCATTTGTCTAATTTTTTCCCCCACATTGACTTTGATGTTTTTTTTATGTAAACGAGGGCTTTCATCACATCGATGACCGATTTTGAAATTATTGATAATTTAAAATCGTTTTTAAGACACTGAAAACTGTATATCCGGTCTTGGTACTTAGCACAATTTTAATCAGGTTTTATAGTTAAATTGTGTAACTTTACGAAACAAAGCTGTCTTCGGCTTTGAGCGCTGCCGTCTTCTAAAGATAGTTTTTTGAACTTTAATTGGTCATCGATTTATTGACTATCTACTCCATTTAAGGAGTTGTTAATCTGTAATAAAAACGACCAAGTACTTTCAGAGAGTTCTATGCTCTGATTTATTTAATTTTATTTAATTCTGGTAACAGACAATTAAATACAATTCGTAGGAAAACATAAAATACAATATATACAAAACCAGAAAAGTTCTCTAATGTTTTTATACAATCCAATGAGTAGCTAGGTTTACAAACGAACACACCTCTATTGAACATGAGGGGAGAGGGAATAGGAGGATAAGAATAACCTCAAAGATTTTTTAATTTACGCCTTAGTCAATTACACCAATAACAGCCTCAAAAACAGATCATTTGATCGAGTGTGACGATGAGGGCAATGGAGAGTTCTTAGTGCAAGTAACTATGAATAATCCCTTATGTTGTTTACAATTTTGTAAAAGAAATTTATATTAATAAACTCGAGTCTAAACTAAATTCGTTACATTAAAAACGTTAAACTGGATAATTTTATTTAAATCGTGTTAAAAGTCTACAATGGACATAGATTATTACTATTTGATCCTCGAATTCCAGAGATAATATTAACATATCTCTATCTGTCATTAAAACGTCAACTGTCATCTGGCCAGGATCCCGCGGACTTTGACCGGATCAAGATTATCGAAGCAAATAAAGTAGTTTTTAAGTCAAAGCCTAACTTAAGTTTACGTGTATTTTATTTAAAAATGTTTTCTAGCGCTGTTAATATTTCTCGGCAGTCACGAAAAAACTTTTTAGGTAAGACAATATCTTTTTAAAATGTTACAAAACTATTGCACAGAGACAAAAATTTCAGGACTTCTGAATACATAAATAAAAACTATTACTGTTCTCCATAGTTTTATAGTCATGATGTTTATATAATTTAATATCATACTCTTACTATAATTATTTGTTTCAAAAAGTTATATTTTTATATTTTTGTTGTTTAAACTAGATGTATTTATTTTTATTGACAAACATTTTTTTTTCAACATCTCAATAGAGACGAAGTTGGGATACTGTAGAAGAACCAGGAACTCGAGGCACCTACAGGGCCCACGACCCGTCATCGGCTAGTTTACGTGATCACTCCATGCGCTTGCGCAACGTTCACCAATTATGCCTTCTTATTGAGTTCCCTTATCAATGTAACTTTTGAAAGTTCCATATATTTGAATAGTGTGTAAAATTTTACCTGAAAATAATGCATTATTACTATTGCCATCTATGAAGTAAGGGAGAAACCTTTTTGTAATGCCATCTATTGAGACATTGAGAAATTAATTTTCATTTGTAAACAATGAAAGCAACAGTCCTTATAAATGAGATGACGGTGTCACACACAGATGTCACCCATGAACTGCGCCAGAAATATTATTTCATTTTTGTTTTTTTTTACCTACTTGTACCAATGTGTATGTAAATCTAATATTCTTTTTTAATTGCATATACACAAACATTGGATTTTTTTCCCTTTCGCGAGTCAAATTACATACAATTAAATTAAATTCTTCTACAGTATCCCAACTACGTCTCTATTGAGATGTTGAAAAAAATGCTTGTCAATAAAAATATCATTTGACTCCCGACAGGGAAAGAAATCCAATGTTTGCGTATATGCAATTAAAAAAGAATATTCGATTTAGATGTATTTATTTTAATATAAGTTTTTACATCTATCAATACCACTACTTGTAATAAGAAAAATAGAAAGTCAAATATAAAATAATTTAGATGTAAGGACTTATTGTTTGGTACGTATTCTTCAACTATACATAAAATAAATTTTGAATAGGGTGGTAAAAGCAGTATTATCCGCATCCTATTGGATTTGGTTGCGCAGGGGATTGGAGTATCAGTCGGAGGTTGGTGGTTGAGTGGTGAGCGTGACATAAAGGGGCCCTACATGGTCGCAAGCCCATGTGGCTCGCCTGTTCTGACTGGTACTCTGGTCACCTGTGCTCGTGGGCCTGGATTCGTGAATCCAGTGAAACCACGATTGCCTTTCTCTTTTGTATCACCATCAACAGTTGGATCTCATGTATTACATTCAACTAGTAAAAAAGAACATTTAATTTTGGCGCCCTTGTAATTTTGTTTTGTTAACAATAATAATAAATTGTAGGTATTTGTATTGTAGGTATGAGAGCTCACCTGTCTTCGGCTGCTGGCATGTCTCAGTTTGAGACACTCTCTGTCACCGTACCAAAACCGTTTGTCTATCACGTTGAACTCAACAGACCAAACAAATTCAACGCCTTCAACAAGATTATGTGGCTGTGAGTATTACATTAATAACAACAAGACTATTTTACAAGAATATATATTTTATTTATTTATTTATCAAATTTTACATTTAATCACACTGTACATTGTGCCATTACAATTACATACAAGATATATAGTAAATTGAATATTTTTTAAATTGGATATTTTTCCTGTCGGGAGTCCATGATGTTTTTTGACAAATTTTTAACATCTTGTGGAATATCTCTCTTATCCAGAGATATTTTCCTTGGATGGTGGGATTTGATTTTTCAAATAACTTGATTTTTCAAATAACTTGATTTTTCAATTAACTTGATTTTTCACAATAACTTGATTTTTCAAATAACTTGATTTTTCACCATAAACTTTTTATTTCACAAATATAATTTTACAAGATTAATATGTCTATATACAAGTTACAATCAAAGTTGTTTTAACTATAGGAGGTCTATCTATAATGACAATCTATTATTCTTTTTGTCTTAATAACAAATTTTTATTGTTCGCTATTTAAATTATTTATATATATTTTAATGTATGTATGTATGTCAAGATAGGACAGTATGGAGGTCAGTCCTTTGATCCTACCCAGAATATGAAAACAGCATGATGGTATGTATGTATGTTTGGAGATTAGTATCAAACTATTAAGTCTTCTTAGATATTATGTGTAGGCTACTGCCATACAAATTGTATGAAGCAATGTCGTCACTAAATTCAATTTTTATAAAAAATTTAAAAAAAAATTTGAGATGTGCTAATACAATGTTAATATTTATTTATTTATTTATTATTTACTAGCTTTTATGTCCCGCCGTTGGCCAAGAATGTAAATTAGTGAAGGAATAAGCAATCGTTTATATAATATTGTCACAAAAAATATTTGCTAATTCGTAGTATGAAAAGTAGTTTGAAATTTAATTGAGTTTAAGCGATGTAAAATGTTCAAGTGATGGCCACAACCCATTTGTTTTTATATATAAGTAGGTACATACAATTTCTGCACGCATGGACTATGGTAAATGGTTTTAAATATGACTGATTATAAAGAGACAACGTTGTAAAGAGTTTGGATTTGGCCACAACCCCTATTATTATATATTGTCATCGAACGCAAATGTGTTTTAAATATTTAGTAATTTTGGATGATGAGAAATGGCTTAAAAATTAAATAAACAAAAGTACTGAAAAGATTCTAGTGTTGGTCACATCCCATTCGTTTTTATATTTTTCGTCAAGTGTGCATACCTATAGATTATTATATTTTTGCACAATAAAACTGATCTACATTACAGAAGAAGACTTAAATAGTTTTTAATTTGAATATAAACGTTGTGAAGAGTCCAGTAATGGCCACAACCCCGATTTTTTATTATATTGTCATCAAAATCAAATATGTAGTTATTGAAAATTAAGCAATATATGATGATATAATAAATGGTGTAAATTTCGATTGAAAAAAAGTATTGAGAAGATTCTAGTGATGGTCACATCCCATTCGTTTTATGTATTTTCGTCAAGTGTGCATGTTGTTTATAATATTTCTATACAATAGACTATAAGACTTAAAACTAACCCAAAAGACTAAATGAAAAAAAAGAATAAGTATAAGACTATAACAAATAGTTTGTAATAAAAACTGACCCAATGGTCTACATAAAAGATGCAATAGAAGAATTACACAATAGTAAATGTATTATATAAAAAACTGACCAAATGTCCTTCATAAAAGAAGAAGAAGATGAATTGAAATATTGGAAATATTTTATATAAAATTCACCCAACGTCTACATTAAATAAGAAAACGAAGAATTAGACTAAAGGAAATAGTTTGTATAAAAACTAACCAAAAGATCTACAAAAAATAAGAAAAAGAAGAATTAGACTATAGAAAGTAGTTAATATAAAAACTGACCCAAAGGTCTACATATTAGAAGAATAATTAAACGTCAGGAAATAGATTGTATAAAAACTAACGCAGGAAATAGATTGTATAAAAACTAACGCAGGAAATAGATTGTATAAAAACTAACGCAGGAAATAGATTGTATAAAAACTAACGCAAAGGTAAAACATAAAAGAAGACGAAGAAGAATTAGACTTAAGGAAAAGTTTGCATGAAAACTCTCCCTTGGTCTACATAAAAGAGGAAAAATAAGACTATAGGAAGTTAGTTTATACAAAATTCAACAAAGGTCTACATAAAATTAGAAAAAGAAGAAATACGTTAAAAGAAATAGTTGGTATCAAAACTGGCCCAGAGGTCTACATAAAATAAGACGAAGAAGAATTAGACTAAAGGAAAAGTTTGCATGAAAACTCTCCCTTGGTCTACATAAAAGAGGAAAAATAAGACTATAGGAAGTTAGTTTATACAAAATTCAACAAAGGTCTACATAAAATTAGAAAAAGAAGAAATACGTTAAAAGAAATAGTTGGTATCAAAACTGGCCCAGAGGTCTACATAAAATAAGACGAAGAAGAATTAGACTAAAGGAAAAGTTTGCATGAAAACTCTCCCTTGGTCTACATAAAAGAGGAAAAATAAGACTATAGGAAGTTAGTTTATACAAAATTCAACAAAGGTCTACATAAAATTAGAAAAAGAAGAAATACGTTAAAAGAAATAGTTGGTATCAAAACTGGCCCAGAGGTCTACATAAAATAAGAAGAAAAAGAATTAGATAATAGGAATAAGTTTGTATAAAAACTCACCCAAAGGGCTACATAAAAGAAGAGGAAGAAGATGAATTAGACTATAGGAAATAGTTTGTATAAAAACTCACCCAAGGTCTACATAAATTAAGAAAAAGAAAAATTAGACTATAGGAAATAGTTTATTTATGAACTGTCCCAAATGACTTCACAAAAGAAGAGGAAGAAGAATTAAACTCCAAGAAATAGTTTGTATAAAAAATCACCCAAAGGTCTACTTAAATAAAAGAAGAATTTCACTATAGGAAATAGTTTGTAGATTGAATGACATGTGTATTGTAGTTAACCTAAGATAGTTTAATAATTTTCCTATACGAACTTAGTATATTGTTGGTTTTCAAGTAGTATTAGGTATGTAGGTACCTAGCTACAATGATGTTCTAAATTAATTCGAATTCGATTTATAACAAATTTTATTTGAATATCAGAATGTGTCCGTTACCATAGTAACCATAGAACATGTAAAAAATATCAAATGGTTTGTAGACATTTTTTGAATAATATGTATGTAGGTACCTACATTGGTTTGTTCGATGCCATAAAAATAAAAATTGTCCGGAATATCAAATATTATATACAAATTATGCAATTTTATTATGCCTATATCTTTACTAATAATTAACAGACTTTTACAATATACGTCTTAAAACTTGCTGTAATGTCTTGTGTTTCATTTTATTATTTCATAATTTTATTTATTTCAAAGGTTTATTATTTTCAAGAACATATTCATTCGGTAGGAAAATGAAATATTGTATGAAAAGATATTAAAATGGCGGCATTTATGTACAAAACGCTTACTTTAAAAATAAGTTAAACATTATAATTATACAAAATATTCACCATGTTTTTCACTTAAACGCTAAGTTATACTTGAAAGTAAAATTTTTTCGTGTAAATACGTACTTCTAACTTTTAAACTAACAGATATTTGCGTGCAAAATGTACACTTCATGACAGATACGACTTGGAAAATTTTGTATGAAAAAAATAATTATTGAAATATTTTTAAAATTCAGCATTTTAATCGCATTATTTTTAGCCTGACACTGCATCAGGTATACAGGTACACGTTCCCTTAAGTACCTCCCGTCCCTTCAGGCCCTTCAGTACCTCCCGTCCCTTCAATTCCTCATTACGTCCCTTCCCTTCATTACATCCCGTCTCTTCAGTCGGTTAAGAAAAGTTTCATTCCAGAAACCATCCTGGAAGAACCGCGAAGAGATGAAAAGACATTCTTTTCCCAGGATACTCCACCTTCATAGGTAAAATGACTAAATACACGAAGAAGAAGAAGAAAATAGTTCAAATCCAGATACCTGCGAAGATATGGAAGGAAAATTGGACTTTCTTCTCCCAGGATAGTCCACCTTCATAGGTAAAATGACCAAATGCACGATGAAGAAAAAGAAGAAGAAAAAAGTTTATATCCAGAAACCGTCTTGGAAGACCTGCGAAGAGATGGAAGGACAGTTGGACCTTCTTCTCCCAGGATACTCCCCCTTCATAGGTTAAATGACCAAATACACGAAGAAAAAGAAGAATAAGAAAAAAGTTTAAATCCAGAAACCATCCCGGGCACACGCTCGACAATTCACCAAAGTTTCATTGTAATCGGACAAACGGTTTAGGAGCACATCGCATACAATTTTCCGATAGGAAATCAGTATATTGTTGATTTGTAAGTAAATAGTAATAGGTAGGTACCTACCTACAACAATATTCTAAAGAAATTCTATTCATAACAAATTTAATTTGAATATCAGAATCTTTCCGTTACCATAGTAACCATTCCAATACTTTAAAAATATCAAATGGTTTGAGACTTTTTTGAATATGTAGGTACCTACATTGGTTTGTTCGATGCCATAAAAATGAAAATTGTCAGAAAAATCAAATATTATTTACAAATTATGCAATTTTATTATGCCTACATCTTAACTAATAATAAACACATTTTTACAATATATGTCTTAAAACTTGCCGTAATGTCTTGTGTTTCATTTTATTATCTCATAATTACATTTATTTCAAAGGTTTATTATTTTCAAGAACATATTCATTCGGTGGGAAAATGAAATATTGTATGAAAAGATATTAAAATGGCGGCGTTTATGTACAAAAGGCTTACTTTAAAAATAAGTTAAACATTATAATTATACCAAATATTCACCATGTTTTTCACTTAAACGCTAAGTTATATTTCAAAATATATTTTTTTTGTGTAAATACCTACTTCTTACTTTTAAACTAACAGATATTTGCGTGCAAAATGTACACTTTTTTGACAGATACGACTTGGAAAATTTTGTATGAAAAAAATAATTATTGAAATATTTTTAAAATTCAGCATTTTTATCGCATTATTTTTAGCGTGACACTGCATCAGGTATACAGGTACACGTTCGCACATAAATTAGATTTTTAGATGCTCTTGGTTTTTCAGAAGGCGTGAGACAAACACACACACACACACACACATACACACACACAAACACTAACATTTTGATTGCTTTATTACTTTAGATTAATTTATTTGGATTAGTAAACAGTCATGTTAACACTTACAATACACAAACAATTTACAGAAATGAGACCAATTACATACCAATCCCAGAAAGTACAGAATAATGACAGTTACAAAAAATTGAATAAAAAAAAAAGCATTTCATATATTGTTATAAGTATAAGAAGGATGTGCATGGTTATAGGATGGGTTGTAAGGAGTGAAGTAAACATATTTATTAATATTTATTCAACTATCGTTGTAGGCGAATGCAACCTTTTATATAGTTCAATTTTGTATCGCAGTTGGCTACTATCAAACATGTCCAGGCCTGCAAAGTTATTGTCGTAACTATTGCAAGCCCGCACAATGAATGCGTTCTGCCCTGTAGTGGTACGCACTCGGTCTGTGTAGAATAGGGTGTTACGTCTGCCACTTCGCATCGGGACATGAAATGGAATTAATTTTAATATGTCGGGTGAGTCAATTATGTAATTTAGAATTTTGTATAATGTCATTTGGTCAGTAACGGTACATCTAAGTTCCAATGTCTCAATGTTGAAAGCTGTTAAAATATCTGATTTAGATGCAAATCTGTGATATGAACGAAAGTTGAGGTAATTTAAAAATTTATTCTGCACTCTTTCCAATCGGTGTGACTTAGTCACGTGGATAGGATTCCATATTTCAGAGGCAAATTCGAGGTGGGGTCTAACATATGTATAGTATAATAAGATTAATGTTTTAAGATTGCGAAAAGATTTAGATAGTCTGAGGATGAAACCCAACATGCTAGACGCTTTCGAGATTATATTATCAAAATGTTCATTGTACATTAATTTAGTGTCAAGTGCAACACCAAGATCTCTTATAGACAATTTTCTTATCAAAAAAATATTACTGAAGTTATATTTGAAATGAATTATATTGCGATTTCTAGTGAATGAAATACAGAGACATTTGGATACATTTAAAATTAGGTTATTGTTGTTACAGTAAGTCTTGAGCCGATTTAAATCTTCTTGGAGTTTCAAACAATCGTCAATGCTACGGACCGCCATAAATATTTTCATATCGTCAGCGTAAAGTAAAACGCGCGCAAAAAGAAAACAGTTGATAATGTCATTAACAAAAATATTAAACAGCAATGGACCTAATATAGATCCTTGCGGAACACCCGATGTGACATTGACCCAGTCTGACATAAATCCGCCGATCACCACCATTTGCGACCTATTTTTTAAGTATGAACAGAGCCATCTTAAAAGGTTTCCGTGTATACCTATAGATTGTAATTTTTTCATTAGCAGTTCGTGATCAACCTTATCAAACGCTTTGCTATAATCTGTATAGATAGCGTCTACTTGGATTTTTTCATCCATGTGACGAGACACGAAGTCTGTGAAGAGCACAAGATTAGTATTAACTGATTTGCCCTTTACGAATCCATGTTGTTCCGGGATTAGGAATGGTTTTAGACTAAAGTGAAGATGATCTGAAATAATTTTTTCGAAAATTTTTGAGAACAGGGGTAGTTTTGATATTGGCCGATAGTTACTAATTTCCTGTTTTTGCCCAGATTTAAATATTGGCGTTATAATGCCTTTTTTCCATTCATTGGGAAAAACTCCTTCGACTAAGGACCTTTGAAATAGCAAATACAAAGGGAATACAATATTTCTTGCACATTTAGTAATAAATATAGTAGGAATACCATCTGATCCTGGACCTTTGTTAGGCTCCAACTGACAGATATATTTAAATACAAGGTTTTCATCAAGCTGAAGCCGATTTAAATTAGGTTCGCTACTATTCGAGAATGGACTATAGGGCGAGTAATTATTTGAATTATTATTTGAAACGAATACCGAAGCAAAGTGTTTCGAAAATAAATCTGCTATGTCTTGTCCAGTATTCACAGTATCATTACCTAATTTCATTGTGCTTGGAATGAAGTTAATAGTTTTTTTTGATTTTACATATTGCCAAAAAGATTTAGGGTTACCTCTTATATTATATTCGGTATTAAATATATAACGATCGTAGCATTCTCTTGTCATTCTTTTTTGTCTCGATCTGAGTAAGGAAAATGTTGCATAATCGATGGGGTTTCTAAATATTTTATATTTTCTATGGTATTTTAGTTTTTCTTTCATAACTTTGATTAGCGAGGATGTATACCAAGTGGGATAGTTTCGATCTTTAACATCAATTGTAGGTATAAACTCATTAATTAGACTATTAAGTATTTCATAAAATTTGGCAACAGCAGAGTTGATGTCTGTCTCTAGAGTTAATAGATTCCAATCTATTTGAGATAGTTTTCTATTGATTTCATCAAAATTACCCTTAGTATATATACGTTTTCGTTTGATGTTTTCGGTTAGAGGTTGAATGGTATTAGTTGATATATTGATTATGATTGATTTATGATGATTATCTTCAGGCACAAATTTAATGTCGCTTAAGGTAATCTTTGATTCTATATTACTCAACACTAAATCCAGGATTCTACCATTCATATTCTTCAACCAATTAAATTGGTTGAGATCGGTTGCATTTATATTATCAACAAATTGTATACTGGCATTTGTGTTATAATTGCATGGAGTTAGGTAAAGATTGTTATTCTCAGTGGTCCAGTCAATATCGGGGAGGTTAAAGTCTCCGAGAATTATTATGAGATCATTAGGGTGTTCTAATCGCTTCAGGTATATTGCTTCAGAAAATTTCAATATTTGAGCACTATGGTCTCTACCAGGTGGAATATATACGCAACCTATGTACAGTTTAGTCTTGGATACAGATTTAATGTCTACAGAAACCCAAATATCCTCTGTTGTTAGGTTCCATGATTCATCATGCACTCCTTGGAGGCGTCGGTCCAGCGCAAGAACAACTCCGCCTCCAAGTGTTTGCCCTGTAGCGGTGTAATTTCTGTCTTTTCGAAATACTGAGTATCGCGAGTCGAATAATTCACCATTCATAATTTCACTGTTCAACCAACTTTCTGTAATACCTATTATTGAAAAATCACTACAAGCAACATTCCTAAAAAATAAATCTGTTTTTGTTCTTAAGCCGCGAACATTCTGATAATATATTTTCAATGTCATGTCAGAAGCAATAGATTATAGTAAAGAATTGTATAACAATAAATCAATAAATAACAATTTTTTATAGGTATGCATGGAAATAGGTAGGTACTTATTAAAAATATGCACACTTCATATAAAGTATGTATATTGATGAAAAATATAGTTAAAATAAATAAACATGTAAAGTGAAAATAAGTCAATATAAAATATCGAAGTGGCACACGGTACGACCCAGTCAAAGTGTAAATGAATTGCAAGTGAGAGATTGAGATAATATTATGGTATCGAATGTATAGTATGTAAGCACTATTGTAACAAGTATTCTTGATAGTAATATCCAAGAATGAGACATAATATGCATAGTTTACACGGCCCAAATAATTAATAATATAATAAAATAAAAGGGAGCACTCACCCATTTTTGACAATCGAAAACAATAAACATCAAATGAACAATTACGAGTTATTTGTGCGTTAGCTAAGAACATATAAATCGAATCATGGACCGTTGAATGAGAATCAATGAGTGCGAGCGAGACAGGTACAGACTTATCAGAACAGTTAGCATCGAAAATAATGTTGATAGGACCAGTGTTTCTCAACACGTTGGGACATGGTCGGTAACAATTAATAAATATGAATAGAATAATAAATCTGGAGATGAAAAAGGTAATACGATAGAGGACTATAAGAATAAGGTGAGTTTGGAAAGGAATGGCCAAGCAGTCAGAGGAATCTGAAGGGACTAAAGCTGGCAAGAGAAGAAGGCAAATAAGTTTTAGGAGATCTTGGTTAGGTCCTCTTCTCTTGAAATCAATATCGGTGGGGATGTGGTGTTCCTTCGAACATATATCCTGCAATTCCTCAACCAGACAAATTGAAATTTTTTATAGAAAATTAAATTATCTAGTTGGGGTTTTTCGGCTTTTTTCGTATTTTTAAAAAAATTGGAAATATAGGCAGTTAAACTCTTAATAAACAAAATGTTTGAAAAACCCTGGAATTTAAAAAAAAATACTTATTTGAGATTTTGTATTTGTCTATGTTTATACCAATTTTCAGCATTCTAGCTTTTATGGTTTCTGAGATACATGGAAAAATAAACCAAAAATTCAAAAGTTGATAACCCCTGACTGAAACAAAAATTCACCATTCTGAGTATAAAAGTTTTGTAGGCCTATAACTGTTTATATATTTTGAAATTTAGGGATCTGTAAATTGAGCGGATCAAAAGTTATAAGGGGAGGGGACAGACAGACACACAAAACTCACATAAAATGTTCTACTCCGAATTCTGAGTAAATCCATGTATGGGAACATATATGCTGCGAGGCCTCTAGTTGGTGTTATTAGCATGCAAAAAGTCCACTACGCCATACAAAATGTTCCTTCGTACACGCATCTTGGCTTAATAATGTCGATTCATTCAGAGTGTGGCTATGGCCATCGCACAACTCTAATTGATGGTCATTGCCCAACTCTAATTGGCGGACGTATAAATACGGCCATTTTAAACAAAATTTTCATTCCGTTCTGATACCCAACTGTGTGTCGTACTTCCCGTAAGTACGTGAATTATAAGTGTAAATTTTATAAGTAAGGTATAATTTCAGTAAGTGTTAATTGTAATCAATTCAATTCGTTCTCTACAATAAATACGTAAGTTATCTTCACTCTTTCACTCTTAACCTCTCTTATGTACCAACTTGCACCACAGAATAATCATTAATTAATTTGGATTATCGCCATCCACGATAATCAAATATATGGGACTGTTGGTTGAACACGCTCGTTAATAAAGAAGGCAAATTATGAATTACATATCCCGGTTCGATTCCGGTATATAGGGATAATTTGTGAGCCAGCAGAACTTGCACGTATGTGGTTTAGTGTACATTAGATGTAGTACATGCATCTCTATTGAACTACACGCCACATACATGTAAGCCCCCATATTGGTGACCCCGACGTGATTCTCATGAACGAATCGACAGTTGGATAATTTTATAAAATCCAGTTGGACGACATCTGTCAAAATATACTTATATTACTTTGATAACATTCTTCAAAGTAATCATTCAAATGGTTCTGAACCAAACTAAACAACTATCAATATCTTTATTAACATGTTTATCCATATAATCTACAGATGTCACTTTTCATCTAGGTTCTATTTTATTTTAATTAATCAATAAATACTCAATACTCTACACATCTCAATAGAGACAAAGTTGATATATTATAGAAGAACCAGGAACTTACGACCTGTCATCGGCTGGTTTACGTGATCACTTTATGCGCTTGCACAACGTTCACCAATTATGCCTTCTTATTGAGTTCCCTTATCAATGCAATTTTTTAAATTTTATATACTATCACCTTATTATAAGGACTATTGCTTTCTTCATAGATGGCAATAGTAAAAATAGCTTTGTAACCTCCACCCTCTCGAGTGCGACTCAGAGTATTTTATAGGGGGTGGCTCGCCTCCTCACCAGATCGCGTCAGGATAATCAAAAAGAGAGAGAGTAAGAACGCCCAGCTAGTGGTCGTGCAGTGGTGTTGTGTCCAGTTACAGGGAGGGTCAGTCAGCGGAAGTATCCAATAAGCAAGTCCAATGTCCAAATCAATCCAGGGGGGCAAGTGTGGTCAACCGTCGAAATCAAAACCCTCCATGTTTACCCATATCATGGATATTATTATCATATGGAGTTCTATGCTATGCTAGGATATATATTAAAGAACTCCATATGTTATTTGTATCCATGATATGGGTAAACATGGAGGGTTTTGATTTCGACAGTTGACCAGACCTGCCCCCCAGGTGAAGTACAAGCAAGGTCAATAGGTTTCGAGTAGAGAAATATAATGAAAAGGCGTTCATCGGGGCAGAGAATACAGTAAGTAATATTTATTGTTTGATAAATTTATTTTTATATTTTCAAATAAAAAACAATGCAGTGGGGAATTCAAACATTGGCATTTACAAATCGAGTTAACGTACTCAATAAAAAAAATAAAATAATCTACTTAAAAAAATAAGTTAATTAATTTGACAAATTAATTAACTTATTAATGCTGACAAATGTGTAGCTCTCCATATTGGCCCAAAGAATCCCAAGCTGCAATACAGATTGGAGGGAACCATTCTCAGATCAGTGAATAGCCAAAGGGATCTGGGTATTACAGTGTCTAAAGATCTCAAATGGGACCAACATATTCTTGGTATAGTAAAGCGAGCTAACAGTATGACATATCTGATACGTAAAGCGTTTAATATTATTAGCCCAGAATTACTAGTGAAAATGTATAAGAGTTATGTCCGGCCGCTATTAGAATATGGTTTCCAAATTTGGTCACCATTTTTTGAGAAGGACATTGCACTGCTGGAGAGAGTGCAGCGAAGGTTCACCAAACTGGGAGCGGGGCTTAAGTATTGGACATATGAGGAGCGGCTCCAAGCCTTGGGACTGACAACGCTTAAAGAAAGAAGAATGAGGGGTGACCTCATTGAGACATATAAAGTGTTAAACAATCATTATGACTGTCATGACTGAACTCCCGCATATATACATACACTCAGAATCAAAACGAGCACTTGTGTGGCCATAGCCTGAAGTTAAATAGAAGTGCGTTTGGTCAGAATCCGTATAAACACTTCCTGAACAATAGAGTGGTGGTGGTTGTATGTAACAGGCTGCCTCAGGATCTGGTTGTTACTGAGAGTGTTAACTCGTTTAAGAACGGACTGGATGGATTGCAGTGACACTGGACTCATTCAAGCATATCAGCTTTTTGCTGCCTGCTTGTCATCTCGATAATAATAATAATAATAATTTCACAAATTTATTATTTCTTCTTCTCCGTAACAAACTTATTTTCATACAATCTGTTTCTCATTATTACAATATATAGAACTTTGATCGTAAGTCCTGTAGGTGCCTTGAGTTCCTGGTTCTTCTATATTATTCCAACTTCGTCTCCATTGAGATGTTAAAAATTTGTAAAAATCTATAGGGGTTCTCTAGGCTTTTAATTAATAAGGGAGTATTGGAGGTATGGAACTCGTGGTATAAATCATAGAGGGTTTGATACCCTGAACCACTTATTTGTTTTAACAGGATCGAACTGCCAAACGAATAATCCTTTGGTACGCTTGGGTTAAAATCGAGCTAACCGGGCGTGTACCTACTTCACAGTTTGCCCACACGTGTTATATGGACAAACCGTTCCCTATTTCATACTGTACGATGCATGAAATATGCGTACAGCATAGAGAGACAATATAATGCAGTTATGAAAAGAAGCAGTGGATATATAAATATTAAAAGATTGAAGAAATACTTTGAGATTTATTAATCAGACAAATGATGTACAAAGTTAAGAAATGTTATTTATCACAAAATTTAAACTACGAATACAAATTCGCAAACAGTATGGAGATGACAATGCGTACGCTTCAACCGGACGGAGGTCCCCAGAGAATGGCGGGCTCGCGGCCCAACCGCTCCTTATAAGCGGCGGGTCACCTGGAGCCTAGTGATGGGACTGTTAGTCCCGCCACAAATCTGACAAAATTTTCCCGTTTAAGAAGACATATTATTTAACTAAGATTATTTTGTCGATGGACAATTCTTGATAAAACTCCATTGTATATAAATATATTATAAATATAAAATTAAAAAATACTTGGTTTTTGTTCTATTTACATCGTCAGAATAATTATTATTATTATTCTGACGATGTGCGTTGCACGAAACGCATCGGTAATCAATTAAATTGAATAGAAAGTAACCAAGTATTTTAATATTTATAATATCATCATTATCATAAGCTGGACAACAGTCATCGGTGGGCCTTGGCTGAATCCAGGAGTCTCCTCCATTCTCGTTTATCCGCTGCCTTGGTTCTCCAATTTATATATTATTTTTTGTTTCAGAGAAATAGGGAAATGCTTCAACGAACTTGGTGACAATGCGGACTGTCGGGCAGTTGTCTTATCTGCGTCAGGGAAACATTTCACTGCTGGTAATAAATATATCTTGTCTTTTACTGTAGTAACTGTGCTCACTGCATACAAAAATATATCAAAACAGACAAAATCATTTTTATTTATCTTTGATATTTTCTTTGTTTTTTTGTAGCTTTCATTTTTTGTTGATGTACATATATAATTCTGTCACTCTGTAATCTGATTGGTTGGAAGAAATTGCCTAATGGCAATAAGCCTGCCAGTGTGCATTATATTTGTTTATATCTTGTACAAAAAGTTAAGTAAATAAATAAATGACTTCTATTTGTTTCTGTGGTATCTATTATGTCAGTTGACATTATTTATGATGACAATATGCATTCACAAAGAGGTTAATTAGTAAAAATATCATTCAACAATTTCCAATAAAAGGTCAGAGATCATTATTTACTCCACTGCCCAATTATTGTCTTTCGATGAAAATATAACCTAAAATAGAGACATGTATGATAAATGACATTTGACATTTAAAACGCTCGATGCTGCGTTCAGATGGAAATGCTATTTGAAAGCGTTCTACCTTCTCTCGATCTAACGTTGAGTTCTTTTTTCCTTCTCGTCACTGGTTCAACAATGTCTTTACTTTTTTATCTGGCTATCACTTGCAAAATGTCACGAACGTGAATAGTAAATTTGTAAAAGGTATGTATGTATGTGCACGGCGCCAAGTGAGTGTTGAGACTGAACTTTGGCCTACTGGCGTGCGGAGAAAGGGCGATATTATACTGTTGCCACATTCAAGGTATGAAATGGATTTTGGTATGTCAGGAAAATGAGGATAGGTACAAATGAAAAGTATCTGTCATCTGCGCCAACAAATACTGTTTCAATTTTCATTCCGAACCATTCCGAAAATATTAAAATACATTATATCGTACTATGACTATTGCAAAAGAAATTTAATTCAACTGAAGAAGATTATTTATTTATTTAACTTTTTGTACATAATATAAACAAATATAATGCACACTGGCGGGCTTATTGCCATTAGGCAATTTCTTCCAACCAATCAGATTACAGAGTGACAGAATTATACATGTACATCAACAAAAAATGATATCTAAAAAAGAACAAAAAAATATACATAACACCAAGGCTTCTTTTTCTTCTTCTTCTGCTTTAGTTAGGACTGTATCCTGTTATTCTCGGAGCCTGCTCTTGTGAAGTGTACGTCCAGCTATCCTTCCATCATTTGGGTGGTCTTCCAGGGGGTCTGCCATTTGTTATCTCCCCATCCGCTGCCATCCTCACCACTCGATCCGAACCCGCTCTCCCCACATGATCTCTCCAAGGCAAATAATAAAAACAAAAAACAAAAAAATCAGCAAAAATAAGGATTGGGAAAGAAGAAGAAGAAGAGGAAATGGAGATGAAGTGTTTAGGGATAAATATTCCTTCTTTAGTAAATATTAGGTAGCAAAGGGAAGAAAAAATATTTTTGCAATCCTAAGTCACTACAAACATGTTGGCAATTTTTTTTTAAATTTGAATGAGGAATTGCATGATCTTATATAGTCGGGAAGAATATTGAACAATAGTTTAATTGACCGAATATGTTTGTTAATGAAAGATGTTTTTCAGGCATTGATCTGCACGATATGCTCTCCATGGGTCAGGAGATTGGTGAACTGGAGGACGTCGCCAGGAAGGCTAAATACTTCACCAAGAATATCAAGTTGTATCAGGACAGCATATCATCGCTGGAGACGTGCACCAAGCCGGTTATCTCTGCCATACACAGCGCATGCGTCGGTGCTGGCGTAGATTTGATCACTGCCTCTGATATTAGGTAAATAAAGATAATAAACTGGCATACACTTTATTTTCCAACATCTCCCATCCAAAACTCATGTCACGATATACAAAAATCTCATGTCACCATATACGAAAATCTCATGTCACGATATACAAAAATCTCATGTCACCATATACAAAAATCTCATGTCACGATATACAAAAATCTCATGTCACCATATACGAAAATCTCATGTCACGATATACAAAAATCTCATGTCACCATATACAAAAATCTCATGTCACCATATACAAAAATCTCATGTCACGATATACAAAAATCTCATGTCATGATATACGAAAATCTCATGTCACGATATACAAAAATCTCATGTTACCATATACAAAAATCTCACGTCATGATATACAAAAATCTCATGTCACGATATACAAAAATCTCATGTCACCATATACAAAAATCTCATGTCACCATATACAAAAATCTCATGTCACGATATACAAAAATCTCATGTCACCATATACAAAAATCTCATGTCACCATATACAAAAATCTCATGTCACGATATACAAAAATCTCATGTTACCATATACAAAAATCTCATGTCATGATATACGAAAATCTCATGTCACGATATACAAAAATCTCATGTTACCATATACAAAAATGTCATGTCATGATATACAAAAATCTCATGTCACGATATACAAAAATCTCATGTTACCATATACAAAAATCTCATGTCACGATATACGAAAATCTCATGTCACGATATACAAAAATCTCATGTTACCATATACAAAAATCTCATGTCATGATATACGAAAATCTCATGTCACGATATACAAAAATCTCATGTTACCATATACAAAAATCTCATGTCATGATATACAAAAATCTCATGTCACGATGTTCGTACATGGCTAATCTCCGAAACCGCTCAACCAATTTTGCAAGATTTGTATAGACCCCACATATAAATCTTGCGTATCCTGGCTTGATACTTTGTCAATATGCAACAAAGTTCTCTTAACATATCGACAGTTGGACAAGTGTGATGCGTGTCCTGATCGCGTATTTACCTTTCCGTGTTGATTAGGAGGCAAGTACTGCCTCGAATTAGGCACTAGTTTGTTGCGCTAATGCACTTAAAAACACGTGTTGAATTCAAGGCACGCGTCCTCAAAATGCACACGGTTTAGCAACGCAAACTGTTCCTGCTGATGCATGTTCAATTTAAGGCAATTAATTATTGAATATGGAACATGTATAGCCGTGATTAAATCCTTGTGCTTGATGAGGGAGATTAGATAATATATGTATATACAATTAATACATAGTTATACAACGGTGAAAAATTTTGGTCATATCAATACATACATCATTACATACACGAACCAGTTTAGATTGTGTAATGTAGTCGTTGTTTAAACCATTATTAATCTGTTTATTTCATCTGGGAGGCAATTGAAATTTTTTATTCCCATATGAATGTAATTGTCTTGCATTTGTCTAGTATTGCATTTATGAATTATTGTTGAACATTTGCAGATACTGTTCTAAGGATGCGTGGTTTCAAGTAAAGGAAGTAGACATTGGTATGGCGGCTGACGTCGGTACATTACAAAGATTACCAAAGGTATTTACAATTTCTTATACAAAAACATGTGTAGTAAAAAAGAATATAATTAAATGAGTTGGTTGAAGTCAAAATTAAATTCTTCACTACAAAAGTTTCAGTCTACGCTTTTTAAATTATATCAGAATAAGAAAAAATTGTAATAGGACAGGGTAATAAATGAAGACACAAGGAAACAATGTAATATGAAGGAAGACGGTTGTTCGCTATAATTATGTTATAGTGAACGATATTATCATACATACATATATGCACATGGATAGGTAGCAGTGGCGTGCAAGCCATACATGCCTATATGCCTGGCATGACTATCAAAATCCAAAAAAAAAAATTAAATAAATAAAAAAAAAAATTAAAAAAAAAAAAACTTGTATTTTTTTTAATATTTCAACGAGTTGTAGGGCGTATAACGAATCATAAAACAGTTTTTATTTTTTTTCTAGCGCAAATATTAACGGAGATATGAATTTCTTAAAATTTGAATAATTGTCCTTTGTAGGTTCAATTTGCCTGTAATTATTTTCGTCTGTTGCAACACTGAATTTAAAACGTATGCAACATTGCTTCCAAGGAGAAACATTGACAGCTTTGATAACAGTAGCAAAAATGTCAGAACACATGTATCGTTCACGATTTATTTCCCTACAAATTATAAATCTCTTTTTACTTTTATCGTTAATATTCATTGCAGTATGTCCGATACATTTGAGCATACAATATGGAACAATGTTTGTTTGTTTGTGTTAGTGTATCTGTGTATTTTTTAAGGTGAGATTTATGCTGGGCATGTATGAAGATTCTTCAACAGTTTGTATGTATGGGTGTAAGAATATTCAGATGGTTTGATATGAGTATCACGACATCTATGAATAAAAACTAATGGATGAAAAATAAAATAATGGATGAAAACATTTACTGCTGCTAGTAAATTTGCTGTGATAATGGTTGGAAAGATACTTCATAGATGTCTCTGAATATTTAACTAACTACTAACTAACACTCATTATATATATTTACAGTTAGTTATTAAAAACTTTTAGTTATAAAGGGCTGCATTTCAAATATTTATCAATAGAATTTAAATATTTATAATATTTCAATTCTAATATTTATAATTTTGATTATTTGCTCCTGCCTTCACGTAATGCATGTAATTGGTGCTATGTGCATAGTACAAAACAGGAGTTAAAGAAAAAATATAAGGTGAAAAGATATTATGGAGGTTGACTTAACAGAGGATTTAGTTTTTTTTTTGGGCAGAACCAGCTGACGGACCCCTCGCACGCCACTGATAGGTAGGTATATGTAATGACATGTCAATATTTTGAGATTTAAGGGGGTGACTGCTGCCAACGTACCTATTTTTCAATTTGATATACCATCGTTATTTCTTATCAAATCGTTTTGAAAAAAATAATTTAGATAGTTTGGATATTAATAAACAAAAATATACTTTAACTTTTTGATAATGTTCTGTATAAACTCTTGTAGAAAAATAATGGCATACCCCGATTTTCAACGTTTATCATATATTTTTAATAAACTATAAGACGTAGAGTAATATTTTTTTTTTAAATTTAAGCAGACAAAAATATGTAGAAAAATATGATGTGGCGTTGCATTAATGCTTCAAGTTTAGTAAATAAACCTAAAAAACATTTATTTTCCATTCAGCGCCATTGCGTAATAAAAGTTTTTTTTGGTTTATTTACTTAACCTGATGCGTTAATGCAACGTCATATCATATTTTTCCAGGTATTTTGTTTTTCTTTAATTTATAAAAAAAATATTGCTCTATACCTTATATTTTTTTAGAAATTTAAGATAAATGTCTAAAATCGGGGTATGCTTATTATTTTCCTACAAAAATATATACAGAACAAAATCAAAAAGTTAAGGTAATATTTATCTTTATTAATATCCAAACTAACTAGGTTATTTTTTTCAAAATGATTCGTTTAGTAATAATGATGGTATATCAAATTGAAAAAAATAGGTACGTTGGCAGCAGTCACCCTCTTAATATTGTTGCATTTTATCCTACCTACTTCCTTTCATACCCATAAATTAGCCTACAAAATTCAGTCATCATCAATACCACACCGTGTGACCTTTATGTTTTGGACTCGCATCAAACCCAGTAGTTAATTCATTCAAATCAAACATCGCCATCCAGATTACCAATTTTGTGTCTGTTAATTTTGTGTGAAGTGAGCATCAGGAGACATTGCTGGGAAAAATCTGAACCATCAGGAAAGGTAGACAAATATTCCTTCTTTTCCTTCCTCCTGTCACTGGGTAAAACCAGTGGCACACACAACGGTATTAAATTTTCACCGCTATGTAAAATACCCCATCATTACAACCACTTATGATTGATGGATTGCAATCACTAGACAACAGACGCAAGGTCGGTATTATAAGTATATTCTATAGATACTACCACGGGAGATGCTCACAAGAATTTGAATCCCTTCCCTGGTCCCTCTTCCACACATTTACAATAATCAACACACACACACACACACACACACACACACACACACACACACACACACACACACACACACACTCACACAGTTCACAGTAAACCTTCCTCAAATATACACCAACCAATCACTACTTCTCCAACTCTTTTATTAACACAGTAGCACGGCTGTGGAACGATCTTGTTTGTGAATTCTGTGTTTCCACCTTCTTACAACCCGGGTCTTTTTAAAACCCAAATCAATATTTTCCCGAGCAGATTGCAAACTCTCCCCAACGCTACGTCGTGCACTTCTTCGGAAGAGTATAATGGACCCAAATCCTAATATTTATTCATCTTTATGTACATAATATAAACAAATATATTGTACAATGGCGAGCTTATTGCCATTAGGCAATTTCTTCCAACCAACCATAATACCTGGTCTCCCCTACGTAATCATGTTGAAAAAAAAGCGTGTTACAATTCAAAGATCCTTAAAATCCACTAAAAATATGAAATCTATAACCGCTACGGATCGCTTCGCAATCGCCTTTGATTTGAATAACCTACTTAGGACGTCACTTTATATTGTTAATGTTTCCATTGCAGATAATTGGAAACATGTCATTGGTGCGAGAGTTATGTTATACGGCAAGAAAGGTGCAGTCGGATGAAGCGTTCAGCTGCGGTCTTGTCTCTAAGGTGTTTGATGATAAACAAAGGTATTATTATTTATTAATTTATTTCCATAACACATCAAATAAATACAATATTACTTAAATTTAATATTACAATGTGTAAAATATTGATTAATTATCTATAATTAATTAAAATAAAAGACAACCTAGATGAAAAGTGACATCTGTAGAAGCTGTCATATATTGATAGTTGTTTAGTTTGGTTCAGAATCATTTGAATGATTGCATTGAAGAATGTTTTACTCTATTTGGACTCGGGTTACTAAGTTACCTGTTTTTAGTTACCGTGATCTGGGTTGTGTTGCCGATCAGGTTAGATGAACCTGTCGGCGGTCACCCAGGATAGGCTGTGCCTGTCTATGTAGGTGTAATGTATAAGATATGTACCTACATGTCATGGTAAGCAGACAACAATACGAGCTGTCAAATCAATAAACATGTGCTAAACCGAAAGTTGGTTTTAATTCAACATAATAATAGGCCTTAGGTATTTTAACCTGTTCGCCTATCCCCAAGCGAAGGTATTGTAATATCTGTATAGGTATTTACCCAGCACAGTACTACGTAGTACCGCAGTAGCTGGTGGTGGTTGAACCGAATACCAGCCGCACGTCTGATCCGACTTTATATAGTGGTGCAGAGTCCGAATCCAGACGCTAGCGCACGCCACAAATGTTATCAAAGTATTTAAAGTACATTTAGACAAATGTCGCCCAACTGAAATATATATATCGTCGTTGCGCATGCAATTTCCGCTATGTGATTATATCCTACTTTACAGGAGAAACAAAAAACTGTTTAATTTATAAAAGAGACTTACAATTGAAAAACTAAATATGACGAAAATTGAACAGGGTATCCACATTATGAATGAATGTATTTTTGTCTTTTTTACTATGTTAATCTAGGAACTAGAATTTTTTTTGTTCAATTTTGGCACATAGCTGATTATTGATGCGCCATTAAAACCGCTATGTGACGTTTTCATCACATAACGGAATTATTCCCGTTCTACTTAATTAATAATTTTGGCCCATCTAAAGCACATAGCGCATTTATCAAACACTAAACTCATTTGGAAAACATTGACACTACTGCGAAACAAAGACAATTCACTAAAAATCATTATCAGCTGTTTTTAACTTATTTATACATTTATTGTGTGCAATCAAGAAGTAATAAGACACATGTCATGTCGATTTATTACACAAAATAAACAAAAAAACAATAAACATCTGAATTATATATTATCTTACATTCCATTGTTATGATTGAGATCAATAACAATTCACTCATTTTCTTACTATAACTTTTCTTTCTAAAATTTTGGCATGAAAGTCACTCTTGAGATCATAAGTTAATAAGTTATAACTTAGTGTGATAATTAAACTTAATCGCTTTTCGAACGCGATGCTTCCAATAAATGTTATTAGAAGGACAATGTGTCATAAAATGAATGATAATCACGATGCATGAACGTTTTTAACGACTGTAAACTTTCATATTTACTTCTTTCAATTTTCCTTGGTGCAGTGAACAAAAACCGAGCTTCTTCGTACAATTCAATCTTCCTCCGCTGCGGTATAAGAGTCCATTCATTCTGTTGCATCATGCCTCAACTTAAAGAATGTTTCACCATTCCTATATAACAGCGATCTAATATCGGCCACAGTGGGGTCACCCGCTTTTTTTCCAGGACGTATCGATGGGAAATTGCTAGGAATTGTTTCAAAGTTCTTAAAAAACTTATAGTCCACATGTTCAATTATATACGGTTGACTTGGTCTTGCCTTAGCATAAAGCTCTATGAATGTTACGATGCATGTAACAAATTCATTGGCAGTAACACCACCATCGCCTTCATGCCAAGTAAACAGATATACATCTTTTGTGTTGTTTATATATATTGTGAAAACATGAAGCTGAAGTTTCTGCTTGTAGTATTGAGATGAAACTAGCAGCTTGGGGCACAACTGAACACTTTGCAAGTCCATCGTAAATACCAAATGTTCATTGGATAACGAAGCTATAGCTTGCTTCTTAGCTTCTCGGGCTTCATTTTTTCTTATTAAATGTATCTGATACGCTTCTTCTTCGAAGTTCCCTTCTTTATATGCCACACAAGTGTCACATTGGTCCTTTCTTGGTTTGTATACAGATATTTTTTTGCTTTCCAAAATTTCGCAAAACCTTTTCCTTTGCACAAAACCTACAGACTTAGATTGGCACCACTTAATATATTCCTGGTGCATTTGTGTTTTAGAATGTAGTGCATCATCAACATATGTTCTAGATGAAGACGAACGGCAATAATGGCTTGGCACTTTAGCTAACTGATCTAGCTATTCTATAACAGAGTCTGAGGTTAACGTTTTTACGTTTGGTTCAGTTACCTGGATGCTGTGGATATGTGCTCTTTCCGTGGAATCATCTGTATTAAATGCTTTTGCTTTGGTCCAATCACAAAAGGTATCTTTTGAAATATCCAAAGTTGCTAAAAACATATCTCTACAAACTCTTACTTTGATACCATCCTCTCTAGGCAACATACAGTCGACACCAGAAGTTTTTCGTTTCAACGATTCACTTTCAGCTGTTGTTTTGCGTCTTTTTATAACATTTCTGACTGCAACCGAACCAAAAACATAAGCTTTTTTAGCTTCCCAAGATGACAGAGACCAAAAATAATTAAAAAATGTCTTTTCGTCCTTGATGACTCACTGAACCACAAAGAAATGATCTTTCGGAAATTCCTACCACACCATGATTACAAGTTACTTCTCTTAGCTGTCTTTGGGGTTTCTTAGTCTTGATTACAGTTTCTCCCGCCTTTATAAGACCTTCGTATTCTTTCCCATGTACACGTAAAATTTGATTGTGCTTTCGCTTGTCCTTAATAGACGGGATTTCATTTCCCTGAATATTATTATTTTCTTCTGTTATATTTTCAAAGAGCCCTGTCTCAGGATTTAGTAATTAATGTGAGGAATCCGGAATCTGAATTGCTTCCATGTCCGAGGATCTATTGTCAGTGAGTGGTGGTATTATTACGGAATGTGGGATATCAAAAGGTCTAGTAAAAACATTGGAGCAAACTACAGGATCAACAGTAATTGGCATAACATGTGTACTATTTGTGTCATATTGGTTTGGTTGTTCTGATTCTGAAGTTAACTCTTTTACTCATAAGAGTTAACTTCAGAACTTTTGATTCATCTTGAAATTCAATGTTTGACATAATCGACAGTTGTAAATTATTTAAATCCTTCAGAACCATTCCAGAGGTATTCAATTCAGGTAGGGAGTTTAAAGACACACCTGGCAAATGTGTCGGTATTGTTTCAGAGAATACGCTGACTGATTCTGTCTCATCAATTAATGTTGCTTCAAGAAATGTAGGTTGTTCTGTCACAGAAGAATTATTATCAAATGATAAAACAGAATTATACGGAGAATCGTGCGATAATTTATTAGAAGTGAGATTCTGATGAAACTCTGTAGATATTATAGAGTCTTCTTGGACATTTATTTTATTTGCCAGAGAGATTAACAACTGAGTTCTGCTACGACACTTCATAATTATTTTGTTTTGTTTAACCTGTTGAATAAAAATATATATAAAAATCTCGTTAAAACGTTTTGATGGTAAATTGACAGTTACACTATGGTTAGGTACAGGCACACGACTTATCAAAGTTAAAATACTGGTTCTAAGTATCACATTGTAATGTAATAAAAAAGAAAAATATATATAAATATATTGTTATTTACTTTTTTACTACTTATATACAATTAGTTATTAAGTAAATAACTTAGGTACTGCAAAAGGAAATTACAAAACTACAAATCATTCGAGTGAAACCAAACCCTAAAATAAATAGTTTTGTCGTTCGACAACGTGTTTTAAATTATTATTGTTGTGTTTCAAACTATTATCAACATTGAAGATTTATTTTCAACTATGCATACGAAATTACTTGATTCTAACTTCACATAGAAAAAAAATTGGCGGTAACATATCCAAGATGTCAAATAGGTATATCGTTGTTTTTAATTTATAGGTTAGAAATGTTATATAATTAGAAATAGTGTAATATAAAAAGGTACACTTACATGTATCACATAAAACTAGCTATTATATATTTGTTTCTGATAATGGGGTGCTATACATGTGTATACACATTCACCTCTACTCTATTACTTGGCGTTTGACAAATCCGCTTTGTGCCATGGTCAAGCGCATTTTCATACTACGCGCTTTTATGTAAAATTGCGCTATGTGCCTTTGGTACACATAGAGCGATTTGTATTGACAAATTTTGATTAAAATCACATAGCTGAAATTGTTATCTCCGGAACCAATAGAGATGCTAAAATATGGAGTTTATATACACATGCGCGATTGGAAATTGAACGAAATGGCATCAAAACCCGATTTTTAAAAAAAATCACATAGCGGATTTTGCAGGCGCATCGACGATATAATATTATATTGAATAGGGAACAATAAAGAGTTGTAATTAAGACAGAAAGAACAATAGAATTGTACGGCTCAGCCTAATGGACATTGGCTTAACGCATTACTTCTTCCGACGATTTTTTTTTTTTAAAACCCATCTAGAGATCTTCTCACGTCGACTCAATAGTAGTCCATTGTGATAAATTGCCTCCTAGATGTCATTCCATAGTCCTATCTCCTGGAAGAACTATAAAATCCTTTGTGGATCGGTGTCTCTGATTTGCTTTTGATCAGCAATATGCAAACCTATTTTCTTTACTCTTGTTTGCATTAGTGGGCCACATTTTGTAAGTAGATGCATCGGTGTTTCATGTTCATCCATGCAGAACCTGCATAGGTACATTTCCGATAAATTCATCATGCATAGATGTTTATTGAGTCTACAGTGACCTGTTAAGATTCTAGTAAGAATCCTAAGGTTGTTCCTGCTCATTATTAGGATCTGCTTAGAGTGTGTTGAAGAGAATCCTGAAATGAGTGCTTTTGAATGTCTATGTCCTGGAGTAGATAACCAGAGTTCAGTGGCATTGTCAAGCATTCTTTGGTAAAGTGTTGATTTAACAATACTATTAGGTAGGAGATAGTGAGGCTCCGGCCCATAGGTAGCTGTGTCCGCTCCCCTATTTGCCAGAGCATCAGCTTCCTCTAAACCTAAGAAGGAATTATAAGAACCACAGAATATACATTTTCTCTGATAGTCAAGCTGCTCTTAAAGCTCTTGATTCCTACACAGTAACTTCATCAACAGTATTAGACTGCATTTAAGCGCTGAAGACTTTATCAGTAAACTATGGTAACAAAATCATATTAAGATGGGTACCTAGACACTCCAATTATAAAGGTAACGAGGAAGCTGATGCTCTGGCAAATAGGGGAGCGGACACAGCTACCTATGGGCCGGAGCCTCACTGTCTTTTTTAACAGATTTTTAATTATCTCAATAGAGACGAAGTTGGAATATTTATTGTAGGAGAACCGGGAAATCAAGGCACCTACAGGGCATACGACCTGTCATCGGCTGGTTTACGTGATCATTTTATGCGCTTGCGCAACATTCACCAATTATGCCTTTTTAATGAGATCCCTATCAATTCAATTTTGAAAGTTCTATATATTGTAATACTGAAATTCTTTTCGCTTGAAAATAAGGAATTTTTACTACAGCCATCTATGGGTGAAATTATGAACAACAATCTTATTATTTTTTATTTTATTTTGTTGTAACGCCATCTATTGAGAGAATTGTTTTTTTTTTTTTTTTGTAAAAACTTCGTCTCTATTGAGATAATTAAAAATCTGTTAAAAAATGTCTTTGACTCCCGACAGGGAAAAAAAATCCAATGTTTGCGCATATGCAATAATAAAAATATTCGATTCCTCACTGTCTCCTAGCTAATAGTATTGTTAAATCAACACTTTACCAAAGAATGCTTGACAATGCCACTGAACTCTGGTTATCTACTCCAGGACAAAGACATTCAAAAGCACTCATTTCAGGATTCTCTTCAACACACTCTAAGCGGATCCTAATAATGAGCAGGAACAACCTTAGGATTCTTACTAGAATCTTAACTGGTCACTGTAGACTCAATAAACATCTATGCACGATGAATTTATCAGTAATGTACCTATGCAGGTTCTGCATGGATGAACATGAAACACCGATGCATCTACTTACAGAATGTGGCCCACTAATGCAAACAAGAGTAAAGAAAATAGGTTTGCATATTGCTGATCAAAAGCAAATCAGAGACACCGATCCACAAAGGATTTTACAGTTCTTCCAGGAGATAAGACTATGGAATGACATCTAGGAGGCAAATTATCACAATGGACTACTATTGAGTCGACGTGAGAAGGTCTCTAGATGGGTTTAAAAAAAAAAAAAAATCAGCTTCCTCGTTACCTTTATAATTGAGTGTCCAGGGTACCCATCTTAATATGATTTTGTTACCATAGTTTACTGATAAAAATACACAAAGGCAATACAATCCATCAAATGCAGTGCATTTTGATAATTTATATTAAATAACAATAAAGGACGCGAACAGACCTCTTAGGTGTGACACAAGTTTAGATACACTCATTTGTAATGCACGCCCTTTTCTAGTTATCCCACATTGTGAGATTATGTCGTGATGGTATCTATAATAATATTTTATTTTATTTTATTTCATTTTAAAGAGTGCAAACAGTCAAATTCATATAATATTTACAAAAAAATGAGTTACCAGCATATAGACCAGTGAAGACTCCAGATATTACCAAATATTAGTCCTTTATATATAGAGAAAAATGAAATTAAGTGAAGCAATCATTAAACGAACACCATACAATACTTATATTAGGTGATTAGGGATTGGATGATTCCAATACACCACACATACCTCTCCTAAACTCTCCCTTACTTAATAGAAATATGTCCAGGCCACCGAATAATGTGTTATACATCGAACAACTACGCTGCATAAACGAATTACGAGCATAGTTAGTGGTGCAGTGGGGCAACCTGAACAAGTGATTAACGCGAGTGACGCGCTGCGGACAGTTGAAGGGTACCTGCTCGAGCAAATTCGCAGAATTAACATCTCCATTTACGATCTTAAACAAATAAACCATATCAGTCTCCGTTCTTCTATTTACAAGTGTGGTGATTCCATAGTGTCGAGCAGCAAGCTTATAAGTTTCAAAATTTTGGCTCGTCAGAAAGTCCGATTATAGAAGTCAGAATATATTATGTAAACATGTTTGTTTGTTTGCAGCATGGTACAGTCAGCCATAGATTTGGCTGAGGACATTTCCAGTAAGAGTCCAGTTGCCGTACAACTGACCAAGAAATCCCTGGTATATTCATTGGACCATACCAATCAGGAGGGACTTGATCATATTGTGAGTATATAACTAACAATTATTACTCCACACTACCCCAATTGATGTAGTTAGGAGTTAAGGAACCGTAATCTTTAAGGGTCTAGCCTATATGGGCATTAATGTAGCCTGTCGTTATATATATTGAAACTATTAATTAAAGTCTTCAATATAATAATAATAATAAATGGAAAAGTTTAGCCTTTACCGAAACAATCGAGCATATAATATCGGGCTGTTCTTTTCTCGCGCAATCAGAATATACATTTAGACATAACCAAGTAGTAAAAATAATACATCAAAACTTAGCTATTAAATATAAACTAGTTGCATGTAACACATGAGATCCAACTGTCGATAGCGATAGTATGTATAGTTGAAGAATAAGTACCAAACTATAAACATACAAATTATTGAATATTTTAAGATATTTTGTTTTCTATACAACACATGTAGGTATGTATGTCAATATAGGATAGTATGGAGGTCAGTCCTTTTTTCCTACCCGGAATATGGAAACAGCATGATGGTATGTTTGATGAAGTATCAAACTATTAAGTCTTCTTAGATATTGTGTATAGGCGACTGCCATACAAATTGTATGAAGTGATGTCATCACTAAATTCAATTTTAATAAAAATTATAATAAAAATTAAAAAATAAAATAAAATAAATTAAAACAAATAACTTTGTTTACTTCTACTACTGTAAACACCTTTAATTTATGAAAGGGGTTATAACGTTTTCGAGCGTGTGCTCATCCTCAGTAACCACTTATTACTAACTTAAAACTAATGACAGACTACTTAACTATGTTGGCGGGCGGACGGAGGAAGAAGGGGGTGGTGGATGGGGGGGGGTGATAGTGGGTGTGGTTAATATTTTTATAAGGGGAGAATTTATTAGTGGGTGTTGTATATTTAAAATTTGGTTTTTGGGGGCTCTATTTATTTCGATTGATTCTAGAATATCTAATTTTTTCCCCTTATTACACCTATGTAAAATTTCTACGTCTCTGAAGTCGAATGTATGTCCTGTTAGTCTGGCGTGGTCCGCGATATCTGAGTTGATAGAAAAGTTTTTTATTGCCTTTATATGTTCAGAAATCCTGGTTTTTATTTTCCTTCCACTTTGTCCGATGTACTGGTTTTCACAATTGTGACAAAAAAAATTAAAATAAAAAATTAAAATGTACTTCTATAATGTTAATATTTTTATAGAAAATTAAATGATCTGTTTCGGCTTTTTTCGATATTTTTAGAAACTTTGGAAATATAGGCAGTGAAACACATAAATTTATCATAAAAAAATATTTTTCTTAATAAAAAATGTTTGAGAAACATTTTTTATTAAGTTTTTTTTAGCTTATATGGTTTCTGAGATATATGGAAAAATGAACAAAAAATTCAAAAGTCAATAACCCCTGACTGAAACAAAAATTCAAAATTTTGAGTATATCCGTGTATGGGAACATACATGCTGCGAAGCCTCTAAGTTGGTGTTTTTAGCATGCAAAAAGTCCATTACGCCATACAAAATGTTCCTTCATACATGTGTCTTGGATTTAAACTGCCTCTTCCTTCAAGAAAATTTCATTCTCTTGAACGAATCGACAGTTGGATTAATTTCTTCTGCCATCTTTGAATCCTTCCATTTACAATGTAATATAATTATTTGTTTGAATATATTTACAGGCTCTATACAATCAAGCAATGCTTCAAAGTGAAGACTTCATCAACGCATGTATGGCTCAAGCTACAAAAGGAGATAAACCAGTGTTTTCTAAATTATAAATAATGTTATCACTTAATTTATCCTTGTAAATTCATTTATCTAAATTATTTTTTTTTTTTTTTGATTTTTATTTGTTATTTATTTGTTGTTTTTATATTTATATACAATTGTATTTTTACTGTTTTATATTCACTTTCTTGTTTTTATTCTATTTTGTACATTTCTTTTTAAATAAATAATGAATAATAATAAACACTTCCTTGTACCCTGCGCAATTGGCGAGTTTATTGCAGTGTTTCCAGCCCAGAGAAGTAATATTTGCGTGAGAAATGAATTTTAATAAATTTCTCCTCTGCTGGGAATCGAACCCATGACGCCCGCACAGAAACCGAACAGCTTACCAACTGTGCCACCGCGGTCGGCTACTTTTTACTTGTTTTTTTTTCTCTATTTTATAAAAGAATACTATTTTTATATATTATTTTTAAATAAATCCACCAGTGTACATATTATGTCTACAAGAAGAAACAAATAAAAAAAAATCATTTTAAAATTAATGAACATGTATATCAAAGTATTTTAACACAAATTTGATTGAAAATAATTCAAAATTTTAGACCTTGATAATGCCGAGTCACCTTGGCGAAAATTTACGATCATTGTAATAGAATTTTGTGTAAAAAATACTTTGGTATTATTTATATATTGGTATTTGATATTAATTTAAAATAAATAAATATTTTTCTATATTTTGTTTATTGGATTTTTAACTGTAAATAAATATAGTGTTTTTATGAGATTATTGTAGCATTGTTTTTCATTTTCTAACTGCCTAAATATATACCGCCCCACAATCTGGGGTAACCAGCGACAGGGGTGCAGGTGTGTATTACCTTTATTGAAGGAAGTCTGTCTCGTTACTCTTAAAAAGGTGCATACCTATCTCTGGTCTGGATCTGTGATACACACACACACACACCCATATGATATCCTCAAATTCGCACATATTTCGGATCTCTGTACATGTACTCTATCACAAAGAGTTTTGCCTATTTATATCATGAAGGTATGTCATACTTATATCATGAAGATATAATATCATACTTTTATCATGAAGGTATATCATACTTATATAATGAAGGTATACTATACTTATATCATGAAGGTATATCATACTTCTATCATGAAAGCATATTATACTTCTATCATGATGATATATTATAAAAAAATATAACACTTTGTGTGGCTTAGAAGTGACGAGTTCTTTGCCGTATGGCAATTTCTTCCAACTAACACTGGTTAGTTGCATGAAATTGCAATTTAAATAAATTTCTCCTCTGCTGGGAATCGAACCCAGGACGCCCGCACAGAAATCAAACGGCTTACCAACTGTGCCACGGCGGTCGGCACAGTTATATCAATGAACGTATGTATATCATACCTACTTATATAATGATGGTATATCATGAAAGTATATCATATTTATATAATGAAGGTATGTCATACTTACATATATAATGAAAGGAATGTAATACTTATATCATGAAGATATGTAATACTTTTATCATGAAGGTATATAATACTTATGTCATATGGTGCTGTTGTTGGTGTGATCTATTGGGGCGAAATTGAAAATCTTCGAGATTATTCCTATCCCTCTATTCCCTCTCCCTTCCTGTTCTATAGAGGTTTGTACGCCAAATTCCTAATGAATAAGTATTTTTTTTATTTTTTGTATTGTAAAGATCACTCGTATTATTTATCCATTATTTTGATTGTATAAAAGCATTAGGGAACTTAATTGGTTTTGTATATATATTGTTTTTTTTTTTTTGTTTTCCTACAAACTGTGTATAACTGTCTGTTCCTAGAATAAAATAAAATAAAATAAAATGACATACTCCAACTAATACTGATGGGGAAGATTGAGGGGCGGCGGGATCCTGGTAGAAGGCAAAACATCTTGGCTATGCAATTTAAGATACTGGACCGGAATGAAGCGCGTTGAGGAGCTGTTCCAGGGCGGCGCAGGACAGAGTGGCTCTCACCAGAGTGATTGCCAATGTCAGAGGAATCTGATGCTGCACATTTATTTATTTATTTTAAGCAAACAAACAGTTAAACAATGTACATTACAAAAAATAAGTGTTACTTAAATTGTAAACCAAAACAATTTGCAGTTATTTTACTCGTCTTGAATAAGTAGGTACTCTATATATATATAAAAATATAACCATGTATCAAAAGTTATTAATTTAGTAAATATTAAGTATCTACAACTAAAAAAAAATTAATATAAAGGAAAAAAATATGTAAATGTGGTCATGAGGAAGGAAAACACATGGATGTAACTTCAAAGAACATATTAACGGTGAAAACAATTTTTAACAGATTTTTAATTATCTCAATAGAGACGAAGTTGGAATATTTATTGTAGGAGAACCGGGAAATCAAGGCACCTACAGGGCTTACGACCTGTCATCGGCTGGTTTACGTGATCACTTTATGCGCTTGCGCAACGTTCACCAATTATGCCTTTTTAATGAGATCCCTATCAATTCAATTTTGAAACTTCTATATATTGTAATACTGAAATTCTTTTCGCTTGAAAATAAGGAATTTTTACTACAGCCATCTATGGGTGAAATTATGAACAACAATATTATTATTTTTTATTTATTTTGTTGTAACGCCATCTATTGAGAGAATTGGTTTTTTGTAAATAATGAAAGCTACAATTCTTATATGTGAGGTGACAATGCATTTTTCGCATAGAAGTCACCCCTGAATTGCGCCAGACTTATAAGGTCATTTTTGTCTTATTTACCTACTTGTACCAATGTGTAAGTAATCGAATATATTTTTATTATTGCATATGCGCAAACATTGGATTTTTTTCCCTGTCGGGAGTCAAAGATATTTTTTAACAGATTTTTAACTATCTCAATAGAGACAACTCCCGACAGGGAAAAAAATCCAATGTTTGCGCATATGCAATAATAAAAATATATTCGGTGAAAATAATGTTAAAAAAATCTGAAAGACCATTAATATTAAATGCAACACAAATCCACTTACCTCAAATGTGACAATCCTCTTTCTTGGGATGATTTAAATCTACTCGATCTACTTTTGCATATTTGTTTTTATTTAATATTTCATAGAACAAATAATACACTGTTTCAACACAAAAATGATTTTAAAAATTAATAATAAATTAGGTATGCAAAGGACACCCTGACAGCTAGACGCCAAACGACAGACTGGTTGGAATAACGCGCGGCTTCAAAAATATTACGAATGCCTCTATCCATCCAGTTAGTGTACATCCATGTGCTACATTTGGTTCGAGCAAGATGGCCGCCAGGGGGTTTCTCCACACCCCCTATTGGACTCAAATGTCTTAATACATATTGGTTCGAAATGTCCATCCGTTACCTTATATACATCCATGGAAAAGGAATGGAAGGAAGTGGTAAATTAAAATCACTGCAACGTTATCAACTTGAGACTTGAATCTGGCTTTTGTGTGTTGATGGATGTCCACCGCACTTAAAAATTAATTAT
This sequence comes from Molanna angustata, assembly GCA_963576475.1. Taxonomy (NCBI): domain Eukaryota; kingdom Metazoa; phylum Arthropoda; class Insecta; order Trichoptera; family Molannidae; genus Molanna; species Molanna angustata. The sequence continues at coordinate 618,205 of OY754990.1, forward strand.
AATAAATTACTGCAAGCTCGTTGTATGTATGAATTTTGGCAATAGTTTGTTGTACATTGTGAAAGCCTAAATGTGGAAGAACTTGTGGATAAGAGAGAAAACCAAAGTAACCGACGTTGTCCAAAAGGTTGCAAACCAGAAGTGGAGCTAGGCCCGAACCACGGACTCCAGATGGACCAAAAAGTGCTGGAATTGCGACTTAGAACGGGCAAGAGAAGTGTTGGTAGGCCTCTAACCAGGTGGTCTGACGATATCAGAAGAGTGGCTGGAGGCGGATGGATGCGGTCTGCCCAGGATAGGGAGCTGTGGAGGTCTCAGGGGGAGGCCTATGTCCATTACTGGACGAAAAAGGGCTGACGAAGAAGAAGAAGAAGAAATGTGGAAGTAGTTCTTGTTCGTCTCAGAGGGAAATTAAAGTTAATCTTTTGGAGAAGATCGTTTCAGTCTATTATGTTATTTAAAAGTACTGATCGTCTGTTTTCCAAAGTCATAATCTTGTAGTGACGGGCAAAGAGTTTATAGCTACCTACTGAAAGATATTGAAAAATGATCAGTTTTTTTTATATACATTTGCTATACAGTTTGCAGCAAAACAGGCGTGTAAGATTTTTTTTATAAAGTATGTAAATCGAATATTTGTAAAGATGCATAATATAATATTATACGCAGTATGGCAGTATTCGATTTACATACACATTGGTACAAGTAGGTAAACAAGCCAAAAATGAAATAATATTTCTGGCGCCGTTCAGGGGTGACATCTGTGCGAGAGCACCGTCATCTAATTTAACGCTATAATCCTCACTACCAAGTCACTCCACAAAGTATTCAAAGTTTGAATGAAAAATTTTCAGCATTTTTCATGAAATGAGTTTGTACAATTATTTTTTTATTTAAATATTTTATTATGTAAAATTGATAATTTTTCAATGCCATTTTATGAAAGTGATGTGCCTTTTTACCAATTTCAAAATAAAAATTTAATATTTTAAGTTTCCTGAGCTTGGGGTCACTTTGAAATATTTGACGTGAAAAAATTGAGAAGCACTATTCAGATATCCTTCATAATGTAAATGGAGTCTAAGTGAGTATTATATATATATATATATATACATATTTGTAAAATTTTAAAAGAATCGAATGAGTACTTTAGTCTATAATTTATAAAGTAAATTAAACACGTCATACATAGCACACACACAGATACATTGTGATGAAACTTTCAGAATACAATCTCAGCATGATACTAGTTGATAATCTGAAATAAAATAATAGCCTTAAAAATTGCGAAATCATAACTGGATTAGTGAGGAGTAAAAATATTCTGTTGGGAATAAAACTCATAACTTTGACACAGAAGTCAAATAATAACTTGTCACTATATTCTATGGCGGTCAAGTGTATAGTTTTAATTTATATTTTCGATATTTTTATTTAACTGGTGGTTTGATCACATTGAAAGAATGACGATGAACGACAGACGCGACTAAGAAATATGAATATAGGTAGACATTAGTGAAATTATAAACGTGTTAAACATGGCGTGATCATGTCAAAATGTGGAAATAAATTAACCATAAACACGTGGAATTAGACATGTGTGGCATTCGTTTCTATCTGCCTTTCCTATATATATATAAATTTATTAGTTATATCTATAATTAAAAGTAAAGACTTTTTGATTCTACATTAATTTTATTCTGCGCGATAAGTCTATTTCGCCTTGTTAGGGCATTAACTAGCTTATGACTATTTTGACAAATTTTACTTATATTTATAGATATAGATATAGGAGGAGATTAATGTAGAATCAAAAAGTCTTTACTTTATTATTATAGATATACTTAACTTATAATGGAGTTCTACCAAATAAAACTTCGTCGATAGTTAATAAATTTATTAGTATTGTTTTGTATATAAAAATATAGTTATTTGTGAGCTAGCATTATACTGTGATTTCTTGCAACCAAAATAAATTATAAAAAATATAATTGATATAAAATCGCGTACATTAATTGTATGAATGAAAAGTGAGGACATAAGGAGAGAATGCAAGATGAAGAAGAGTATTATAAATAAAATAAAAGTGAATTCTTTGAGGTGATTTGGACATATTGAAAGAATGAATGATAAACGACTGACCAAAAAAAATATACATGGGTGTAAGAGATGGAATGAATAGGAGGGGCCGCCCCAGAAAGGGATGGCATGACCATGTGAATGATATTTTGAAAGAAGGGAATATAAGAAGCTTGAATAATCGACGAGCATGTATGAGACGATGCATGGATGTAAAGGAAGCTAGGAATGTGTGCAAAAATAGAGGATTATGGCGCTCGATTCTATCTATGTATTAATTGTAACAAAATATTTAATGCATAAGTTTTGAATTAATACTAAAAATAAAGAGATTAATAAAAGGAAATTTTATGCTACCCATATTATTAGTTTTTTTAATAAAATAAATCGTTTGTTTATTATCTTATTTTTTTTTATTTGTGGTTTTATACTATCGATGTACTTATTATTAAAACAAAAAATCCAATACTGCAATTATTTACTTTGAAATAAAATTATGGGATATACATGAGAATTTTTAAGTAGGTACCAACTCATTGACTAATCATACATTTTCAAATAAAATATATTTATAGTTATTCTATTTTCAAATAGTTTATTTCTATGGTTTTAATTTTGATGCAACTTTTTAGTTTTCAACAATGGAGGGGAAAACTTTCAAATTTCGAAAGATGTGTTCAGAAGCTCAATGAAGTTGCATCATCTATTCCAAGTATGGCATTATCCCCGTGAATGGGTGCATTAACAACGACGATAGCAGAGGCTCTAGATATCTAGGTATGTCGGGACGAATGCAAATAGTAAACAATATTCATTAAATTCAAAATCAATACTTTGCTAGCAGTGTGCAGGCAGAGTCAATGTTCCATTGACCCAGTTATATTTTTCAATGGGCCTCTCGCACTCTCTCTGGGGCGGTGCAACGCAAGGGTTGTTGGCATATACCTGTGGGCCCGGATCAATCATACTGCCTGAATTTATGAATGCAACGCCCGAACGGTAGGGGGGGACAATAATGAACCGAAGTTGACCCAGTTTTCCTTGATAAAGAAATCGGCAGGGCGCCCCGCTTTGAATGTACCCGCCGGCCGTGCGACGCGAAGTTAGCCGCGAGACGGCGCCCGCCCGCACACGATCCCGTTTTCAAGATGGCGTAGCTCGCGAACGGAGGTTGCCGAGTGCGGTTCGGAGAAATAGGGCGTAACATAATGTACGTTGAAACGGATACTTTTTAGGGTGAATTTATTAATACGTAAAAAATACCTAGAAACCAGAAAAAAGATATTATATTTTGTTTTTGACATCATTCATCAAATGAAACGAAACATGTCAATATAATATTGTACAACGTGTGATTATTTTAGAGAAATTATATGATTTATATGAAGTAAATCAGTAAAATTGGCCATATTTTTACATCATATATCATCAATTTCATAGGTATGCATGTTACATCAAGTATGAATACATTTTTACAGATGCGATGTTAGTTTTTCAGTATAATGGTTTTGAAATTATAAATATCCACAATCTCCAATCATGTAGTAGTTCGATTGGATGTATCAAATTTACATTTAACATTATAGGCATCCATATACAAAGCAATAAATGCGCTAAATAAAAAATCCAGGAAACTGATTATAATCCTACATCATTCGATTTTATGCGTCCATTGAAAAAAAAACACTTGATTAGTGAAAGGAATATATTTTACATAAATACATACCATCACGCCATGCCCCAACGCTATTTTCTGATAAAATTTCCATTTGGGGAAAATAATAAGTGTTGTTAAACATCATTTTGATAAATTTCTAGTTCAAAAGACAGTAAAATATCAATTTATATATATTATATTCGCATAAATATCAAATGATATATATCCGCATAAATACCAAATGATAAGAATAGGCTCAGGTGATGAGGTGAGTGAGATGATTAATCCCAAATCAAAAAAATCATAATATACCTAATTTTTTTTTAATGGCGCTGGCCGATTTACTTTGATAATAATAACTATTGAGCACTCAATTATTATTATTACCATTATATACTTCCTCAAAAGAATAAGCAGATCAATGAGTAAATTGTAAATTATTTAAAAGAACAAAATAAAATAAAATAAATAAATAAATAAATTAAAATGCAACAAACACATCATCAAGCTTTCAATTGGGAATAATTCACCCATACAGATACTTAACATATCAAAGTAGTAGGCTCTGAAGAGGTCTCTATACTACCTATTAACCCTAATGATACGTATACTATTATGAATTGTATTTTTTTCGTATTTTTATTGTTCGTATTGTGAAAATGTATTTTGGTTGATAATAATAAAAAAAACATATCACGATATACATCCGCTGATAATATTATATCAGCGTACCCTGATACGTATTTATGAATTTGAATCATAAAAACTCACTTCACTATTCAGGAAACTTACAATAACCCCTAATATATTCAAAGCGCCCTTGAGGTGAGGTTATCACAAAAACGGCGCTATAAAAATAATCCAAATTTATTATTATTATTTATATTCATTAAAAAAGTCGATGAAATATTTGGGTTTAAAGAAATATGGACAGCATCCGTATTTTATGTCGACTTTACCAAAAACATAATGTGATGGAACGAATATATAAACAAATGAGTTTTTTATTTGCGTTACGCCAATGAAAACTTTTACGTTCGGCAAAATATACACCCCAAAATCCTCCATCTTGATTTTCATTCGATGTGTAAAGTGGCGAATTCCCGCTTTGTTCGTTTCGTTATTTTCTCGTCGTCCCAAGAAACAGAGCCTGCGATTGGCCGTCCGCGGCGATGGAAAAGCACAATAAAAATTCCGTCCAATCGGAGTGGAGACCTTGGCGCACAGCACGCGCAGAAACGCTTTTTTACAGCGAAAAGCTAAACATGGACGATTATACGAGATGAAACTTGTGGCTTTTCATTGAATAGACCACCGGGTTGTTTCGGCCGGCGCAGGCGCGGTACGGCCCGACAAAGGGCCGAAAGCGACGGTAAATTCTGCAAGTGAAAACTGATGTATTTATGCTTTAAAAATGGTGAAACAAGTGAGGAGGCGGGCAAAAACTAGGATATTTGACGTGTCAAATCATGACAGAGGCATATGAAGAGTGAGTACCGTTCCAGACCATATTTTTTCCGCCCCGTTCTGCGATCTGACAATCCCCTGTTACTCGCGCAGGCAGGCCTCCACAGCCATTTTCTATGTTGTCTATACAGCATCCGTTTATTAGACTGCCGCCGTGTATTGGGCTCGTAATTGGTATTAATTAGTTATTACTTGTCTCTCTGCGTTAATTATAAACGCTCCCTTTTGTTTATTCTGCCGTTTTTGGTGGCCAAGGTTGGTGTTGAGGGACAAGTACCTAGGCTGATCAATCAATGGACAGGCTTTTTCATTCATTAAATGTTATATCTCCTATTACTATCACTTTTTTATGCATTTCAGATCGCAATATCCGTGCGATGGTCAACATTCTCTGTGCAGCATTGCGTAAATTGCGACTTTGACGTCGTGTTTTGTTATAAAATCGCATTTTTCTCCCTGAAATAAGTGTATAATATGAGGCCAACCCCGCTTTGATCATTCTGTTTTTTTTTCGATCGAAAATTTTAATAAAACCTATTATATCCGTTGTAATACCACGCAAATTTTTGTCGTCTGGAAAAGTATAATTTTCCGAATGAACATGAAATGGCTTTGTAATTTATCAATGGTTGAAAAAAATTTTTTTCCAGTGTTTAAAGTTGCAATTTGACAGACGGATAGATTGAGATTTATTAAAAAGGACTTTATAATTTTTGTAAAAAAGAACTAATGTGAATAAAACAAAAACTCTCACTTAATACAAAATCAATAATAAATTTAATGTAGGTACATATAATCCTTATTTATTATTTCATTAAACACATTTTTCACCAAAAATATTGAATCAATGACAGGACTTAACCATAGAATGTATTATTTTCATTTTTTCAAAATAAGATATAATTTTGAAATTAGAATGTTTTTGATTAAAATCTTCATTAACTTCTATATTAATACGCAAAGCGAAAACTTATGACCTTTTTTAAGCTAACTGCACCCAAGGAGGAGTTTGAAATTTGGCAAAGTTAAAAGTTAAATTTACACATAATGTGTTACAAATGCATTAATTATAAAAAAATCATGCCAAACCATTTTTCAGGGGGGATTTTTGACGTTTTGGTTCCAGACCACATCGTTTTTCTATAGAAAATAACGACTGATGTGAATTGTTTTAGGATTTATTTGTCTAAAAAACATTTTAATTATTAATAATTTAGAGAACAGTTATCTAGGATGTGTTGAAATGTAAGGAAAACTGAAATATGTTGCCAACCAAAACGTCAAACGTGTGATATTCCATGACTCACTTTTTGCACAGAGTACTACATCTAGGTATATTATAATCATAGATTTTTATTATAATATACCTAGATGTAGTACTCTGTGCAAAAAGTGAGTCATGGAATATCGCTAGTTTGACGTTTTGGTTGGCAATATATTTCAGTTTTCCTTACATTTCAACACATCCTAGATAACTGTTCTCTAAATTATTAATAATTAAAATGTTTTTTAGATAAATAAATCCGAAAACAATTCACATTAGTCGTTATTTTCTATAGAAAAACTATGTGGTCTGGAACCAAAACGTCAAAAATCCCACCTGAAAAATGACTCACATTCTATGATTATAATAAAAATCTATGTGTCAAACACATATTTGTCTGTGGTACGAAACGGTTGCTTTATAAAACAAATAAAGGTAATTTCAAATAAAGAACATTGTAAAGAAAAACAAATATCTACTGTGAAACAATGTTATAAATTGTATTTAAACAATAATTAAATAATTACTTTCAATATTTGAAGAGAAAACTTTATGCCATTTAATGAATATTAACAAATTTTTATTTTTTCATACTTGTACATGTTCACAGCAGACGTAATAGAACAGAATTAAAAAAATAATCAATAATTGTAAAGGAATAATTATGAAAACTTGATAACTCTTCAATGCCATTTTATGAAAGTGATGTGTATTTTTACCAATTTGAAAATAAAAATTTCAAATTTTAAGTTTCCTGAGCTTTGGGACACTTTGAAATATTTGACAGTTACAAAAAAAAAGAGAAGCACTATTCAGATATCCTTCAAAATCTAATGGGGTCTAAGCGAGTATTAGATATACATATTTGAAAAATATGAAAAGAATTGAATGAGTACTTTAGTCTATAATTGATATAGTAAAATAAACACGTACATAGCACACACACAGATACATTGTGATGAAACTTTCAGAATACAATCTCAGCATGATACTAGTTGATAATCTGCTGCAAAATCATAACTCCCCTTGGCGTAGTGAGGAGTAAGAAATGAGGGTGTTCGTATAAGTAATATTTTTTAATAACGAACTTAACTGTCTTAGTGGTGCTTATCTAGTTGCGTGTTTAGTAAACTATTAACGAAATATAATAAGTAAGACATTGTATAAAACAAGGGACTGTCCTCTTAAATAAATTGTCACTGTCACCATCCAATATTTGATTTTCACAGCCATACCAGTCATAACCAGCGTTGCCTATGTCAATTTACCAAATTCCCCAAAAATCCGGATCAAATTCCCCGAATTGGGGAAGTTCAAAGTCCCGATTCCCCACAAATTCCCAACATAATTATAATCTCAAAAAAAAAATACATGGTTTCATAAAAAAAAACAATAATATTTACACATTAAACACTTGTAGTCTTATTTATAATATTTCCTTATACTGTGGTAAAAATACTATATAACTAAGGCCCGAATTATAGATTCGTTCTCCAGCTTGAGACTGGTCTTGAGAACACGTTCTCAACTAAAATGGTATTAAAGAAACAAACGTCACTGAGCTTGATCTCAAGACCGATCTCGAAATGTATAGAAGAGTTGAAATTGCTTCGAGACAGCTATCCCGCTGTCTTGAGAACGGTCTCAATGAGAGAGAAGGAGACAGCGCTTTACACGAAAAAGAGACGCATATAGACACGGACGAATTTCACATTAATTACTATTTTGATGTTTACATTGTTAGCGATACTAAAATGGATCGAGAATCTTATTTAGAACCTTATTATTCTATGTTTAGAACCTTCCGGGGGTAATTTACATACAATCATTCATAAGCTAACCATGTGAATTAAATTTTGTAAGATTTCATAAAATTTCCGGTACATCCAGTAAATATCATGTTGTATCTATTTTGAAATGGCTGCTTTTCCTGGAACTATTGACTGTATGTACACACATTCCCGTAATATGCTATATGGCAGATAAAAGGAGAAATATTTATTTTCCTCTTCCGAATAAAATGGTCGACATTTTCACTATTTAATTAAGTATCATGATATTATGATGCATATAAATTTCTCTACACTTTCGAAGATTACCAAGAAACGAATTGTCAAAATATCTATAAATAGCTATTCCAACTCATTGCTACCAACATAACAATGCTGAAATTATTGCCATTCGCGAGAAAAAGTACTTATTTATAGAGCTGCATTCACATTTTTTTCGAGTACGCTTTCTCGAATGAGACGGCGTACATATTTTACTTTTAATACGGATTTTCAAGCATGATCTCAAGATGGTCTTGAGATGACACATTTGGAGAACGGTCTTGAGAATTATTCTATAATTTGGGCCTTAAACACAGTATAAGCACTTATATTATTGACTATTCATAATAACATTTATATACCAATATAACAAGTTACTGTTTGAGCTGACAACGTTGCAATTCATTCATGTTTCTCCGGTGATTTTATATTTGTCCATGTTTTGGATAAATAATACAATGTTCCTTATAATGTTTGGGCTTTATTTTCATATTTTATTTTGTGAATATGATTATTTAGATATTTATATGGAAAACTGAGACAAAAGAATGAAATAATGGGTTAATATAGCCTTCTCAATTTATCTGTCATTGCTTATGACAAATATTCGTTTACGTCATATAAAGACGCGAAACAATATGTTTGATCGTATTTATAATTATTTGCCGTTTTATTATTTTGTGAACTGAAATAGAAAACAAATATTCACGTTGCTTCACAAATGCGACCATCGGCAATATTCGGGAATTATCGGAAATATTCGGTCTCTATACTCTTGTTATATTGGTGTTAAAACAACCTGAGACCGTGTTTATCTTATATAGGCGTAATGTAACCGTTATATAGCATTATTGCCTTATATATGCTATTATGAATAGTGATTTTGAATACTGTTGTAAGTTATTATGAATAAGACTGTTAAACTTTACCCCAGTAATTCTCCGCATCATCATGCCATGTAGATTTCACTCCGATCTGCTGAACGTACAACACTATCCATACCTATCCATAATACAGAATTTCTCAGTTCTTCGTTCGAAGTACAATCAGCAAGATTATGGAATAGCTTTAGTCCGGATATTGCGTCGTCTAACTCACTTAGTATTTTCAAGAACAAAACTAAAGAAGGAATATTTATCCTTGAACACCTGATCCCGATTTCCTCTCCTGTCCTTACCATATCCTTTTTATTGCTATGAATTATATTTTTTTTTGTTTAATAGTATTTAAGTGTTATACGTATTTTATTTGATTTCTTTTACTCTTTTTTATTTGCTGTTGTACATACACAATGTTGTCATACTTTGTAATCTGGTTGGTTGGAAGAAATTGCCTAATGGCAATAAGCCCGCCAGTGTACAATTATATTTGTTTATATTATGTACAAGAAGATGTATAAATAAATAGATTTAAATCCAGCATAGCGGGAACTAGCCATTCGTTATTATCTTTTGTATTTGCACAAAGTTTTCAAACACTGATGGCCGTGTTCACCAAGGAACATCAAATGGATCATCAACTAACTACCTGCTCAGAGCTCAAATCATCGAGTGCATCACTCAGTGATTTTGTATTTCACCAACTAAAAACCAACATTCTTAATTGAGCCATAGGCTCAACTCTCCTTAAATTTCCGGTGTAAAGGAATACGAACTCAAGTTTAATTATATAGAAATATTTAAAAACCAAGAACACATAATTTATCTTGTTTCCTTTATTAAAATAACAATAAAATATTATTACAGTGTGTAGTTCACAATTTTTACAAGTTTTTGAAATTGTTTGAAAAAAAGTATTACTTTGATCTCATCAGTAGGTATATTGGCATTAGTGTCGTGAATGGCTGCGGGCGCTGTATACCTGAAACCATGTTTACAAACATATCGCGTACCTGATATTCTACCCCTGCTACCTGTGTTATTTTGCATACTGCCATTATTATTATTTTCGTTGACATCAATTATGCTGTTTTAAATTAAATTCAATTTTATTTAACAAATACAAAAAGCAATGTTTTGACATCATGAATAAATTCTTTCGTTCATTTCGCCCTGGGTAAGCGCTCCAGTCTATTTCATTGGTAATTCAACTATTTTCTCAAACCCAGTCTTTCATGATAATAATATATCTGGATAATATAGAAATATAATATAAAATATAACAAGTGCTAAAATGTAATAATTTTAGTTACAAAATACGTTGATGAATGACTTAATCCACAATAGACCGTCACTTAAGTGTTGAGTCGCCGGCGTCACTTAACGGTAGTAAGATTGTTTGGTGAAATGAAATTTTACGCTAAGTGCATCAAAAAATTGATTTTAGCGCTTAGGAACCTTGGTGAAAGTGGGAGTGATAATACTTTCAGCACAGGCATCAGTACTAGTATTAACTTTGATTTGTTGAGCTTTTGAAAGATTCACAAAAGATATAAAAGGATTTCTAAAATCAAATCTCTTAACAATGTCAGATGTTAATTCATTATAAAAATCTTGGCACCTTTTAAAGAAACATGTAATAGCTGAACAGTGTACATTATCATTTATTTTCAAATTAATTAGACATTTTAATCAAACTTTCCATGTATCAGCTATCAATAAATGGTAAAATGCTAGATTCCCCACATTTTTTCCACAAAAAGCCAATCCCCACAAAATCCCCAATCGAGTTGAGATGAGATTGAGATTTAGCTGTGAGGCACCGGCTTAGAATAGTGCTTCCATTCTTTTAAATCATTTTTTTCGAGTGTCCCGTAAGAGCCGGGTAATCGAAAATACAACAGGCAACAATAACATCTCACATTAGTTCAGCAATGAGGTTCACCACCCATTCTGAATGTAGTGCCTTTTTTGGTGAAACGAGAATGGTGTGTGGGTATACATAGATGTGTTGTTCTCCCTTTTATAAGGCAATGTACACCCGCACACCTTTCGCTGGTTACCCCACATTTTGGGATATGCCGTGATGGTATGTATGTATGAGTTGAGATTCCCCGTACCCCACAAATTGGTAACGCTGGTCATAACACATTAAAAAAACTTGCAAGAGTTTCAATTATCCATACCAAGTACATAACCTATATGTAAGTGTCTTGTTTGTTGTTTCAGTGATTGGCTGGTGCGTGTGCGGGCACAGGTGATGTGTCGGGACGAAGGTACGGGGGGCTGGCTGCCCCTCGGTGGAGGTGGACTGTCAAATGTCATGGTGCGAAAGAGACCCACACACTGTAAGTATAACTTGCGCACTCTTACAATCAAAATTATTTGTTTTCATTCTTATGCAACTGTCAATTTGTTTGAGAGAATTTATTTCACAACGCATCGACAACATATCAAGTCGAGATACGCGAGATTTGTATTTAATTTATTTTATTTAGCTTCTCGGGCAACTAACAGGTATTATGTCATATATTAATTTAACACGCACCCAATAACAAGTTGCCACATTACAGAGACTTACCATATTAATCGTCTCACAGAGCCAGACTGAAAACACAATTATAATTTGTGTCTTCACCGGGAATCGAACCCGGGACCTATGTACCAGCAGTCAGATACCTAACCAACTGAGTCACGAAGGCCAACATGTATGCAGGATCTATATTTTTCACTTATTGAATTGCATTGCAGAGACATCTAAATACTTAGCGCATGCGCGTTGGCGTGAACTAACATTTGCAAACTGTCAAAAAGTAAGGTTGATCGCGAGGAACCTTACAAGTGATTTAATACTAAAATACGAGATGTTTTCGATGGATGATGATTTTTTCGACATTGTCAAATATGTATTTGGTAATTTTATCAAATCAAATACCAAACAGAGTATTCAGCGATCTTTACGAGATGCCGCCGAAAATTCGCTGGATTTTCAGAAATTGTGACATGGAGCTGTCAGTGTGAGCTTGTATTTGATTACGTGAAACGTTCTATAATGTAATTATGTTTGTTTGTGTAGGTGCAGGTGTGGATGGTGTGGTGCTGGAGGTTGGCGGTGCGGTAGTCCCCCGCCACCCTCCCCCCGCTCTCTCGAGACAGTCGACAGCCCCCCCTCCGCCGCACACCGCAACGCAGCACTTGTCGCGCAGCGCCAACCCACTCACCACAACAAATAACAACAATCACTACAAACAGGTACATACAACTCTCCATTTATATCCGCATAGTTTCAACGCAAGATCCGCAAGATTTCGTACGGCCAGGTCTACATTTTCAAAAAAGTCAAAGAGGCTACGCAGCGTATATGTTATATACATGGATGTACTCAGAATTTGGAGTGGAACATTAGTGTGTCTGTGTGTGTCTGTCCCCCCCTTATAACTTTTGATCAGATTGATGCACAAAGGTTCATAATTTCGGAAAATATACAAAATTTCAGGCATAAAAAACTTTTATACTCAGAATTTAGAAATTTTGTTCCAGTCAAGGGTTATTAACATTTGAATTTTTTTTTATTACTTAATTAAATTTATAAGACATATAATAATAATAATGAACACTTCCTTGCACCCTGCGCAAGTACGAGTTTATTGCCGTATGGCAATTTCTTCCAACTAACCCGTGTTTCCAGCCCAGAGAAGTTATATTTGCGTGATAAATAAATTTAAATAAATTTCTCCTTTGCTGGGAATCGAATCCAGGATGCCCGCACATAAACCGAACGGCTTACCAACTGTGTTACCAACATATGTATATATAAAAAAAACAATCAAACTATTTAGAAAAAGGTGTACAGTAATAAAAAACATATTTCCCTTTACCAAAGTGCAAGTACTCGTGTGTAGACATTTTGTATATAACTGTCCAAAGACCTAATAGTATATAACTGTCTGTCTCCGATATTAAATAAAATGAAATATATACACCAACAATAAGACTTTGCTGATTGATTGATGGTTTGTTAAGATGGGCGGCAGCGGAAGCCAGCTGGAGACGGCGGGTCTCCGCGGCTGCCTGGAGGCCGTGGTCTCCGACGGAGGTCCCCAAACAACAGACAGCAGCACTAGCACCACAACAGACAGGGGGGCTCTCCTCAAGTTTGAGTATTTCATATACGGAAAGAGGATCAGTGACCAGTCCGTAAGTCATGACATTTCATTTTATCATTATTACATAAACTATGATCTCAGTTATGATCTGGTGATTTATTTAGCTTCACAATGGAGCATACTTTGCATTGTGAGGCTGTGTGTTTGTGTAGTTGTGAGGCTGTGTGTTTGTGTAATTGTGAGGCTGTTGTTTGTGTAATTGTGAGGCTGGGTGTTTGTGTAGTTGTGAAGCTGTGTTTGTGTAGATTTTGCGTGTGTTATTGTGAGGTTGTGTGTCTGTATAGTTGTGTTTAGACTATTTATATGTCTCTGTTAGTGCATAATTAATAATAATGTTAAACAAATTAAATCAATGTTTTTTTTATTAATCCATAGTGACAGATTAGCGAGATTGTACTGTATTCCTAAATGTGATGTTTGAGGTTATATTCGTTCTTAATCTATAACCGAATGTTTGTATGCAGGTGGTATTGTCCTGCACTATAAAGAAGGACTTTCAGTACAACAAGGTGATGCCCACGTTTCACCACTGGGTGACAGACGAGAAGCGCTTTGGGCTGACCTTCCAGACGGCAGCCGATGCTAGAGCCTTCGACAAGGGAGTACGCACAGCTATCGAGGACTTACTGGACGGTGAATATCACACACACAAACACAACATTTAATTGTAGTAATCGGTTTATTAATATAATATTATGTTATTACTGGGTGCAACATACCACTCAAATAAATGCTGGGTGTAATATACCAATCAAATAAATGCTGGGTGCAATATACCAATCAAATAAATGCTGGGTGCAATATACCAATCAAATAAATACTGGGTGTAATATACCAATCAAATAAATGCTGGGTGCAATATACCAAGCAAATAAATGCTGGGTGCAATATACCAATCAAATAAATGCTGGGTGCAATATACCAATCAAATAAATACTGGGTGTAATATACCAATCAAATAAATGCTGGGTGCAATATACCAATCAAACAAATGCTGGGTGTAATATACCAATCAAATAAATGCTGGGTGCAATATACCAATCAAATAAATGCTGGGTGCAATATACCAATCAAATAAATACTGGGTGTAATATACCAATCAAATAAATGCTGGGTGCAATATACCAAGCAAATAAATGCTGGGTGCAATATACCAATCAAATAAATTCTGGGTGCAACATACTAATTAAATAAATGCTGGGTGCAACATACTAATTGAATAATGCAGGGTGCAATATACCAATCAAATAAATTCTGGGTGCAACATACTAATTAAATAAATGCTGGGTGCAACATACTAATTGAATAATGTTGGGTGCAATATACCAATCAAATAAATGCTGGGTGCAATATACCAATCAAATAAATGCTGGGTGCAACATACTAATTGAATAATGCAGGGTGCAATTTACCAATCAAATAAATTCTGGGTGCAACATACTAATTAAATAAATGCTGGGTGCAACATACTAATTGAATAATGCTGGGTGCAATATACCAATCAAATAAATGCTGGGTGCAACATACTAATTGAATAATGCTGGGTTATCCTTTTTGATTTATGTTAACCTTATGTGCTCTCTATTTTGTATATAATATTATGAATTTGTGTATGCAAGGAGCGGTATGTGGAAGTAATCTAATTTAATAAGAACTAATTTATCCTTATGTGCTCTCTATTTTGTATATAATATTATGAATTTGTGTATGCAAGGAGCGGTATGTGGAAGTAATCTAATTTAATAAGAACTAATTTATCCTTATGTGCTCTCTATTTTGTATATAATATTATGAATTTGTGTATGCAAGGAGCGGTATGTGGAAGTAATCTAATTTAATAAGAACTAATTTATCCTTATGTGCTCTCTATTTTGTATATAATATTATGAATTTGTGTATGCAAGGAGCGGTATGTGGAAGTAATCTAATTTAATAAGAACTAATTTATCCTTATGTGCTCTCTATTTTGTATATAATATTATGAATTTGTGTATGCAAGGAGCGGTATGTGGAAGTAATCTAATTTAATAAGAACTAATTTATCCTTATGTGCTCTCTATTTTGTATATAATATTATGAATTTGTGTATGCAAGGAGCGGTATGTGGAAGTAATCTAATTTAATAAGAACTAATTTATCCTTATGTGCTCTCTATTTTGTATATAATATTATGAATTTGTGTATGCAAGGAGCGGTATGTGGAAGTAATCTAATTTAATAAGAACTAATTTATCCTTATGTGCTCTCTATTTTGCTTGCGCATACACTGGATTCCTACATGGTGAGTTTTGTCATCTAACAATTTATAACTTAGATTTAAAATTCACTGTTAATGTTAATTTTTATTTCATTGTACACTTTACGTACTGTACAACTTAATTTAAGAAATAATATACATCTTTTTGTATTATTTACAATATATTAAATATTAATTGATTTCAATAAACGAAACTTGTTACCAAAATCACTCGTAAAATAAAGGGCCTTTTTAAGAAAAAAAATTTACAGTCGATTTGTTCAAGAGAATTTATTTCTCTTGAACAAATCGACTGTGTCAAGCCAAGATATGCGAGATTTCTATGCAGGGTCTTTATTGTTCACGGTTTTTCCAACTTTGATGTCAAAAAACATCATCTTTGAGGCTTCACAGCATATATGTTCTGTATATATATATATGTGGATTCATTCAGAATTCGGAGTAGAACATTTTGTGTGTCTGTGTGTCCCCCCCCTTTATAACTTTTGATCCACTCAATGTACAGAGCCTAAAATTTCAAAATATATAGAAAGTTATAGGCCTACAAAACTTTTGTACTCAGAATTTCGACTTTTTGTTTCAGTCAGGGGTTATCAACTTTTGAAATTTTTCATATAAATTGGGCTGGAGGCATATTATAAAAATTATAAATGAAAATATTTTCTTATAGCATTGATATTTATTTCAAACCGTTTATTTATTAGCCTATCGTAGTTTGAATGCAGAGTCCGATCTAAATACTAAATTCTAAATACTAACCATGTTTTCATTGCATAGTCGCTCATTTAAGTTAGGAGATCACGTGGCTTCCTAACTGGAGGATGCTACCAAGTTCAAGTATGAGACATTGCATTGCAGAGACATATTTAAATACTTAGTGCATGCACGTCAACGTAAACTAACATTTGGAAATTGTCAAAAAGTAAGGTTGATAGCGAGGAACCTAACGAATGGTTTAATACTAAAATACGAGATGTTTTCGATGGATGATGATTTAAGCGACTCAGTCAAATATGTATTTGGTAATTTTGTCAAATCAAATACCAAACAGAGTATTCAGTGATCTATTCGAGATGAAAAATCTAAGCATTGAGCTGTCAGTGTGAGCTTGGTTAAATATGTTTGTGTTTTTATAGCAAAAAATAAACATTTTAAACGTCAGTCTAAGCTATCTATCTCTTTTCTTCATACACAATAATGTGAAATTCTACGCCATCGACCTTAAGTTTGTCGTAGTATTTAGTTAGTGATGTCTCTGCAATACAATTGCTAACTTAATAATACTAAATACTCCAGTGAGGTTAGGAGTTAGTATTTAGTCACCTAGGACTGTGCATTCGGGTCTATGTCCATTACAAATAGTTTGATTAATATTTGTGAAATGTGAAACAAATCAATTGCGAAAATATCAATAATTATTTATTCTTTTTTGTTAAATAAGGTTTGGGTGGTGCTTGGCCTTCACTTCACACTTACCAAAAACTAAACCCAGCGCCCAAAGACGATGAGGACGATCACATCTTTGAGGTTAGTTCATTTTTTGTAATTACTACTTAAGGGGGGGACTGCTGCCAACGTACCTATTTTTCAATTTTATATACCATCATTATTTCATTATTTGTTTATTAACTTAACCTGATGCATTAATGCAATGTTACATCGTATTTTTCCAGATATTTTGATCTTCTTTAATTTATAAAAAAATATAATGCTCTGTACCTTATAGTTTTTTTAGAAACTTAAGATAAATGTCAAAAATCGGAGTATGCTTATTATTTTCCTACAAGATTATGTACAGAACATAATTAAAAAGTTAAGGTTTATTTTTCTTTATTAATATCCAAACTAACTAGGTTCTTTTTTTCAAAATGATTTGTTTTGTAGTAATGATGCAAATTCAAATTGAAAAAATAGGTACGTTGGCAGCAGTCACACTCTTAAATCTAGTATCACAATTTTCGAGACTCACTCGCCAGAGTCATATCGGTGCTAACGGGAACTGGCTCATGGGAAAACATGCCAGAAGGCTAGGGCTGGAGGCTTACCATTACTGCAAAGCATGACAGGACCAAGAGGATAATGAGACTGTGGTCCACTTCCTCTGTCACTGTCCTGCTCTCTCTAGAATTAGTAATAATTTCTCCTTGGGAAGTTTCTTCTATGACAATCTAATGGACGTAGTGTCAACCAATATCGGAGACATTATGATATTCATTAGCCACTCAGGCTGGTTCAAGGGGGATGAGTGAGTGAGAGGACAATTTGCCTAATTGTGTTATACTAAGAACTGCCACCCGCAAAAAAAATCACAATGTGATATGTGGTACATTAACGATATATATAAAAAATAACATGTATTAAAATGCTATACATAATTTATTAATTTAATACAGTAAAGTAATAACCTTCCTAAGTTGAAATATATGTTTTTTTTTCTTTTTTAATTTTTATTTACTATACTCATGGTTACCCTACATATTTATATTCTTTAAAAAATATTGTTGCAAGTGGTTTATAAGTACCCAACTGGCGACATTAGTGACATGTTGTTTTGTATAATATTATTTTTGTGTCATTTATGGCCCGGTATTACAGTCTCAGTTTAAGAGCTAAACTCAAGTTTTACAAAAATATAGCGTATTACAGTGTCCGTTTAGGCCTAATCTTTCCTCAAATACGTCACTAAAATGACAAATATTTAACTCAACGTTAAGTACTTAACAGTGAGTCAACTGTCATTTGCTAGGCAATGAGTGTAGTTTCAGTGTTCTATCACTAGAGGCGTTAGTTGTATGGACGGTGGCGCCACACAACAAAACAAACTGACAGCCATATTGAAACGAACATGGGCATTTAAAAGCATTATTTTGGTGAAAAAAATTAAATTGACCATGTTAGATAATAAAACAAGGCAAGGACTATTTCACTGTATGACCATAGACAAACGTCATTTTTTCTATAATTCCATAGAAAAAAAATACAATTATCTTCCAAATATTTTCTATGGTGTTGGCACTTTATTCTTCTTATAATTCATGGAAAAACTAACCTTCAAACATTGGGAAATATGCGTTTAAGGTATTATATACTCTTTGTATGAGTTGTCAAACTAACCTTCAAACATTGGGAAATATGCGTTTAAGGTATTATATACTCTTTGTATGAGTTGTCAAACTAACCTTCAAACATTGGGAAATATGCGTTTAAGGTATTATATACTCTTTGTATGAGTTGTCAAACTAACCTTCAAACATTGGGAAATATGCGTTTAAGGTATTATATACTCTTTGTATGAGTTGTCAAACTAACCTTCAAACATTGGGAAATATGCGTTTAAGGTATTATATACTCTTTGTATGAGTTGTCAAACTAACCTTCAAACATTGGGAAATATGCGTTTAAGGTATTATATACTCTTTGTATGAGTTGTCAAACTAACCTTCAAACATTGGGAAATATGCGTTTAAGGTATTATATACTCTTTGTATGAGTTGTCAAACTAACCTTCAAACATTGGGAAATATGCGTTTAAGGTATTATATACTCTTTGTATGAGTTGTCAAACTAACCTTCAAACATTGGGAAATATGCGTTTTAGGTATTATATACTCTTTGTATGAGTTGTCAAACTAACCTTCAAACATTGGGAAATATGCGTTTAAGGTATTATATACTCTTTGTATGAGTTGTCAAACTAACCTTCAAACATTGGGAAATATGCGTTTAAGGTATTATATACTCTTTGTATGAGTTGTCAAACTAACCTTCAAACATTGGGAAATATGCGTTTAAGGTATTATATACTCTTTGTATGAGTTGTCAAACTAACCTTCAAACATTGGGAAATATGCGTTTAAGGTATTATATACTCTTTGTATGAGTTGTCAAACTAACCTTCAAACATTGGGAAATATGCGTTTAAGGTATTATATACTCTTTGTATGAGTTGTCAAACTAACCTTCAAACATTGGGAAATATGCGTTTAAGGTATTATATACTCTTTGTATGAGTTGTCAAACTAACCTTCAAACATTGGGAAATATGCGTTTAAGGTATTATATACTCTTTGTATGAGTTGTCAAACTAACCTTCAAACATTGGGAAATATGCGTTTAAGGTATTATATACTCTTTGTATGAGTTGTCAAACTAACCTTCAAACATTGGGAAATATGCGTTTAAGGTATTATATACTCTTTGTATGAGTTGTCAAACGATAATGTCGAACTCAAAACTCGTGTTTTCAGAAAATTCAAATATATTCCTTCTGACATTATGAAAACTTAGTCATGGTTGGTATACTGCATGATATGAACTAAGAAACCTTTTCTTCCAAGTATACAAGAATATTTTGCTTCAATAAATATACTGTTAGTATTATTGCATTTTGCTCACTGTTGTTTTAAAAATCACTCATCAAAAGTTATTTTATGGATCAACAAATCATATTTCGTTGGACGCACTTCGCCTAATGTTTACTGTTATAATTTTATTGCACTATGGCCCGAGATTTCAGTTGGCCCTTAAATCGTTGGATTTGGTAATCCAAGTTAAAAGTTTAGGGAAGATTAAATTTCATTCGCGTATTTCAGTGCAAAGTGAAACGTCAGTTACGTAATCTTCAACTATATATATAATTTTACGTTTTTCTATGGTTATTGTCTATAACGCATCTGTCAAAATTGTAATAACCTTAAATGATACGTGACGCGAAGCTGTGACTAAATATTTTTTTATTATTATAACAACACATTATTTTATTTGTTTCATTCCACAGCATGTTACTTTTCAATTTTTTATACCGATCGATGTTTTTTTAAATTAAAATCAAACATTGTAGTGAAAAAATGTCATTGAATATGTACTACGTACGTAGTACTACAATGCAAAATGTATGTACATTTTACAGATGGATATGGAACTAAGTGATAATGGTAAAATAGTGTATTATGTAGAAAATTTAAGAATACACATTATATATATAGAAACAGGATGGATCAATATTTAAAAAGTAGGATGAAAAAACTTCGCAAAAATAAAGTTGCGTGCCTGACGTTTCATTATGGCTGACAGTTTATTTCGTTTGTTGTCAGGCAATACATTATAATTATGTAAAAAAGAAAATAAATATTAAATACATGAACCACTTCTATATCAAGTCTTTTATTTTAACAACAAAAATAAATCATGATTATAATTATTATGCATAGTTATTTGTAGTATAAAATGAAATGAAACATTAAAGCGTGCGGCGATTAGTACGCCACCTGGCGAAAAAGACTAGAAACAATACTTAACTCAAGATTAAGACACGCGATCCGCCAGAAACGTTGAGTTAAATATTTGTCGTTTAGTGACGTATTTAAGGGAAGATTAGGTACTGAAATACGCAATATTTTGGTTAAACTTGAGTTAAACTTCTAAGGGCCGACTGAAATACTGGGCCTATGTTGCTATAAGAAATGCACAAATAAAACTAGTTTCTTAT
The DNA here is from genome assembly GCA_963576475.1 of Molanna angustata. NCBI lineage: Eukaryota > Metazoa > Arthropoda > Insecta > Trichoptera > Molannidae > Molanna > Molanna angustata. The sequence goes on from OY754990.1 coordinate 639,512, forward strand.
CATAATTATTACTTTCCGTGACACAATAACCTCCAATTTAACCATACCATCACACTTACGACTTTGATATATCATGCAATGACATGTGCATAAAACATTTTACATACGGTTGGTATGGACACACGCGCGCTTTTTTTGACAGATACATATCCACGAATCATATGTTTTTGACATTTCCATACTGTGTTGACATTTCCATACTGTGAAATAAAACAATAGTTTTGTAGTTTTTTTTTTTTTTTTTTTTTTTTTTTTTTTTTTTTTTTTTTTTTTTTTTTTTTTTTTTTTTTTTTTTTTTGCGGGTGGCAGTTCTTGAGGAGAACACACTTAGGCCAATTTGGCCCTTTGTGATACCACATTTGGGGTTGTCCTCCCACTCACTCATCCCCCCTGAACCAGCCTGAGCGGCTAATGAATGTCATAATGTCTGCGATGTCGGCCGACGCTATGTCCTATACCCGTCTATACCATGTATAATAAAACAATAGTATTTCAAGTGGTAGCGTCCCGTTTTGTAGTTGGTATTATTTGAGGTTATTTAAAATTTGACAGATAATAACCACAGAAAAAGTAAAATATGTCTATAATTGAAGATTTAGTAACTGACATGTCATATTGCACTGTAATACGGAAATGGATTCAATATCCCCTTAACATTAATCTTGAGTTTAACAAACTCAATGAGTTGAGGGCCGACTGTAATACCGGGCCTATGTCTGTCAAAAATGTGAATTTATTTAACCTCGATACAGGTTTATCCTAGTGAGGTTCAATACATTATAAAATATTAATTGTACTCAAAATATTGTAAGATTTTTATGAATAAATAAATGTATATATACAAAAGTAGACTTACAATTTTTTATTATTATAAACCATAATGTGAGAGCAATCTATTAATAATAATATCGGAGATATAAAAGAGGGTTCTTTCTGTTGCACCTATATTCATATCTTTATATTCATATCTTTCTGTTGCACCTATATTCATATCTTTCTGTTGCACCTATATTCATATCTTTCTGTTGCACCTATATTCATATCTTTATATTCATATCTTTCTGTTGCACCTATATTCATATCTTTCTGTTGCACCTATATTCATATCTTTATATTCATATCTTTCTGTTGCACCTATATTCATATCTTTCTGTTGCACCTATATTCATATCTTTATATTCATATCTTTCTGTTGCACCTATATTCATATCTTTCTGTTGCACCTATATTCATATCTTTATATTTATATCTTTCTGTTGCACCTATATTCATATCTTTCTGTTGCACCTATATTCATATCTTTCTGTTGCACCTATATTCATATCTTTATATTCATATCTTTCTGTTGCACCTATATTCATATCTTTCTGTTGCACCTATATTCATATCTTTATATTCATATCTTTCTGTTGCACCTATATTCATATCTTTATATTCATATCTTTCTGTTGCACCTATATTCATATCTTTCTGTTGCACCTATATTCATATCTTTATATTCATATCTTTCTGTTGCACCTATATTCATATCTTTCTGTTGCACCTATATTCATATCTTTCTGTTGCACCTATATTCATATCTTTATATTCATATCTTTCTGTTGCACCTATATTCATATCTTTCTGTTGCACCTATATTCATATCTTTATATTCATATCTTTCTGTTGCACCTATATTCATATCTTTATATTCATATCTTTCTGTTGCACCTATATTCATATCTTTCTGTTGCACCTATATTCATATCTTTCTGTTGCACCTATATTCATATCTTTATATTCATATCTTTCTGTTGCACCTATATTCATATCTTTATATTCATATCTTTCTGTTGCACCTATATTCATATCTTTCTGTTGCACCTATATTCATATCTTTATATTCATATCTTTCTGTTGCACCTATATTCATATCTTTCTGTTGCACCTATATTCATATCTTTATATTCATATCTTTCTGTTGCACCTATATTCATATCTTTCTGTTGCACCTATATTCATATCTTTATATTTATATCTTTCTGTTGCACCTATATTCATATCTTTCTGTTGCACCTATATTCATATCTTTCTGTTGCACCTATATTCATATCTTTATATTCATATCTTTCTGTTGCACCTATATTCATATCTTTCTGTTGCACCTATATTCATATCTTTATATTCATATCTTTCTGTTGCACCTATATTCATATCTTTATATTCATATCTTTCTGTTGCACCTATATTCATATCTTTCTGTTGCACCTATATTCATATCTTTATATTCATATCTTTCTGTTGCACCTATATTCATATCTTTCTGTTGCACCTATATTCATATCTTTCTGTTGCACCTATATTCATATCTTTATATTCATATCTTTCTGTTGCACCTATATTCATATCTTTCTGTTGCACCTATATTCATATCTTTATATTCATATCTTTCTGTTGCACCTATATTCATATCTTTATATTCATATCTTTCTGTTGCACCTATATTCATATCTTTCTGTTGCACCTATATTCATATCTTTATATTCATATCTTTCTGTTGCACCTATATTCATATCTTTCTGTTGCACCTATATTCATATCTTTATATTCATATCTTTCTGTTGCACCTATATTCATATCTTTATATTCATATCTTTCTGTTGCACCTATATTCATATCTTTATATTCATATCTTTCTGTTGCACCTATATTCATATCTTTATATTCATATCTTTCTGTTGCACCTATATTCATATCTTTATATTCATATCTTTCTGTTGCACCTATATTCATATTTTTATTAATTTACTCAATTATTACAATTTACAGCTTAGTAGTCTTACATATACAAATATAACAGTATTATAACATGATAATACATACAAAAACAATTCATGTTAAAAAAAAAGATTAAATAATAATATATGGATATAACGAATTCAACAATAAACTAATAACAATAATAAAAATGTTAAAATTCAGATTATGGAATAGAAAAAAAGAAAATATAAATCCCAACAAACAAAAACAACCATATTTTGTATTTTTCAGTGTTTGAACCTTCCGTCCGACTCCCGTTCGAGTTCGGAGAACTCCACGGCGTCGAGGAGCCACCATCGGAGGCCGCCCCCCACCCCCACCAACCCTCACCAGCCGTACTCGCTGCACCAGGACGCAAACAGACAGTCCAACATATACACGGACACACTAAGTGAGTACACACATCACCTATTATTAATAGTCACATCTGTTTTCATCTTCTCTCCACGCCATAATATATATGTCAGGTTCCCCTTCCAATCACTACCGAGAAAGCGTCTCTTTTTTTTTACCTTCTAGTACATAATATGAAAAAATATAATGCACACTGGCGGGCTTATTGCCATTAGGCAAATGTTTCATGTCATCATCATCATCATTGGCGCTACAGCCCTGTGTGGGCCCTGGCCTCCTCCAGAATCCTTCTCCAGCCGTCCCTGTCCTCCACCGCTCTCCTCCAGTTTGTCATTCCGATCGCTCTTATGTTGTCTTCTGTATCGTCCAGCCATCTTAGCTTGGGCCTGCCTCTACTTCTTCTGCCCTCTGGATTGGTATTAAGAACCCATCATTCATCCGGCTGACATGTCCCAACCACTGCAGTTTACGTACTTTTATGACTTGTACAATGTTGGGTTCGTCATATAATGCCTGTATTTTGTGATTATATCGCATCCTCCAAAGTCCATTATCGTTTACTGGACCAAAAATCTTTCTTAGGATTTTCCTTTCAAATATCAAGAGGCTGTTTTCGTCTTTTTTTGTTAAGATCCAGCATTAAGCTCTATACACTACGGACAGGTCTGAGAAGAGTCATGTGGTTTATTAGAATATGTGGTATTGCCCCCCTTCCCCGATAAAGAATATAAATACGGTAGAGAAGCGATTCGCGGCGTCTTATCGCTTCCGTGCGCTATACAGATAGTTAGGTATATAACAGTGTAGGTACTTGTTCGGTCAAGAGCTCTGCTACGGAATAAACTAAGTATAAAGTTACGTAATATGTGTTCATATTAACCCCACAACAGGACAAGACATAGGTTCGAATGTAGAGTCCTACCTAAATACTAAATTCTAAATACTAACCATGTTTTCATTGCACAGTCGCTCACTTAAGTTAGGAGATCACGTGGCTTCCTAACTGGAGGATGCTACCAAGTTCACGTATGAGACATTTCATTGCAGAGATATATCTAAATACTTAGCATCGGCGTAAACTAACATTTTCGAATTGTCAAAAAGTAAAGTTGATAGCGAGGAACCTTACGAGTGGATTAATACTAAAATACATTTTTTTTTCGGTGGTAATTTTTCAAATCAAATACCAAACAGAGCATTCAGCAATCCAAACAAGATGCCGAAAATTCGGAGGAATTTCAAAGAAATTGTGACATCGAATTGTCAGTGTGTGGTGTGAAGTTGGTTACATATGTTTGTGTTGTTATAGCAAAAAACGTTTTAAACGTCAATCGTCAGAAAAGAGATAGATAGCTTTCTAAGGCCATAGAAAGCTAGAAAGTATTTAGTTAGTGATGTCTCTACAATACAATTGCTAACTTAATAATACTAAATACTCCAGTGAGGTTAGGAGCTAGTATTTAGGTACCTAAGACTGTGCATTCGGGTCATAGGGCCATATTGATTTTTTATTTTCGATTTTCGTATTTCGAACAAAGAGTTGAGAAATTGTGTATTATGGATTAGTATGGATAGGATAGTGTTGTATGTTCAGCAGATGGTAGTGTATGTCCATGATTGGATAAATAAATGAATTTGTTTGTTAAGGTACTGTGGCAGGTTTGTATTAGAGAGAATATTGTACAATAGTGGCAGAATGTCTACCTACCTATATTGGTGTATCTTGGGCCAGCAAAGAAGATTTCGGTAAGATGATATTATGATCAAATTTTGAGTTCTCTAGAGTGAACAAAGTGACAAACTTTTAACATATGTAATATGTTAAATGTAGATATGTTATTTGCTCCTGTCCCAAGCACAAGTTTTTAACTTTTTTGGGACAGTACCTATTGAAAAAAAAAAAAAATTGTATTAATTTAAATATTTGTTCTATGTGTATGTTCATATTATGATACTCAATAAAAAAAAAAAAAAAAAAAAACATCTCAATAGAGACGAAGTTGTAATATTATAGAAGAACCAGGAACTCAAGGCACCTACAGGGCTTACGACCTGTTATCGACTGGTTTATTTCATCACTTTATGCGCTTGCGCAACATTCACCAATTATGCCTTCTTATTGAATACCCTTATCAATGTATTTATTGAAAGCTCCATATGTTTGAATAATGTGTAACAATTTTTTATTTTTATTTTACCTTTTATCACACCATATTTATAATGACTTCAACAACTGCTGCCCAACTAGGAAATCCTGTTCTAGGGCTAGCAGTTTACAATTTTTACTGACAATTATATGCAATTATGAACCAGGTGATTGTTCCCGTTCCACACTAAATAGGTACACATTACCTCAACAAACATATGGGCTCACACAAAAGAGATTAACCAGGTGCTAATGTCCGCCATAATACCTGTCATAAATCCAATCTCTGACGCTATGATTTTTATTTCAGGACCATAGAAAGAGACTAGTTAACTATGTTGGTGTAATTAATATGAATGAATCACATGGTTGCCATTTTTTTCAAATGAATTGTTACACATTATCTGAAGATGTGTATGTACTTGTTTCAAAGGCATATTTAATCTTCTTTAAAAAATAAATATTTACCTTTAGTCAAATAAGGTGTGTGCATATTGATGCGTATTAATTAGGGGCTTCTGCTACAGGTCTGTCTGCGTCGGCTCGCGAGCTCCTGCTGAAGAAGAAGTTGGCCGGGTCTTGCAGCGAGGAGCCCCCCATGTTTGTGGGAGATCCCCTCAACGCCGACAACTACTCGTACGTACAGCTGACACAGGTATGCAAGGTATTCCATGTCTTATATATATTTCTATTAACTAGTTACGTACATGTAACAATACGAGATCCAACTGTCGATGCCGTTAGTATATTTAGTTGAAAAATACATGCCAAACTATAATCCAATATGAATTATGTACAATGTTAAATCCACAGACTAATAATCTATAGACATACAACATTTGGTGACTATAGCCAGAGATCACCATAGGTGCAATCTGAGTGTAGGAAATGACGTAATAGATCACCATAGGTGCAATCTGAGTGTTGGAAATGACGTAATAGATCACCATAGGTGCAATCTGAGTGTAGGAAATGACGTAATAGATCACCATAGGTGCAATCTGAGTGTAGGAAATGACGTAATAGATCACCATAGGTGCAATCTGAGTGTAGGAAATGACGTAATAGATCACCATAGGTGCAATCTGAGTGTAGGAAATGACGTAATAGATCACCATAGGTGCAATCTGAGTGTAGGAAATGACGTAATAGATCACCATAGGTGCAATCTGAGTGTAGGAAATGACGTAATAGATCACCATAGGTGCAATCTGAGTGTAGGAAATGACGTAATAGATCACCATAGGTGCAATCTGAGTGTAGGAAATGACGTAATAGAGCAAGAGACGTAATTTAAATATTTATTTATTTGAATCTTGTACATATAATTAGTACACTGGCGGGCTTATTTCTTTTATATGTTTTCTTCATCTGTATATTAATCATGGTCGCCCTATACATTTAGTTTTGTATCGATATATACCTATATAATATGTACATTCTGTTGATATCTTTATTGTTGTAAAATGTTAGACTAAGTAAACTCTGTATTTATGTCACTCATAAAAATGTGATTATATTTAACCTCGATACAGGTTTTTCCTAGTGAGATTGAATACATTTGTGTTTTAATTTTTCAAAATCTTATTTGTGAGATGAAATAAATAAATAAAATAAATGATAGGAAAACTAAAGGATAAGGAAAGGAAGAGGAGAGGAAGATGTAATCAGGTGTTGTTTTTCTTGAAGATGTTTAGTGAGATAGACGACATAATATCAGGACTTAGGCTATTCCATAGTCTAGCTCAGGGGTGGCGAACCTAGGGCACGCGTGCCCGAGGTGGCACGTTTGATAATTGGGATGGCATGCGAAGTATATCTAAGTTTAAAAAATTAAATTTATATTAAATAATCCGTGAATTATTAATTTATTCCGTTTTATTAATTATCAAATGTTTCCCAAAATAACGACAATCGTTTATTATTTTACTGTGGCAACTTCTAATTTTTATATTGGTAACACTGTCTTTGGCGTTTGTTTTCATTTTCATCAAAGAGTATATAATACCTACGGATAATTTTTATTTGTTGTAATAAAAGGAATAGAATGACTGATGATTTCAGTTGGTCGTGTGTATTACTAAAAGTGACGAAATATGAACCAAATCTCATTGATTAAAAACTAATGTGTGCTTTTAGTGATTACGATTTTATTTTTAAGAAAATCTATTGTAATTTTTAAGCTTGTTAGTATAATTCAGAAAAAAAACTCTGTTTTTATTTTTTCTATTTTGTTTATTTTTTTACTGCTTAGGCACGCCAGACAATCGAGAAACAATATTTGAAGATTTTTGGCACGCGGACCCAAAAAGGTTCGCCACCCCTGGTCTAGCTGAATGTACTTCAAATGAAGAGCTAAAAAATTCAGAACTATGAATAGGTATAGATAGTAAAGTACGTTCAGCAGATCGAAGTGGACGCCCGTGGCTTGAAAGATAAGTGAATTTATCTTTGAGATACTGAGGTAAATTTGTATTAAAAAGGACATTGTATAGTAATGACAAGATATGTATATTACGTCGTTGTCGTATCTTGGGCTAATGAAGAAGATTACGGTAATGAGAAATATGGTCGAATTTTTTTAGTCCAAAGATAAAATATCTAGGTATCGAGATGTCATGTCACAATGTAATGTATGGAGAAGTGACACAGCAAGCACACAAGGCCGCACCAATCTCGGGCTGTCTGAGGGAAACTATATGGAAGAACAAACACATGAACACCAAAGGCAAAATGAGGATCTACAAAACGTGCGTCAGACCCATTCCAACATACGCCATTGAGTCCAGAGCTGATACGGTCAGTACCAAACCATTCCTGCAATGATGCATAGCTGGCAAAAGTCTTCGTGATAGAGTCAGAAATACAGAGATCCGAAGAATCTGCGAAGCTGAGGACATTGTAAGATGGGGGTGCCAAAGCAGAAGGTACTGGAATGAACACGTCAGCCGCATGTCTGAAGATAGGATCCCGAAGATAGCCCGAGACAACGTACCGGAGGGGTCTAGACCATGAGGACGTCCACCAAAAAGATGACGAGATAGTTGGCAGTCCACATCGCAGGAGGCTGAAAATGCAGCATAAAACAGGCCCTGGGCCTAATGAAAGAACAAGAAGAAGAACATTAGGTTGCAATTAATATGACCTGGCCTTAAGTTGTGGTTCAATCTATTTTTGTATGAAGTTGTAGTTGTGTAAATAATAACGATAGTACAAAGTTCTGATAGACAGCGTCACTGAAATACAACATTGCGCTGTTACGCAAATATTATTCAATTATATGACGTCAACGCATATCTTGTTATAAACAAAAGTTATGTTTATCCAAACTAATTGACAATCAACCCAAATTGAAATAATAATATGGTTGTTGCCAACACTTAACTCTCTGTCGAATCATATTTACATAGTTTTTAATTTTTATTTTGTATCGCTTCTATGTGCAAATATAATAGATATGGGAGTTTAAATATTTCATATTTATTGGAAAATTGAATTTACCGAAACCCTCGGGGTACCGAAACATTCATCGGGCATTGCTTCTCCTCGACACAGTCCAAGATATCAGAAGCACCCTTCTCGTACTTTCTGATATTGACTAAATAACTCACGTAAAATTATTTGCACGTACACATTCACGGTGCAGTATGTACAATGAATAATATATATTTATTTTCAATACTATGGGCCAGTATTACAGTCTCAGTTTAAGAGCTAAACTCAAGTTTTACAAAAATATAGCGTATTACAGTGTCCGTTTAGGCCTAATCTTCCCTCAAATACAAGGCACTAAAACGACAAATATTTAACTCAACGTTTCTGGCGGATTAAGTACTTAACGGTGAGTCAACTGTCATTTGCTAGGCAACGCGTGTAGTTTCAGTGTTCTATCACTAGTATCGACGGTGGCGCCACACAACAAAACAAACTGACAGCCATATTGAAACGATCATGGACATTTAAAAGCATTATTTTGGTGAAAAAAATTTAATTTACCATGTATAATAAAACAATAGTATTTCAAGTGGTAGCGTCCCGTTTTGTAGTTGGTATTATTTGAGGTTATTTAAAATTTGACAGCAGATAATAACCACAGAAAAAGTAAAATATGTCTATAATTGAAGATTTAGTAACTGACATGTCATATTTATTTATTTAAACACTTTATTGTACATTACTTAATAGCTAGTACAAATGGCGGACTTATTGCCTAATGGCAATTTCTTCCAGACAACCATCTGTGACAGTTATGAGACAAAATGGTACATGTACAAAAAAGAAAATATATACAAAACCATAAACATATTACATTTAAACACAATAAAGTAAGAAGAATATAAATATGTACATCAATGAAAATTAAACAAATCATAGATAAGACCTGTTACAACACTATGGGAGGGAAGGGAAAAAAAGGAGAGGAGATATGACTAACTACAAGAATAGGGAAATAAATGGGAAGTATGTAGGTTAAGAAATGGAAAGTATGAGCGCGCGTTTTAATCTAGTTTTGAAGGTACCTAACGTTGGTGCAGTTCTAATGTCAAGGGCCAAGTTGTTCCATAACCGGGCAGCATGGACAGTAAATGATGATGAATAGAAAGCCGTGGCATGTGATGGGATGGCGAGGGTTCTCTCTTCTCTAGATCGAAGCGGGAGTCCATGAGAGGCCAGAGGTTGAAATCTTTCGGTAAGATATGATGGAGCGAAGATTATATATGAAACGTATGCAGACGCAGATGCAGATATTGCACTGTAATACGGAAATGGATTCAATCTCCCCTTAACATTAATCTTGAGTTTAACAAACTCAATGAGTTGAGGGCCGACTGTAATACCGGGCCTATGTTATCTTTTGTTTGTCATGTGTGTGTGTGTGTGTGTGTGTAACCCTTGATCTTAAATTCTCAATTTCATATCTTATCAATTATTATTTCTTATCGGAAGTGTTCTTCATATTTTGGTCCTATTGTGTACACTTCAAACGTATTCTGTTATGTGTCCGTATCGCGTCAAGTCGAGACGTTGTGCGTTTGTTAGTTAACCGAGTATTTGTACATTTTCGATACTTAATTTGCTGATTATTGTCATTCTGAAATTTTTTTGTTTTTTTATTTTGTCTCGAGTTCCGTTTTTAAAAGCAGAAAATTGTTAATTAGGTACATCAAAGTGCGATTGTAATTTGTTTTCAAAATTTGGAAAAGTTATATAAGGTGAGGCGGCATTTTGTATTTTGACGTTTTTTTAGAAATTTTTTGTTACAAGGACATTGTTCAAAATGAGTTTGTCAATGCTTAGTTGTTCAAAATGTGGAATTTGTTTGTTTTTGTTGTTCAATTTATACTAACATACATACATACCATCACGCCATGTCTCTTGCGGGGTAGGCAGAGAGAACCGAATGTCACATTTTTCTATCCTGGCACGCATCCCTCGCCTCGTCCACATTCATGCATCGTCTCATACATGTTCGTCTATTGCTTACACTTCTAACATTTCCGTCTTTCAAAATTTCGTTCACATGGTCGTGCCATCCCTTCCTTGGGCGTCCCCGACCTCTCATTACATTCCTGTCCGCAATGTATATTTTCTTCGTCAGGCGCTCCTCATTCATTCTCCCCATGTGACCAAACCGTCTCAATGTGTTCATTCTAGTAATGACATCTTTCTTCATCTTACATTCTTTCCTTATGTACTCATTTCTTACCCGGTCATACATTATTCCAATTTATACTTATTTTCATTATTTACTTACTTATATTCCAACTGTCGATTCGTTCAAGAGAATGAAATTCTATTGAAGGAAGAGGCAGTTTAAATACAAGATGCGTGTACAAAGGAACATTTTGTATGGCATAGTGGACTTTTTGCATGCTAAAAACACCAACTAGAGGCTTCGCAGCATATATGTTCCCATACATGGATTTATTCAGAATTTATGTGAGTTTTGTGTGTCTGTGTGTGTGTCTGTCCCCCCCCCCCTTATATCTTTTGATCCGCTCAATTTACAGAGCCCAAAATTTCAGAATATATAAACAGTTATAGGCCTACAAAACTTTTATACTCAGAATTGTGAATTTTTGTTTCAGTCAGGGGTTATCAACTTTTGAAATTTTGGTTTATTTTTCCATATATCTCAGAAACCATAAAAGCTATAACGCTGAAAATTGGTATAAACATAGACAAATACAAAATCAATTATAAGTTATAATCAGTCCTGAGGAGGAAGCAGTCGCTTCGAAACTGGTATACTTTTAAAATTAAATCAAAAAGTGGTGTGAACAAAGTGTTTTGTGTTTTTTAAAAGTTTTTTAAAAATGTACCACAAGGTTAATTCTGAAATTATTAATAATACTTATATTTATTTTAACACTTTAGTATATGATATATTATGCTGGGGCCCCCCAAGGAAGGGATGGCACGTCCATGTGAACGTTATTTTGAAAGACGGAAATGTCAAGTGTGAACAACAGACGAACATGTATAAGACGATGTATGAATGTTGACGAGGCGATGAATTTATGTCAAGATAGAAGTAAGTGGCATTCGGTTTTCTCTGCCTACCCCGTGAGGGACATGGCGTGATGGTTTGTATGTATGTATATGTTTTGCCAGTACGGATGGCGGACTTATAGCCTAGTGGCAATTTCTTATAGACAACCATATGTTACAAATATGGTTGAAGGTGATTTGGTACATGTACATAAAAAAAAAAAAAAGAAAAAAGAGTGGGTTTTGGCCAACGCTATACTTCTCCCTACCAAGTCACAAGTCACTCCACAGAATATTAAAATTTTGTACGGAATATTTTCAACATTTTAATAAAATGAGTTATTACAATATACCAATTTGAAACTAAAAATAACCAATTTTTAGTTTCCTGAGCTTGGGGTCACTTTGAAATATGACAGTTAAAAAAATTGAGAAGCACTATTCAGATGTCCTTCAAAATCTAATGGGGTCTAAGTGAGTATTAGATATGAGATGGGTCGATGGCAGAGCGGTTAGCGCGCTGGGCTAGTAATCCAGTTGTCGCGAGTTCGAATCCTGCCTCGACCGATTTTGTTCACCTATAACACAAGAATTTATATGCTTATTTTAGGGAATGTAGGAAGATGTATATGTACTTGTTTAACAAGGACATATTCATTTTTTTATTTAAAAAAAAATATATATATACAGATTTGCAAAATTTGAAAAGAATCGAACGAGTACTTTAGTCTATAATCGATAAAGTAGAATAAACATGCCGTACATAGCACATAGTACACACACTGATACATTGTGATGAAACTTTCAGAATACAATCTCAGCATGATACTAGTTGATTATCTGAAATAAAAAAATAGCTTTAAAAATTACGACATCATAACTCCCCACTATATCCCCTTGGGTTAGTGAGGAGTAAAAATATTATTAGCATTAGGGTTGTTTAGAATAATAGAAGACAAATAGTTGTTGGACCTCTCAGAATAGGGTATTTTTTTTATTGTAGATTATCAACTAGTATCATGGTGATATTGTATTTTGAAAGTTTCATCACAATGTATCTGTGTGTGTGTGTGCTATGTACGGCGTGTTTATTTTAATTTATCGATTATAGACTAAAGTACTCATTTGATTCTTTTTAAATTTTGTAACTTTGTATATCAAATAATCGCTTAGACCCCATTACATTTTGAAGGATATTTGAATAGTGCTTCTCAATATTTTTAACTGTCAAATATTTCAAAGTGATCCCAAGCTCAGGAAACTTATATTTTGAAATTTTTATTTTCAAATAGGTAAAAAGGCACATCACTTTCATAAAATGGCATTGAAGAACTATCAAGTTTTTGTAATAAAATATTTAAATAAAAAATAATTGAAATAACTCATTACATGAAAATGCTGAATATTTTCCATACAAAATTTGAATACTTTATAGAATGACTTGTTAGTGAGGAGTTTAGAGTTGGCCACAACCCACTCGTTTTTATATATGTATGATGTAATCATGGCATAAAATGGTGTGATTATAAAATTTGTGATTTTATCTTTATCATAAGTTTTTTGGTGTTATCTCATATGTCAATATTATTATATAATTAATCTACTGTTGTAATTCTATGTATGTAATATAAACAAAATTTCATATTTACTCCCCACTAATGTGTAATTGTGGAGAATTATGATTTCAAGTGATTTTTATACGTCAATATCTCAACAGGTATCGTATCATCTTGAGCAGGGGTGTGTCGGTGGGCCACAGAAATAAACACTACTTCATTAAAAATAACTATGGGAAATTTTAAAATTTTTACAAAAATGGAGAAATGATAATAATTTAGACGAACATGTATGAGACGATGCATGAATGTGGACGAGGCGAGGGATGCGTGCCAGGATAAAAAAATGTGGCGTTCGGTTCTCTCTGCCTACCCCGCAAGGGACATGGCATGATGGTATGTATGTATGTATGTTTCGCGCTAGGTTGGGAATTGGATTTTAATGTTAATTTATTTATTTACAGAAGGGTGCTCCGGTCTAGAAAGGCACTAGGTGATAACCTGTCGCCTGTTCCCCAAATCCAACGCGAAATGATGTCGCGTGTGTACTCGATCCTGCCGTGCGTAACTCGGTAATTAGTTGCAAGCTAATTAAAGAACGTTACACAGCAGAATGAGGTACCCACGCCACACCATAAAACATTTATAAATTTATCATATGAAATATAAATTAATTGATATTACAGACAGGTATTAAAATAGTTTGAATTTGACTTACGTGTTTATTTGATAGTTTGACTCTAATTATAATTCAAGATTGGTATATACTTCAATAATTGACTATTAAATAATTTAAATAAAATAGATCGATGAATGCGCGGAATCGAAATGTGAGTCGAGCAGAGTGACGATCTACCGCTGGCCTTGGTTAAACTGAACGACGGGAACGTGATGTGCAGGATCTTAAATAGCCGGCCGACGTCCCCCTACTCCTTGAAGTGGGTGGTCAACTCGGCTGGTTGCACCCGCTACATATGTACTTTTGCACCCTGCGCAAGTGGCGAGTTTATTGCCGTATGGCAATTTCTTCCGACTAACCAGTGTTTCCAGCCCAATAAATATATATTTAGACATCGATGAAACGTCAATTATGTAGGTGCAGTTATTGGTAATATTACTTGTTAAAAATCAAACCTATCTTCCTTAAATCTTCATATCCCTTCCTTATCAACCCTTCCCATTACTCCGCATACACTCACCATCATACATTAACTCCAAAATCAATAATATATAGTGATGTTCCGACTATCCGGCCACTTTCGTAGTCGGCGACTATTCGACAAAGAGCGCCGACTATCCGGCTTCTTATTCTGTATGTATTTCTCAATAAAATGTATATAGGATTTTTAACAGATTTTTAATTATCTCAATAGAGACGAAGTTGAAATATTTACTGTAGGAGAACCGGGAAATCAAGGCACCTACAGGGCTTACGACATGTCATCGGCTGGTTTACGTCATCACTTTATGCGCTTGCGCAACGTTCACCAATTATGCCTTTTTAATGAGATCCCTATCAATTCAATTTTGAAACTTCTATATATTGTAATAAGTACTGAAATTCTTTTCGCTTGAAAATAAGGAATTTTTTTAAGGAAGATCGTAAGCCCTGTAGGTGCCTTGATTTCCCGGTTCTCCTACAGTAAATATTACAACTTCGTCTCTATTGAGATAATTAAAAATCTGTTAAAAAATATCTTTGACTCCCGACAGGGAAAAAAATCCAATGTTTGCGCATATGCAATAATAAAAAAAAAAATATTCAATGTATATAGGAGTAATTACATTTTATATAAATCTCGATTGTCTATTAATATTTTTATTTTAGAATTAGTGTTACACATTTTGAAATGTTAAGCAACCTTTGCTTTGGTACTCAACTAATAAAACAACATAATATAAAGAAAGTCTTGCGTATGTAATATTACATATCACTGTGTCTATTAATATTTTTATTTTAGAATTAGTGTTACACATTTTGAAATGTTAAGCAACCTTTGCTTTGGTACTCAACTAATAAAACAACATAATATAAAGAAAGTCTTGTGTATGTAATATTACATATCACTGTGTCTATTAATATTTTTATTTTAGAATTAGTGTTACACATTTTGAAATGTTAAGCAACCTTTGCTTTGGTACTCAACTAATAAAACAACATAATATAAAGAAAGTCTTGTGTATGTAATATTACATATCACTGTGTCTATTAATATTTTTATTTTAGAATTAGTGTTACACATTTTGAAATGTTAAGCAACCTTTGCTTTGGTACTCAACTAATAAAACAACATAATATAAAGAAAGTCTTGTGTATGTAATATTACATATCACTGTGTCTATTAATATTTTTATTTTAGAATTAGTGTTACACATTTTGAAATGTTAAGCAACCTTTGCTTTGGTACTCAACTAATAAAACAACATAATATAAAGAAAGTCTTGTGTATGTAATATTACATATCACTGTGTCTATTAATATTTTTATTTTAGAATTAGTGTTACACATTTTGAAATGTTAAGCAACCTTTGCTTTGGTACTCAACTAATAAAACAACATAATATAAAGAAAGTCTTGTGTATGTAATATTACATATCACTGTGTCTATTAATATTTTTATTTTAGAATTAGTGTTACACATTTTGAAATGTTAAGCAACCTTTGCTTTGGTACTCAACTAATAAAACAACATAATATAAAGAAAGTCTTGTGTATGTAATATTACATATCACTGTGTCTATTAATATTTTTATTTTAGAATTAGTGTTACACATTTTGAAATGTTAAGCAACCTTTGCTTTGGTACTCAACTAATAAAACAACATAATATAAAGAAAGTCTTGTGTATGTAATATTACATATCACTGTGCCTATTAATATTTTTATTTTAGAATTAGTGTTACACATTTTGAAATGTTAAGCAACCTTTGCTTTGGTACTCAACTAATAAAACAACATAATATAAAGAAAGTCTTGTGTATGTAATATTACATATCACTGTGTCTATTAATATTTTTATTTTAGAATTAGTGTTACACATTTTGAAATGTTAAGCAACCTTTGCTTTGGTACTCAACTAATAAAACAACATAATATAAAGAAAGTCTTGTGTATGTAATATTACATATCACTGTGCCTATTAATATTTTTATTTTAGAATTAGTGTTACACATTTTGAAATGTTAAGCAACCTTTGCTTTGGTACTCAACTAATAAAACAACATAATATAAAGAAAGTCTTGTGTATGTAATATTACATATCACTGTGTCTATTAATATTTTTATTTTAGAATTAGTGTTACACATTTTGAAATGTTAAGCAACCTTTGCTTTGGTACTCAACTAATAAAACAACATAATATAAAGAAAGTCTTGTGTATGTAATATTACATATCACTGTGTCTATTAATATTTTTATTTTAGAATTAGTGTTACACATTTTGAAATGTTAAGCAACCTTTGCTTTGGTACTCAACTAATAAAACAACATAATATAAAGAAAGTCTTGTGTATGTAATATTACATATCACTGTGTCTATTAATATTTTTATTTTAGAATTAGTGTTACACATTTTGAAATGTTAAGCAACCTTTGCTTTGGTACTCAACTAATAAAACAACATAATATAAAGAAAGTCTTGTGTATGTAATATTACATATCACTGTGTCTATTAATATTTTTATTTTAGAATTAGTCTTACACATTTTGAAATGTTAAGCAACCTTTGCTTTGGTACTCAACTAATAAAACAACATAATATAAAGAAAGTCTTGTGTATGTAATATTACATATCACTGTGTCTATTAATATTTTTATTTTAGAATTAGTGTTACACATTTTGAAATGTTAAGCAACCTTTGCTTTGGTACTCAACTAATAAAACAACATAATATAAAGAAAGTCTTGTGTATGTAATATTACATATCACTGTGTCTATTAATATTTTTATTTTAGAATTAGTCTTACACATTTTGAAATGTTAAGCAACCTTTGCTTTGGTACTCAACTAATAAAACAACATAATATAAAGAAAGTCTTGTGTATGTAATATTACATATCACTGTGTCTATTAATATTTTTATTTTAGAATTAGTCTTACACATTTTGAAATGTTAAGCAACCTTTGCTTTGGTACTCAACTAATAAAACAACATAATATAAAGAAAGTCTTGTGTATGTAATATTACATATCACTGTGTCTATTAATATTTTTATTTTAGAATTAGTGTTACACATTTTGAAATGTTAAGCAACCTTTGCTTTGGTACTCAACTAATAAAACAACATAATATAAAGAAAGTCTTGTGTATGTAATATTACATATCACTGTGTCTATTAATATTTTTTATTTTAGAATTAGTCTTACACATTTTGAAATGTTAAGCAACCTTTGCTTTGGTACTCAACTAATAAAACAACATAATATAAAGAAAGTCTTGTGTATGTAATATTACATATCACTGTGTCTATTAATATTTTTATTTTAGAATTAGTCTTACACATTTTGAAATGTTAAGCAACCTTTGCTTTGGTACTCAACTAATAAAACAACATAATATAAAGAAAGTCTTGTGTATGTAATATTACATATCACTGTGTCTATTAATATTTTTATTTTAGAATTAGTGTTACACATTTTGAAATGTTAAGCAACCTTTGCTTTGGTACTCAACTAATAAAACAACATAATATAAAGAAAGTCTTGTGTATGTAATATTACATATCACTGTGTCTATTAATATTTTTATTTTAGAATTAGTGTTACACATTTTGAAATGTTAAGCAACCTTTGCTTTGGTACTCAACTAATAAAACAACATAATATAAAGAAAGTCTTGTGTATGTAATATTACATATCACTGTGTCTATTAATATTTTTATTTTAGAATTAGTCTTACACATTTTGAAATGTTAAGCAACCTTTGCTTTGGTACTCAACTAATAAAACAACATAATATAAAGAAAGTCTTGTGTATGTAATATTACATATCACTGTGTCTATTAATATTTTTATTTTAGAATTAGTGTTACACATTTTGAAATGTTAAGCAACCTTTGCTTTGGTACTCAACTAATAAAACAACATAATATAAAGAAAGTCTTGTGTATGTAATATTACATATCACTGTGTCTATTAATATTTTTATTTTAGAATTAGTCTTACACATTTTGAAATGTTAAGCAACCTTTGCTTTGGTACTCAACTAATAAAACAACATAATATAAAGAAAGTCTTGTGTATGTAATATTACATATCACTGTGTCTATTAATATTTTTATTTTAGAATTAGTGTTACACATTTTGAAATGTTAAGCAACCTTTGCTTTGGTACTCAACTAATAAAACAACATAATATAAAGAAAGTCTTGTGTATGTAATATTACATATCACTGTGTCTATTAATATTTTTATTTTAGAATTAGTCTTACACATTTTGAAATGTTAAGCAACCTTTGCTTTGGTACTCAACTAATAAAACAACATAATATAAAGAAAGTCTTGTGTATGTAATATTACATATCACTGTGTCTATTAATATTTTTATTTTAGAATTAGTCTTACACATTTTGAAATGTTAAGCAACCTTTGCTTTGGTACTCAACTAATAAAACAACATAATATAAAGAAAGTCTTGTGTATGTAATATTACATATCACTGTGTCTATTAATATTTTTATTTTAGAATTAGTGTTACACATTTTGAAATGTTAAGCAACCTTTGCTTTGGTACTCAACTAATAAAACAACATAATATAAAGAAAGTCTTGTGTATGTAATATTACATATCACTGTGTCTATTAATATTTTTTATTTTAGAATTAGTCTTACACATTTTGAAATGTTAAGCAACCTTTGCTTTGGTACTCAACTAATAAAACAACATAATATAAAGAAAGTCTTGTGTATGTAATATTACATATCACTGTGTCTATTAATATTTTTATTTTAGAATTAGTCTTACACATTTTGAAATGTTAAGCAACCTTTGCTTTGGTACTCAACTAATAAAACAACATAATATAAAGAAAGTCTTGTGTATGTAATATTACATATCACTGTGTCTATTAATATTTTTATTTTAGAATTAGTGTTACACATTTTGAAATGTTAAGCAACCTTTGCTTTGGTACTCAACTAATAAAACAACATAATATAAAGAAAGTCTTGTGTATGTAATATTACATATCACTGTGTCTATTAATATTTTTATTTTAGAATTAGTGTTACACATTTTGAAATGTTAAGCAACCTTTGCTTTGGTACTCAACTAATAAAACAACATAATATAAAGAAAGTCTTGTGTATGTAATATTACATATCACTGTGTCTATTAATATTTTTATTTTAGAATTAGTGTTACACATTTTGAAATGTTAAGCAACCTTTGCTTTGGTACTCAACTAATAAAACAACATAATATAAAGAAAGTCTTGTGTATGTAATATTACATATCACTGTGTCTATTAATATTTTTATTTTAGAATTAGTGTTACACATTTTGAAATGTTAAGCAACCTTTGCTTTGGTACTCAACTAATAAAACAACATAATATAAAGAAAGTCTTGTGTATGTAATATTACATATCACTGTGTCTATTAATATTTTTATTTTAGAATTAGTGTTACACATTTTGAAATGTTAAGCAACCTTTGCTTTGGTACTCAACTAATAAAACAACATAATATAAAGAAAGTCTTGTGTATGTAATATTACATATCACTGTGTCTATTAATATTTTTATTTTAGAATTAGTGTTACACATTTTGAAATGTTAAGCAACCTTTGCTTTGGTACTCAACTAATAAAACAACATAATATAAAGAAAGTCTTGTGTATGTAATATTACATATCACTGTGTCTATGGATATTTTTTTACCAATTGGATAATTCTCGTTAAGTCAAGTGTGAACAGTGCCAAATGATAATTTCTCGTGTTGGGCATGAGGGAAAAACAGCAAATACTACGAATATGAACAATCATATCAAATACCGACATCCAACCCTGTTAGTTTCTGTGACTAAATGTTCGACCACAGACGATTCCTCTCAGTCGCAAATCCAAGTAGAAGAACTACCTAAAACAGTGTGAACGCGGTGATTGCGATTTGCGTACGAGTCAGCTGTAAACGAAGTGTCACTTAAATTCCCGAATACCCCCGAAACCACGATCGGCTTGGCCGAATAGTCGGCCGACTAGTCGGCCTTTTTACCACCGTCTAATCGGCTAGTCGGCCAAAGTCATAGTCGGCACATCTCTAATAATATATTATAATATAATTAAAAAATGTATAGCTGTTAAGCTTCCAAACAAATAAATAATAAAATAAAATATTTTTATTATTTAATGTAGGTACAATCCAATTTTTCCAAATAATTCATAAGATAAATTTGCTGCATAGCAAATTTTTTTAAATATTCCCTTTAAAATTCCTATGCAAGGGAAATATTCAATTTTATTTTGTTTACATATATTAATAAATTAAATCAAGCACAGTCCATGCAGTGGGTAAATGTATTATTTTGTCATAGTTGAATCTGTTTTTGATCAAAATATCCAAAGAAGGGCGATGGTCTATGGCAGGGGTGGCCGACTTGATTAGATCCAAGATCTACTGATTACTGAAGAAGCCCTGCTGTGAGATCTACCAATTACGTACTTCTTGAAATTTTAAATGAAACAGCAAAGTTCAGTACACAATTAAGTAGTATTTTTTATTTTATTAAAAGGGAAAACATAAAATTATTCTTTATAACTACTTATGTATATTAGTGTGAGCACTGCGTCTGAGCATCTTCCGCTAGATTAGCAAAATCAGGTTTGTAGTTGGAAATTGGCAACCTTAAAGAATCCAATGTATGAACGTCTGTCAAGCGAGAACGGTGTTTAATTTTTGTTTGTTTTAAGTAGGAAAATGCTGACTCACAGAAATATGTTGAACCAAAACACGAATGCAATTGTTCAACACATTTCTTCAAACATAAAGATATTTCTCGTTGGAAACCAATGCCCAGAAATCTAGATCCATAAAGTAATGTGATAACGTGAACGTAACGTGATGCATGCAGCAGTTGATGATTACGTTGTGCAGTCTGTTCTACGTATTTATGTATGTTTATATTTTTTGTCTTGCCACGATCGACGACTAATAGTCGCGATCGACCGGTTGGCCACCCCTGGTCTATGGTTATTGATGTGATGATTTTGTTTCCAGGTTCACGAGTATGTCTATCCATCGTTGGGCGGAGGTGTTGTGACTGTCTCCTCAGACAGGTCCCCGTCACAGGGGACTCTGCAGAGAAAGGACTCGGGTATACTTACTATTATATTAACATATATTATATTTAGTTCAATTTTACATAATTATGGCTGTGAGGGGTCCATATGCTATATATCAACCCTATTTATTGATCAAATATTTATTGATCCTTGCACCCTGTGCGAGTGGCGAGTTTATTCCCACATGGCAAATTTCTTCCAACTTACCAGTGTTTCCAGCCCAAGGAAGCTATATATGCATGAGAAATGAATTTAAATTAATTTCTCCTCTGCTGGGGATCGAATCCAGGACGCCCACACAGAAGTCGAACGAGTTACCAACTGCACCATGGCATTCAGCCGTCTCAGTTGTCTGGTTGTCATCGGATCAGTTATTATTGACAAGGAATAATAACTGATTTTCCATTTTTATAAATATTTTTTTCATCGCTACTTTGAATACATAAAATTATTTTTCTCATCAGTTCTGGATATGGTGTCCCTATATCTTTTTTTTTTGTAAAAAAAATCTAGGAATTTTATCACTTTTTTTAGCCTGCTTGTAAAAAAATACTAGGGATTGGATGACTGCTTGTAAAAAATTCCACAATTGTATGACTAAAAAAAATTCAGGAATTGTATGACTATTGGTAAAAAAAATCGAGGAATTGTATGACTGTTGTAGAAATTCCAGGAATTGTATGACTGCTTGTAAAAAAATTCCAGGAATTGTATGTTAGTTTGTAAAAAAATCAAGGAATTGTATGACTGTTTGTAAAAAAATTCCAGGAATTGTACGACTGCTTGTAAAAAATCCAGGAATTTCATGACTGTTTGTAAAAAAATTCCAGGAATCATATAAATCAAAAAATTTCAGAAATTGTACGACTGTTTGTAAAAAAAATTCAGGAATTGTATGACTGTTTGTAAAATTCCACATATGTATCACCGTTTTATTTTTAGTAAAAAAAAATCCAGGAATTGTAAAAGTTGCCGAGTTATTCAATAAAAAGAAGTCCCTGAAGACTTATAATAATAAAATACCTGAACACCTCTATAGTCAATCTTCGCTTATCACAGGTGTCTCCTTTCTTATTCCTTCCTCCTTAAGTTGTTAAAAGATGTCGTATTAATATTTGTATCTATGGATAGGTTCTTCGCTGAAGAAGAGAGCGCAGGGATCACTTTACTCGGACGCATACCGCCCCACGCTGGCGTCTGGCAAGAGGGACCTCTCCAAGAAGCCCCTCCCAATCATGGAGGGCTTCCACACTCGGCTCAAGTGCAGGTACATATTTATTTACAACACATGTACAAAATATAAAACAATCAAACTATTTAGAAAAAAATGCACAGTAACAGTCTTACTAATAAACGTGTTGTAAAACTTACACGACCGTTTAACATCCGTGTAGGCAAAAACATCTGGGAGGCATCGAAATTAAGCAGGTGAAAGAGTTTATATATCTGGGAAGCAGAATATCTCAAGACGGACGTTCAACAGCAGACATCAAAAGCAGAATCCACCAAGCAAGAGTCGCCTTCAACAAAAGATCAACAATTTTTGAATTCTCTAACATTTACATCAAAATTAGGAAAAATTTGATCGACTCTTGTCTGGAGTGTACTGATATATGGCTGTGAAACATGGACCATCAGCCAACGTGAAACGGGACGTCTGTCTGCGTTTGAGATGTGGTGCTACAGACGCATGGCTAAAGTTCACTGGTCAGAACACATCAGCAACGACGAGGTACTAAGTAGGGTTGGAGAGACAAGGCAAATTATGAAAATAATTGCCCAACAGAGAACAACTTGGATAGGCCACAACATCCGGCACCCAGGCCTGCTTCTTACCATCGTCGAAGGAATGATTGATGGGGTTAACTGTAGAGGTCGCCCCAGAAATAACTATATAGACCAGATAATCGGTGAAGTGCGCTGTAGCAGTTACAAAGAGATGAAGAGACTGGCGGACGATAGAGTTAAGTGGAAAGATCGAGTGTTTGGTGCAGACCAATCTTAGGATTGTGACCCAGAAGAAGAGGCAAAAACGTTACCAATAAACACTGTGTAGCAGATCAGTTGGTGAACGACTGTGTATCTCTCATACTAATTTTACACAACGCTTGCCCACCTGTTCTACGTAGTTTAGTGGTGTTTTAAGACAAATTTCATGTATCAAAAATAGAATTTGATTTTGATATGCGTGTTTATATTGTTATATCTTGGTATAATATAACAAAACCTCCTACAAATTATTATATTCTCGATAGTTGTGCATTTTAGGAGCGAAAAGTTGACAAAAAATCAGCTCTTTTATAATATCTACAATGGTGCTCGCTTGGATATTCGTATGATGAAATTATACGTTATATTTTCCATATTGAAATGTGAAAAACATGAAAATATTAACTACGACAAACGTCAAAATTACAATGGCGGTTGGCGGCTCTGCGCATGCACTAGTACGAAATTACAACGTTGTCGGATTATTTTTTGTTGTACCTACCCAGTCGTTATACAGCGTTTATTAGTAAGATTTTCAAATAATCGCTGCACGGACTTTACACGGTGTGTAACTAAAACACTGGTCAACGGGTGTGTAGTAGATTTTTATTAGTAAGACTGTTAGAAAAAACATATTTCTTTTTGACAGTTCGCAAATGTTAGTTTATGCCACCGAGCATGCGCTAAGTAGGTATTTAGACATGTCTCTGCAATGCAATGTCTCATAGGTGAACTTGGTAGCATCCTCCAGTTAGGAAGCCACGTGATCTCCTAACTTAAGTGAGCGACTGTGCAATGAAAACATGGTTAGTATTTAGATATGTCTCTGCAATGCAATGTGTCTCATACGTGAACTTGGTAGCATCCTCCAGTTAGGAAGCCACGTGATCTTCTAACTTAAGTGAGCGACTGTGCAATGAAAACATGGTTAGTATTTAGATATGTCTCTGCAATGCAATGTGTCTCATAGGTGAACTTGGTAGCATCCTCCAGTTAGGAAGCCACGTGATCTCCTAACTTAAGTGAGCGACTGTGCAATGAAAACATGGTTAGTATTTAGAATTTAGTATTTAGGTAGGACTTGGCATTTGGACCTATGTATCCGTGGAATGACACAACTTAATTAAAGAAGAAACAGTCAGTAGTTAAAAGTGAGAAATGAAAGAAACGTTTTGAAAATTACAACAACATTTTAGGCGATCTGCCGCAGTCTAATGGACATAAGATACGTACTGACATTCATTAGCCATTCGGGCTTGTTCAACGTGGATCAGGAAATGGGAAGGACTAACACATTTGTGGATTCAATCGGCCGTAGTGTGCCCTCTTTAAGAACTACCATCCAAAAAAAGTTCATTTATTTATAAATATAAGAAACAAAAGAGAAAAGCAATGGTGGTTCCACTGGATTCAGGCCCACGAGCACAGGCGACCAGAGTACCAGTCAGAATATGCGAGCTGTGCGAGCTTACAACCATGTAAGGGGCCCTTTTATGTCACAAGTCACGCTCACCAAACTCCAACTGATACATTATTCAGTTTATTTGAACGACTGACATTTGTACCAACATTAGCATGAAGTGCGCATTTAAATAAAAGACAGTATAGCAGTTCTAAATATAGTATCTTGTACTTGTGGTGGAACTATTTGATGCAAGTATAGATTGAAAGATGTAATCTTCTTGATACAATTTATTGAACACGATACGATATACAATTACATTGTACAACACAATAACGGAGGTAATAACAATGGTACCGCGGGGCGGAGAATGAGCTCGTCCAGACAATATATAATAACAATAATAATTTGATTTCTTTCGGTTTCTTCTACTTAATGTATTTTTTGGCTGTCATCTTTTTTTTTGTGAACTTTTTACTGTGTAGGTTGATATATAAATAATATTTTTTTTATTGTTAAGGTTGATTTATGTATATTTTTTATTGTTTATGTTTTTTCTATACCTAATATGTATGTGTTATATTTTTTTGTATTGTAAAATGTACAAACTTTACAAACTTAACTGATTATTGCTTCGGAACAGACTCTGTCTAGTGAAGCAATTATCTTTCATATATTTTGTTTTTTAATATTGTGCTAATAATATAAATAAATAAATAATAAATATATACTTTCACACTAAGGACATGCTAAAAGACGTATGAAAGTAGAATAAATGCTGTGGAAATGAGATCACTAAGAAGAGTATGTAATAGAACGATATATGATAGAATAAAAAAATGAGGACACAAGGAGGGAATGCAAGATGAAGAAGAGTATTATAAGTAAAATGAAAGTGAATTCCTTGAGGTGGTTTGGACATATTGAAAGAATGAATGATGAACGACTGACCAAAAAAATATACATGGGTGTAAGAGATGGAGTGAATAGCAGAGGCCGCCCCAGAAAGGGATGGCATGACCATGTGAATGATATTTTGAAAGAAGGAAATATAAGAAGCTTGAATAATCGACGAGCATGTATGAGACGATGCATGGATGTAAAGGAAGCTAGGAATGTGTGCAAAAATAGAGAAGTATGGCGTTCGGTTCTCTCCTGCTTACCCCGTAAGGGATATGGCGTGATGGTATGTATGTATCTCTTTCATTCACACATCTCACACTAAATTCAAATTAAATTTAAATTAGGAAACAATAAAAAGTATGATTCCACATTCAAATCTTAAAATATTTGGATTTATTCTGACATTTATAAATCATTCCAAATTCAAACCTCGCTGTTTTGTGTCAAACAATTTAAAACTGTCTTCTGTAAAATAATTATTTAAAACTATGAATCGATGTTAAGATTTGATTTGATGTTAATTTGTTATTGTTTTTTGAAGGCACTGTCAGGAGTGGTACATGGAGAGCAGTAACAAGCCGGGTAGTTGCGAGTACGCTCCCGACTGCTTCAAGTCCTGCATCAACGGGGCTACGGGCATCCAGTGTGCGCAGGTATTATTTAAATACTCGAAACAACACTCTTTTCTTTAAATCCACACGTCTTACGGTACCTTTTACATCTTAATGATACTAAGTAGGCTCTTAAAAAGAAAAAAAAATTGCATTTCTCTTTTCTCCAGAATAGAGAATATCTTTTATTGTTTGAGGAGTTTTTAAATGATTAACTATTGTATTAAAATATTCTGTTTAATACAATAAGTACTTCAAGAATAATACAAGTAAATTGTTTAAAAGTTATATTTAACTGTTTACAAGGTGATCAGTCTGTAGCCAGAATGAGATTTCTTTATTTTCAACTAATAAAGAAATATCTTTATTGTTCCCTTTCGAAAATTACAAATCAATAATCATTAATTATGTTATGAGTCATTTCTTGAATAGCAACTAAAATAATATATTTCAATAAATCAATAATTAACAATAGACATCTGTCCTTAAATATAACAACTATTTCTAATAGATACGTTAATAAATATCCCCTAGTATGGTTCTAAACCATGCTACTTATTTATTAACAATTTACACAGATGTCTCCTTACTTGTCAAATTGAAATTAACATATATACATTATATATTATACCGCGGCATACTTCAAAGATAAGTACTAATTATGTAGTCATGTCTTGAGATGGAGACAAGCCAAAGTTCCGGGAATTCCAATCCCTATTATTAATCTACAAATATTGTACACTAGTAGGCTTATTGCCATCGGGCGATTTCTTCCAATCAACCAGGAATAATAATTGTTTTATGTATATATATTTCAATGACATTTCAGTGTATGCTGTACCACTGCATGTCCGATGCCGAAGGAGACTTTGCATCACATCCCTGCGCTTGCAACACTGCAGAAGAAGGCTGCAGTAGAAGGTATTCATTTTTTTAATTACAGGCAACCCATATGTGCCATATGGTGGTACGTGTGTAGGTATGTCACTGAACTCTTAAACGGCTGAACCGATTTTGATCAAATCTTTTGTGTGGGTCCCTGGGTGGTTTAGATTCAAAATTCAAATGTCAAATATTTGGCTTGGTAAAATTGTAAACTGCTAGCCCTAGAACAGGGTTACCTAGTTGGGCAGCAGTATTCTTCATAATAGTCTTTGTTATAAAGGTGTGAAAAATAAAATAGTCTTTGTTATAAAGGCGTGAAAAATAATATAGTCTTTGTTATAATGGCGTGAAAAATAAAATAGTCTTTGTTATAAAGGTGTGAAAAATAAAATAGTCTTTGTTATGAAGGTGTGAAAAATAAAATAGTCTTTGTTATAAAGGCGTGAAAAATAAAATAGTCTTTGTTATAAAGGCGTGAAAAATAAAATAGTCTTTGTTATAAAGGCGTGATAAATAAAAGTCTTTGTTATAAAGGCGTGAAAAATAAAATAGTCTTTGTTATAAAGGCGTGAAAAATAAAATAGTCTTTGTTATAAAGGCGTGAAAAATAAAATAGTCTTTGTTATAAAGGTGTGAAAAATAAAAAGAATAAAAAATTTATGCCTGGTGTTATGCAAACAGTATAACTTTTGAGATGTACAATATTTTACCTTTTATCCCACCATATTTATAATGACAACAATAAGTAGATTACTGCTGCCCAACTAGGAAATACTGTTCTTTCTATGACATGCAAAACAGGAGTTTATGTAATTCTTCTGTACGTGTGTACCTATGTCACTGAACTCATAAACAGTTGAACCAATTTTTATAATTTAATTTCTGTTGCCCCATAAGAGCCGGATATTCAAAAATACAACAGGCAACAATAACATTACATTTTACATATGTAGTTCACTACCCATTCTGAGGGCTGTGTGCCGGTGTGCTTTACCTTATATTTTTATTAAATTTACAATACATATACAAAATATAAAACAATCAAACTATATAGAAAAGATGCACAGTAAGAAAAAGCATATTTCCCTTTACCAGAGTGCAAGCACTCGTGTGTAAAGGAGACTATTTAATACAGAATACACAAAATATTATCTATACATAATTATTATCTATACAATAAGAAGTTAATATAGTACATAGGCCCGAGATTTCAGTTGGCCCTTAAATCGTTGGATTTGGTAATCCAAGTTAAAATTTTAGGGAAGATTAAATTTCATTCGCGTATTTCAGTGCAAAATGAAACGTCAGTTACGTAATCTTCAACTATAGATATATTTTACGTTTTTCTATGGTTATTGTCTATAACGCATCTGTCAAAATTGTAATAACCTTAAATGATACGTGACGCGAAGCTGTGACTAAATATTATTTTATTATTATAACAACACATTATTTTATTTGTTTCATTACACAGCATGTTACTTTTTCAATTTTTTATACCGATCGATGTTTTTTTTAATTAAAATCAAACATTGTAGTGAAAAAATGTCATTGAATATGTACTACGTACGTAGTTCTTCAATGCAAAATGTATGTACATTTTACAGATGGATATGGAACTAAGTGATAATGGTAAAATAGTGTCTTATGTAGAAAATTTAAGAATACACATTATATATATAGAAACAGGATGGATCAATTTAAAAAGTGGGATGAAAAAACATCGCAAAAATAAAGTTGCGTGCCTGACGTTTCATTATGGCTGACAGTTTATTTCGTTTGTTGTCAGGCAATACATCATAATTATGTAAAAAAGAAAATAAATATTAAATACATGAACCACTTCTATCAAGTCTTTTATTTTAACAACAAAAATAAATCATGATTATAATTATTATGCATAGTTATTTGTAGTATAAAATGAAATAAAACATTAAAGCGTGCGGCGATTAGTACGCCACCTGGCGAAAAAGACTAGAAACAATACTTAACTCAAGATTAAGACACGCGATCCGCCAGAAACGTTGAGTTAAATATTTGTCGTTTAGTGACGTATTTAAGGGAAGATTAGGTACTGAAATACGCAATATTTTTGTTAAACTTGAGTTAAACTCCTAAATATATGTGTTGGTTTGTACCACCTCACTAGGCCAGGCCTGTTCCGAGGTGGTAGACTAGTTACATAATATTAATTACTAAATCAAAATAAACTGTAATATTGTGCAGTGTGCAGTCTATGTTTCACTATGTGAGATTTGTTGTATATGTTGTTAAGGTTTGAGAATTTGCTGCCAATAGTTAATCCCTTTATTATATAGCCACGTATGAATTGTTAGTTTTAGTCTTGTTTTTTTCATTAACTGTATGTCCTTAATGTCTTTAGCAACTAAATTTAGTATCTTTGGATTGTATTGATAATGTCTATGTCCGTATGCAGTGTTCGTCTTCGGAGTGATAAGTTGACGTTATTTATTTATTTATGTATTCCTTACAGTTTTTTTAGTGAATGCTATATTATTTATTATTGAAAACCGTAATATATAATCACAGTTTACAAACAATAAATATAAGAAAAAAAAATACAATTTTAAAGAATTACAAATATTAAAACTATAACATGTTTTGTATAAATCACCTCACTAGGCTGAGACTGTTCCGAGGAGGCAGAAAATAGCTTGCATTATATCTCACACAAAAAATATTTTGAGCATTTTTCCTTTTTTTCCTTAATATTATACCTATTATAAAATTCAGCTATTGTTTCTCGACCATGTTTCTGAAGTATATTAATGCCCTTATTTTTAATCCATGTTTCTATTGTTTTCTTATGTTTCATCAACTTGTCTGTACTTTTTTTCTTTTTTATCGTATAAAATTTTTTGTAGCTAAATTGTAGTTATGTCTTTGTCCGAATGTTAATATAGCTGTGTCGTCTCGCAATTGTGTTGCGTTGTAATATGATTTATTTTGTCTTAATGAATTTATATTTTCTTTTTAATTTCATGTGTTAATTTTTGTTGTTTTTTTCTAATAAATTATTAATACATTAACGATTTAGTCACACGTCAGTGTTACTGACTGGTAAATAGTTAAATAATAATATTTTATCATGACCCAGATAATCTGAAAATATTGTATAAAAAGTGTTTTTTTTTATTTTTCAGATAAAGAATCCCCTAAAACATTGTATCTTTATTTATTTGCTATAAATACAATTCATTCTGTCACGAAGAGATCATTTTTATCTTTGATATCCTTTGTTAGTCCGTTTTTCCGACCCTCTGTTGTATCTCGTCCTATCTCTTCGGAGATCTTCAACTGTCCTTGTTAAGCTGTTGTAGTTTCTTTCAATTTAGATAATCTACAATGGATGCTCTAAGTCCACTTACTTTGGGTTGGATTCACATAACAATCGAACAAATTGTGAAAATTGTAACAATAGAAAACTTCGAAATATTTTTTGTATTGTTTCCATATTGTTTATATACTATCTAAAATATACTGTATTGCCAGAAACTAGATTCTCATTTATCTGATTTAAAAACTAGGCTATAATGTTTATGATAATTTTATTTTTCGCTATCGATCTCATTGCTGTTGTACATATTATATTATTTTGTCATATATTATTTGTAATCTGATTGGTTGGAAGAAATTGGCAAAGGTACATAAAAATAAAAGGATATTGTGCTGTGAATAGTTTTGATTTTTCAGTCAAATAAACTCATTTTCTTCCTGTACAGGTAGTGTGACTCTCTCCTAGATTATTTCCGGTTCTTGGCAACACCATCTAAATCCTTTTACATTTGCACGTCTTACGTACTACGTGAGTAATATACATACATAGATATGAGAATTTATTATAAGCCGTAGATAAATGTGTTATGTAGATTTCGGTACAATATTATATCACACAATATATTTTATTACGTGTCATATTCAAATACAGATTATCATTTTTGCCTTTTCGTTTTTTTTTTCATTGGTAAATCTCTAAAAAAAGCATATTATTTCGGAACGGTCTATATTAATTTAATAAAGGTACTTATCAGCTATCGAAATCATATTGACCGAACAATTTTTATTGGTTTCGAATGTTAACTTAGTGATCATCAGTATCAGCATTTTTCGGGTTTTAAGCTCATCTATGATAGTTTGCACAAATTCTATTGCTATGCGACATCAAAAGAGTTTTTTTGCGACTAATTTAACCAGACGTGTTGTTTAATTTTAAAGACATACTTTTAAAACGGCGCTGGCCGATTTACTAATGATATTAATAATAATTAAGCACTTCAAATAATAACACTCAATTATTATTATTACCATTATACACTTCCTCGAAAGAATTAGCAGATCAATGCGTAAATTGTAAATTATTTAAAAGAGCAAAATAAAATGCAACAAACGCATCATCAAGCTTTCAATTGGGAATAGTTCACCCATCCAGATACTTAACATATCAAAGCAATAGGCTCTGAGGAGGTCTCTATACTACCTAACAACCCTACTGATTCCCGAATATTAACGTTTAAAAAATCTTTGACGATTCTACATGTATTATGTAATTATTAGCGTTTTTTGCAGTTTTATTAAGTTTTTCAATAAATCTATAATTTCTAAATTACGGATTAACGATTTTGGAATAATGCCAGTGGCTGAAATAATGAACGGTAATATTATTATTTTACGGGAATGCCAAAGTCTTTTAATACTTTTATTATTAAAATTATATTAAATTTTAATTAAATAAAATTTTACATTTACAGTGATAATTTATTGAATATTCCTCCTCACCCATCCTTATCTTCCACAATCCACATCCTTCCCTATTTGATTATTTTTACAAAACTTTTTTAATTACTTGTTTTTGGTAATCTTTTTTGTATTGTTTTTTTATATATTTCTTTAATTACATTTATAATTATGTATTAAAAAATGTTACTTTTCTTGGTATTTTTTTTAGTATTTCAAAAAATAGTGATGCCACATCCGGAATCCTGAATCACTGCCTTATATATTTAAGCCACGATATACACGCATTGTGGTGCATCATTTTATAGGCCCAGTATTTCAGTCGGCCCTTAGGAGTTTAACTCAAGTTTAACAAAAATATTGCGTATTTCAGTACCTAATCTTCCCTTAAATACGTCACTAAACAACAAATATTTAACTCAACGTTTCTGGCGGATCGCGTGTCTTAATCTTGAGTTAAGTATTGTTTCTAGTCTTTTTCGCCAGGTGGCGTACTAATCGCCGCACGCTTTAATGTTTCATTTCATTTTATACTACAAATAACTATGCATAATAATTGTAATCATGATTTATTTTTGTTGTTAAAATAAAAGACGATATAGAAATGGTTCATTTATTTAATATTTATTTTCTTTTTTACATAATTATAATGTATTGCATGACAACAAACGAAATAAACTGTCAGCCATAATGAAACGTCAGGCACGCAACTTTATTTTTGCGATGTTTTTTCATCCCACTTTTTAAATTGATCCATCCTGTTTCTATATATATAATGTGTATTATTAAATTTTCTACATAAGACACTATTTTAGCATTATCACTTAGTTCCATATCCATCTGTAAAATGTACATACATTTTGCATTGTAGTACTACGTACGTAGTACATATTCAATGACGTTTTTTCACTACAATGTTTGATTTTAATTAAAAAAAACATCGATCGGTATAAATATTTAAAAAATAACATGCTGTGTAATGAAACAAATAAAATAATGTGTTGTTATAATAATAAAATAATATTTAGTCACAGCTTCGCGTCATGTATCATTTAAGGTTATTACAATTTTGACAGATGCGTTATAGACAATAACCATAGAAAAACGTAAAATATATCTATAGTTGAAGATTACGTAACTGACGTTTCATTTTGCACTGAAATACGCGAATGAAATTTAATCTTCCCTAAACTTTTAACTTGGATTACCAAATCCAACGATTTAAGGGCCAACTGAAATCTCGGGCCATAGTCATTCAATAATTTGATAGTTTTTTTTCAATTATCTCCTAATTTTACTATCGTAGTACCATGACTCGTTTTAAATATTCAACAATGTAAAAATGTATATAATTGGGTATATGAATAAAACGAGTGGGTTGTGACCAGCACTAAACTCCTCACTACCAACTCACCCCACAAAGTATTCAAATTTTGTATGTTATTAAATTATTTTTGATTTAAATATTTTATTGTATAAATTTGACAAAAGTGATGTCTCTTTTTACCAATTTGAAAATAAAAATATCAAATTTTAAGTTTCCTGAGCTTGGGGTCACTTTAAAATATTTGACAGTTAAAAAAAATTGAGAAGCACTATTCATATATCCTTCAAAATGTAATGGGGTGTAAGCGAGTATTAGATATACATATTTGAAAAGAATCGAATTAGTACTTTAGTCTATAATCTATAAAGTAAAATAAACACACTGTACATAGCACACTGCACATACATTGTGATGAAACTTTCAGAATACAATCTCAGCATGATACTAATTGATAATCTGCAATAAAAGAATATTCTTAAAAATTGAAAATTACTAACTAATCCACTATGAGGTAATGAGAAGTAAAAAAAATTAAATGAGTTCTACAATATAAACTCTGTTTGGATCGCTAGAATCAAAGGTGGTATTGGTCTTTCAGATGGTTGGGTCTGGCCCTGCTGAGTCTGCTGGTCCCCTGCCTGTGGTGCTACCCGCCCCTGAAGGCCGTGCACTGGTGCTGCGTCGGCTGCGGGGTGAGCGGGGGTCGCCACACTCCGATACAGCGCTCGCTGCACGCGTACCCCCACCACTGAGCGGCGTGGACTCTCGACGTGGAGTTATTGTGATTGAGAAACAGTATTTGTACAAATGTCGCCCCCTTCCAACCGGAATCTACAGGTCTTTCGATGGGGATGTTCGGCGTTGTTATATTGAGATACGAACGTTTGGGATTGATATTTAAAGTTTTACAGTTGGTATGTGCGTGTAAACGGATGTTCATGAAATAGATGTTGCGACGGATATGGACATTCGGTGTTGATGGTGAACTTTTTATTCCTATGATTATGTACATTTAATAATGATACTCCTAACATTCGATACTGATGACTCCGTACATTTGATATCGATGACTCCGTACATACAATATCGATGTTTCTGAACCTGGAAGTTGGTGTTGATTGTTCTAGACATTGTGTCTAAAGTATTGATAATTCTTTATATGGAAATTTGATATTGATAATTCACAATAATGTTCAGTATCGACGATTCCAAATCTAAGCACTTTGATACAGATGAACATTCAGTATTACGGATGACTCGGGACCCTTGAATATTCCAGATATGGGAACTCAGTGCCAATGTTCAATGTATGTTCATAATTCAGGACATGAATGTTCGATATTGATTG
The DNA here is from genome assembly GCA_963576475.1 of Molanna angustata. Classification (NCBI taxonomy): domain Eukaryota; kingdom Metazoa; phylum Arthropoda; class Insecta; order Trichoptera; family Molannidae; genus Molanna; species Molanna angustata. The sequence continues at coordinate 674,361 of OY754990.1, forward strand.
ATTTTTAATAAGGACATTCAATATCAATGATTGTGGACTTGAACATTCGATATTGATGATTTTGAATGTGGACTTTCAATATTCAATTCAATATGGACGATGTTGGAAAAGGACATTCGAGTATTGATTATTTTGAATGTAGAAATAGAGTATTGATAATGGAAATGGAGACTATTTACAATGATTCTAGTTATGATCTAATGCTGTTGATGATTTCGAACTTGGAACGTGGATTCGAAACAAGAATATTCTAAACAACCATAGATGAAACAAATTGTGACTATTTGAAAAGCTGATTTTGAGTTACGTGCAATGCTACAAGTAATTTTTCGTATCAGTTTGAGTGTTTCACGATAATTCGGTTCATTGGAAGAATAAACTAGAATTTGTATGTTTTGAACGCAAATATTGAAATGGTCACTAAAATACGAAAGTTATAGAAGGGCCATCCGACGGAGACATTTTTAAACGTGGAACATTACAGAGTTGCTCCAAAGAATGGATACGTAAAGAATATTAAATAGTCAGCATACGTTGGAAGAAATATTTACATTTGTCTGGTTTTTGAAAACGGAATAAACGTTTGTCATTGAAGGACGCTTCATATGCAGCAGTGATTCGATTTGTCAAACGTACGCATGCGTGCATTTGATGGACATTAAGTGTGATGGAACACTGTGTGGGGCGACAAATTTGCCGACGACTACAATGTGCATGCGTTGTTGCGCACGCGCGTACACTGCCAAAACAAAGAACAATAACATACGTTAGTTGCGATGCGAAAGATTATTGAATGCAACGTTTAACTATTTCTGCACGAGTTGCGTGCCTCAGTTGTAAAAGAAGGATTCGTACCATTATTAAATCACCACAATCGTTTTGTATGTAAAAAAAAAACTAACGACTCAAATCACAGTTCATATTGAAAATAATAATATTTTAATCAAAATGCACGAGTCGATTGCAATCAAATATAACCGACTGCCGCCGCGTAGTGGTGAGTCGTTTGATTTCCATGCCAACGTCCTGGGTTCGATTCCCAACAGGAAATAAATTTTAAACAATTATTTCTCACACAACTGTTGCTGGAAATACTAGTTAGTCGGAATACGATTGACATTCGGCAATGAATTCGCCACTTGCGTGGTGCGGTGTAAGGAACTGTTTACGAATAAACGGACAATCCATGTCGGCGTTTGTTCCTTGGTTATCTGTAGGTTAGGAGGGGACTCTTCAGTCTGGATCTGCAGTTGCAGGAATAAAAATTGCAAGTCTTGAAATGTGGCGATTTGTGATTTGCTAAAATGAATTTTTTTTAATATCAACTGTGCTTTAAATTTTTATTTACTCTAATCTTCTTATGAAAATTGTCAACGTGATTTTGATTTATTTTTGTTTTGTCAATGAATAGAGAAGTATTTATTTGACTGTCTTTAAAAATAGATTTAAAATTTTAAAGAAAGTAAAAATATTTTGTATCCATTATTGTTTTTATATTGTTCAATTTGAATGCAAATATTTTTAAGGCGAGTACGACGGCGACACCGGCAACTAAACGTGTATCATCACGTGCAATTTAATCTAAAATACCTGTTTATGTGTATTTTTATTTTTCCTTATAATGGCAAATATATTTTTTTTACGAAAGATAGTTTTAAATAGTTTGACAATAAACAGCGAGATTTGAATTTGGAATGATTTAAATGTCAGAATAAATCCAAATATTTTAAGATTTGAATATGGAATCGTATTTTTTTATGGTTTTCTAATTTAAGTATGATTTGAATTTAGAACTGCTATACTGCATGGTGGTTATGTTGGTACATCTGAATGAATGTTGCTGTACCTCCAAATTAAGTACAAATATTAAAAAAAAATAAAAAAAAAGATTCCCCAATTGTAGGGAATACCCTGTTTTTAACGCGCAACAACACCAATTGCACTTTTAAATTAAAGCCAATAAATTTGAATTAATTGATAGATGTGAATTTGGATTCGGCAGTAGGCGTAAAAAAAATTTGAATTTGGAACAGCGCAGTCATTAATTTGAATTTAGAACTACTAGATAACAATTTACAGATTGAATTTTAAATATATCCATATTAAAGTTGAATTTTCTTGATAAAATGATATCAGGTATTGTTTTAAATAAAGAAAAACTTACATTTTGTTCAAAAATTATTCCTAAATGGAATATTTTTATGATTACATATACGAAAACGTTGGATTTTTTCCCTGTCGGGAGTCATCCCAGTATTTTTTTATATCTCAATAGAGACGAATTTATAAATTGGAATATTATACAAAGATTTGATTGATAGGGAACTCAATAAATAAGAGAAAATATATGTCACTGCTGCTTTCATTGTTCACAAAAAAAACAATTTTTTAATAGATGGCGTTACAAAAAGGTTTCTTAATTACTTCATAGATGGCAATAGTAATAAAGTCTTATTTTCAAACGGTCAGTTTCTCATTATTAAAATATATAGAACTTTCAAAATTACATTGATAAGGGAACTTAATAAAAAAGGGATAATTGTTGAAAATTGAGAAATAAAGTGTCCATGTATGTCCTGTAGGTTCCTGGTTCTCTTATAATATTCTAACTTCGTTTCTATTGAGATATCAAAATAATTGTCAAATTATTTTATCATTAACCTTGAAATTAAGTATTTATATATTTATTTGGCAACGATGCATAATTACATTACATATAAATAATACAGTGTTAAGTACCTACCTATAACAACAAAATAATTTCAAGATTACAGTGATAATATATCCTAAATTTAATGCTAGGTAACTATTATTGTCGACCACTGTGGCACAGTTGGTAAGCTGTTCGGTTTCTGTGCGGGCGTCCTGGGTTCGATTCCCAGCAGAGGAGAAATTTATTTAAATTTATTTCTCACGCAAATATTGCCTCTCTGGGCTGGAAACACTGGTTACTTGGAAGAAATTGCCATACGGCAATAAACTCGTCACTTGCGCAGAGTGCAAGGAAGTGTTCATTATAATTATTATTATTATTATTAAAAGTATTTACTTATTTTTACCATTATAAAATTGTGTATTATTTTTATATTGTCCCATTGGACGTCCGACTAGTTGAAACTGTTTTTTAAATGATTATTTCCTGATACGGCAGCTAATATGCGTAGTTAAAAAAATATTATTTTATTTATCAATGTATATGTCTGCGAGTCATGGACGTGACAAATGCACGAAAGTTGATTTGATGCCACAAAAAAGGGGATAACAGGAAGATATAACCCCGTGTTCAGTAACTATTGTAACTAAATTAGGAACGTTATCCAACAGTACAGTAGAATATATGTAATAACATAGTATGATATTAAAAACAATGGAAAAAACAGTAAATGATAGACTACGGTACATAATAACAGGACATTATATCAAGTGATTTTTATAGTTTTACATACAATTTTTAACAACTGAGAAAAACAAAATTAAATGATCATACCTGAAACATACAAGGAACAGTACAAAGAGGAATATATTATAGAATCATAACATGGGATTCTAACGTACTTAAGGATCAACGAAAAAGGATTAACTAGAGAGTGAAATTTTGAGTTATGTTATCAGTGCAAAGTTGGCGCTTTATCGCAATTTTGATACACGGTCTTATTTCAGCGCTATGAAATATAAACTTGGACTAAATGGAATAGGAACGTACCTATTTTGGACGGAACGTTCTAAAAAAAATTAAATCAGACGTATTATGAATAATTATGAAAATTTCATAATTTTCATAATTATTCAAATTACGTCTAATTCAGTAACTTTTTGAGAACGTTCCGTCCAAGATAGGTACGTTCCTATTCCATTTATATCAATTGTAAAAAAGGCCAATAGCTTAACATACTTAATTAGAAAAACCTTCAGCCACTTGCCACATGATTTGTTAATTACAATATATAAAACTTATTGTAGACCAGTTTTGGAATATGGTTACCAAGTTTGGAATCCTTACTTTGAGAAAGATATAAGCATGCTGGAAAGGGTGCAGAGAAGGTTTACCAAACTGGGAAATGGCCTCAGATGCTTAACATATGAAGAACGTCTGAATGTGTTGGGCCTCACTACTCTTGAGGAACGGAGAAAGAGAGGGGATCTCATAGAAACCTACAAAATACTAAACGAACACCTGAATTGAAGCTGATGTTCTGCCTCAACCAAAATACTAACCTAAGAGGTCATAGTTTGAAGCTAGATAAACACAGTTTCAGGCAGAATCCCTGGAAGCATTTCTTGTCCAATAGAGTTGTGGATGCGTGGAACAGTTTGCCACCGGAACTTGTTGTTGCACAAAGTGTTAATGTGTTTAAAAATAGATTTGACAGACTGAACAAGTGAATACTGTTGTGAGATCAGACATATTAGCATAGCTGCCTGTCTGATAACGTTTAATAATAATAATATAGTCCAAGTTGATATTTTATAACACTAAATTTAGAGCGTAAATCTAAAATGTACAATTTTAGAACGTTCCTATTTTAGTTACAATAGTTACTGAATACGGAGTATTATACGAGCTGTGTGTAAACGAAGAAGGATATTGTCTTCAGAATGAAAATAAACACACTTGGGTGGTTTGGTCATGCGGAAAGAATGAATCAAGAACGATTGACAAAAGAAAAATTGCAGAACTGAAAGAGACGGAAGGGGAGGTGGAGAGGCCGACCAAGATAACATTGACACAATCATGCGAAAAATATTCTGAATGAAAATAACGTAAAAGGATGTATGGATGTGTGTGAGGCGATGAATTTATGAAAAGATACAATAGTCTGGCCCCTGGTTCTCTCTGTCATGACACAAAGATATGTATGTATGTATTATAATGATGATTTATTTCACAACTCAAAAGTAAAGTGTCTTAAATCGCTCAAATGTACGTACGCTTATTTTACGGCATCTATTGAAAATGTGATATGCGTAATTAAACCAGTTTCGTTTGAGTTTATAATACGCTTGATACGTCAAGGTGACGCGAGCTATTTTTGTTGTTGACAACATTAATTTGTATTATATATTTTTAAATAACTGAATTATGAATTAATATTAAGTAATAATTGAACCAGTATTACATTTTGATACTAAAAAAGTTGTATTCTCCGGTGTGTGTTGCCATAAATATGAAAAAAAATAAAAGTATTACCATACTTTAAAGTGTACGGATAATTTATCATTTATTGAATGACCCTTCGCTGCGACCATTTTAAATTCATTGTGTTCAGTGTATGGTTGCCACTTCGCAGTGAGCATTGATTATATACTAGTTTCATTTTACTGTATTTGTGAACTCCAAATTACAGCTTGTGTAGTCGTACACGTTTAAATTAAAAACAGTTCAAAAAAATCATTTTAAACACTTTTTTTTATAATGGTAACACAGCATTTTAAAAATCCATATAGCATAGATTAATTATCGTCGTGGTTGTAGAAAAATAATTTGTACGCTTTTTTTAATTTAATCAATAATATTTTTTTTTCCTATTTATTTCTCTACTCTTAAGAACATGACATTTTGAATTACACATAATAAAGCTATTTTTATTTATATTTCATTCAGTTTGAAAGAGAACTATTTTGATACTAATATTATTTATAATTTAAGAGACAAAAATAATAATAATAATGTAAGCACAATTGAGTTGCCTACACCAATTATTTTTTTTAACTGGCGATACAACAAACCGCTCATTATCACATCAACATAATAATAAATATAGAGTAATGATTTATTTTTTTATATAAGTAATTACATAGTATGTATATTTTTGTCTTGTTTCTCTGTGATTTACTTTCAACGTTTGAAATATTTGTTCTGTTCTGTTTTCAAAAAAAAAAAAAAAAATCAATGTTGCCTCATTGAAAATAAAAATATAGATAATTTGTTTGGCCAGTCGATTTTGTACAAAAAATAAATGCCAGTGATTGTGCCATGCCAAATGGAACGGATATATATATTTTTTATTTTAAGGCTAAAATCTATTGTTTTCAAACTAATTACCAATGTAATTTTTAAACTAGTAAAAATACTGCATTGGATTTTTAAAAGAATCTGCCGCATTCATGAGTTTGTGTGTCACCGAAAATATATTTCATTTATTTTAAACCGAATGCGCCCGTGTTTAATTTTTTTTTTATTGAGATTTAAATTTGAAATAAGAATAATAAAAAAAATACTGGCGGAACATATTTGAATTAACAAAAAAAAACAAAATGTACTCCATTATTATTGAGCTTTAATTAATATACAAATTTAGGTTAGGTTTAATATTGTTTTTAATTTTTATTTTTGTATATTTTTTATTTAATTTTTTTCGTTTGGTTATTAAATTTTTTACCAATCAACTTTATTTTCTTTCCTTATTTCCCCCCTCCCCCCCTTTTTGTTATTCCCTATTTTTTTCGACAAACTTCTCAATGAAATATGTATTTAAAAATGGAATGAAGAAAAGAATGTCGAGAATATACTTTTTATTTAGAGATTTGCATGGTGTTGACAGAGGGTAAAATAAAGGGTGTGTTGCAAAATTGCCTGAATTTGAATTTTATGGATTCAAATATGTAGACTGCGGGATTAGGAAAATCCTTCATCTGTATGTAGATTGAAACCAATCACTTTAAATGAAATTGGTTCATTTTCATGGATTGTAATCCATGATGGTGTTGCCAGAATGTTGACCAGATGGTGCACCCACCTGTGTGTCGCCATAACAACTATCATTTATTAAAAAAAAAAAACAATTGGAATATGTAACTGTCTCAATATGGACATGTGAAGAATATTCTAAATGGATCTGTCTCTGGAACGGGATAAATGCAGCGCAGCTACGATGTCATTTGTCTATGATTATGAATAAATAAATTATTTTCACATGTACACACAAGCAAATAATCAAGTACTTGTAATTGTATTTTTAACATATATCAACACAAAAGTGTTCTTTCAATAGAATCGTTTGAATTTTAAACAAAGCCATACATTGGGTTTCTCAGATTCCATTTATTATTTATCGTATAGTCTTATAAAAGTACATCACATTAATCTGTTCATTTAACACAAAATATAAATTGCACAATATAATTGTTTGTCAGAGAAAATTGTGATGTGATGTTCCATTATTTTTTACTAATGGTAACAAAATATTCATCGGTTTTCCTGGGAATCTATAAAAAATGCCAAAGGTCATACATAAGGACAGAACCAAAAAAAAAACAAATGTTTTCATAAATATACGATTTTAATTACTTAAAATATACAAAACTCAAATAAAAATCTACAAAATCATTTGCTTAATAAATATAAAAATAGGAAATTAAACATGTTAACATATTAGAAAGGATTTCTAATTTTAGTAGCAAGATTGCCTACTTCTGAGAAAACTATAAGGTAATAAAGCTTTATAATATCAATATAATTTGGATGATTTATATAGCGCCGTTTTCGTGAATGTCTCACCTCAAGGGCACTGTAGAGCAACTCCAAATTACGAGTTCATTTTCCGGAGGTTTCAAATCATTTAGTCTTTGTTTCATTTTAACAAACCTCGCATCAAATTTTTAACTGTTTTTTATGCCTCGAAGGTCGGGAACTCCCGGCTAATATTTTCCCTAGTCACATAATATTGGTTAAAAAAAACTACATATTTTGTAAGAAAATCAACAAATGGAATAGATTTAAAATGTACAGTCTTGTGTCGGAATCAGAATAGAGTAGGAAACATTACCAATGATAAATTAATTTTATAATATGTCGAATAAAACTACAATTATTTTTTTTTATCTGTGGTAGAGGGTGTTTTTATCTACAATTATTTTTTTACAATTATTTTAATACATTTAAACTAAACTGTAACACGTCAGTGTCGCCAACAATGCTTCAATGTTTTAAGGATAATATATTATATATATACTGACAGCTTTAATTTTTTAATATTTCTAATAAATAATAAGTAACCAGTGTGAATTCCTTAAAAATATTTGTCTTCAAATGGTGTAATGTATAATAACATGTATTCTAGACATTTTATAGTTATTCATTTGATGATATTTATAAAGTAAATCTATAATAATATGAGTAAATTATAATGCACTTTCTATCTAACAGTCGAGATGTCTGTGTTATGTGTTGCCATCGACAAGGACACTAAAAAAGTGAAAAATTAGTCAAAAAAATAATATGATGGAGTGTTTATTTGAATAAATAAATAATTGATGTTTCTATATTTTGTAAATGGACATCTGTGTGTAGTGTCAAAAGAAACAAAAGAAGATATTTAAAAAATGTTCTTAATTTGAAATTCATTTGACATGTCACGGAGTTGTGTTTTGTTTTTTCTTATCTTTTTTAAATAATTCGTCTATCTTATATAACGTATGTCCATAATTTTATCATAACGATTTGTCATCGTGTCAATGGTTAAAATATTCATTTGTATATGATGTTCGTTCATTTCATAGATTGAAAAAAAAGCTGAGTTTGCTGCGCGAGAATATTATCAATCTATGGTTTGAATTTAAAAATTCTCTTAATGTTTTCTAAAGGGCTCAAAAGAATTCATTGACAGAAATTTTGAATTTCATTTGTTTTTCTAAAGTTTATTTTAATGATTAAACGATTGCGCAGCAAGATTTGAGCTTTTTTGTACGTACAATTTGAAAGCGGCTACGTACGAATCGAAAGAATTATAATTTAAATTATTTCGTGTCGTTCAAATATTATTTCACGTATATTTTGATATATCATTTACGTTGTTGATCTTTTCGATGCGTACTACGACCTGCTTTCAAACACGACAACAAATTCGACGTTTGTCATATTCAACGAAATAAAACGAATGTCGAATTTGATGGGCAACGTCATCGAGCGTTTTGAATTTAAATCGTTGTTCCTTTTTTTTATTTCAAAGGGTTGGGACATGCAATGTCCCACTCATAGTTAATTATAATATATTTATAAATTGTTCCTTTTTTGGGAAAAAATAAAGTTTATTTCCGTTGTGACGTTTTAAAGAAATCTATGGAATGTTTCAAGTATAGAAATAGGAATATTATATACCATAGAACTAAAAAAAAAATACTTTTGCTATAATATACCTACATCAAAATAATTGTAGCAGGTTTTTACCTTTAAATATTCACACAAACTGGAGTTCTATTGAAATTAATGATATATACATTCCTACTTCTATGATTATTGATTTTTAAAAAAAAATTATCATCGTATTTGTTAACAAATTAAGCATATAATATATTAAAAATAGCATGATTTATAAAAGAAAATATGTGATTTTTTTTTCTTTATTAAAATAAGATTATATAATTATCGTTAAGTTGGTCTGTAATAAGATTTAAAAAATCATGTTCAATGCATGTAAATTTTTTTTAAATCATAAAATGATACCTATATATTTAATATATTGGTCACACTGTAACGGTATATATTAAATTATCAAAAGAAAATATAAAGTATATATTGAATGTCTATTTGTAAACTATATTTAAGTAACTTTTTCATATGTTTGAAATTCGTCATGAAGTTTTATAAAATACGTAGTGCGTCTAACCGTGTGTGACGGTCGGTCGATTCGAGGAACGCAATTTTTTTAATTGAATATACGTGAAAAAAAATGTGTAGAATGGTTTATTTACGTTAAATTTAATGCTTAAGTCGAATATAAGTCTAAAAGTCTCTCAAATTTGTGGGACATATTTGTAATGTTAAGGTAATCTCCATTTCAACAAGAAAATAAAAAAATATAATTTATAAATATAGAAGAATGTCAAAATATATTATTGTAAATGTCACTAAAAAGCTAATAAATATATCAAACAAAATATTACATGATTTTTTTTTTATAATTGTTAACCTATTTTGTTCGGGTTACCAGTCTCCCTACTGGTATGGTCTGGGTTATGTTGCCGTTCAGGTTAGATGAACCTGTCAGCGGTCACCCAGGTCTATGTAGTCCTTGGGTATTTCAACCTGTTGGCCTATCCCCAAGCGAAGGTATTGTAACATCTGTGCAGGTAATCTACCCACCACAATACTACCTACATATAGATATAAAAATACAGTTAAGAAACACAGGTAATATTTAGTCAGAAATTAAAAGATAATGAATGGTTACTTACGTCTGTTTATTGAATATAATTTGACTCTGACTGATATAAATGCAATAATTAATTCTATTTAATACTATTATTTTAACAGAAAACAATATCGATAAATTACGCGGATTAAAACTAGAGGATCTCAAGGACAGCGTGACCGCAGTAGCTGGTTGAACCGAATGCCCAATTGATCATTCGGACCGCTTTATATAGTACTGGAGAGCAATGGCAGACGCTCCTTAGGTGCGCTGGAGCGCTGAACCGGTGAAATAAAATAAAAGCATAAACCAAATTGTGTATCAACAAACATGTTTAAAAAAATACCAAATTACTTGTCAAGTAAGTACAAGAATGAAGACAAAAATTTCTAGTATCGCTTTACTTAAATAAACGCCTGCATTTATGCATCGGTGAGAGACCCGCGGTGCGTTATTCTATGCGCACCACAAATTCTATAACAAATGTATGGAAATTTAGATAACGTACTGGCTCGTGAAATGATAGATATCTCATATGAATGTTCTACGACTTTGGCGCGCCGCACCGATAAGCTATATAGTTTGCGGATTCTATGTTAAGCGGTGCGCACTTCGCTGTTGTTTAAATAAGTTTGTTAAATTATAAATCATTTTATATTGTATATTTTTTCTACATGACTGAGTATTATTGAATTCTGTATGGATTTTTGTGTTGTATTGAAAATAAACTTTCCACAATTTAGAATCTTGACGATTTTAGAAAGGTTGATGGCAATATTTCAATTTGAAAACTGTTTTTATATAATGATCTAACCGAGTCTTCTTCAGAATCCGTTAGTATAATTTCCACAACTTCTGTTGAGAGTGAACGTTATTTGTACACATTAAATAAAATAAAAATATGTTTAAGAAACACCATGACACAGGACGGTCTCAACGCATTGCTGATTACCAAAAATAAGTTGATTCAGACATTACCGGATTTTAATATGTGAGTAATTAAGTGTTCGTAAGTATAAAAGATCCAAGATTTCCTACAAAAAATAAATGTTATTGTTTTAATCCACCGAACCGCTAAACTTATTAGTTAGCAGCTGCCACTGCTGGAGAGTCAGATTCCAGAATATTCGGCGCCGCTAACGCACGCCACAACTGATATTTAAAGGGGCATATAACGCTAATTCTAAAACGACACGATACACTACGAAGTTATGTATTAGTAAGGGTAACTTTTATTAGTGTCCCGTTTATACTGATATGACTCTGGCGAGTGAGTCTCTTCTGAATGAGAGTATTTCTCTGGTTCTTCTGAGAACATGGCCAAAATATGATCTCAGAAGAACCAGAGAAACACTGGGTTATAGGAAAGCATGCCAGAAGGCTAGGGCTGGAGGCATACGATTACTGCAGAGCATGCCAAGACGAGGAGGAGGAGGAGACGGTGGTCCACTTCCTCTGTCACTGTCCTGCTCTCTCTAGAATTAGGAGAAGCTCCTTGGGAAGTTTCTTCTATGATGATTTAATTGACATAGCGTCGGCCAACATCGGAGACATTATGACATTCATTAGCCACTCAGGCATGTTCAAGGTGGATGAGTGAGTGGGAGGACAGCCCCAATGTGGTATCACAAAGGGCCAATTGGCCTAAGTGTGTTCTCCTTAAAAATTGACACCCGCAAAAAAAAAAAGGTAACTTAGTAATCCAGTAACGGCGAATACAACTTCAACCAATTTCGTTCGCCTATAGCACAAGAAGTATTGATAAATAAAAAAAATAATAATTGGGAAGTCAGATGACTGTAATATCCTGATGGATACGAGAACAGAGAGATATAACCTTCCAAAGGAGATCTGCATCTCATCTCTTAGTCCTGACTTGACAATATACTCTCTTTCATTGAAAAGTGTTATTTATGTGAAGCTGACTGTTCCATGGGACACAAATATTACAAAAGACCACCAATACAAGACCACTAAACAAGCAAGTACAAGGAACTGGTAGATAAAACAGTTCAAAATATTAGGCTTTAGTACAAATATATATGCTGTAGAGGTGGGGGTGAGAGGCCTGCCCGCAAAATCTTTATATTCCTACTTTTAAGACCTGGGTCTCCCTAGAGGTAAAATAAAAGAACTTTTGGATAGGGTGGTAAAAGTAGCATTGTCCGCATCCTATTGGATTTAGTTACGCAGGGGAGTGGAGTATCAGTCGGAGATTGGTTTGTGAGTGGTGAGCATGACATAAAGGGGCCCCTTTATCCCGCATACATGGTCGCAAGCCCATGTGGCTCGCCTGTTCTGGCTGGTACTCTGGTGGCCTGTGCTCGTGGGCCTGGATTCGTGAATCCAGTGAAATCACGATTGCCTTTCTCTTTTGTATCTTGCTCAATGAAGGGAATGTATGAAGATTGTGTAGGTATGTACTTATTTAACAAGGACATGTATTCATTAAAAAAAAATGAGACATCTCCGTCCTGACTTGATGTGTCCGTGAGACATCAAGTCAGGATGCCTGGGACCTCGTAACCCTCCTGTTGATAGTATGAATGAATACATTTAAAAATTAAGAAGAGTTATAAAAGAAAATGCTTTAATATAATACAAAATTTATTAAGTAAGAATACGTCCTGTACAATTTATTGTTTACATTCAACACAAAGTATATATAAATTTACATATCTTCCGTGCTCCACTTGTATTTATCAGTCTCGATGGCAATCCTCTTGCTCTTGGCCTCAAAGTAGTTCCTCTCGTGACCGTTGGATCTGTCAACGCCGTCCCATCGGTGGCCGGGACGTATGTCGTAGCGGTTCGGGGGAAAGGGACCGTTGTACGTGGGACGGACTGCAAAACAAAATATATTTGGTAACAGAGATGACTATTGATCTCAGATTTTATTACAGAGGTGTACATTAATCTCAGATTTTATTACAGAGATGATGATTGATTTCAGATATTGTTACAATGGTGACTTTTTATCACAAATTTCAATATAGACGTAATCTATCAGAATGTAATATAATGACAATCTTTTAGATTTTGTAACAAAGAGAGTGAACTACTTATTTCTTGTGACAATTTCCATAACAATTTTCATATTATATAATTCTCAGTCAAATATTTTATGATAGTATATAATACGCAAACATTAAATTTTTTCCTGGTAGAAGTCAATGATATGGCTTTATTGACTAAAAAATCGGATATTATTGACGCTGTTCTCGCAAACCGGTGATATAATATAGATTGATAAGGGAACTAAAATTCGTTAATGGGTAAATGTTGCGCAAGCTCTTAAAGCGATCACATAAACCATCCCATAACAGGTATCTATAACTATAAATTTTTTTTTAACATGTCCACGTAGGGGACGCCAGCTATTAGGATTTGGGTCCATTTTACTCTTCTGAAGAAGCGCACTACGTAGCGTTGGAAGGGGTTTGCAATCTAGAAAAGAGTTTATTAATTCGGATTTTAAAAAGACGGCCGGGTTGTACGAAGGTGGAAACACAGAATTCGGAAGGTTGTCCACAGTCGTGCTGCTGTATTAATAAAGGAGTTCGAGAAGCGACTTGTTCGTATATGTTGAAGGTCCAGTGTGAATGGGTGCTGCAATTGAGTGAAGCGAGTGACTCTGTTGCGAGTGGGTGGAGGAGGGACCAAAGATGCAAGTTCTTCTGAGCAATTCCCGTGGTAGTATCTATAGAATAAACTTAAAATACCGACTCTGCGTCTGTGTTCTAGTGATTGCAATCCATCAGTCAGTGATGGATCATCAATCAGACGTATAGCACGCCTTTGGACAGCGTCGAGGGTATTCAGTAGGTATTGGGGGGTGCCACTCCAGAGGTGACTGCCATATTCAATAATTGGACGTATTTGCGCTTTGTAGAGTATACAGATCTGGGTCTTAGTAAAATATCTATGCGCTCTATATAGTATTTCAACATAAAATTAGTCAAAAGATATAATTACCAGGTTGGCCTCCCGACACCTCCCCCCTTTCTTTTTCTTTTCTCTTGACGTATTCCAACATGGGGTCACCGTCTCTCTCCTTCCTCCGCAGAATGGCTTCAAGATCCGCGTCGTCTCTGTGCCTGGCCAAGGGCTTTGCCGCCTCGTGGAGATATTCCTGCACTCGATCCTGCTGTTGGGAAACTTGCTTCAATCTGAAATTGATCAAAATATAATAAGGTTTTTTAAACATGCAAATTTTAGTTTCATTAATGGGACATTTCACCATCTTCGAGTACTATATATATACAGTGAAACCTCTATCTACCATTCCATAATCATTTTAGTAGGAAATCATTTTCCAGCATGTGCCATATTTTTTTCTGCATGTCTGGATTAATGTCATACTAACTACTATATTAAATATACAATATTGACTATAAATTATTGTCATGAGCCAATCAGCTTTTTTAATAATTAATATAAATAAAAAACGAGTGGGTTGTGGCCAACACTAAACTCCTAAGTCACTATAAAGTATTATAAATTTTGTATGGAAAATATTCACCATTTTCATGAAATGAGTTTGTTAAATTATTTTTTTATACAAGGGGATACAGTGGGGAGTTATGATTTCGCAATTTTTAAGGCTATTTTTTTATTGCAGATTATTAACAAGTATCATGCTGAGATTGTGTTCTGAAAGTTTCATCACAATATATCTGTGTGTGTGTGCTATGTACGGTGTGTTTATTTTATTTAATTGATTATAAACTAAAGTAGGTACTCATAAGATTCTTTTCAAATTTTGTAAATTTTAAACAAAATATTTACCATGTTTTTCACTTAAATGCTAAGTTATAAGGTAAAGTAGCCATATACCGTCCCCTATCGTAATTCCGTCCCCCAGTCTATCTTGAAAAGTGCGAATATAAACATCAAGCGATTATCGACATTAATAAGTACACGTAGTCCGAGTTCATTTGCAGTATTCAATCAAGTGGTCACACGCAGAGTTGGCTCTCTAAATAAAATAGAAAATATTTGATAGAAGTGAGTTTCTTTTTAATGAACTACAATTATTTTTTGTTTTTGAAAAGTTTTGTCCAAGATTTCAATGGATTAAACAATTTCCTTATAAGATTTTTTTTTTTTTTAAAAAAAAAAAAAAATGAATATGTCCTTGTTAAACAAGTACATATACATCTTCCTACGTTCCCTAAAATAAGCAAATAAATGCTTGTGCTATAGGTGAACGAAATCGGTCGAGGCAGGATTCGAACTCGCGACCACTGGATTACTAACCCAGCGCGCTAACCGCTCTGCCACCGACCCATCTAAAGATATCTCGTATTAGTGAGTAATATTTGTTCAGTTTAAAATGTTTGTTTGCCCAAATATCGTCCCCTGATGTATTTCTAATATCGTCTAGGGGACGGTAATTGGCGCATTTTGTTGTCGAAAATAAAAATATTAATTTCTATTTATATACAGTATGTATTTTTAAATATTGTTTTTTTTTTAATTTAGATGTCCGAAAGACCGTTATATACATCTTCTTTGTTAGATGCCAAAGAAATCGTGGGAACAGAAGATGATTATGAAAGCAGTAGAACTGGTAAAAAAGAAAGAAATAGGAAACAAAAAAAACTGTATTCAACCGTATGTGTAGGCGTTTATTCTGCCGTATTTATTTGCAAATTTTGTTTAAATAATTCATTGTTTTATTTCTGATGTAATAACTACTTGATTTCTTATATACAAAAAAAAAACCTAAGGGGACGGAATTTAGGCACGAAAATTGAAATTGTCAAAATCGAACCCATTTACCATTTCCGTGTTTGCATCATTGTCACTTCTATTTTCAATGTGTTTTATTTTTTTTATGATAATAAACTAAATTACTTAAAAATGGGTTTAATTTGCGAATTATTTTTTTGTCAAATTTGCTATTAAATTGTTGAAAAACAAAAAGGGCCACTTTACCTTACTAGAAAATATATTTTTTCGTGTAAATATGTACTTCTAACTTTTAAATTAACAGATATTTGCGTGCAAAAAGTACACTTTTGACAGATTTGACTTAGAAAATTTTGTATGAAAAAAATAACTATTGAAATATTTTTAATAATTCAGCATTTTTATCACATTTTTTTAGTGTGACACTGCATCAGGTATACTGGTACATGTTCGCACATAAATTAGATTTTTGTGTGTGTGTGTGTGTGTGTGTAAACACACACACTCACTAACAAGATCATTATTTTATTTATTAAGATTATACCTTCTGTGATTGTGGGGCAGTGCAGGATGATGACCATCTGCTGTCCTGCCCAGAATTGGACGAGGGTTGCCACATGAACGACCTGATTAAACTAACCGACAGGGCGATTTCCGCCGCCACACATTGGAGTGGCAAAATCTGAGTTCCGGACTCGATAAGTAAGTAAGTAAGTATAGCAAGAGTGAATTGAATAAGTTGAATTTGAACCAGCAGTCCAGGACACAATCTTGGAACTCAACAGGGTGAGTTTTAGGCAATCAGTGATCAGTTGGTAGGTGTCATTAAGTGCTACGTGTGATAATCTATATAAAATATTCAAGTAATGTTCTCACCCTTTTCCCCACTCATTATATTTAGCTTCCATCGCCCTTTGTTTAGCTTCCTTCTCCCTCTGTACTTGTTTATCTTCCTCTGTTTCTTTTTTACCTATAACATTCAAATGTTTCAAATATTTATACACAATGTCGCATGAGTAACGTGGCGCAGTTCAGGGATGACATCTGTACGAGACACCGCCACCTCATTTATAAGGACTGTTGCTTTCATTGTTACTTCATAGATGGCAATAGTAATAATGTCTTATTTTCAGGTGAATTGTTACACATTATTCAAATATATAGAACTTTCAAAACTTTGCACTCATAAGAGAACTCAATGAGAAGGCATAATTGGTGAACGTTGCGCAAGCGCATTAAGTGATCATGTGAACCGGCCAATGACAGGTCTATAATATCCCAACTAATATGGCATGATGGTATGTGATAACACTTATTAATTCTCAATAATTTATTTTGATTAAAGCTGAGGATACATAATGATAGCCTTGGAACACATGTCATCCTTACGGTCAAATTATAAGAGTTATTTGAGAAAAATGTAAGGTCCCGTACTGCGAGAATACTGATGATTGCTGGACTTCAACCTTTTCTTACATTATTCTTAAATAATTACTGTAATAAAAAAAATATAATTGTCATATAAAACAATGATGAAATGTTGACAGCTGAATTAAATAAATCTAATAGTATGTATGTATGTATGCAAAATAAATCTAATAGTATGTATGTATGTATGTATGCAAAATAAATCTAATAGTATGTATGCATGCAAAATAAATCTAATAGTATGTATGTATGTATGCAAAATAAATCTAACAGTATGTATGTATACAAAATAAATCTAATAGTATGTATGTATGTATGCAAAATAAATCTAATAGTATGTATGTATGTATGCAAAATAAATCTAATCGTATGTATGTATGTATGCAAAATAAATCTAATCGAATGTATGTATGTATGCAAAATAAATCTAATAGTATGTATGTATGCAAAATAAATCTAACAGTATGTATGTATACAAAATAAATCTAACAGTATGTATGTATACAAAATAAATCTAATAGTATGTATGTATACAAAATAAATCTAACATATGTATGTATACAAAATAAATCTAATAGTATGTATGTATGCAAAATAAATCTAATAGTATGTATGTATGTATGCAAAATAAATCTAATAGTATGTATGTATGTATGTATGCAAAATAAATCTAATAGTATGTATGTATGCAAAATAAATCTAACATATGTATGTATACAAAATAAATCTAATAGTATGAATGTATGCAAAATACCTGACAGGTTCCTCTTAATAGCTTTTGCGTTCCTCCCGGTGTGTTCTTCCGACAGCTTTCCAAACAGCTCTGTCTCTCTCCTTCTGAATTCTTCCGTTTCCTCTTTCAAATGCCTGGCGTCCTGGAGTCCAGCTCTCTTTCCGTCCAAAGTCCTTTCCATTTTCTTGCTTCCGTTGAATCCACTGTCCGATCTGCTCCGGTCGTTTTCTCTGCCGCCTTTGAAATCCCTACCTTGTCCATCTCGGTATCTTTCGTCTTGATTCTGTCTTTCACGACTGTGACTCCTGCGCCTCGAACCTCCTTCGGTCACTTCGATTTCTACTCTGTCGTTGACGTCTCCCCATCTGCTGGCCTTTCTCTCCTTGCGACCGTCCCTCCTCTGATCTCTCAGAGGCGACCTACGTACGTCCACACCTTTCCTTTTGACGTTCTTCAACGGAGACGAAGAACGTTCCCGTTTCACTTTCGTCTTTGTATTTCTATCCGGAGACAAATCCGAATCGCCGCAATCGTTTCTTTTACTCCCTGATTTTTCACGTCGTCTCTCGACCGACAGATCGGAATCGCTCGAATCTTTGCGTCGTCGTCTCGAATCTTTTTTACCGTCTTGTTTTGGCGACGGATCCGATTCACGTTTATAATTGCTTCTTTGTCTATTGTCTTTATCGTGGTTGTTTTTTTTATCTGTGCGCTTTTTTGAATCACGCTGTGGAGAAAGGTCGGAATCACTGTGTTCTTGTTTGATTCTGTGGCTAATATTTGTGTTTTTTCTATGATCCCTCACTGGTGACATATCCGAATCACTTTCGTCATTTTTGTCTGTTTTTTCGCCACCTGCCCTGACAGGTGACAAATCTGAATTGGAATCTTTTCTTTTACAGTTGCCTTTAATCCTATCAACTTTAGTGTCAATGTCTCTGTCTGGACTGTGTTTCTTTCTCTTGCGCTTTTGCCCGTCTCTTCCGGGACTGCTCCTGTTTGAAGAGTCAACTGAGGTCATTTTGGACGGCCGTTCGGGGCTGAGGTCGGAGTCGTACCGTCCCGACTGAACCCTCACAGGGCTCAAATCGGAGTCGTTCCCTTCTCCCTCGACCAATTTGGGTGCCTTCTTGGTTACTTGTTGCACAGTTATTTTGGAGTTGAAACCGTCATCCTGCAAAAAAATATATTGTTTAAATTTGGGTAATTTTATAAATATGTTTGTTGTACAGACCTCTATATATTATACCAGTAATAAATATAAATAGCAGAAGTTTTTGAAAGTGGAATCAATACAAAATAATTAAACATCGACCGCCCGGCATTCGTGAACCTTTAATATAACAAGGTTTGATACAAACTATGGTAGAGACAAAATTTGTTTGACGATTGTGTGAGGATTATAATTCATTTCAGGATTTGGACATATTTCAACTCCCAATTAGTTTACAAAATTAATTTATAAATAAATTCAGCCTGTGTGAATATTGGATTGAAGATGAACATCTCCAAGACCAAAATGATGAGTAACACAGAAGAGTCCTTCCCCATCATAATAGATGGAGTACAAATTGAATGAGTAGACAGATACATATATCTAGGCCATACCGTGATGCTTGCCAAAGAAAATCAAGAGAAGACGTGGCCTTGCCTGGGCAGCTTTTGGAAAATTATCATACATTCTGAAATCCCGTAAATACTCCCATTATTTGAAAAAGAAGCTATTTATGTGCTTACTTATGGAATGGAAACATTGGTCCTAACAAAACGAATAATGCACAAGCTGTTAGTGACACAGAGAGCTATGGAGAGAAAGTTGATGTGTATTTCAATAAGGGACAGAACTCAGAATGTCATGTAGCCGATGTAGCGGAAAGGGTCACCGGTCTTAAGTGGAGCTGGGCTGGGCATATTGCTAGATGCCAGGATTCACGATGGATCAAAAAGATCGTAGAATGGCGACCGAGAACGAGCCGAAGAGGTGTCGGCAGACCCCGGGCAAGGTGGTCTGATGACATCAAGAAATGTGCCGGAGGGAGATGGATGCAGTGCGCCCAAGACAGGGAGTTGTGGAGGATCAAGGGGGAGGCCTTTCTCCAAGAATGGAAAAAAACAGGCTGAAGAAAAAGAAGAAGATAAATTGATTTATGATTTTTTTTTTCAATTATTTTGTTTAAAAATATTTGGCAACGCTGCCTTAATGCATGTCTCTGTTACCATCACTCTTAAATATAAATACACTTTTTTACAATTATAAAGAGTCCAGGGTACCTCGGTGATGACTTTCCACTTGTCCCTGCCATACTGCTCCGCTAGCCTGATGTGCTCGGGCCTCTCGTCGACTATTCCCACGACAACGGGGGCCTCATCCGTGTCCCCCAGCAGAAAGAGCTCTTCGTTTTCCAAAGACCGCATCTTGCTCAGGTCCACGTCATCGTCAATTATCTTCATGCTGGTACCAAATAACACATTCTTAATTACATTAAATCGTCACTCACGCAATCAGAATATACATTTAAATATTTAAATCAACTCTTAAAGTTGTAATGTGAGATTCAAAAAACGTAAATGAAATATATGAAAAAAAAAACAAAAATATTAATGAAAACAAAATATAAATATGGTATTGGTCTTAATAATATGATAAGTAACATTTATTTATCTACTTAATGTCCTGGGATACACAATAGCTGTAAACAAAACGATATTTTTTTAAAATTTGAGTGTCTAACCTAAAATTGTGTTAAATCATATATTTTTACCTGTTTCCCAAAACCTTCGGGTGCTTTTTCTTTTTTTTCTTATCATCTTTCATAGGACCACTCATGTATTTCTTTAAATATTCCTTTTTGTCGATTTGTTGTGACATTTTATCAAAACGCGTCCAATCCGTCACTAGAAATTTTGACAACTTAAACCATAGATCGTTTTTGTAGATGCTGAACGTGCAAAGATTCATGCAGATATGAATAATTAACGTCTGTTCTAAAGTTGACTGAAATGAGTATTTTGTCACGGGCAGGGGTCGAAATTGATACGCATATAACAACGGGCGTGGAAAAACGAGTTAACCCTTGAGTCAGCGCCCTCTGGATTTGCAGTTTTTGCAGTTATAGCATGCCGTAATGTATGAGAGAATATTTTCCAATATGGCCGACGTATCAGTCGGGGGTTTACGCGTCTTGGCGTCTGTTTTTGCATAGAAATCAGTACATTTTGATTCGTTTTCGGTTAGTGTTGGTTTGTCGTGCTGTTTTTTAAATCTCCGTAAGTACAAATATAATTGTTTTTATCATTTATTTATTAATATTAAACATTAGTTAAGCGTTTTCATATTATTTTGTTTGGTTATTTACCATAATTTTTGATATATAACGTATATATATTGAAATGTAATGTCAGAAACATTTTCATGGTTATGAAATATTTTATTGATACAATATTGTCGTTAAAATTGTAATCTAATGTTTAGAAGTGATTAAACACAAATTTATTATGATATAGTGCATATTATTTAAGAAAAATATATATAGGTATATTTCGAAATATGATCACACTAATGCGACTAAAATGTGACACGGCGATCGTATTTGTTCACAATCATATTATTGGGTTGATTAATATTTTCATTATTGAATTATTTGTTTTTGTCATAGAATTATAATGTGTTTTTGTATGTTTATGTTTAAATTTAGTTTTTGATTGTATAACGAACTAATATACATGAATAGTATTTCGATGCGTTTATTTTTCAAAATTTCTCCCAAACCACCTTACATGTTTTATGGAAAACAAATTTGAGTCCATCGATTATAATGTAGACAATTTTGAGGGCATTTCTGATTTCAAATAAATATCTTTATTTTAGAAAATATATTTAAAACCGTGGCTAGGTTTGGATTGTGATTTATATTTTTTTGTATCGAGATCCTTTCTTCAGATATTTTATGTTACTGTCATGACAACCGGTATAATATAGGTATTCTAAAATTGATAAATTTCTTATTTACCCGCTCCTTATAGTTACAATATAAATTTCTGTTGATTTTGTCAATTAAATCAATTAAATGTTTTACAGAAATATGAAGGGCTGTCGTGCTCCTGGATGCCAGTCCAATTACAATAAGAAGTATACAAATTGCTTTTCTTTTCCTAAAACTGATGCATTAAGAAGGCAATGGATTCAAAGCATACCAAGAGCCAACCTAACTGCTTCTCCATATACAAGTGTGTGTATAAAGCATTTTCGCGAAGAAGACATAGTTAAGGAAGATACATTTAATTGCACAGATGGTAAGTGATTTTTCTGTAAGTGACTGACGTATGCTAGTGAGACCTGGACATGGCAGAAGTCGTACGAAAGCAGAATAAATGCAGTTGAAATGAGATCGCTTAGAAGAATTTGTAACAGAATGATATATGACAGAGTTCGAAATGAAGATACAAGGAAAGAATGTAAGATGAAGAAAGATGTAATTAACAGAATTAAAGTTAACACAATGAGATGGTTTGGCTACTTGGGGAGAATGAATGAAGAATGCCTGATGAAAATATATAAAGCTGACAGGAATGGAATAAGAGGTCGGGGGCGCCCAAGAAAAGTATGGCACGACCATGTAAACAATATTCTGAAAGATGGAAATGTAAGAAGCGTGAACAACAGATGAACGTGTATAAGACAATATATGAATGTTGATGAGGCGATGAATGTGTGTCAAGATAGAAAAACGTGGCGTTCGGTTCTCTCTGCCTACCCCGTGAGGGACATGGCGTGATGGTATGTATGTATAGATATCTGACTCCTGAGAAACGAAGATAAATATAATTAGTCTCCAGAATGTAGCAACTTACTTGTTATTGGATGCATGTTAGATAATATTTAACATAGTAGTTGCCCGAAAAGCAATACACAAGAATATACCAAAACGTACAAAATAAGTTTGGAATGAAAATTAACGTTAACAAATCTTTTCATACGGCTATGAAAAGTCAAATCACATACTTCAAAAAAGAAACCAGCATGGCTACCCATGAAGTTGATTTTAAGATCAGATTCAGACTTGATGAATGACATTTTCATACTAAACTTTGATCTTAACAAAATATCTTTGATTTATGATATTTATAGTCTCACAAATTTAGACAGAAAACGCAATTTAAAACTGTGAACCCAAGACCTATCTCAGAGTCAGATATCTTACTGACAAATAAGAATCATACAAACAAAAAAATATACAAAAAATTATATATAAAGAACTCTACAATAAGTGCGTTCAAGTTCAGACATTTATTATGTTCCACCATAAATAAATTGACTAATAATTATGTTTCAATGTTTCAGGTCAAATCATTAATGTACATCGAAAAAGATTGAGGTTGAAAAAAGATGCTGTACCATCAGTGTTCTCCAATCTACCAGAATATTTATCAAAGAAATTGCCACCTCGTCGTAAGGAACCATCAAAAAGAAAAACAGATTTCGTAGTCCGAACCAACAAACAAAATGAAGCTTGGGATCAATCCGATAAAATCACCAAGATTTTCAACATTTCAAACCAACCTTTGAATTTTAATATTAGTAACTGGAATTTAAAATCAAAAATAATTTTATACGGTGTTAAATTTTGTCCTTTTGCTCTTGTAACATTTTTAATTATTATGTGAATCATTTGAAATTAAGATATATTTTAAAGATACCGAACTAAGTATAAAAAAATTTAAAAAGGTTTGAATTTTTTTAATAAACATGTTTTCATAGAAAATAAAGTTAATCACGTCACGGTTTTTGAGGATTGAAGAAAAAAAACACATTTCTATATGTTACGTTGTTCTTGCAAAAAGGGGATATATAAAAGTGGATGTTGGTATATTTGTTTCTTTGTATGTGATCGATGGACTCCTAAACCGCACATCCGACTGCGATGAAACTTTGAGGATTTGTTTCAGCGCGCACCGGAGAAGGATTTTGCATTAAAATTTATTTAAGTATTTGTTCGACTTGTCACTAAAAAGTTTTGAAAAATGAAACTATGAGGATTTGAAAATGATGCTACCAGGGTAACATAAGTCGGTCCAAATTTTTTTTTAAAATGATCTATTTGCTATTGCAATGAAACATTGGGGATTCGTTCAGTCCATACCCAAGAATGTTTTTTAATTTAAATGTATTTTTTTTAATATTACACATAACGCATTATTACAGGAAAATATTTATTAGACGGAAGTGACTGAGGAGGGACTGAAGTGATTGAGGAGACAGAAGTGACTGAGGATAGACTTAAATGACTGAGGAAGGACTTAAATGACTGAAGAGAGACTGATGAAGTATGGAATAGGGACTAAAGTGACTAAGGAGGGACTGAAGTGATTGAAGTGAATGAGGAGTGATGGAAGAGGAACTGAGGAAGGAATGAAGTGACTGAGGAGGGACGGAAGTGTCTGAAGTTATGGAAGGGACAGAATAATAATGAGAGATTCTAGATTATAATCTTAAAAAATAAAACATACGGATCAACCATTTTTATCTATACACAGGCAAGACAACGTCTGCTCGGTTTTCCTAGTATCCATAGAGTCGGAGGTTTGCGGGTAGACTTGTGTGGGAGAAGAA
This sequence comes from Molanna angustata, assembly GCA_963576475.1. Classification (NCBI taxonomy): domain Eukaryota; kingdom Metazoa; phylum Arthropoda; class Insecta; order Trichoptera; family Molannidae; genus Molanna; species Molanna angustata. The sequence continues at coordinate 698,956 of OY754990.1, forward strand.
GTATATTAAAAGTATATTTTTAAATAAATAGTAATTTGGCAATAATATCACCACATGTCATTACAGGGTGAAAGAAAGAGTAAATGTATTATTATAAAAATATACGCTTACCCTAAACGTGGAATTTTTGATATTCTCTTTTATGTAATTTTATAATGAGAGAATTCGTAGTGTGTCAATGGTCTGGATGTGTATGTGTACCCTTCCATTGTCTCTGTCTTAAATATATATAATATTTAATTTTTTTATATACCTTTTATTATTGTTGTCAAACCTCTTTATGTAAAATGTCATGTATATTATAAATAAGTAAAATGATTATATTATGTACAAGTATTTTCATCAGTCATTCTTTTTTCCTAGACAGAAGTATAAATTTTAATAATTGCTGTATTTTTGTACGTTGATAATTGACTACCTACTGAATGGTTCCTTACAGTTTCGATAAAATTTATAAAAGAAGGTATTTATATGTGTGAATGTATGCATGATTAATTGAATATTTTTTCAATGAAAAAGTAATTATATATAATGAAAGATATCCATGTATAAAGTTGTATTTAGTTTGATACACCTCAGCAAAGAAGTGAGTTATGCAGTAAATCTAGACGTCTAATTAAGGCTCCTAAGTCAAATTGTAAACGCTGTTCGTTATCGCCAAGCACTTGGAGATAACGTTTACAATTTAACTTAGGAGCCTGGACCTCAAGGTGTATTGATTTCTTCAATACACCATCTAGAATATTCAGCATCTTTGTAAAGGTGTATCTGACTTTTCGTTCAGCACAGGATATCTTGATCTTCTGATATATTTGTTCAATTGAAAACTTGAGTAAAGTAAGAAATATAAAGCTGTTTTTAAATGCTAATCTATTGAAGAATAATGTGAATGAATATATTTGGAAAGAGAAATGTTTGTATAGATAACAATAACTTTTGTGTTTTCCAAAATAATATGTATAAAGGATCTGAATCTAAATAAATAAGGCCATGTATGTAAAATTTATGTGTGTGGAATAATCTGTATTTTAGTTATGTAAAATGTTTTGATTGATGAACATAATATTTACAATAATGAATTTTTGGGTTACCAAATGTAGAATTTAATTTCTGAATTAGCTTGGAGAACACATGATGCTATGAACATGTTTAATATTTGCAACAATAGTAACTACCTATGTATTTATTTCAAAAACTAAAAACACATCAATTGTTCAAACTTATTGTTGATAAGAATGTATACAATCTTAAAATGGGCATAACATAAACAGACTGTTTAAATCATAACTGGAAATTTGAAATGTAAACTATTAGTAGTGCCTTCTGTCTAAACAAAAATAATGAATATTTCATAGAGCTGTATAATGACTATGTAAACAAAATTCTCAAAGGAAAGGATAAATCTTAATATGTTTAAATAACAGACGAATGAATGTGTGTGAGGCAATGAATGTATGGTGCTCGCTTCTCTCTACCTACCCCAGGAAAACGGGGTCATTAACCCGTATAAAGAATTCTATATATCTCTTGAACATTTTTACTCTCCACACTATGGAATAGGGGAGAGTCATGATTTCGCAAAATTTAAGCGCATTTTTTTTATATCTCATAACATGATTTCCACCTTGTTCACTGTGGCTCGGAATAAGAATATTGTTCTTTTATTGTATCGCTAATTTCAAGTTCGCCTCAATACACCATCCCTTTTCCTATTCCTGTATCATGTATTTTAAATTCCTCAATAGAATTTGAAGAAATTATTTACTCATATTTCTATACGTACACAATAATACATGAAATTGAAGTGTATGATAAACAAGAATGAATGTTTCAACTGGATACATATTTTTTAAATTCAATATCAGACATCAGTTTTCTTTGCCAGTTCTTCCTGGTAGATGTATTAGAACTGGCGGATATTATCATTGTTTATTTTTAATAAAGAAAGTCAATAACTGGTGCCATTAGTAAAGACAACTGCAGTATATTTGTAGTTTTACAGAAAATGCTTCTATGTTATTGACAAATTTTAAACAAATACTTTTGTGTTTTTTTTATATTAAAACAACCTTTTTTCCCTAACAGTATTTTGAATATAAACCTTGTAAATATATGAGGTTTCGAAGAAAAGTTTTTTTTGTGAAACAGAAGACCTAAGGAGATGGTGGGTATTTGGAAGTAATTGAGTATACATATTTTTTTAACTTTTTCTATCGACAATACTTGATGGAATTTGATTATAATATATTACAATAAAATACAGATTTATAATTTTCTTCAACTAAATTTAATTGAATAACTAGTTTCGCTCTAGACGAGCATATTCTGAGTGGTCCACTACTCAAGAGAATGCTCGTCTAGAGCAAAAATAGTTAAGTCAATAAAATTTAGTAGAAGAAAATTACAAATGTGCATTTTAATAGAGTACCTATATATTATGCATCATGTCAAGTATTTTTATATGATCAAACAAGCAAATTTTTTAAGACTAGATTATGTTAAAAGACTAGAAAATGCAATTTAAAATTTCTAGGAGATAAATTTCTAATAGGGAATATCATTTGTAGTTACATAATTAAGTTTATAATTTTATTATTACAATTGGTTCTTTACATAGGTGTTCTAGATTTTTCATATTTAAACAGCTGAACGTTGGTCGTTATAGATAATAAATCATATTCAAAACAATTGAAGGAAGCTCAATATCCCTGATAATAATTTATAATATATTAACTTTATTAGTATTTTGCTGAAATTAGTCATGTGCCTAGATATTTATTTGTTTTCAAAATTTTATACAGTTAGTAAACGATAATTGAATAATAAATGTATCAAATATTATTAATGAACATATTAACAATGCAATATGAATAGTTAGTTATCAATTTACCTAGAATAATTCATAACTCTTTGTATCAAGACTGATAAAAAATATCTTTTAATATAAGCTCTACTTGTTCAGTTTCCATCTTGGAGATTGTTTGGCAGTAAATCTCTTCCTCCACTCTGTTTGGTCTTCAGCGATGCACACCTGTTCCATATACTCCCAGCGGGAACGCCTTCTGTCAGTCGATCCCTCAATTATTCCCTCCAACAAGATGTGTAAGAGATGCTCATGTCACAACGCATGACCATCCAATTTGCATGCCTTTTCAATATTTTTTTTTTTTTTTATTTTTTTTATTTATTAATTTCCATAATACAATATAAAGTAAAATATAAAACATTGTTCATGAAATATATAAATGGAATTTATTACCTCACTAGGCAAAGCCTGTTCTGAGGTAATACTAGGCAATAAGTAAGCATAAATTTCAGCTACGTGAATTCTTAATATCTAAGGCACAAAAAAATATAAAAAATACAAATAATAAAGTACAAAAGTACACATTTTAAGTCATAAAAAAATATAAAAAAGTACATATAAAATACAATTGTAGGTACATGAAAAAAATTATTAGGTGCCTTTGTGTTTTTGTTAATGTGAGGGTGTGTTTGCATGTGTGGATATGGTGATCAACATGTTGTATTGTGACTAGTTTAATTGATTTTGCTGAGGACCTCACCTTTGCATAATGTGTGAAAACCATACAGGTACAGCAAAATACTCCACACAGATTTACTAATTGTTTCCGGTGTTGCTGGACTCAAAGATCTTTGATTGTTTAAGGCAAGTTTTGCTTGGTGGATGAGATTATCTATTTCACTCTTTGAACGTCCATCTCGTATGTGATCCTGTACCCAAGATAGACAAATTGGCATTCTATATTTCACTCTATGTATATTGGCACATCTCTAGACATACGTATATCAATTATAATTTGAATATGGTTATTACCGTTGTTTTGTTCTGCAACCTTATGATGAATATATACTATTTCTTGTACAGAATATCTGTTGGTAAAGTAGATAAATTTTAACCGATTGAAAAAAAGAGGAGGTTATATTATATTGTAGGTATAATTGGTTATTTAGGTGCTCGAGATTTCTTTATATTTAAAATAAATGAACGTACCTAGCTCATTCTGGATGATAATATTGAAAACAATTGAAGGAAGCTCGATTTCCCTGATAATTATTTATATAAAATTGACAATTTATTCTGTATTTTGCTCGTGTAACAAGATACTAATTTGTTGTCATTCTTATATATAAACTTTTTATACAATTACTCTGAATAAATATTATGTTTTCTCATATATAATCTAAGGTTTTCTCAATATTTTTTTTATAAATATAACTTTCATAATGCAATGATGCAATATGAATTATTTAAAGATTGCAAAATTGACCTTGAAAAATTCGTAAAATGATTTTTTGTACTATGTAGATTTATAAATTTTTTTTTATGTCATAATGAACATTATAAATGAAAAAATGTTTTTATTCAAATCTGATCTGTCACATTCAAGTATATAAAACATGTTCTATGAACATGAGAAAAAGAACAATCCGCCAATATGGATAGCTGTCAAACTCCATACGACTGATAAGTCGGCCATTTTTTTCCCCCTACCTTGCGGCCTGTCTAGAGGAAAACGAACGACGAACAATCCAGAGGGCCTTGCTTGAGTTAACCACTGGCTAAACAATTTAATTTGGAGAGGACGAAATAATGTGTCACGAGTACGAAATGAACTAATGTTAAAATTTATAGATATACACATCGGATAATAATAATTGCTGAAAAGTCAAATTAAAACATAACATAAAGAAAAAAACAGCAATTGCTGACGCTGAAAAGGTGAAAGTGTTATAATAGTATATAATTTGTTTGAGTGGGTTCGAAATATAAACAAGGCCTGGGTACCTGTTACAAGCCGTGTATTGATAAATGAAATATATTAATCCAAAATAAAGTAATGGAATTTGGATTTATTTGCTTTATAATTTATGGCAATATAATGATATCACAATACTCATGTGAGTATTATCTTAAACGTCAATTTTACTTTTTTTTCAAGATGTTGCTGGGCCGAGTCAGTTTATTTGTAAATAAACATGATTTTTTAATATGAATTACTTCAATGATTTCATTTTACCTTTTAAAATATAATGAGTTAATTTATTTTATATCCAAAATAAAACGAATTGGAAAAATATAATAATTATTACTAAACAATCTTTCTCAAAGACAATTCATATATTTAAGAGGGGAAAATGCGTGGTAAGGTAAAACGTATCTCAAAAGACTTCCCTTCCACATCCATTGAATATTGAGGTTTAAAATAAAAATGTATAGATATAATTTTCGCCAAACAACATGAACGACTTTCCAATTGCGCAGAACGCAAATCGCCCCCCTTCTCGGCTAAAAGTTCAAGATATTTGGCTACAATTTTACAAGAATCAATTTTGACGTTTAAAACGAATAGTAATACGTTTTAATATTTGACATGATTTCGTACCGATATGGCTTTTCTTTTAAGGAAGGTTGTGGTATTATGTCTAGTGTTGCCATCATTTGATTGTAACAATAACCACGTCATTTTGTGCTGCTGGCAACAAAGTGCGGTTTTTCTCGATGTTATAAAACTTTTACGTGTAAGGATCATTTGTCAACCGGGAAAAATATTTTTTCCGTGTTGAATGTGGTCTTTTAGACGTCGATACGTAGATTATTTATAAACAACACTACATTCAACAAAATCACAAGAGTTGAGCGTCGTCCATCGTAGCAAAGGTATTTAATTTAGCAATTTTATCGACACTACCACGCCGGTCATTGTTGCATGAAATTCATTACTATATTTTTTGAAATACATAATTTTTTCGCATTGATTGTGTCAAAATAACTATAAGAATGATTCGCAACTATATCTCATGATATTTCCGACCATTCCAAAGAAAAATTTACTCGTTAAATTACATTTTTTCTTGTTTATTTTTTGACGTTTGAATGACTTGTGCAAATTATTTATCTCTTGGGTCAATCCGAATGAAATAAACAAATTCTCTGAACTACGCCATTTGAGATATTGATAACAATTTGTATATTTGTTCTTACTATAAAAACTAAGAAAAATGTAAATTTACAAAGTTTTTGGACATCGATTTTCCGAGTTATTAATTTTTATAAATTACGAAAATTACACAAATTCGGCCTCGTCTAGAGATTTTTAAATATCTATAGTTTGAAAACCATTAGACGTAGAAGGCTGAAATTTTCACAATTTTATTCTGCATATAACAGGCTTTCATTTGAAATACAAAATTACCATATCAGTGAATATCGAAATACCTCTTTTGGAAATCTTCATAAACATTTATTTGAAAGATCTATGGAGTTTTTTTTTTAATTTTTTAACCATTTTTTAATTTTGTTTTTAAATACATTTAAGTCTTTAGCCTTTTTATAATTGTAATGAAATTAAATTTAATAGTTTGGTTCTAAGGAATTGAGTGCCTTTGTCCAGATTATGAATTAGACCCGAATGCACAGTCTACTAAATGCTTCGCCAAACTTAAGGTCGATGGCGTAGTATTTTACATTATTATGTAAGAAGAAAAAAGATAGATACTAAACCAACACTATGACCCGAATGCACAATCCTAGGTAACTAAATACTAACTCCTAACCTCACTGGAGTATTTAGTATTCTTAAGTTAGCAATTGTATTGCAGAGACATCACTAACTAAATACTACGACAAACTTAAGGTCGATGGCGTAGTATTTCAGATTATTGTGAATGAAGAAAATAGATAGATAGCTTTCTATGGGTTTAGACTGACGTTTAAAATGTTTTTTTTGTCATAACAACACAAACACATGTAACCAAGCTCACACTGACATCTCGTATAGATTACTGAATACTCTGTGTGCGATTTGATTATACAAAGTCGCTTAAATCATTATCCTTTGAAAACATCTCGTATTTTATTATTAAACCACTCGTAAGGTTCCTCGCTATCAACCTTACTTTTTGACAGATGGCAAATGTTAGTTTAGGCCGACGCGCATGCGCTAAGTATTTAGATGACTCAATAAGAAGGCATAATTGGTGAACGTTGCGCGAACGCATAAAGTGATGACGTAAACCAGCTGACGACAGGTCTGTAGGTGCCTTGAGTTCCTGGTTCTTCTATAATATTTTATTTTAATTCATCAAAAGCTATTTCATTAATTGCTTAAAAACATTACACATATTAAAGTCAATTATAATAATAATAATAAAAGACTTGTAGAAAACATCAGGTGATGGGTATAAAAGATGTTAGGTAGTGGACTGTATTATAAACGATCTCACCGATGCTTCTATATTCCTGGTTCACTGATTATTTTTTCTGTGCACACATCCACACGCAGTGGTCTTCAAACTTGTACTGATTAATTTCTTTCTTGACACTTATTGTCACCCAAAATTATTTTGACAAGTGACAATTCTCATACATCGGTGAGGGGACAATGGCATGGAAAGGATTCAAATGAAATATGCTTCTACAAGACTTTTATTGATTTATACAATGTGGCGGACTTATTGCCCGCGGGCAATCTCTACCAGTCAACCACCATGGTAAATACAGTCAGTAACAGGGATAGAAGAATACAAATAGAAAAATAGAAAAAAAAATATACTTAAATAAATAAATCATAAATTAAAAATACAAAATAAATATACCATACCATCACGCCATTTCCCTATTCAGGGTAGGCAGAGAGAACTGAACGCCAGACTCCTCTCTCTTGACACACATTCCTCGCTTCATTCACGTCCATACATCGTCTCATACACGCTCTTCTATTATTCTTACTTCTAACATCACCATCTTTCAAAATCCCATTTATGTGATCGTGCCAACTTTTTCTTGGCCGACCTCTACTTTTCGTTCCTATTTTATCAGCCTTGTACACTTTTTTTGTCAAACGGTCATCACTCATTCTTTCTATGTGGCCGAACCACCTAAGGGCATTTATTTTCATCTTACTTACGATATTTCTTTCAATCATACATTCTCGTCTAATATCCTCATTTCTTATTCTATCATACATCGTTTTACCACACATTCGTCTGAGTGACCTCATTTCAACCGAGTTAATTCTACTTTCATGCGTCTTCTGCCATGTCCATGTCTCACTAGCATACATTAGAGTCGGCGCGACGATACCATTGTGTACCGCGAGCTTTGCTTGCCTCGAAATAATTGGGTCAGCCATTACCGTTCTTAATGCACCATTCACTCTATTACCTGCCGTTACTCTCCTTTCAATATCTTTTTCCAATCTTCCACAATAAATATAAAAAACAAAAAATAATATATGTATAAATAAGAACAAAAATAAGAATAAAAAAAAATACATCAGATAGATTTTTTTTTTTTTTTTTCTTCAGCCCTCTGTCTTCCACCGCTGGATATAGGCCTCTTCCATATTCTTCCACTTCCTCCTATCGTTTGCTGCTTGCAGCCAATTTCTACCCCCCACAGCGGCTATGTCGTCAGACCATCTTTTTTGAGGTCTTCCGACGCCTCTCTTACTTTCCCAAGGTCTCCATCTCAATATTTTAGGGGTCCATCTTGCGGGTTCCTGTCTAGCAATATGTCCCGCCCATTGCCATTTCAATGTAGCTACGCGATCCATGACGTCCGCTACTCTGGTCCTTTTTTATCAGATAGATACACTATGTATGTTTATTGTATGGAGGATAGGAGAGGAGAAAGGAAGAGGGATAAAGGGAAAAAGACGTGAATTTGTGTTTATGTGGATAGAAAGTGTGACTTGAGATGCTTTTTGAATGCTATTAAATTAGTGGCATCTCTGATACTCTCCGGCTGTTGGATAGATTCCACATCCGAGCTGCATGAACTGTGAACGAGTAAGTATAAGTAGAGGTGTGGTGTATTGGTATTGTATGTAAGTGTGCTATTATGTTGGGACCGTAAGTAAGTATAAGTAGAGGTGTGGTGTATTGGTATTGTATGTAAGTGTGCTATTATGTTGGGACCGTAAGTAAGTATAAGTAGAGGTGTGGTGTATTGGTATTGTATGTAAGTGTGCTATTATGTTTGGACCGTAAGTAAGTATAAGTAGAGGTGTGGTGTATTGGTATTGTATGTAAGTGTGCTATTATGTTGGGACCGTAAGTAAGTATAAGTAGAGGTGTGGTGTATTGGTATTGTATGTAAGTGTGCTATTATGTTGGGACCGTAAGTAAGTATAAGTAGAGGTGTGGTGTATTGGTATTGTATGTAAGTGTGCTATTATGTTGGGACCGTAAGTAAGTATAAGTAGAGGTGTGGTGTATTGGTATTGTATGTAAGTGTGCTATTATGTTGGGACCGTAAGTAAGTATAAGTAGAGGTGTGGTGTATTGGTATTGTATGTAAGTGTGCTATTATGTTGGGACCGTAAGTAAGTATAAGTAGAGGTGTGGTGTATTGGTATTGTATGTAAGTGTGCTATTATGTTGGGACCGTAAGTAAGTATAAGTAGAGGTGTGGTGTATTGGTATTGTATGTAAGTGTGCTATTATGTTTGGACCGTAAGTAAGTATAAGTAGAGGTGTGGTGTATTGGTATTGTATGTAAGTGTGCTATTATGTTGGGACCGTAAGTAAGTATAAGTAGAGGTGTGGTGTATTGGTATTGTATGTAAGTGTGCTATTATGTTGGGACCGTAAGTAAGTATAAGTAGAGGTGTGGTGTATTGGTATTGTATGTAAGTGTGCTATTATGTTGGGACCGTAAGTAAGTATAAGTAGAGGTGTGGTGTATTGGTATTGTATGTAAGTGTGCTATTATGTTGGGACCGTAAGTAAGTATAAGTAGAGGTGTGGTGTATTGGTATTGTATGTAAGTGTGCTATTATGTTGGGACCGTAAGTAAGTATAAGTAGAGGTGTGGTGTATTGGTATTGTATGTAAGTGTGCTATTATGTTGGGATCGTAAGTAAGTATAAGTAGAGGTGTGGTGTATTGGTATTGTATGTAAGTGTGCTAATTACAGAGATGTCTTAAATTATTGTAACAATAATGTTGAAAATAGTTTGATAGATATTCAATATACATATAAATAGTGTTTAATTGTGCCAATTCGGCGATACTTATTCCAACTTTGTCTCTATTGAGACGTTGAAAAATTTTCATAGTTAATAGTGCAGTTTTCTTTTGTCAAGATGGCGTCTCTGCGCACGTTGGGGTGCGCTTCAATCCTGCTACTGCTGGCGCACCTCCTGTCTGCCGTCGACAAGAACAACTTCAAGAACTGCGAACAGAGCAGCTTCTGTCGCCGCCTCAGGAAGATGCAGCCTGACGCGTCTCCGTACGAGGTGCGCTTCGACACGGTCAGCGTCATCGACGGACACACACTGAAGGCTGAATTGGTGAACAACGATAACGGGGTGAGTAGTGGCATCTTTTTATTACTTTCCATTGCTATGGAATAGTGGAGTCATAATTTTTTAATTTTTAGTTTTCAAGTGCCATCTTTTAAAAGTATTTATAAAAAAAATGTGCTATTTCAAATACATAAGGACATTGGAAGGTCGCACCATGCCTATGTACGTGTGGCGAGTGTTATAGTGACAAAATATAGTGGGTCAACTGTGTACCTACTATGTTAACACATACATACCCAATACAGCACTACTACATGCACATACAATGGGGTGGTGTGGTTCAACCAACTTGAAACATATTTGAGACTGGCAATTGAATATAATGAATTCAAAAGAAAAATAAAAAATACATATTGACTGATATGTAAATTATATTAACTTCTTTTTGTATAGATAATAATTATGTTGTATAGATAATATTTTGTGTCTTTTGTATTAAATAGTCTCCTTTACACACGAGTGCTTGCACTCTGGTAAAGGGAAATATGTTTTTTCATGATGAATAATGAATACATCTAGTTTTAACAAAAAAGTATAAAAACAATTATTTTTTGGAACAAATAAGTATGGGAAGAGTGTGAAATGTAATTTTGTCATACTTTGTAATCTGGTTGGTTGGAAGAAATTGTCTGATGGCAATTAGCCCGCCAGTGTACAGTACCTATATATTTATACTAGTTGCATGTAACACATGAGATCCAACTGTCGATAGCGATAGTATGTATAGTTGAAGAATATGTACCAAACTATAAACCCATAGATACAAATTATTGAATATTTTCAGATATTTTGTTTTCTATACAACATATGTAGGTATGTATGTCAAGATAGGATAGTATGGAGGAAGATCCTTTTTCCTACCCAGAATATGCAAATTGCATGATGGTATGTATGTATGTTTGGAGATGAAGTAACAAACTATTAAGTCTTCTTACATATTGTGTATAGGCGACTGCCATACAAAATGTATGAAGCGATGTCGTCACTAAATTCAATTTTTAAAAAAATTGTTAAAAAAAAAATTGAGATCTTCTACTACAATGTTAATATTTTTTATAGAAAATTAAATTATCTAGTTGGGGTGTTTCGGCTTTTTTCGATAATTGTAAAAGTTTTGGAAATATAGGCAGTTAAACTCATAAATTTATCATAAAAAAAATATTTTTCTTAAAAAAAAATGTTTGAGAAACCCTGGAATTTTTTTGAAAAAACTAATTTGAGATTTTGTATTTGTCTATGTTTGTACCAATTTTCAGCGTTCTATCGTTTATGGTTTCTGAGATATATGGAAAAATAAAATAAAAATTAAAAAGTTGATAACCCCTGACTGAAACAAAAATTTGAAATTCCGAGTATAAAAGTTTTGTAGGCCTGTAACTGTTTATATATTCTGAAATTTTAGGCTCTGTAAATTGAGCGGATCAAAAGTTATAAGGGGGGGACGGACACACACACACACAGACACACAGACACACACACACACACACAGACACACGAAATGTTCTACTCCGAATTCTGAGTAAATCCGTGTATGGAACATATATGCTGCGAAGCCTCTAAGTTGGTGTTTTTTGACTTCAAAGTTGGAAAAGCCGTGAAAAAAGTAGACCTCTCCATACAATTCTCGCGTATTCTGGCTTGATACATTGTCGATATGTTAAGAGAACAAAGTTCTCCTGAACAAATCGACAGTTGGATTATGTACAAAAAGATGAATAAACAAACAATCTATATTATAAATTTGAATGATTGTATGTATCTATGTATGTGTTGAATGCGCTCCTAAACCGTTCATCCGATTGCAATGAAACTTTGGTGAATTGTCGAAAGTATGCCCGGGATGGTTTCTGGATTAAATTTTTTTTCTTTTTCTTCATCGGGTATTAGGTCATTTTACCTATGAAGGTGGACTATCCTAGGAACCGTTCATCTGATTGCAATGAAACTTTGATGAATTGTCAGCGTATGCCCGGGTTAGTTTCTGGATTAAAGAAATTTTCTTCTTCTACTTCTTCATCGGATATTAGGTCATTATACCTATGAAGGTATTAGGTCATTTTACCTCAACTGTCCTTCCATCTCTTCGCAAGTCTTCCAGGACAGTTTCTGGATTTAAACTTTTTTCTTCTTCTTCTTCTTCGTGTATTTGGTCATTTTACTTATGAAAGTGGAGTATCCTGCGAAAAGAAGGTCCAACTGTCCTTTGATCTCTTCGCAGGTCTTTCAGGATGGTTTCTGGATTTAAAATTAAGGGCCTGAAGTGACGGGTGGTAATGAAGGACCATTTTCAATTATACAGGCAATACAAAGTTTGCCGGGGGTTCACTAGTTAATTATAAAAACATTAAAATACTTTATGGAGTGACTTGGAGTGAGGAGTATAGCGTTGTTCACACCCACAAGTATCTGGACTGTTGGATTGTTCCCAATTGAAGATTGATTCAATGAATTTGTAGTATTTTATTTTGGTCTAGTACAGGGGTCAGCAACCTACGGCTCGCGAGCCACATGCGGCTCTTTGGATGTGAAGCTGCGGCTCTTTAGTGCCATAAGCAAATATTATTTATTTTATCAATAAAAACATTTAAAAATCGTTCTGAATCGATTAACGAGGATAAAGCACTGATTCTATCTCTCAGCCACTTGTACTTGAATTTATACGTATATTTTTGTTAAAAGCAGTGTTATTATTCTCGTTATTTTTTGGAAATGCGATGTAATTTTAGCTGAAAAGAAGTATTATTATTCACGTTATTTTTTTTGAAAAAGGGTGTTATTATTCGAGATATTTTTTGGAAAAGGGATATTATTTTTGTAGAAAAATAGTGTAATTATTCACACTATTATTTGAAAAAGGGGTATTATTTTTGTATAAAAGGGGTGCTATTATACGCGTTATTTTTTGGAAAAAAGGTGATTTTTTTAGAAAAGCGATGTTATTATTGGTGTTATATTTATGGAAAAGTGGTGCTATTATTGGCTTTAGTTTTTTTTTGAATAGAGGCATTATTTTTATAGAAAAGTGGTGTTATTTTTCGCGCTATTTATTAGGAAAATGGGTGTTAATTTTGTAGAAAGTGCTTTTATTATTCGTGTAATTTTGTGGAAAAAGGATGTTATTTTTAATGAAAAGCGATGTTATTATTCGCGTTATTTTTTTGGAAAAGATGTATTACTTTGGTAGAGAAGTGTTATTATTCGCTTTAGTTTTATTTTGAAAAGAGGTGTTATATTTGTAGAAAAGTGGTGTTATTATTTGCATTATTTATTAGGTAAATGGTGTTATTTTTAAAGCAAGCAATGTTATTATTCGCGTTATTTTTGGAAAAAAAGGTATTATTTTTATATTAAAGTGATGTTATTATATGCATTATTTTTTTAGGAAAATGGGTATTATTTTTGTAGGAAAGCAACGTTTTATTCGTGTTATTTATTAGGAAAATGGGAACCATTTTTATAGAAAAGTGTTGTTATTATTCGCATAATTTTGTGGGAAAAGGCAGTTTTTTTTAAAAGAAAAGCGATGTTATTACAAACGTTATTTTTTTTGAAAAGGAGTATGTTTTTTGTAGAAAAGTGGTGTTATCATGCAATTTAGTTTTTTAGAAAAGGGGTATTATTTTTGTAGAAAAGTGGTGTTTATATTCGCTTTAGTTTTTTGGAAAAAGGTATTATTTTTGTAGAAAATTGTTGTTATTATTAGCATTATTTTTAAGAAAAAAGGTGTTATTTTTGTAGAAAGCATAGTATTATTTTTGTAGAAAAGCAGTGTTATTATAAGATATATTTTTTGGAAAAGGGGTGTTATTTTTGTAGAGAAGTAGTGTTATTATTAGAGAATTTTTTTTGAAAACGGCTGTTATTTTTGTAGAGAAGTAGTGTTATTATTAGAGATATTTTTTGGGTAAGGGGTATTATTTTTGTAGAAAAGCAGTGTTATTATTAGATATATTTTTTGGAAAAGGAGTGTTATTTTTGTAGAAAAGCAATGTTATATATTTTTTGGAAAAGGGGTGTTATTTTTGAAGAAAAGCAGTGTTATTATAAGGCCCCCAAGTCAAATTGAAAACGCTGTTCGTTATCGCCAAGCGCTATTTTTTTTGTATGGGATTTGATGTTTGTTGTTTGTTATTGTAGAAAAAATTTCTACAACAAACGTCAAATCACATACAAAAAAAATAGCGCTTGGCGATAACGAACAGCGTTTTCAATTTGACTCAGGGCCTAGAGATATTTTTTGGAAAAGGGGTGTTATTTTTCTAGAAAAGCAGTGTTATTATTAAAGATTTTTTGTAGAAAAGCGGTGTTATTGTACACTTAAGTTTTTGGGTAAGGGGTATTATTTTTGTAGAAAAGCAGTGTTATTATTAGAGATATTTTTTGAAAAAGTGGTGCTATTTTTGTTGTAAAGCAGTGTTATTATTCGAGATATTTTTTTGAAAGAGACGTGTTATTTTTATAGAAAAGCAGTGTTATTATAAGAGAGATTTTTGTAGAAAAGCGGTGTTATTATACGCTTCAGTTTTTGGATAAGGGGTATTATTTTTGTAGAAAAGCAGTGTTATTATTAGAGATATTTTTTTGAAAAAGGGGCTTTTTTTTATTTGCTTTTGTAGCGGTGTTATTATACGCTTAAGTTTTTGGATAAGGGGTATTATTTGCATAGAAAAGCAGTGTTATTATTAGAGATATTTTTTGGAAAAGGGGTGTTATTCTTGTAGAAAAGCAGTGTTATTATTAGAGATATTTTTTGGAAAAGGTGTGTTATTTTTGTTGAAAAACGGTTTTAACATACGCTTTAGTTTTTTGGATAAGGGGTGTTATTTTTGAAGAGAAGCAGTGTTATTATTACAGATATTTTTTGGAAAAGGGGTGTTATTTTTCTAGAAAAGTAGTGTTATTATTAAAGATATTTTTGTAGAAAAGCGGTTTTATTGTACGCTTAAGTTTTTGGCTAAGGGGTATTATTTTTGTAGAAAAGCAGTGTTATTATAAGATATATTTTTTGGAAAAGGAGTGTTATTTTTGTAAAAAAGCAGTGTTATTATTAGAGATATTTTTTGGAAAAGGGGTGTTATTTTTGAAGAAAAGCAGTGTTATTATTAGAGATATTTTTTGGAAAAGAGGTGTTATTTTTCTAGAAAAGCAGTGTTGTTATTAAAGATTTTTTGTAGAAAAGCGGTGTTATTGTACACTTAAGTTTTTGGGTAAGGGGTATTATTTTTGTAGAAAAGCAGTGTTATTATTAGACATATTTTATGGAAAAGGGGTGTTATTTTTGAAGAAAAGCAGTGTTATTGAGATAATTAATGGAAAATGGGTAACATTTTTGTAGAAAAGCAGTGTTATTATTAGAGATATTTTTTGGAAAAGGGGTGTTATTTTTGTAGAAAAGCAGTGTTATTATAAGAGATAATTAATGGAAATAGGGTATTATTTTTGTGGAAAAGCATTGTTATTTTTAGAGATATTTTTTGGAAAAGGGGTGTAATTTTTGTAGAAAAGCAGTTTTATTATTAGATATAATTTTTGGAAAAGGGGTGTTATTTTTGTAGATAAGCAGTGTTATTATTAGATATAATTTTTTGAATATGAGTGTTATTTTTGTAGAAAAGCAGTGTTATTATTAGAGATATTTTTTTGGAAAAGGGGTGTTATTTTTGTAGAAAAGCAGTGTTTTTATTAGAGATATTTTTTGAAAAAGACGTGTTATTTTTGTAGAAAAGCAGTGTTATTATAAGAGAGATATTTGTAGAAAAGAGGTGTTATTATACGCTTTAGTTTTTGGATAAGTAGAAAAGTAGTGTTATTATTCATGTTATTTTTTGAAAAAGAGGTGTTATTTTTGTATAAAAGCAGTGTTATTATTAGAGATATTTTTTGAAAAAGAGGTGTTATTTTTGTTGAAAAACGGGTTTAATATACGCTTTAGTGTTTTGGATAAGGGGTATTATTTTTGTAGAAAAGCAGTTTTATTATTAGTGATATTTTTTGGAGAAGGGGTGTTTTTTTTTGTAGAAAAGCAGTGTTATTAATAGAGATATTTTATGGAAAGGGGGTGTTATATTTGTAGAAATGCAGTGTTATTATTATAGAAAATTAATGGAAAATGGGTATTATTTTTGTAAAAAAGCAGTGTCATTATTAGAGATATTTTTTGGAAAAGGGGTGTTATTTTTGTAGAGAAGCAGTGGCATTATTTGAAATATTTTTTGGAAAAGAGGTGTTATTTTTGTTGAAAAACAGTTTTAATATACGCTTTTGTTTTTTGGATATATTTTTTGGAAAAGGTGTATTATTTGTGTAGAAAAGCCGTGTTATTATTGAGTTTTTTTTGTAAAACGGGTGTCATTTTTCTGGAGAAGTAGTGTTATTATTAGAGAATTTTTTTTGAAAACTGGTGTTATTTTTCTAGAAAAGTAGTGTTATTATTAAAGATATTTTTGTAGAAAAGCGGTGTTATTGTACGCTTAAGTTTTTGGGTAAGGGGTATTATTTTTGTAGAAAAGCAGTGTTATTATTAGAGATATTTTTTTGGAAAAAGGGTGTTATTTTGTAGAAAAGCAGTTTTTTTATTAGATATAATTTTTGAAAAAGGGGTGTTATTTTTGTAGAAAAGCAGTGTTATTATTAGAGATATTTAATGGAAAATGGGTAATATTTTTGTAGAAATGCAGTGTTATTATTAGAGATATTTTTAGGAAAAAGGGGTGTTATTTTTGTAGAAAAGTGGTGTTATTTTTAGAAATATTTATGGAAAGGGGGTGTTATATTTGTAGAAATGCAGTGTTATTATTAGAGAAAATTAATGGAAAATGGGTAGTATTTTTGTAAAAAAGCAGTGTCATTTTTAGAGATATTTATTGGAAAAGAGGTGTTATTTTTCTAGAAAAGCAGTGTTGTTATTAAAGATTTTTTGTAGAAAAGCGGTGTTATTGTACACTTAAGTTTTTGGGTAAGGGGTATTATTTTTGTAGAAAAGCAGTGTTATTATTAGACATATTTTATGGAAAAGGGGTGTTATTTTTGAAGAAAAGCAGTGTTATTAATAGAGATAATTAATGGAAAATGGGTAACATTTTTGTAGAAAAGCAGTGTTATTATTAGAGATATTTTTTGGAAAAGGGGTGTTATTTTTGTAGAAAAGCAGTGTTATTATAAGAGATAATTAATGGAAATAGGGTATTATTTTTGTGGAAAAGCATTGTTATTTTTAGAGATATTTTTTGGAAAAGGGGTGTAATTTTTGTAGAAAAGCAGTTTTATTATTAGATATAATTTTTGGAAAAGGGGTGCTTTATTTGTAAAAATGCAGTGTTATTATTAGAGATAATTAATGGAAAATGGGTAGTATTTTTGTAGATAAGCAGTGTTATTATTAGATATAATTTTTTGGAAAAGGGGTGTTATTTTTGTAGAAAAGCAGTGTTTTTATTAGAGATATTTTTTGAAAAAGACGTGTTATTTTTGTAGAAAAGCAGTGTTATTATAAGAGAGATATTTGCAGAAAAGAGAAGTTATTATACGCTTTAGTTTTTGGATAAGTAGAAAAGTAGTGTTATTATTCATGTTATTTTTTGAAAAAGAGGTGTTATTTTTGTATAAAAGCAGTGTTATTATTAGAGATATTTTTTTGAAAAAGGGGCTTTTTTTTATTTGCTTTTGTAGCGGTGTTATTATACGCTTAAGTTTTTGGATAAGGGGTATTATTTGCATAGAAAAGCAGTGTTATTATTAGAGATATTTTTTGGAAAAGGGGTGTTATTCTTGTAGAAAAGCAGTGTTATTATTAGAGATATTTTTTGGAAAAGGTGTGTTATTTTTGTTGAAAAACGGTTTTAACATACGCTTTAGTTTTTTGGATAAGGGGTGTTATTTTTGAAGAAAAGCAGTGTTATTATTACAGATATTTTTTGGAAAAGGGGTGTTATTTTTCTAGAAAAGTAGTGTTATTATTAAAGATATTTTTGTAGAAAAGCGGTTTTATTGTACGCTTAAGTTTTTGTCTTAGGGGTATTATTTTTGTAGAAAAGCAGTGTTATTATTAGATATATTTTTTGGAAAAGGAGTGTTATTTTTGTAAAAAAGCAGTGTTATTATTAGACATATTTTTTGGAAAAGGGGTGTTATTTTTGAAGAAAAGCAGTTTTATTATTAGAGATATTTTTTGGAAAAGGGGTGTTATTTTGCTAGAAAAGCAGTGTTTTTATTAATGATTTTTTGTAGAAAAGCGGTGTTATTGTACACTTAAGTTTTTGGGTAAGGGGTATTATTTTTGTAGAAAAGCAGTGTTATTATTAGAGATATTTTATGGAAAAGGGGTGTTATTTTTGAAGAAATGCAGTGTTATTAATAGAGATAATTAATGGAAAATGGGTAACATTTTTGTAGAAAAGCAGTGTTATTATTAGAGATATTTTTTGGAAAAGGGGTGTTATTTTTGTAGAAAAGCAGTGTTATTATAAGAGATAATTAATGGAAATAGGGTATTATTTTTGTGGAAAAGCATTGTTATTATTAGAGATATTTTTTGGAAAAGGGGTGTGATTTTTGTAGAAAAGCAGTTTTATTATTAGATATAATTTTTGGAAAAGGGGTGCTTTATTTGTAAAAATGCAGTGTTATTATTAGACATAATTAATGGAAAATGGGTAGTATTTTTGTAGATAAGCAGTGTTATTATTAGATATAATTTTTTGAAAATGAGTGTTATTTTTGTTGAAAAACGGTTTTAACATACGCTTTAGTTTTTTGGATAAGGGGTATTATTTTTGTAGAAAAGCAGTGTTATTATTAGAGATATTTTATGGAAAAGGGGTGTTATTTTTGAAGAAAAGCAGTGTTATTAATAGAGATAATTAATGGAAAATGGGTAACATTTTTGTAGAAAAGCAGTGTTATTATTAGAGATATTTTTTGGAAAAGGGGTGTTATTTTTGTAGAAAAGCAGTGTTTTTATTAGAGATATTTTTTGAAAAAGACGTGTTATTTTTGTAGAAAAGCAGTGTTATTATAAGAGAGATATTTGTAGAAAAGAGGTGTTATTATACGCTTTAGTTTTTGGATAAGTAGAAAAGTAGTGTTATTATTCATGTTATTTTTTGAAAAAGAGGTGTTATTTTTGTATAAAAGCAGTGTTATTATTAGAGATATTTTTTAGAAAAAGGGGCTTTTTTTTATTTGCTTTTGTAGCGGTGTTAATATACGCTTAAGTTTTTGGATAAGGGGTATTATTTGCATAGAAAAGCAGTGTTATTATTAGAGATATTTTTTGGAAAAGGGGTGTTATTCTTGTAGAAAAGCAGTGTTATTATTAGAGATATTTTTTGGAAAAGGTGTGTTATTTTTGTTGAAAAACGGTTTTAACATACGCTTTAGTTTTTTGGATAAGGGGTATTATTTTTGTAGAAAAGCAGTGTTATTATTAGAGATATTTTATGGAAAAGGGGTGTTATTTTTGAAGAAAAGCAGTGTTATTAATAGAGATAATTAATGGAAAATGGGTAACATTTTTGTAGAAAAGCAGTGTTATTATTAGAGATATTTTTTGGAAAAGGGGTGTTATTTTTGTAGAAAAGCAGTGTTATTATAAGAGATAATTAATGGAAATAGGGTATTATTTTTGTGGAAAAGCATTGTTATTATTAGAGATATTTTTTGGAAAAGGGGTGTAATTTTTGTAGAAAAGCAGTTTTATTATTAGATATAATTTTTGGAAAAGGGGTGCTTTCTTTGTAAAAATGCAGTGTTATTATTAGAGATAATTAATGGAAAATGGGTAGTATTTTTGTAGATAAGCAGTGTTATTATTAGATATAATTTTTTGAAAATGAGTGTTATTTTTGTAGAAAAGCAGTGTTATTATTAGAGATATTTTTTTGGAAAAGGGGTGTTATTTTTGTAGAAAAGCAGTGTTTTTATAAGAGATATTTTTTAAAAAAGACGTGTTATTTTTGTAGAAAAGCAGTGTTATTATAAGAGAGATATTTGTAGAAAAGAGGTGTTATTATACGCTTTAGTTTTTGGATAAGTAGAAAAGTAGTGTTATTATTCATGTTATTTTTTGAAAAAGAGGTGTTATTTTTGTATAAAAGCAGTGTTATTATTAGAGATATTTTTTGAAAAAGAGGTGTTATTTTTGTTGAAAAACGGGTTTAATATACGCTTTAGTGTTTTGGATAAGGGGTATTATTTTTGTAGAAAAGCAGTTTTATTATTAGTGATATTTTTTGGAGAAGGGGTGTTTTTTTTTGTAGAAGAGCAGTGTTATTTTTAGAAATATTTTATGGAAAGGGGGTGTTATATTTGTAGAAATGCAGTGTTATTATTATAGAAAATTAATGGAAAATGGGTATTATTTTTGTAAAAAAGCTGTGTCATTATTAGAGATATTTTTTGGAAAAGGGGTGTTATTTTTGTAGAGAAGCAGTGGCATTATTTGAAATATTTTTTGGAAAAGAGGTGTTATTTTTGTTGAAAAACAGTTTTAATATACGCTTTTGTTTTTTGGATATATTTTTTGGAAAAGGTGTATTATTTGTGTAGAAAAGCCGTGTTATTATTGAGTTTTTTTTGTAAAACGGGTGTTATTTTTCTGGAGAAGTAGTGTTATTATTAGAGAATTTTTTTGAAAACTGGTGTTATTTTTCTAGAAAAGTAGTGTTATTATTAAAGATATTTTTGTAGAAAAGCGGTGTTATTGTACGCTTAAGTTTTTGGGTAAGGGGTATTATTTTTGTAGAAAAGCAGTGTTATTATTAGAGATATTTTTTTGGAAAAAGGGTGTTATTTTGTAGAAAAGCAGTTTTTTTATTAGATATAATTTTTGAAAAAGGGGTGTTATTTTTGTAGAAAAGCAGTGTTATTATTAGAGATATTTAATGGAAAATGGGTAATATTTTTGTAGAAATGCAGTGTTATTATTAGAGATATTTTTAGGAAAAAGGGGTGTTATTTTTGTAGAAAAGTGGTGTTATTTTTAGAAATATTTTATGGAAAGGGGGTGTTATATTTGTAGAAATGCAGTGTTATTATTAGAGAAAATTAATGGAAAATGGGTAGTATTTTTGTAAAAAAGCAGTGTCATTTTTAGAGATATTTTTTGGAAAAGGGGTGTTATTTTTGTAGAGAAGCAGTGGCATTATTTGAAATATTTTTTGGAAAAGAGGTGTTATTTTTGTTGAAAAACAGTTTTAATATACGCTTTTGTTTTTTGAATATATTTTTTGGAAAAGGTTTATTATTTGTGTAGAAAAGCCGTGTTATTATTGAGTTTTTTTTGTAAAACGGGTGTTATTTTTCTGTAAAAGTAGTGTTATTATTAGAGAATTTTTTTTGAAAACTGGTGTTATTTTTCTAGAAAAGTAGTGTTATTATTAAAGATATTTTTGTAGTAAAGCGGTGTTATTGTACGCTTAAGTTTTTGGGTAAGGGGTATTATTTTTGTAGAAAAGCAGTGTTATTATTAGAGATATTTTTTGGAAAAAGGGTGTTATTTTGTAGAAAAGCAGTTTTTTTATTAGATATAATTTTTGAAAAAGGGGTGTTATTTTTGTAGAAAAGCAGTGTTATTATTAGAGATATTTAATGGAAAATAGGTAATATTTTTGTAGAAATGCAGTGTTATTATTAGAGATATTTTTAGGAAAAAGGGGTGTTATTTTTGTAGAAAAGTGGTGTTATTGTACGCTTAAGTTTTTGGGTTAGGGGTATTATTTTTGTAGAAAAGCAGTTTTATTATTCATGATATTTTTTGAAAAAGAGGTGTTATTTTTGTATAAAAGCAGTGTTATTATAAGAGAATTTTTTAGGAAAAAGGGGTGTTATTTTTGTAGAGAAAAAGTGTTATCGTTCGAAATATTTTTTGAAAATAGGGTGTTATTTTTGTATAAAAGCAGTGTTAATATGCGAGATATTTTTTGAAAAAGAGGTGTTATTTTTGTATAAAAGCAGTGTTATTATGCGAGATATTTTTTGGAAAAGGGGTGTTATATTTGTAAAAAAAGCAGTATTATTATTAGAGATTTTTTTTTGGATAAGGGGTGTTATTTTTGTAGAGAAGCAGTGGCATTATTCGAGATATTTTTTGAAAAAGACGTGTTATTTTTGTAGAAAAGCAGTGTTTTTATGAGAGATATTTTTTGAAAAAGACGTGTTATTTTTATAGAAAAGCAGTGTTATTA
The DNA here is from genome assembly GCA_963576475.1 of Molanna angustata. Classification (NCBI taxonomy): domain Eukaryota; kingdom Metazoa; phylum Arthropoda; class Insecta; order Trichoptera; family Molannidae; genus Molanna; species Molanna angustata. The sequence goes on from OY754990.1 coordinate 721,472, forward strand.
TAAGAGAGATTTTTGTAGAAAAGCGGTGTTATTATACGCTTCAGTTTTTGGATAAGGGGTATTATTTTTGTAGAAAAGCAGTATTATTATTCATGATATTTTTTGAAAAAGAGGTGTTATTTTTGTATAAAAGCAGTGTTATTATTAGAGATATTTTTTTGAAAAAGGGGCTTTTTTTTATTTGCTTTTGTAGCGGTGTTATTATACGCTTAAGTTTTTTGGATAAGGGGTATTATTTGCATAGAAAAGCAGTGTTATTATTAGAGATATTTTTTGGAAAAGGGGTGTTATTTTTCTAGAAAAGTAGTGTTATTATTAGAGATATTTTTTGGAAAAGGTGTGTTATTTTTGTTGAAAAACGGTTTTAACATACGCTTTAGTTTTTTGGATAAGGGGTGTTATTTTTGAAGAAAAGCAGTGTTATTATTACAGATATTTTTTGGAAAAGGGGTGTTATTTTTCTAGAAAAGTAGTGTTATTATTAAAGATATTTTTGTAGAAAAGCGGTTTTATTGTACGCTTAAGTTTTTGGCTAAGGGGTATTATTTTTGTAGAAAAGCAGTGTTATTATTAGATATATTTTTTGGAAAAGGGGTGTTATTTTTGAAGAAAAGCAGTGTTATTAATAGAGATAATTAATGGAAAATGGGTAACATTTTTGTAGAAAAGCAGTGTTATTATTAGAGATATTTTTTGGAAAAGGGGTGTTATTTTTGTAGAAAAGCAGTGTTATTATAAGAGATAATTAATGGAAATAGGGTATTATTTTTGTGGAAAAGCATTGTTATTATTAGAGATATTTTTTGGAAAAGGGGTGTAATTTTTGTAGAAAAGCAGTTTTATTATTAGATATAATTTTTGGAAAAGGGGTGCTCTATTTGTAAAAATGCAGTGTTATTATTAGAGATAATTAATGGAAAATGGGTAGTATTTTTGTAGATAAGCAGTGTTATTATTAGATATAATTTTTTGAAAATGAGTGTTATTTTTGTAGAAAAGCAGTGTTATTATTAGAGATATTTTTTTGGAAAAGGGGTGTTATTTTTGTAGAAAAGCAGTGTTTTTATTAGAGATATTTTTTGAAAAAGACGTGTTATTTTTGTAGAAAAGCAGTGTTATTATAAGAGAGATATTTGTAGAAAAGAGGTGTTATTATACGCTTTAGTTTTTGGATAAGTAGAAAAGTAGTGTTATTATTCATGTTATTTTTTGAAAAAGAGGTGTTATTTTTGTATAAAAGCAGTGTTATTATTAGATATTTTTTGAAAAAGAGGTGTTATTTTTGTTGAAAAACGGGTTTAATATACGCTTTAGTGTTTTGGATAAGGGGTATTATTTTTGTAGAAAAGCAGTTTTATTATTAGTGATATTTTTTGGAGAAGGGGTGTTTTTTTTGTAGAAAAGCAGTGTTATTTTTAGAAATATTTTATGGAAAGGGGGTGTTATATTTGTAGAAATGCAGTGTTATTATTAGAGAAAATTAATGGAAAATGGGTAGTATTTTTGTAAAAAAGCATTGTCATTATTAGAGATATTTTTTGGAAAAGGGGTGTTATTTTTGTAGAGAAGCAGTGGCATTATTTGAAATATTTTTTGGAAAAGAGGTGTTATTTTTGTTGAAAAACAGTTTTAATATACGCTTTTGTTTTTTGGATATATTTTTTGGAAAATGTGTATTATTTGTGTAGAAAAGCCGTGTTATTATTGAGTTTTTTTTGTAAAACGGGTGTTATTTTTCTGTAGAAGTAGTGTTATTATTAGAGAATTTTTTTGAAAACTGGTGTTATTTTTCTAGAAAAGTAGTGTTATTATTAAAGATATTTTTGTAGTAAAGCGGTGTTATTGTACGCTTAAGTTTTTGGGTAAGGGGTATTATTTTTGTAGAAAAGCAGTGTTATTATTAGAGATATTTTTTGGAAAAAGGGTGTTATTTTGTAGAAAAGCAGTTTTTTTATTAGATATAATTTTTGAAAAAGGGGTGTTATTTTTGTAGAAAAGCAGTGTTATTATTAGAGATATTTAATGGAAAATAGGTAATATTTTTGTAGAAATGCAGTGTTATTATTAGAGATATTTTTAGGAAAAAGGGGTGTTATTTTTGTAGAAAAGTGGTGTTATTGTACGCTTAAGTTTTTGGGTTAGGGGTATTATTTTTGTAGAAAAGCAGTTTTATTATTCATGATATTTTTTGAAAAAGAGGTGTTATTTTTGTATAAAAGCAGTGTTATTATAAGAGAATTTTTTAGGAAAAAGGGGTGTTATTTTTGTAGAGAAAAAGTGTTATCGTTCGAAATATTTTTTGAAAATAGGGTGTTATTTTTGTATAAAAGCAGTGTTAATATGCGAGATATTTTTTGAAAAAGAGGTGTTATTTTTGTATAAAAGCAGTGTTATTATGCGAGATATTTTTTGGAAAAGGGGTGTTATATTTGTAAAAAAAGCAGTATTATTATTAGAGATTTTTTTTTGGATAAGGGGTGTTATTTTTGTAGAGAAGCAGTGGCATTATTCGAGATATTTTTTGAAAAAGACGTGTTATTTTTGTAGAAAAGCAGTGTTTTTATGAGAGATATTTTTTGAAAAAGACGTGTTATTTTTATAGAAAAGCAGTGTTATTATAAGAGAGATTTTTGTAGAAAAGCGGTGTTATTATACGCTTCAGTTTTTGGATAAGGGGTATTATTTTTGTAGAAAAGCAGTATTATTATTCATGATATTTTTTGAAAAAGAGGTGTTATTTTTGTATAAAAGCAGTGTTATTATTAGAGATATTTTTTTGAAAAAGGGGCTTTTTTTATTTGCTTTTGTAGCGGTGTTATTATACGCTTAAGTTTTTTGGATAAGGGGTATTATTTGCATAGAAAAGCAGTGTTATTATTAGAGATATTTTTTGGAAAAGGGGTGTTATTTTTCTAGAAAAGTAGTGTTATTATTAGAGATATTTTTTGGAAAAGGTGTGTTATTTTTGTTGAAAAACGGTTTTAACATACGCTTTAGTTTTTTGGATAAGGGGTGTTATTTTTGAAGAAAAGCAGTGTTATTATTACAGATATTTTTTGGAAAAGGGGTGTTATTTTTCTAGAAAAGTAGTGTTATTATTAAAGATATTTTTGTAGAAAAGCGGTTTTATTGTACGCTTAAGTTTTTGGCTAAGGGGTATTATTTTTGTAGAAAAGCAGTGTTATTATTAGATATATTTTTTGGAAAAGGGGTGTTATTTTTGAAGAAAAGCAGTGTTATTAATAGAGATAATTAATGGAAAATGGGTAACATTTTTGTAGAAAAGCAGTGTTATTATTAGAGATATTTTTTGGAAAAGGGGTGTTATTTTTGTAGAAAAGCAGTGTTATTATAAGAGATAATTAATGGAAATAGGGTATTATTTTTGTGGAAAAGCATTGTTATTATTAGAGATATTTTTTGGAAAAGGGGTGTAATTTTTGTAGAAAAGCAGTTTTATTATTAGATATAATTTTTGGAAAAGGGGTGCTTTATTTGTAAAAATGCAGTGTTATTATTAGAGATAATTAATGGAAAATGGGTAGTATTTTTGTAGATAAGCAGTGTTATTATTAGATATAATTTTTTGAAAATGAGTGTTATTTTTGTAGAAAAGCAGTGTTATTATTAGAGATATTTTTTTGGAAAAGGGGTGTTATTTTTGTAGAAAAGCAGTGTTTTTATTAGAGATATTTTTTGAAAAAGACGTGTTATTTTTGTAGAAAAGCAGTGTTATTATAAGAGAGATATTTGTAGAAAAGAGGTGTTATTATACGCTTTAGTTTTTGGATAAGTAGAAAAGTAGTGTTATTATTCATGTTATTTTTTGAAATAGAGGTGTTATTTTTGTATAAAAGCAGTGTTATTATTAGATATTTTTTGAAAAAGAGGTGTTATTTTTGTTGAAAAACGGGTTTAATATACGCTTTAGTGTTTTGGATAAGGGGTATTATTTTTGTAGAAAAGCAGTTTTATTATTAGTGATATTTTTTGGAGAAGGGGTGTTTTTTTTGTAGAAAAGCAGTGTTATTTTTAGAAATATTTTATGGAAAGGGGGTGTTATATTTGTAGAAATGCAGTGTTATTATTAGAGAAAATTAATGGAAAATGGGTAGTATTTTTGTAAAAAAGCATTGTCATTATTAGAGATATTTTTTGGAAAAGGGGTGTTATTTTTGTAGAGAAGCAGTGGCATTATTTGAAATATTTTTTGGAAAAGAGGTGTTATTTTTGTTGAAAAACAGTTTTAATATACGCTTTTGTTTTTTGGATATATTTTTTGGAAAAGGTGTATTATTTGTGTAGAAAAGCCGTGTTATTATTGAGTTTTTTTTGTAAAACGGGTGTTATTTTTCTGTAGAAGTAGTGTTATTATTAGAGAATTTTTTTGAAAACTGGTGTTATTTTTCTAGAAAAGTAGTGTTATTATTAAAGATATTTTTGTAGTAAAGCGGTGTTATTGTACGCTTAAGTTTTTGGGTAAGGGGTATTATTTTTGTAGAAAAGCAGTGTTATTATTAGAGATATTTTTTGGAAAAAGGGTGTTATTTTGTAGAAAAGCAGTTTTTTCATTAGATATAATTTTTGAAAAAGGGGTGTTATTTTTGTAGAAAAGCAGTGTTGTTATTAGAGATATTTAATGGAAAATGGGTAATATTTTTGTAGAAATGCAGTGTTATTATTAGAGATATTTTTAGGAAAAAGGGGTGTTATTTTTGTAGAAAAGTGGTGTTATTGTACGCTTAAGTTTTTGGGTTAGGGGTATTATTTTTGTAGAAAAGCAGTTTTATTATTCATGATATTTTTTGAAAAAGAGGTGTTATTTTTGTATAAAAGCAGTGTTATTATTAGAGAATTTTTTAGGAAAAAGGGGTGTTATTTTTGTAGAAAAGCAGTGTTATTATTAGAGATATTTAATGGAAAATGGGTAATATTTTTGTAGAAATGCAGTGTTATTATTAGAGATATTTTTAGGAAAAAGGGGTGTTATTTTTGTAGAAAAGTGGTGTTATTGTACGCTTAAGTTTTTGGGTTAGGGGTATTATTTTTGTAGAAAAGCAGTTTTATTATTCATGATATTTTTTGAAAAAGAGGTGTTATTTTTGTATAAAAGCAGTGTTATTATTAGAGAATTTTTTAGGAAAAAGGGGTGTTATTTTTGTAGAGAAGAAGTGTTATCGTTCGAAATATTTTTTGAAAATAGGGTGTTATTTTTGTATAAAAGCAGTGTTAATATGCGAGATATTTTTTGAAAAAGAGGTGTTATTATTGTATAAAAGCAGTGTTATTATGCGAGATATTTTTTGGAAAAGGGGTGTTATATTTGTAAAAAAAGCAGTGTTATTATTAGAGATTTTTTTTTGGAAAAGGGGTGTTATTTTTGTAGGGAAGCAGTGGCATTATTCGAGATATTTTTTGAAAAAGACGTGTTATTTTTGTAGAAAAGTAGTGTTATTATAAGAAAGATTTTTGTAGAAAAGCGGTGTAATTATACGCTTCAGTTTTTGGATTAGGGGTATATTTTTTGTAGAAAAGCAGTGTTATTATTCATGATTTTTTTTGAAAAAGAGGTGTTATTTTTGTATAAAAGCAGTGTTATTATTAGAGATATTTTTAGGAAAAAGGGGTGTTATTTTTGTAGAAAAGTGGTGTTATTTTTAGAAATATTTTATGGAAAGGGGGTGTTATATTTGTAGAAATGCAGTGTTATTATTAGAGAAAATTAATGGAAAATGGGTAGTATTTTTGTAAAAAAGCAGTGTCATTATTAGAGATATTTTTTGGAAAAGGGGTGTTATTTTTGTAGAGAAGCAGTGGCATTATTCGAGATATTTTTTGGAAAAGGGGTGTAATTTTTGTTGAAAAAAGGTTTTAACATATGCCTTATTTTTTTGTATAAGGGGTATAATTTTTGTAGAAAAGCAGTGTAATTATTAGGCAGTTATATTTTTTGGAATGGGGGTGTTATTTTTTGTATAAAAGCAGTGTTATTATTAGAGAATTTTTTGGAAAAAGGGGTGTTATTTTTGTAGAGAAGCAGTGTTATCGTTCGAAATATTTTTTGAAAAAGAGGTGTTATTTTTTGTATAAAAGCAGTGTTATTATGCGAGATATTTTTTGGAAAAGGGGTGTTATATTTGTAAAAATTCAGTGTTATTATTAGAGATATTTTTTGGAAAAGGGGTGTTATTTTTGTATAAAAGCAGTGTTAATATGCGAGATATTTTTTTGTAAAAGGGGTGTTATTTTTGTATAAAAGCTGTGTTATTATGCGAGATATTTTTTGGAAAAGGGGTGTTATTTTTGTATAAAAGCAGTGTTATTATGCGAGATATTTTTTGGAAAAGGGGTGTTATATTTGTAAAAATTCAGTGTTATTATTAGATATATTTTATGGAAAGGGGGTGTTATATTTGTAGAAATGCAGTGTTATTATTAGAGATAATTAATGGAAAATGCGTAGTATTTTTGTAAAAATGCAGTGTTATTATATGCTTTAGTTTTTGGATAAGTAGAAAAGCAGTGTTATTATTCATGATATTTTTGGAAAAGAGGTGTTATTTTTGTATTAAAGCAGTGTTATTATTAGGGAATTTTTTGGAAAAAGGGGTGTTATTTTTGTAGAGAAGCAGTGTTATCGTTCGAAATATTTTTTGAAAAAGAGTTGTTATTTTTGTATAAAAGCAGTGTTATTATTCGAGATATTTTTGAAAAGGGGTGTTATATTTGTAAAAAAGCAGTGTCATTTTTAGAGATATTGTTTGGAAAAGGGGTGTTATTTTTGTAGAGAAGCAGTGTCATTATTAGAGATATTGTTTGGAAAAGAGGTGTTATTTTTGTTGAAAAACGGTTTTAATATACGCTTTAGTTTTTTGGATATATTTTTTGGAAAAGGTGTATTATTTGTGTAGAAAAGCTGTGTTATTATTGAGTTTTTTTTGTAAAACGGGTGTTATTTTTCTAGAGAAGTAGTGTTATTATTAGAGAATTTTTTTGTAAAACGGGTGTTATTTTTCTAGAGAAGTAGTGTTATTATTAGAGAATTTTTTTGTAAAACGGGTGTTATTTTTCTAGAGAAGTAGTGTTATTATTAGAGAATTTTTTTGTAAAACGGGTGTTATTTTTCTAGAGAAGTAGTGTTATTATTAGAGAATTTTTTTGGAAAACGGGTGTTATTTTGTACAGAAGCAATGTTATTGTTAGAGATATTTTTTGAAAAAGTGGTGCTATTTTTGTTGAAAGCAGTGTTATTATTCGAGATATTTTTTGAAAAAGACGTGTTATTTTTGTAGAAAAGTAGTGTTATAAGAAAGATTTTTGTAGAAAAGCGGTGTTATTATACGCTTCAGTTTTTGGATAAGGGGTATTATTTTTGTAGAAAAGCAGTTTTATTATTCATGATATTTTTTGAAAAAGAGGTGTTATTTTTGTATAAAAGCAGTGTTATTATTAGAGAATTTTTTAGGAAAAAGGGGTGTTATTTTTGTAGAGAAGAAGTGTTATCGTTCGAAATATTTTTTGAAAATAGGGTGTTATTTTTGTATAAAAGCAGTGTTAATATGCGAGATATTTTTGAAAAAGAGGTGTTATTTTTGTATAAAAGCATTATTATGCGAGATATTTTTTGGACAAGGGGTGTTATATTTGTAAAAAAAGCAGTGTTATTATTAGAGATTTTTTTTTGGAAAAGGGGTGTTATTTTTGTAGAGAAGCAGTGGCATTATTCGAGATATTTTTTGGAAAATGGGTGTTATTTTTGTTGAAAAAAGGTTTTAACATACGCCTTATTTTTTTGTATAAGGGGTATAATTTTTGTAGAAAAGCAGTGTAATTATTAGGCAGTTATATTTTTTGGAATGGGGGTGTTATTTTTGTATAAAAGCAGTGTTATTATTAGAGAATTTTTTGGAAAAAGGGGTGTTATTTTTGTATAAAAGCAGTGTTATTATGCGAGATATTTTTTGTAAAAGGGGTGTTATTTTTGTATAAAAGCTGTGTTATTATGCGAGATATTTTTGGAAAAGGGGTGTTATTTTTGTATAAAAGCTGTGTTATTATGCGAGATATTTTTTGGAAAAGGGGTGTTATTTTTGTATAAAAGCTGTGTTATTATGCGAGATATTTTTTGGAAAAGGGGTGTTATTTTTGTATAAAAGCTGTGTTATTATGCGAGATATTTTTTGGAAAAGGGGTGTTATTTTTGTATAAAAGCAGTGTTATTATGCGAGATATTTTTTGGAAAAGGGGTGTTATATTTGTAAAAAAAGCAGTGATATTAGAGATTTTTTTGGATAAGGGGTGTTATTTTTGTAGAAAAGCAGTGTAATTATTAGGTATTATATTTTTTGGAATAGGGGTGTTATTTTTGTAGAAAAGCAGTGTTATTATTAGTGATATTTTTTGGAAAAGGGATGTTTTTTTGTAGAAAAGCAGTGTTATTGTTAGAGACATTTTTTTTAGGAAAATAGGTGTTTTTTTATAGAAAAGCAATTTAATTATTTGTCATCTGCTGGTTCAAGTGACCACTTTACGCAATTGCAATATTCTGCAATAAGAATATCTTTGTATGTGAGTTTTTCATTGTGAAAGCTATAAATTTATTTGTTGGAAGAAATTGCCATACGGCAATAAACTCGTCACTTGCTCAGGGTGCAAGGAAGTGTTCATTATTATTATTATTATTATTTAATCAATGTAAATTAATTCACAATGGTGTTCTAAAGCGTCCATCTATCGGGTGGAGCACAAACTAATATCTGTTATCATTAGTTTGTGCTCCGCCAGATCGACGGACGCCAGAACAACATTGTGAATGAAGCCCTTGAAAAGTTAGAGGAAAATTGAGGCTTCCAAAAATTTTTAAGAAAAAGTGTTTATGTACCTATGAATAAATAGATTAGTTTTTTTTTATCAAAAAACTTTGTTTTTGCGTGTAATTTTTATTGTTGGCAAAAAAAAAATTGCGGGTCTTTAAAAAATTTAAATTTATTAAATTGTGATTTTTGACTCTTCCCACTCAAAAGGTTGCCAACCCCTAGTCTAGTTTAATATTTTTTGTTTTAAATAATAATAATTAACTTTTCAAATTTCTCCATTGTCATTTTGATTAATATCATTGTCAAACTTCAAACACTGTCATCTGTCTGCAAGTGATAATGTCCATTTCTTCGCAGGTGTCCTTCGTTCTTCAGCTGACGGCCTTGGCCGATCGTACGTTCCGACTGCTAGTGGATGAAAAGGAGCCGCTTAAGCCACGATATCGAGTGCAGTACGCCCTTGACGGAGAACCAAAATACGACAGGTAAACTTTTAAGTAAATATTTATGTTATTTATTTAGATTTGGTACACGGTTAACATACAATATACTGCCCCAACATGTTTTGGTGTTGATATTTCCTTTCAAATAGAGTGATGAATACTTGGAATAAACTGCCCCAACATGTTTTGGTGTTGATATTTCCTTTCAAATAGAGTGATGAATACTTGGAATAAACTGCCCCAACATGTTTTGGTGATGATATTTCCTTTCAAATAAAGTGATGAATACTTGGAATAAACTGCCCCAACATGTTTTGGTGATGATATTTCCTTTCAAATAGAGTGATGAATACTTGGAATAAACTGCCCCAACATGTTTTGGTGATGATATTTCCTTTCAAATAGAGTGATGAATACTTGGAATAAACTGCCCCAACATGTTTTGGTGATGATATTTCCTTTCAAATAGAGTGATGAATACTTGGAATAAACTGCCCCAACATGTTTTGGTGATGATATTTCCTTTCAAATAGAGTGATGAATACTTGGAATAAACTGCCCCAACATGTTTTGGTGATGATATTTCCTTTCAAATAGAGTGATGAATACTTGGAATAAACTGCCCCAACATGTTTTGGTGTTGATATTCCCTTTCAAATAGAGTGATGAATACTTGGAATAAACTGCCCCAACATGTTTTGGTGTTGATATTTCCTTTCAAATAGAGTGATGAATACTTGGAATAAACTGCCCCAACATGTTTTGGTGTTGATATTCCCTTTCAAATAGAGTGATGAATACTTGGAATAAACTGCCCCAACATGTTTTGGTGATGATATTTCCTTTCAAATAGAGTGATGAATACTTGGAATAAACTGCCCCAACATGTTTTGGTGATGATATTTCCTTTCAAATAGAGTGATGAATACTTGGAATAAACTGCCCCAACATGTTTTGGTGTTGATATTCCCTTTCAAATAGAGTGATGAATACTTGGAATAAACTGCCCCAACATGTTTTGGTGATGATATTTCCTTTCAAATAGAGTGATGAATACTTGGAATAAACTGCCCCAACATGTTTTGGTGATGATATTTCCTTTCAAATAGAGTGATGAATACTTGGAATAAACTGCCCCAACATGTTTTGGTGATGATATTTCCTTTCAAATAGAATGATTATTATTTCGTATGGCATATGGCAATATTTAGAAAAGAAAAATAGCACTAGGCACGTCAAAAGTAAAAATATATATATATGATAGGTCATACGCAGGGTGCTCGTCACAGGCATATATCCAAGTCATCAAGCCAGGCAGCAGCCAATGCAGTGGCCGTGATAAAGTCGCTTTCGCCCCCATGATATCGTCGTACACTGCATTCGTGAACTATGTGTTGTACGGTTTGATGAGGAGCACCACAGTCACACTCAGGGTTCGGTCTCATACCCCATTTATAGAGGAATTCCCCACATCTGGCATGTTCAGTACGTACTCTATTAAGAGCACACCAGGTGCGACGAATCTAGCAAATCTAGCTCGCCTCCCCGTGGTGCACCCTGGATAACGCTAAAGAGTTAGAACCTCAGGCAGCCGAACCATCAACTTGATCTCCCGGCTTATCAAGACGTATTTAAAGGAATAGAATGATGAATACTTGGAATAAACTGCCCCAACATGTTTTGGTGATGATATTTCCTTTCAAATAGAGTGATGAATACTTGGAATAAACTGCCCCAACATGTTTTGGTGATGATATTTCCTTTCAAATAGAGTGATGAATACTTGGAATAAACTGCCCCAACATGTTTTGGTGATGATATTTCCTTTCAAATAGAGTGATGAATACTTGGAATAAACTGCCCCAACATGTTTTGGTGATGATATTTCCTTTCAAATAGAGTGATGAATACTTGGAATAAACTGCCCCAACATGTTTTGGTGATGATATTTCCTTTCAAATAGAGTGATGAATACTTGGAATAAACTGCCCCAACATGTTTTGGTGATGATATTTCCTTTCAAATAGAGTGATGAATACTTGGAATAAACTGCCCCAACATGTTTTGGTGATGATATTTCCTTTCAAATAGAGTGATGAATACTTGGAATAAACTGCCCCAACATGTTTTGGTGATGATATTTCCTTTCAAATAGAGTGATGAATACTTGGAATAAACTGCCCCAACATGTTTTGGTGTTGATATTCCCTTTCAAATAGAGTGATGAATACTTGGAATAAACTGCCCCAACATGTTTTGGTGTTGATATTCCCTTTCAAATAGAGTGATGAATACTTGGAATAAACTGCCCCAACATGTTTTGGTGTTGATATTCCCTTTCAAATAGAGTGATGAATACTTGGAATAAACTGCCCCAACATGTTTTGGTGATGATATTTCCTTTCAAATAGAGTGATGAATACTTGGAATAAACTGCCCCAACATGTTTTGGTGATGATATTTCCTTTCAAATAGAGTGATGAATACTTGGAATAAACTGCCCCAACATGTTTTGGTGATGATATTTCCTTTCAAATAAAGTGATGAATACTTGGAATAAACTGCCCCAACATGTTTTGGTGTTGATATTCCCTTTCAAATAGAGTGATGAATACTTGGAATAAACTGCCCCAACATGTTTTGGATGCTGAAAATGTTAATATTTTCAACAATAGACTGGACTTTTTTTTGGACAAAGCAAAATAGTTACAACCAAATAATAAAATTTGACAGTGGATATAGGCACATCAGCCTTGGCTGCCTGCCTATAATTAAATAATAATAATAAATAAATGAAATATTTTTGTGTTGTCTTTCAGCATTGTGATGGAAAAAGACTTGGACAAGGGCGTGGTGCGCGTGAAGAACTCCCAGGGCAACACGGCCCTGCTGCACGGTCGCCCCCTGAAGCTGGAGGTGTACGACGCCGCCGGGGGGCTGGCGGCCGTCATCAACGGGAGGGGCCTCACCACCATGGAGCACATCCGCGCCAAGAGGTCGGGGGGTGGAGTGAATGACGAGGAGAGGAAGGACGAAGGGGGGGACGTGGAAGCCAACGTTGTAGAAGCGCCCGTGGTATGTAAACGTCAAATAACATACAACACTGTCCATTATTAAAGGGAAGAATTATTTTGAATCATCAATTCACAACAGCTCACAGAACCAAGTCCACAGACTTTTAAAGTATTAGATGGGTTTTTTTAACAGATTTTTAATTATCTCAATAGAGACGAAGTTGGAATATTTACTGTAGGAGAACCGGGAAATCAAGGCACCTACAGGGCTTACGACCTGTCATCGGCTGGTTTACGTGATCACTTTATGCGCTTGCGCAACGTTCACCAATTATGCCTTCTTTTAATGAGATCCCTATCAATTCAATTTTGAAATAATAATAATAATAATGACAATTTATAAAGCGCCGTTTAGTGACAACCGTGGTCACCTCAAGGGTGCTTTCAGTTTGCAAAAAAATAATTTAAAATTAATAAATTCTTTTCGCTTGAAAAAAATTCCTTATTTTCAAGCAAAAAGAATTTCAGTATTAGAATTGAGAGAATTGGTTTTTTGTAAACAATGAAAGCTACAATTCTTATATCTGGGGTGACAATGCATTTTTCGCATAGAAGTCACCCCTGAATTGCGCCAGACTTATAAGGTCATTTTTGTCTTATTTACCTACTTGTACCAATGTGTAAGTAATCGAATATTTTTATTATTGCATATGCGCAAACATTGGATTTTTTTTTTCCCTGTCGGGAGTCAAAGATATTTTTTAACAGATTTTTAATTATCTCAATAGAGACGAAGTTGGAATATTTACTGTAGGAGAACCAGGAAATCAAGGCACCTACAGGGCTCACGACCTGTCATCGGCTGGTTTACGTGATCACTTTATGCGCTTGCGCAACGTTCATCAATTATGCCTTCTTTTAATGAGATCCTTATCAATTCAATTTTGAAAGTTTTATATATTCTAATACTGAAATTCTTTTTGCTTGAAAATAAGGGTTTTTTTTCAAGCGAAAAGAATTTATTAATTTTAAATTATTTTTTTGCAAACTGAAAGCGCCCTTGAGGTGACCACGGTTGTCACTAAAAGGCGCTTTATAAATTGTCATTATTATTATTATTATTTCAAAATTGAATTGATAGGGATCTCATTAAAAGAAGGCATAATTGGTGAACGTTGCGCAAGCGCATAAAGTGATCACGTAAACCAGCCGATGACAGGTCGTAAGCCCTGTAGGTGCCTTGATTTCCCGGTTCTCCTACAGTAAATATTCCAACTTCGTCTCTATTGAGATAATTAAAAATCTGTTAAAAAATGATTACTGAATGCTCGTAGCAAATTAGTCAACATAAAGCAGTCACGTTTACTGCAGACTAAAGACTATTCTATACTATTCTATATATATATATATATATATATATATATATATATATATATATATATATATATATATATATATATATATATATATATATATATATATATATATATATATATATATATATATATATATATATATATATATATATATATATATATATATATATATATATATATATATATATATATATATATATATATATATATATATATATATATATATATATATATATATATATATATATATATATATATATATATATATGTATATATATATATATATGTATATATATATATATATATATATATATATATATATATATATATATATATATATATATATATATATATATATATATATATATATATATATATATATATATATATATATATATATATATATATGTTAACTTTTAGGTTTTCACGGGTATAAGATGAAAAAGAATTTTCTGGGTTAACCCGTGTCAGATAGTCCTGAGAAGGACTGTTTAAGACCTGACGTTTCGCCCGAATATCATCGGGTATTGTCGAAGGAACGCAACGAAAACCGAGCGAGAACGAACGCGCGTGAAACACGACCGCACACACCTAAGGCTTTCCGTCGGGCGAAACGTCAGGTCTTAAACAGTCCTTCTCAAGACTATCTGACACGGGTTAACCCAGAAAATTCTTTTTCATATATATATATATATATATATATATATATATATATATATATATATATATATATATATATATATATATATATATATATATATATATATATATATATATATATATATATATATATATATATATATATATATATATATATATATATATATATATATATATATATGTTATATTTGATGTTTTCACGGGTGAAATATGTTATAATATTTTTATCTCGGTTTTCCCGTGTCAGTAGGTCTTGACTAAGACCATTTGTCTTCCGACGTTTCGCCTGAATATCACCAGGCATTTTCAAGGACTTAACGAAAAGCACGCGCGCGACACACGTCTACTCACACTGAAAGCTCACCGTCAAGTGACTCGTAGCGTACAAGATGGCCGCTTATGTCAAACATTGTTAGCGCGACGTGATTGGCTCCTTGTGACACGTAACCTCTTGTAACCTCTCAGAATTTACAGGGAAGCTATAGAAATATATAAGAGAAGGGATATAATGAACAATCGGGACGACGGAGTTCGTTTGCCTAGTACCTGGAAGAACATTTTATATGACAAACAATACAATAATAATATTAATAATACCATAGCGAAAATAACCCCAAAACACAACAATAATAATATTAATGTCACAACTAAAATTAACAATAAATCACAACACAAAAATAATGATAAAATATTATTACCAACGAACACGACAGCAGGTGGGCGCAAGATAATTTTCACGCCAAAAACTACCATTCTGTTGCTTATACCATAGAGAATCAACTGGCAAAAATTTACATGGAAGCAAAAAAAATATCAAAATATCTTGAAATGAATATTATTAGTTCAACCATTGGCCGCACGGAGATTTGTTCAGTGTATATTTTGAAGGTGTATATTTTTACTAAGCCACCGATCGTTTTGCATCCGCGGCAAAATATTACATGTTGACCTTGGCCGCACGGAGATTTGTTCGGAGTATATTTTGAAGGTGTTTTATATATATGGCTCCGATCGTCTTGCGTCTGCACTCAATACTGTTCTACCATGTCTCTGTGACCTTCGCGATAAAATGAATACAATTCAACGCATTTTAAATATTGCCTTGAAAAAGCGCGTACCTACTTACTTTTATTTTTACGACTTCATACAACTGTCGATATATGTATTGATACCTACTCTCTCTCGTGCGCGTACCTACTTACTTTCAGTTTTACAAAGTTCATACTATATGTTGATTTGATTATTGTTACTTTCTCATGCGCGTACCTACTTACTTTTATTTTTACATCGTTCATAATACTATCAATTTGTTTATTGTTACTCTGATGCGCGTACCTACTTACTTACTATTGCAATGTTAATATTTTTTATAGAAAATTAAATTATCTCGTTTTGGTGTTTCGGCTTGTTTCGATATTTTTAAAAACTTTGGAAATATAGGCAGTTAAACACATAAATTTATCATGATAAATATTTTTATTAATAAAAAATTTTTGAGAATTTCTAGAATTTTTTGAAAACATCTATTTGATATTTTTTATTTATCTATATTTTGTGTGTCATGACGTCTGTGTGTCCCCCCCCCTTATAACATTTGATTCGCTCAATGCACAGAGCCCAAAATTTCAGAATATATAAATAGTAATAGGCCTACAAAACTTTTATACTCAGAATTTTGAATTTTCGTTTCAGTCAGGGGTTATCAACTTTTGAATTTTTACTTTATTTTTCCATATATCTCAGAAACCATAAAAGCTAGAACGCTGAAAATTGGTACCACAAATAAACAAATACATAATCTCAAATAAGTTTTTTAAAAATAACCAAACAACATTTTTTAAACATTTTTTATTAGGAAAAATATTTTTTTATGATAAATTTATGTGTTTAACGGCCTATATTTCCAAAGTTTTAAAAAATATCGAAAAAATTTGAAATACCCCAACTAGATAATTTAATTTTCTATAAAAAATATTAACATTGTAGCAGTACATCTCAATTTCTTTTACTTCGCTTCATACAATTTGTATGGTAGTCCCATAGCCATACCATCACTCCATTTCCCTATTTGGGGTAGTCAGAGAGAACCGAATGCCAGACTCCTCTCTCTTGAAATACCTTCCTCGCCTCATTCACGTTCATACATCGTCTCATACACGCTCTTCTATTATTCTTACTTCTAACATCACCATCTTTCAAAATCCCATTTATGTGATCGTGCCAAATTTTTATTGGCCGACCTCTACTTTTCGTTCCTCTTTTATCAGACTTGTATACTTTTTTTGTCAGACGGTCATCTTTCATTCTTTCTATGTGGCCGAACCACCTTAGGGCATTTATTTTAATCTTACTTACGATATTTCTTTCAATCATACATTCTCGTCTAATATCCTCATTTCTTATTCTATCATACATCGTTTTACCACACATTCGTCTTAGTGACCTCATTTCAACCGAGTTAATTCTACTTTCATGCGTCTTCTGCCATGTCCATGTCTCACTAGCATACATTAGAGTCGGTGCGACGATACCATTGTGTACCGCGAGCTTCGCTTGCCTCGAAATAATTGGGTCTGCCATTACTGGTCTTAATGCACCGTTCACTCTATTACCTGCCGTTACTCTCCTTTCAATATCTTTTTCCAATCTTCCATCACGCTGAAACATGCTTCCTAAGTATGGTATGGTAGTCGTCTATACACATTACACAATATATTATGTAAGAAGACCTTATAGTTTGTTACTTTATCTCCAAATACATACATACCATCAGGCTGTTTTCATATTCCGGGTTGGAAAAGAGGACTGACCTCCATACTGTCCACGTATTTGGATGGTAAAATCATGAGAATAGCCATGTGATCAATAACATCAGGTATTTTTTTTTTCATGAATGCGGGTTTGTTATTTAAAAATACGCACTTACATCAGAAACTGAAAGTTTATTGGGTAAGAAATATTCTGCACTAAGTTGTATTATTTTTATGCACAACAGATATTTAATGTATTTTAAACTCAAGGAGACAAGTCCCGTCAATCGGTGAAATCAAAACCCTCACGATTACCCATATCAAGGATATAATTTTCATGTGGATTCTATAATATCTTAAGATATCTAATATAATTATATCCAGGATTTCACTTCTTGGCCGGACTTGCCCCTGATCTAGTCGTATTTGTCAAATCTTTTCATAAATATATATATTCCATATACGGATTTACTCAAAATTCGGAGTAGAACATTTCGTGTCTGTGTGTGTGTCCCTCCCCCCTTATAACTTTTGATCCGCTCAATTAACAGAGCCCAAAATTTCAGAATATATTAACAGTTATAGACCTACAAAACTTTTTTACTCAGAATTTTGAATTTTTGTTTCAGTCAGGGGTTATCAACTTTTAAATTTTTGGTTTATTTTTCCATATATCTCAGAAACCATAAAAGCTAGAACGCTGAAAATTCGTGTGAACATAGAAAAATACGAAGTATCAAATTAATTTATTCAAAAAAATTCCAAAATTTCTCAAACATTTTTTATTAAGAAAAATATTTTTTTTATTATAAATTTATGAGTTTAACTGCCTATATTTCCAATATTTTAAAAATATCGAAAAAACCCGAAACAACCCAACTAGATAATTTAATTTTCTATAAAAAATATCAACATTGTATTGGCACATCTCAATTTTTTTTTAACAATTTTTATAAAAATTGAATTTAGTGACGATATTGCTTCATACAATTTGTATGGCAGTCGCCTATACACAATATGTAAGAAGACTTAGGGCCGGTCTTATAAACGTCCGTTAGTTAGATTTCAGACCAAACAAACCGAAATTTGATACAAATGCTCTATATTTCGTCTTATAACAATCCGTTAGTTAAATTTTAGTAAAAGTTTACCGATAGCCTTTACCGACGGTCGGACCACCGATTAAGCGTTCGTTAACGATAAGTTATGGAAGGATTGAGTTTTACCACACTTGTTTTTTTTATGTTGTGGTACATTTTCAATATTACGAATATTTTGAAATATACTGTTTTATATTTTATTGGATTTTTATATTGAATTGCTTTTTTTCAGTAAAAAATGTCGTCCGACAGTGATTTTGAATAACCAAAACAAATTTGATTACAAGTTTGTGTTTGACCAAATATTTTATTATTTCAACATGACATTGATGACACTGAATTTCGTTTTTTTTTATATTAATTATTTTTTTTTATTTAAAAAAAAGAATTTCAGTTGAGGCGAGGTTTGAACGAACCCGCGTCCACTGAATTACTAATCCAGCGCGCTAGTTAAATAATAAAGGATTATCACCATTTTTGTAATTTTTGATATTGTTTGAAGTACGCAAAAAAATAAACACTCTCTGTTTATATATTGCAATGACAGCACCGCTTAATCCATTACAATCCATTATAGTCCAATACAAATCGATTGAAAATCCATTGTAGTCTTATTAGACTGTAACTGTCAAATAAACGGACAGTTAAAATAGTTTTATAATACCGCCGATAGTAATATCTACTAAGGAACATCCATCCGTTAGTAAATCGTAAACATACTTACGAATATTTGGTCTCTCGTTTATAAGACTGGCCCTTAATAGTTTGATACTTAATCTCCAAACATACATACAGAATCATCATGCTGTTTTCATATTCCGGGTAGGAAAAGAGGACTGACCTCCATACTGTCCTATCTTGACATACATACCAACATGTGTTATAATTTTCAATAATTTGGATTTATGGGTTTATAGATTGATTCTTATTCTTCAACTTCACATAGTATCGCTATCAACAGTTGGATCTCATGTGTTACATGCGACTAGTTAAACAATATTTTATCCAACTGTCGATTCGTTCATGAGAATTCAATTCTCTTAATGATTCGACATTATTAAGCCAAGATGCGTGTACGAAGGAAAATTTTGTATGGTGTAGTGGACTTTTTGCATGCTAATAACACCAACTAGAGGCCTCGCAGCATATATGTTCCCATACATGGATTTACTCAGAATTCGGAGTAGAACATTTTATGTGAGTTTTGTGTGTGTGTGTGTGTGTGTGTGTGTGTGTGTGTGTGTGTGTGTGTGTGTGTGTGTGTGTGTGTGTGTGTGTGTGTGTGTGTGTGTGTGTGTGTGAGAGGTGAGAGGGTGTGTGTGTGTGAGAGGGTGTGTGTGTGTGTGTGTGTGGTGTGTGTGTGTGTGTCTGTCTCCCCCTTATAACTTTTGGTCCGCTCAATTCACAGAGCCCAAATTTTTAGAATATATAAACAGTTATAGGCCTACAAAACTTTTATACTCAGAAATGTGAATTTTTGTATCAGTCAGGGGTTATCAACTTTTGAAATTTTGGTTTATTTTTCCATATATCTCAGAAACCATAAAAGTTAGATTTAAGAAAAATATTTTTTTTATGATAAATTTATGAGTTTAACTGCCTATATTTCCAATTTTTTTAAAAATATCAAGAAAAGCCGAAACACCCCAACTAGATAATTTAATTTTCTATAAAAAATATTAACATGGTATTAGCACATCTCAATTTTTTTTTAATAATTTTTATAAAAATTGAATTTAGTGACGACATTGCTTCATACAATTTTTATGGCAATCGCCTTCACACAATATCTAAGAAGACTTAAATAGTTTGATACTAATCTCCAAACAAACATACGTACATACCATCATGCTGTTTTCATATTCTGGGTAGGATCAAAGGACTGACCTCCATACTATCCTATCTTGACATACATACCTACATGTGTTGTATAGAAAAACAAATATCTTAAAATATTAAATAATTTGTATTTATGGGTTTATAGTTTGGTTATTCTTCAACTATACATTCTATCGCTATCGACAGTTGGATCTCATGTGTTACATGCAACTAGTAAATATTAAATTTAGTGAAGACATCGCTTCATACAATTTTGTATGGCAGTCACCTATACACGATATCAAGGAAGACTTATAGTTTGATAATTAATCTCCATATCATATATAATCTAAGCTCCAAACATACAAACATACCATCAGGCTGTTTATATTCCCTGGGTAGGAAAAAAGGACTGACCTCCATACTATCCTATCTTGACATACTTACCAACATGTGCTGTATAAAAAAAATATCTTAAAATATTCAATAATTTGGATTTATGGGTTTATACATAGAATTATATATAATCTAAGGGTTTATAGTTTGGTACTTATTCTTCAACTATACATGCTATCGCTATCGACAGTTGGATCTCATACGATACATGCAACGATGCAACTAGTGTTCAAAGAGAATATTATAACCTACGGTCTATCCAATTTTTGTATCGACGGCCGCGTATTTGTACGTAACAAGTCAAGGATCATTTCATTTACTCCGTATATTATTGAAATCAATGGTTTACAGTGAAACTTTGAGGAGTGCGTATAATTACTTAACCTTTTTTCAATCCATAGATCGGCCGCGTCCCGGCTTTAATAGTAATTTGTCAGTGGTAAACAAAATTTCTACACTTCCGTAAAAGGGATTTAGGCTTGTATTATAGACTTCCCGTTCGTCACGCAGATCAGATAACACATTGATTAGCGATCGTTTAGCTTAACTCTTGTTACACATTCTCTATCGAACCCACCACAGTATCCTGTATTTGCCAAGAAAATAAAATAATAATGATACTTTCAACAAAATTTTAAAATATTACTTAACTTGCGAAACCCGGCAGACGTTGTACTAACTTTATTTATCTAAACATATCGACAGTATTAAGCCAAGATGCGCGAATTAGGAACATTTTGTATGTCGTAGTGGACTTATTACATGCAAAAAACACAAACTTAGAGGCTTCGCAGCATATCTTATGTTCTATATAATATCTTCAATCATACCATCATGCTGTTTTCATATTCTGGTTAGAAAAAAGGACTGACCTCCATATTGTCCTTTCTTGACATACATAGGTACCTACATCTGTTGTATAGAAAACAAAATATCTTAAGATATTCAATAATTTGTATTTATGGGTTTATAGTTTGGTACTTATTCTTCAACTAACATACTATCGCTATCGACAGTTGGATCTCATGTATTACAATACATGCAACTAGTTTATTATTGTTTTTTTGCGTTTATCTTAATTACATATTTCAACTGTCGATTTGTTCAAGAGAACTTTGTTCTCTTAATATACCTATCGACAATGTTTCAAGCCAGGATACGCGAGAATTGTATACAGGGTCTACTTTTTTCACGGCTTTTCCAATTTTGAAGTCATGAAACACCAACATAGAGGCTTCGCAGCATATATGTTCCATACACGGATTTACTCAGAATTCGGAGTAGAACATTTCGTGTGTCTGTGTGTGCGCGTGTGTGTGAGTCCGTTTCCCCTTATAACTTTTGATCTGCTTTAAATTTATTAAATAAATTTAAGGTAATTTTTTGATTACATTAAATTTATACATGGGCATCTATTAACAGACTGTCCATCGTCAGTGTGCAGAAAGAAAACATTTGCATTCATAACTATCACGCCATTTCCTAATAAGGTTATTCTGTGTTCCACTTAAAAGTGCACCTCGTGATATTGTTGCCACATCTCCAAATTAAGTTCCTCTTATATCATTTTTAAAACTTTAAAATAGACAATCTGAGTTTAAAATGATGGAATGATATCATGGATTTTTATTATACTAGTTGCATGTAACACATGAGATCCAACTGTCGATAGCGATAGTATGTATAGTTGAAGAATAAGAATCAAACTATAAACCCATAAATACAAAATATTGAAAATTTTAAGACATGTTGGTATGTATGTCAAGATAGGACAGTATGGATGTCAGTCCTCTTTTCCTACCCGGAATATGAAAACAGCGTGATGGTTCTGTATGTATGTTTGGATATTAAGTTCCTATCAAACTATTAAGTTAGTCTTCTTACATATTGTGTATAAGCGACTGCCATACAAATTGTATGAAGCAATGTCGTCACTAAATTCAATTTTTATAAAAATTGTTAAAAAAAATTGAGCCCAAACTTTTATACTCAGAATTTTGAATTTTTGTTTCAGTCAGGGTATCATTCAGTCAGGATATTTTTGTATCAACTTTTGAATTTATACATTATTTTTCCATATATCTCAGAAACAATAAAAGCTTGAACGCTGAAAATTGGTACGAACATATACAAATACAAAATCTCAAACGAATTTTTTCAAATAAATTCCAGAGTTTCTCAAACATTTTTTATTAAGAAAAACATTTTTTTATGTTAAATATATGTGATTAACTGCCTATATTTCCTAAGTTTTTAAAAATATCGAAAAAAGCCGAAACAATCCAAATAGATAATTTAATTTTCTATAAAACATAGTAACATTGAAGTAGTACATATCTCAAATTTATATAAATTGAATTTAGTGAAGACATTGCTTCATACGATTTCTATGGCAGTCGCCTATACACAATATTATATGTAAGTATTTACAGTTTGATACTTAAATCTCCGAACATACACACATACCATCATGCTGATTTCATATTCTGGGTAGGATAAAAGGACTGACCTCCATACTTTCCTATCTTGACAAACATACCTACATGTGTTGTATAGAAAACAAAATATCTTAAAATATTCAATAATTTGGATTTAAGTGTTTATAGTTTGGTACTTATTCTTCAACTATACATACTATCGCTATCGACAGTTGGATCTCATGAGTTACATGCAACTAGTAAAAATATATATGATTGTCCATGATTATTTAGAATGTGATATTGAATAGTATACAACACTCATTTCGAAATGAATGTTGAATACCTACTATTATTGTTTAATTATGATATTCTTTTGTACCTTATGTAAATAAATAAAATATTAACAAACTCATTCATTTTATTGTTAATCATTGGTATTATACTGTACACTATCATGGATTGATCCTCAATGCGATCCACACAATGTGGGGTTACCATCGGCAGGTGAGAGCGGGTGTGCATTATCCTATAAAAGAAGCTCGACTTGCGCATATTTTTGACACACCGGCATCTATATCAAAAATTAAAATAATATAAAGGGTAAAAGAATATTTTAAAGCTTGGTGACAGTTTATTTTCTATGCCTATAATATATTTTATTGTACGTAGTGAAATATGTACCTAAGTAGGTACTTACATTATTATTGCATCATGATTCATAAGAAAATAAATACGATTGTAAATTATTGTTTTCACCGAAATCAGGATTTTATCAGTATTATCCTACATGGGATTTTATCTGCAGGATTTTATCTATGGTTTCAAGTCTCCGAAGGTCAGATTTTGGGCGAAGCCGATGGTTAAACCACGTAGAAATATACAATATCAATATTTGCGTGAGAAATGAATTTAAATAAATATCTCCTCCGCTGGGATTCGAACCCAGGACGCCCGCACAGAAACCGAACGGCTTACCAACTGTCCCACGGCGGTCGGCGTAGTAATAAAGTTAAAAAATAATAAAAAATATCGAATGATACACACATGGACGCAAGAATGATGTCAATTATGCATACGAAAGTTTTTTAATATACACCGGAAGTAGTAATAAAGATAGAAGAATATGACGTGAAAACTGTATGAAGAAATATATAAAATATACAAAAATATACACCGGACGCAGTAATAAAGATAAAAAAATGGTCGTGAAAAATATACGAAGATATATATAAAATATACAAAAAATATACTCCGGAAGTAGTAATAAAGATAAAAAAATGGACGTGAAAAATATTGGAAGACATATATAAAATATACAAAAAATATACACTTGGACGCAAGTATGAAAAAGACGTAAAAAACGTACCAAAACAGGATAAAACTGAATATTTATATTTTGAAATTTATAAGAAAAACCTTATGCCTACAATGATTGTGAGCTACAAATAACGCTAAATTCAGTGAGATAAAACTAAAATAATATGTAGAAGTGGTGGACGCCGATCCGTCGGATATTTGGCGGACGCAAAAAGTGTAGTGGGATCTATATATATATATATATATATATATATATATATATATATATATATATATATATTTTTCACGTCCATTTTTTTATCTTTATTACTGCTTCCGGAGTATATTTTTTGTATATTTTATATATATCTTCGTATATTTTTCACGACCATTTTTTTATCTTTATTACTGCGTCCGGTGTATATTTTTGTATATTTTATATATTTCTTCATACAGTTTTCACGTCATATTCTTCTATCTTTATTACTACTTCCGGTGTATATTAAAAAACTTTCGTATGCATAATTGACATCATTCTTGCGTCCATGTGTGTATCATTCGATATTTTTTATTATTTTTTAACTTTATTACTACGCCGACCGCCGTGGGACAGTTGGTAAGCCGTTCGGTTTCTGTGCGGGCGTCCTGGGTTCGAATCCCAGCGGAGGAGATATTTATTTAAATTCATTTCTCACGCAAATATTGATATTGTATATTTCTACGTGGTTTAACCATCGGCTTCGCCCAAAATCTGACCTTCGGAGACTTGAAACCATAGATAAAATCCTGCAGATAAAATCCCATGTAGGATAATACTGATAAAATCCTGATTTCGGTGAAAACAATAATTTACAATCGTATTTATTTTCTTATGAATCATGATGCAATAATAATGTAAGTACCTACTTAGGTACATATTTCACTACGTACAATAAAATATATTATAGGCATAGAAAATAAACTGTCACCAAGCTTTAAAATATTCTTTTACCCTTTATATTATTTTAATTTTTGATATAGATGCCGGTGTGTCAAAAATATGCGCAAGTCGAGCTTCTTTTATAGGATAATGCACACCCGCTCTCACCTGCCGATGGTAACCCCACATTGTGTGGATCGCATTGAGGATCAATCCATGATAGTGTACAGTATAATACCAATGATTAACAATAAAATGAATGAGTTTGTTAATATTTTATTTATTTACATAAGGTACAAAAGAATATCATAATTAAACAATAATAGTAGGTATTCAACATTCATTTCGAAATGAGTGTTGTATACTATTCAATATCACATTCTAAATAATCATGGACAATCATATATATTTTTACTAGTTGCATGTAACTCATGAGATCCAACTGTCGATAGCGATAGTATGTATAGTTGAAGAATAAGTACCAAACTATAAACACTTAAATCCAAATTATTGAATATTTTAAGATATTTTGTTTTCTATACAACACATGTAGGTATGTTTGTCAAGATAGGAAAGTATGGAGGTCAGTCCTTTTATCCTACCCAGAATATGAAATCAGCATGATGGTATGTGTGTATGTTCGGAGATTTAAGTATCAAACTGTAAATACTTACATATAATATTGTGTATAGGCGACTGCCATAGAAATCGTATGAAGCAATGTCTTCACTAAATTCAATTTATATAAATTTGAGATATGTACTACTTCAATGTTACTATGTTTTATAGAAAATTAAATTATCTATTTGGATTGTTTCGGCTTTTTTCGATATTTTTAAAAACTTAGGAAATATAGGCAGTTAATCACATATATTTAACATAAAAAAATGTTTTTCTTAATAAAAAATGTTTGAGAAACTCTGGAATTTATTTGAAAAAATTCGTTTGAGATTTTGTATTTGTATATGTTCGTACCAATTTTCAGCGTTCAAGCTTTTATTGTTTCTGAGATATATGGAAAAATAATGTATAAATTCAAAAGTTGATACAAAAATATCCTGACTGAATGATACCCTGACTGAAACAAAAATTCAAAATTCTGAGTATAAAAGTTTGGGCTCAATTTTTTTTAACAATTTTTATAAAAATTGAATTTAGTGACGACATTGCTTCATACAATTTGTATGGCAGTCGCTTATACACAATATGTAAGAAGACTAACTTAATAGTTTGATAGGAACTTAATATCCAAACATACATACAGAACCATCACGCTGTTTTCATATTCCGGGTAGGAAAAGAGGACTGACATCCATACTACTGTCCTATCTTGACATACATACCAACATGTCTTAAAATTTTCAATATTTTGTATTTATGGGTTTATAGTTTGATTCTTATTCTTCAACTATACATACTATCGCTATCGACAGTTGGATCTCATGTGTTACATGCAACTAGTATAATAAAAATCCATGATATCATTCCATCATTTTAAACTCAGATTGTCTATTTTAAAGTTTTAAAAATGATATAAGAGGAACTTAATTTGGAGATGTGGCAACAATATCACGAGGTGCACTTTTAAGTGGAACACAGAATAACCTTATTAGGAAATGGCGTGATAGTTATGAATGCAAATGTTTTCTTTCTGCACACTGACGATGGACAGTCTGTTAATAGATGCCCATGTATAAATTTAATGTAATCAAAAAATTACCTTAAATTTATTTAATAAATTTAAAGCAGATCAAAAGTTATAAGGGGAAACGGACTCACACACACGCGCACACACAGACACACGAAATGTTCTACTCCGAATTCTGAGTAAATCCGTGTATGGAACATATATGCTGCGAAGCCTCTATGTTGGTGTTTCATGACTTCAAAATTGGAAAAGCCGTGAAAAAAGTAGACCCTGTATACAATTCTCGCGTATCCTGGCTTGAAACATTGTCGATAGGTATATTAAGAGAACAAAGTTCTCTTGAACAAATCGACAGTTGAAATATGTAATTAAGATAAACGCAAAAAAACAATAATAAACTAGTTGCATGTATTGTAATACATGAGATCCAACTGTCGATAGCGATAGTATGTTAGTTGAAGAATAAGTACCAAACTATAAACCCATAAATACAAATTATTGAATATCTTAAGATATTTTGTTTTCTATACAACAGATGTAGGTACCTATGTATGTCAAGAAAGGACAATATGGAGGTCAGTCCTTTTTTCTAACCAGAATATGAAAACAGCATGATGGTATGATTGAAGATATTATATAGAACATAAGATATGCTGCGAAGCCTCTAAGTTTGTGTTTTTTGCATGTAATAAGTCCACTACGACATACAAAATGTTCCTAATTCGCGCATCTTGGCTTAATACTGTCGATATGTTTAGATAAATAAAGTTAGTACAACGTCTGCCGGGTTTCGCAAGTTAAGTAATATTTTAAAATTTTGTTGAAAGTATCATTATTATTTTATTTTCTTGGCAAATACAGGATACTGTGGTGGGTTCGATAGAGAATGTGTAACAAGAGTTAAGCTAAACGATCGCTAATCAATGTGTTATCTGATCTGCGTGACGAACGGGAAGTCTATAATACAAGCCTAAATCCCTTTTACGGAAGTGTAGAAATTTTGTTTACCACTGACAAATTACTATTAAAGCCGGGACGCGGCCGATCTATGGATTGAAAAAAGGTTAAGTAATTATACGCACTCCTCAAAGTTTCACTGTAAACCATTGATTTCAATAATATACGGAGTAAATGAAATGATCCTTGACTTGTTACGTACAAATACGCGGCCGTCGATACAAAAATTGGATAGACCGTAGGTTATAATATTCTCTTTGAACACTAGTTGCATCGTTGCATGTATCGTATGAGATCCAACTGTCGATAGCGATAGCATGTATAGTTGAAGAATAAGTACCAAACTATAAACCCTTAGATTATATATAATTCTATGTATAAACCCATAAATCCAAATTATTGAATATTTTAAGATATTTTTTTTATACAGCACATGTTGGTAAGTATGTCAAGATAGGATAGTATGGAGGTCAGTCCTTTTTTCCTACCCAGGGAATATAAACAGCCTGATGGTATGTTTGTATGTTTGGAGCTTAGATTATATATGATATGGAGATTAATTATCAAACTATAAGTCTTCCTTGATATCGTGTATAGGTGACTGCCATACAAAATTGTATGAAGCGATGTCTTCACTAAATTTAATATTTACTAGTTGCATGTAACACATGAGATCCAACTGTCGATAGCGATAGAATGTATAGTTGAAGAATAACCAAACTATAAACCCATAAATACAAATTATTTAATATTTTAAGATATTTGTTTTTCTATACAACACATGTAGGTATGTATGTCAAGATAGGATAGTATGGAGGTCAGTCCTTTGATCCTACCCAGAATATGAAAACAGCATGATGGTATGTACGTATGTTTGTTTGGAGATTAGTATCAAACTATTTAAGTCTTCTTAGATATTGTGTGAAGGCGATTGCCATAAAAATTGTATGAAGCAATGTCGTCACTAAATTCAATTTTTATAAAAATTATTAAAAAAAAATTGAGATGTGCTAATACCATGTTAATATTTTTTATAGAAAATTAAATTATCTAGTTGGGGTGTTTCGGCTTTTCTTGATATTTTTAAAAAAATTGGAAATATAGGCAGTTAAACTCATAAATTTATCATAAAAAAAATATTTTTCTTAAATCTAACTTTTATGGTTTCTGAGATATATGGAAAAATAAACCAAAATTTCAAAAGTTGATAACCCCTGACTGATACAAAAATTCACATTTCTGAGTATAAAAGTTTTGTAGGCCTATAACTATAATATTTATATTTTGAAATTTATAAGAAAAACCTTATGCCTACAATGATTGTGAGCTACAAATAACGCTAAATTCAGTGAGATAAAACTAAAATAATATGTAGAAGTGGTGGACGCCGATCCGTCGGATATTTGGCGGACGCAAAAAGTGTAGTGGGATCTATATATATATATATATATATATATATATATATATATATATATATATATATATATATATATATATATATATATATATATATATATATATATATATATATATATATATATATATATATATATATATATATATATATATATATATATATATATATATATATATATATATATATATATATATATATATATATATATATATATATATATATATATATATATATATATATATATATATATATATGTTACTAGAAAGGTTTTCACGGGTATTTGAAAATATGAAATTATTATTATCTTTGGGGTTATCCCGCGTCAAAATCAGATCCTTGGAAGGATCTTTCGTCAACCGACGTTTCGCCTGGATCACACCAGGCATCTTCAGGGCCTTGTTGATAGATTCTCGCTTCGTGTGTCAGTGCAAGCACGTCCGTTCGAGCCGAGAACCTAGCACCAAGTGAATATTGGAAAGTTAAAGTTTAAACTGTAGGGGTAGATGGGTTTTCCCCGCTTTTGTTCGCCTTAATGGCTTTTGACTGGCTTCTGGTGATTCGCCTCACGCTTAATGATGTATCTATTGTATTAATTTTATTTGTTTGGCGTTTAACATTTAATGGGTTTACTGTAATGGGATTTTTATTGCTGTCAATTTCTGAGGTATTTAATGAATGTTTTATAATGTTATTTTTATTTTTATTGTCGATTCTATTTTTATGTAAGATATTTTTCCAGGCCAGCGGGAGACGCACACCATCGTCTCGATTATTCACGACATTCTTCCTTTTGTAAATTTCGATTGCCTCTCTATAAATTCTTACTGTTTCTGTGTTAATACTTGCAACTACGCGTGCATTATCGAAATCGATTTGATGTCCTTCGTTCAGAGTATGTTGGACTAGTGAAGACGTTAATTTTCTATTGTTTGAATCCACTCTATGCTCCGCGACCCTGGCTGATATTTTTCTGTTACTTTTTCCCATACGTACTTTTTCCCATCTGTTACTTTTTCCCATACTTTTTCCCATACGTACGCGACCCTGGCTGATATTTTTCTGTTACTTTTTCCCATACGTTTCCCATAAATCATGCGACAAGACATACGTGGGAAAAAGTAACAGAAAAATATCAGCCAGGGTCGCGGAGCATAGAGTGGATGGGGAAAACCCATCTACCCCTACAGTTTAAACTTTAACTTTCCAATATTCACTTGGTGCTAGGTTCTCGGCTCGAACGGACGTGCTTGCACTGACACACGAAGCGAGAATCTATCAACAAGGCCCTGAAGATGCCTGGTGTGATCCAGGCGAAACGTCGGTTGACGAAAGATCCTTCCAAGGATCTGATTTTGACGCGGGATAACCCCAAAGATAATAATAATTTCATATATATATATATATATATATATATATATATATATATATATATATATATATATATATATATATATATATATATATAGGTACTTGATTTGTAGAGTCCCCTTTAAAACTCGAGTGCAAACTCTTATTGGGGGGTAATGTAATGTAATGTAATGTAATGTTAATATTGTACATATGTATATTGTAACTGTATTATCTATGTATTGTATCTATTGCATTATGTATCATCTTTTTTCTTTATCAAATAAATAAAATAAATATTAGAAATATAATACATATCACTCAATACCCTTCAGCACCCTTTTGATGAGACAGACAGAATTATGAAAATTTGTAGTTGAACGAACTTTGGCGCAAACCAAACCTCTCCTGTTCTCTCAAAAGATAAATAAAACTTGGCCACATTTTCAGGTGGAGGACTCCGATCCTGGAGCGTGGGAGGAGAACTACAAGTCTCATCATGACACCAAGCCTCGAGGGCCCGAGGGGCTCTCCATGGATGTCGTTTTCCCGAAGGCTACGCATCTATACGGTGAGTCTGCTCTGCTCCTTGCAACAAATCCATCTCTTTTCTAGACAAATTTGCTTTAATACTTTCATTGCTATGTAAAGTTATAATATCTCCTTGGGCTTCTTCAATGGCGCTACAGCCCATATCGAGCCTTGGCCTCCGCCAGCCTTCGCCTTCAGCTTCTTCTATCGTCCGTAGCTACTCTCCAACTAAATATAAAATAAACAATCAAACATGGAGGCTTCGACTTTGTTGAAATTCATATGTTAAGAGGGTGACTGCTGCCAACGTACCTATTTTTTCAATTTGATATACCATCATTATTACTAAACGAATCATTTTGAAAAAAATAATCTAGTTAGTTTGGATATTAATAAAGAGAAATATACCTTAACTATTTGATTTTGTTCTGTATATATTCTTGTAGGAAAATAATGACATACCCCGATTTTCAACGTTTATCTTATATTTTTAATAAACTATAAGGCGTAGAGTAATATATTTTTTTTTAAATTAAAGAAGACAAAAATATCTAGAAAAATATAATGTGACGTTGCATTAATGCTTCAGGTTTAGTAAATAAACCTAAAAAACATTTATTTTCCATTGAGCGCCATTGCGTAACAAAAGTTTTTTTGGTTTATTTACTTAACCTGATGCGTTAATGCAACGTCATATCATATTTTTCCAGGTATTTTGTTCTTCTTTAATTTATAAAAAAAAATATTGCTCTATACGTTATATTTTTTTAGAAATTTAAGATAAATATTTCCGATTCTCGACCGATTTCGTTCACCTAAGCACAAGCAATTATTTGCTTATTTTAGGGAACGTAGGAAGATGTATATGTACTTGTTTAACAAGGACATATTCATTTTTATATTAAAAAAAAAAAAAAAAAAAATATCTAAAATCGAGGTATGCTTATTATTTTCCTACAAGAATATAAACAGAACAAAATCAAAAAGTTAAGTTAAGTTATATTTCTCTTTATTATATCTAATTCTCCAGGCGTCACCATCAGGCATGGGTCCTAGGATTCCAGCATTTCAGCAGATCTGGCTGTAAGTGTCCATCTTTCACATCCATATGTCACAATTGTTCCCCTTGGGCTAGTGATATAAGTATAATTACCCTTTCAATAAACGCACACTACAATTTAAAAATCTTTAAAATATTAAAAAAAAAAATACAACTTTATAAAAACACAGACAGGCAGATATCACAAGATTTAAACGAGTGGGTTGTGGCCAACGCTAAACTCCTCACTAAAAGTCATTCTATAAAGTATTCAAATTTTGTATGGAAAATATTCAGCATTTTCATAAAATGAGTTTGTTAAATTATTTTTTATTTAAATATTTTATTATGATAACTTGATGACTCTTCAATGCCATTTTTTGAAAGTGATGTGTCTTTTTACCTATTTGAAAATAAAAATTTCCTGAGCTTGGGTTTTGTTTAAGTGTTGTAGATAGTTGGTTAATTGTAATTTTACGTTGAACATGTTATTAACTGAATGCAAGAACTCGTTTGTAAAGGAGGGGGCTTCCCCTCTCCTGCTCCGCTCCTCCCGTTCCTGTGCGATTCCCATCCACTGGGATCCAACCAATCTCTTGATCTCACCTGCTAGGTGGCCCCTTGGACATGCTAGAAAACAAAATAAATATGTGTATTGTGGTGCACGGTTTCAGGTATTCCTGAACACGCGGACAGCTTCGCCCTTCGCACCACCAAGAACGAGGATCCCTACCGTCTGTACAACTTGGACGTGTTTGAGTATGAACTGCAATCCACGATGGCGCTGTACGGAGCCGTACCAGTCGTTTACGCTCATGGGTTTGTATATTTACTATCAGCCAGACGGCCAAGGTGACATTTATGCCATTCACCTCTCTGCCATTGAGAGAGTTATACGAGTTCATAATTAGGCTTCCCGTGCACTAGGCAGCCTGGCTGCAGCAGCCAGTCGATGACCCCTTAGGTTAGTATTCTTCATGCGACAGATCATTGTCTCCAGCCTATGGAGAGTCATAGTTACCATGGAGTATCTTATATGTCCGACAAAGATGTCAATCCCAGGAAATTCTAATTTAGTAAATTGATGTTGCACCCTCTCAATTTTAATATTATAATAATAGTCCTTTATGTGGCAACTTGTTAATTTTTATTCAGTTTAACATTGTTTCATAACATTATACTCTATAATGTGTTATATCTATAAGTTACTAATAATTTTTGTAACTTTGTAACATTATACTAGCAATAATTTTTGTAACTCTGTAACATTACATTCGTAATAATTTTTGTAACTCTGTAACATTACATTCGTAATAATTTTTGTATCTCTGTAACATTACATTCGTAATAATTTTTGTTACTCTGTAACATTATACTTGTAATATTTTTTGTAACTTTTTACTATAATACTCGTCAGCCTTCGTCGCTCAGTTGGTTAGATATCTGACTGCTGAGCCAAAGGTCCTGGGCTCGATTCCCGGTGGAGACAGTTTTTAATTGTGTTTTCAGTCTGGATCTGTGAGACTATTAATATCGTAAGTCTCCAGAACGTGGCAACTTGTTATTGGGTGCGTGTTAAATTAATATTTGACATAGTACAGCTGTTAGTTACCCGAGAAGCAATATTAAATAAATAAATAAATAAATAAGTAATGATTTTTGTTACTTTGTAACATTTTACTCTTAATAATTTTCGTTACTTTGTTCTTTGTTACATTATACTAGTAATAATTTTTGTAACTTTGTAACATTACACTCATAAATTTTTTTGTTAATTTGTAACATTTTACTACTAACAATTTTTGTAATTTTGTAACATTATATTATTAATAATTTTTGTAACTTTGGAACATCATTCTCTAATAATTTTTGTCTATTTATACTTTGATGATGACTTTTTTGTTCAGCATGGAGCGCACAGTGGGCGTGTTCTGGCTCAACTCTGCCGAGACGTGGGTCGACGTGGAGAACAGCCGCGACGCCAACGTGGTCTCGTCCATCGTCAGCTTCGTCTCGGGCTCGCAGCCCGAGGAGCGAGTCACGGCGAGGTTCATGAGCGAGAGCGGGGTCCTCGAGGCGTACATACTCCTGGGACCCTCGCCGGCCGACTGCTTCAAGCAGTACACCCGCCTGACTGGAACGGCACCTCTGCCTCAGGTGATTGTCCCATTCAAACCTTAATTGAACAATTGTTGGAACTTGGAATTATCAAAAATTTGTACCTACTATTCTTAACCCCTTAAGTAATCATTAAAAAATAAAAAAATTGCAAAAAAAACACATTTTTTTTTATGAATGAATTTTATTTAATGAACGTAAATATCTATCACAAAAGCCATTTCAGGCTCAGAATGGGTCGGAAATTTGATATTATAGTGCATAGTGTGGGTCAAGAAATAAAAGAAATTCAGAAAAAATATTAATTTTTACTTATCATAATTAATTAAAAATACAAAAAAGTCTGAATCATCGAGGAAAAAAGTCTATAAAAACATAAAATATTATCGATACAATCAATCGAAATTGAATCACGTAATTCAAATATAAAACACACGACCTAACTGCGCAAAACACTGGACGGTACTAAAAGTAATAACAGTACATCGCATTATGACAAGATGTACTTTGGGTATGCGGTAATTGGGAGATAGGGGGGTGGTACATCGTTTGAATCGTCGCAGCTGTCTTTTGTCTCGCTTCCACCTACCATAAATCGTATTTATTTACGCCCGAGTATATTCGGGAGTGGTCTTTTCTGCCGATAAACTTTGCCCGAGTTATCTCGGGTGTGGGAATTTTCGCAAATAATAGCCGCCCGAGTATACTCGGGCGTAGTCCTTAAGCGGTTAAAGTGTAATTATTCTCAGAGTAAAGTCAAATTAAAAACAAATTCATTTATCCAGTGATGGATTTTCACTCCGATCTGCTGAACATACTAAACTATCCATCCCTGTGCCTAACACAGAATTTTTTAGCTTGTCGTTCGTAGTACAATCTGCAAGATAATGGAATAGCCTAAGTCTGGATATTGCGTTGTTTAACAAAACTAAAGAAGGAATATTTATCCCTTAACACCTGATCCCGATTTTCCCTCCTTGTTCTTTCCCAATCATCTTTTTTTATCTTAGTATAATGTATGTTTTCTTTGTTTTTTTTTTCCCCTTCATTCTTTTGTTGTACATACACAATTTTGTCATAATTTGTAATCTGGTTGGTTGGAAGAAATATATAAAATAAATAAATAAATAAATCAAATGACAATACTTTTGAACATGCAAATAGTCTTCTGATAAAATTCTTTAATTGATAACAATCAATCTTATAATTAAAAACACATCTCCCAATACTAGCATTGTTACATTTTGTCTATTTATATGTTGGCAATACCATAATATATCAGTCAAGAAATAATATTTATTGTCTGTAGTAGGTATATCTAATATATGTAGAGAGATGACTTTTGACAATACTTTTGAACAAGCAAATAGTCTTCTGATAAAATTCCTTAATTGATAACAATCAATCTTATAATTAAAAACACATCTCCCAATACTAGCATTGTTACATTTTGTCTATTTATATGTTGGCAATACCATAATATATCAGTCAAGAAATAATATTTATTGTCTGTAGTAGGTATATCTAATATATGTAGAGAGATGACTTTTGACAATACTTTTGAACAAGCAAATAGTCTTCTGATAAAATTCCTTAATTGATAACAATCAATCTTATAATTAAAAACACATCTCCCAATACTAGCATTGTTACATTTTGTCTATTTATATGTTGGCAATACCATAATATATCAGTCAAGAAATAATATTTATTGTCTGTAGTAGGTATATCTAATATATGTAGAGAGATGACTTTTGACAATACTTTTGAACAAGCAAATAGTCTTCTGATAAAATTCCTTAATTGATAACAATCAATCTTATAATTAAAAACACATCTCCCAATACTAGCATTGTTACATTTTGTCTATTTATATGTTGGCAATACCATAATATATCAGTCAAGAAATAATATTTATTGTCTGTAGTAGGTATATCTAATATATGTAGAGAGATGACTTTTGACAATACTTTTGAACAAGCAAATAGTCTTCTGATAAAATTCCTTAATTGATAACAATCAATCTTATAATTAAAAACACATCTCCCAATACTAGCATTGTTACATTTTGTCTATTTATATGTTGGCAATACCATAATATATCAGTCAAGAAATAATATTTATTGTCTGTAGTAGGTATATCTAATATATGTAGAGAGATGACTTTTGACAATACTTTTGAACAAGCAAATAGTCTTCTGATAAAATTCCTTAATTGATAACAATCAATCTTATAATTAAAAACACATCTCCCTATACTAGTATTGCCAACTTCTACATAGAAAAATATATAACAATACAATATCGTCAATTTTAATGTTTTAACAGACACATTTATATACGTCGGCATCGTGGCTCAGTTGGTTGCATATCTAACCGCTGAGATAAAGGTCCCGGGGTCGATTCCCGGTGGAGATACAGTTTTTGATTGTATTTTCAGTCTGGATCTGTGAGACAATAACCCTTTCTTAACCAATGATTCCAATTGTTAACATTAATGTATTCTACTTATATATCTCAATGATAATTGTTATCAGCTGTGTTATTTCTCTTCTAAATTATTAATCACATTATTTTTGATATCACTTACAATACTGAGAATGACGGAAACTTCTGTACTCGGTTATTGTACAGTTGAAAACTCGGTTATTGCCAAATGCGCTTTTCTTGCTAAACACGGTTATTCAAAATTTAATAAATTTCAGTTTTTTTTTGTTTTCTAGCATGCTATATTTTTTTAATTAGGTTATTATATTTCCTTCAATCTCTAAATAATAATTAAAAATGAAGGATTTTATGAAAAGTATATAGTTTTATATATGAATGATGACAATTGAAATCATTAAAATTTCCAAAAAAGGAAAAAAAAAAAATTATAAATATTATCAAAATCTCTTTATAATCACATATTTTGCCCATTTTTTATAAAACATATTCATTTTCATAATGCTTTCATAATTCGGTTAAAAAAGGGCTAAATATCGTAAGTCTCTGTAATGTGACAACTTGCATGTTATTGGGTGCGTGTTAAATTAATATCCTTAAGGGCTCTTAGGCCCAGAATCATAGTCGCAAAATAGGTACTTAGATGAGTTTGAGTTACAGATTTGTAATCATAGAACTTTGTTTCTCACAGAAGTCATCAAAAATCGTTACTCATCTCCCGTGAGTTTTAGTCACCAAAATCGGTGACTTTAGACGCTGAGCATGCTTTGAACTGTCAAAATCGTTTACAAACCTAGTTTATTTTAATTTTTATTCGATATAAAAACTGGTGAATTTCGAGATATTATTTTTGTGGT
This sequence comes from Molanna angustata, assembly GCA_963576475.1. Lineage (NCBI taxonomy): Eukaryota > Metazoa > Arthropoda > Insecta > Trichoptera > Molannidae > Molanna > Molanna angustata. The sequence continues at coordinate 758,839 of OY754990.1, forward strand.
GAATATAAAATTATCTTCATTAAACAGGAAGCATTAAAATGTCTGATATATTTGAGTTTTTGCAAGATATTGACAATATTGGGAATACAGATGTGATTAATTTTCCCGATGAATCATTTGCCGCAAGGCGAATGAGACGCCGCAAATGTTATATTCGAAATATGATAAACCCTATCGAATTTTATGAAAACTGTGAATTTAAAAAGCGCTACAGATTTTATAGAGAAACTGTCCTCACTGCCATATTGCCGCTTATTCACGATGGATTGTGAAAAATCAACAACAGAGGCATGCCTATATGCCTATAACGCCTGAAATTCAAATATTGATAGCCCTGAGATTCTATAGTACAGAAATTGCTCGGCGATCCACTCCCAAGCATTCTGTTTTTGCTAATTAAGGGCTGATATATTTTAATAGTAATTTTCTTCCCCAATAATTCCATTAAAAAAATATTAATCATATGCAGTATTCCTTTTAGGATTCATTATTAATTATTATTATAAAAATAAACAAAACGCGAAAGAAGCAAGCAGATGTTTTGAACTCAAATGACAGTTTTAATTCATAGATTGAAGAGAGTAGATAGGGATTTCAAAGACAAATTTAAAAAGTAACCATAAATTTCAAAATAATTGCTGAAAACTTATGAAATTCCTACAGTTTGAGAACTATCAAACTCAACTGAGTTTGAGTCGTTATCTCAGCTCAGACACGTCAGATTTTGGACTATGTTTACCGAAAAACCTACTCAGCTAAGAAAGCCTTGAGCTATGCTCTCCTGAGGCACTATTGAGACCTGACTCATCTCATGTTTATGATTCTGGGCCTTATACTGCGTGATTTGATGTATGCAGATGACAAAGTACTGTTAGCTGAAAGTATGGAAGAGTTACAGTATCTTGTAAGCATGGTATATGAAGGATGCATAGAGAACGGTCTGAGAATGAATGCCAGCAAATCAAAGGTAATGGTCTTTGAAAAGAGTGAAAGCAGAACAGCGTGTAAAATAAGAGTAGAGAATGAATGGCTCGAGCAAGTCGACGAGTATGTATATCTGGGAAGCATGTTTCAACGGAATGGACGACCTGATAAGGATATCCAAAGAAGAGTTATGGCAGGAAACAGAGTGAATGGAGCACTGAGACCAGTTATGAATGATCGCAACATATCAAAGGCTGCCAAAGTTGCCATTCATAACGCTATCTTAGTGCCAATGTTGACGTATGCAAGTGAAACCTGGACATGGCAGAAGTCGCACGAAAGCAGAATAAATGCTGTTGAAATTAGATCGCTAAGAAGAATCTGCAATAGAACGATGTATGACAGGGAAAGAAATGAGAACATAAGGAAAGAATGTAAGATGAAGAAAGCTATCATTAATAGAATGAAAGTGAACACACTGAGATGGTTTGGCCACATGGGTAGAATGAATGAGGAACGCCTGACGAAGAAAATATACAATGCGGATAGGAATGGATTGAGAGGCCGGGGCCGCCCAAGAAAGGGATGGCACGACCATGTGAACGATATTCAGAAAGACGGAAATGTTAGAAGCGTGTACATTAGACGAACATGTATGAGACGATGCATGAATGTTGACGAGGCGAAGAATGTGTGCCAGGATAGAAAGATATGGCGTTCGGTTCTCTCTGCCTAACCCGTAAGGGACATGTCGTGATGGTATGTATTAAATTAATATTTGGCATAGTACCTGTTTGTATTTGTACTATGTACAATAATACAAAATAAAACAAGAGTAAAAGTATTTGCTTTTCAAAATATAAATCCCTTTGTTAACAATATGTACTTTTTGATATTAGTGTCGTGTACTGTTTCAATTTTCATTCTGAACCATTCCGAAAATATTCAATTATGTCATATTGCTTTTAATATTGTCATGTATCTTTTTTCCGAGTCATTAGTTAATTTGTAACTAAACTTGCACTGTGGGTAACTAAAGTTAATGCGTTCTTCCAGCTGTTTTCGTTGGCGTACCACCAGAGTCGCTGGAACTACAACGACGAGGAAGACGTACGAAGCGTGGATGCAGGTTTCGACCAACACGACATACCCATGGACGTCATATGGTTGGACATTGAATACACCGATCACAAAAAGTTAGAATATACATTTTGTTTTTATATATTTGTTGATTTACTCGACCACAGAACGATATATGAACGAATAAAAAATGAGGACATAAGGAGAGAATGCAAGATGAAGAAGGATATTATATGTAAAATTATTTATACTTATTTATTAAAAGAAACACCAACAGAAAGAACATAGGAATAGGTACACATAAAATATAATATAGACAGTAAAGCAGCCCATTCACGATCGTGTCATTCGGCGTCGCTTCATATGGACCAGCTACACTTGGACCATTGTATAATTTTCATCATACTCACGGGCGCGCCATCGAGCCATCAAAATTAGTATACGCAAGCGGTCGGCGCTTTCGCATTAATAATTTCTATTTATTTTTAATTGTCAAGTAAAAATGAGTTGGTGACAGGTGGGTCGGTGGCAGAGCGGTTAGCGCGCTGGGTTAGTAATCCAGTGGTCACGAGTTCGAATCCTGCCTCGACCGATTTCGTTCAACTATAGCACAAGCATTTATTTGCTTATTTTACGAAACGTAGGAAGATGTACTTGTTTAACAAGGACATATTCATTTTTTTTTTTAAAAAAAGATATAATTCTGATGATGAGTTTTATACAACTGCTGTAGTGGTTTGTTTATATATAAAAAGAAAAAACCAAAGAGAAAATGTTGTATTTTTGCATTCACGAGAGTGACAAACAGCTCGGGGCAATGAGATGGCGCAATGTACCGCTGATTTTCACACTCACGAGCATGCCGTACCGACAGGATGCGCCGCGCCGTTTTTCGCGGCACTATAAAGTTTCGATTGTTTGGAATTCCATTTTGGTGTGTCAGGCCAATTGGGCTGCGCGGGTTTTGACATTCACGAGCGCATTTTGGAGTGATGGCAAGCCATTTGGAAGGATGGCACGATCGTGAATGGGGGGCCTTTAGAATCAACATAGTAGTTCCAATGCTCCAATAACAGGTGTTTACAACATACATATATAGTTTAATTGAATATTAAATATACATAGGTATATATTACTAATACAAACATTTATATAAAGTTAATCTTAATTTATTTAATTTAGCCTTTAGAAAATAATCTAAATAGGTAACTATAACACACACACACACACACACACACACACACACACACACACACACACACACACACACACACACACACACACACACACACAACAGTGTAGTGTAGTGTATTGTTAAAACACTCTTCAGAGAAGAAGCAATTATTAAGGGAAAACATCTCATAATGATTGTTGAATTGCTTGTATCAAACGCTTGAAGGTGCTAAGGCTATTTGAGACTACATATTATGTCAAGGTTCTCAATTTTTGTACGTATAAAGAAGTATAGGAGCGCATCATTATACTCAGTGTACTGAAATGGCCTACATTGTTGTACATAGTATCTATTTAGGTGGGTCGATGGCAGAGCGGTTAGCGCATTGGGTTAGTAATCCAGTGGTCATGAGTTCGAATCCTGCTTCCAGTGTACAATATATTTGTTTATATTATGTACAGAAAGATGAATAAATAAATATATATTTGTCTCGGATCAAATACTTTAAAATCGTAGAGGTTTTCCGTAGGGTAGTCATTGATATATGTAAAGATTAAGAAGAAGATTTTATTTACTTATTTGTTTAAGTACTGTTATAATTTAAATTGTATTCGTTTATAAACTGAGCCGATACGAAATGTTAAAATAATTTTGTGATGTTTTCCCAGATATTTCACATGGGACTCCATAAAGTTCGGTCACCCCAGCGACATGGTCGCCAACCTGACCGCAAAGGGGCGCCGCATGGTCGTCATCATAGATCCGCACATCAAGAGGGAGGTGGGATACTTTTTGCACGACTACGCCACCGAGAACAGTCTCTACGTCAAAGACAAGGACGGGAAAGATTACGAAGGTTACATTTTTATCAATATTTATTTTATTTTATTTTGTTTTAGCGTAGATACAAGCAAGAACGCCCATATAACACATCTAACCAAGCTCACACTGACAGCTCGATGTCACAATTCTTCTGAAATTCTAGTGTATTTTCGGCATCTCTTGTAGATCACTGATTTGACAAAATTACTAAATACATATTTGACGATGTCGCTAAAATCATCATCCATCGAAAACATCTCGTATTTTATTATTAAACCACTCGTAAGGTTCCTCATGATCAATCTTATTTTTGACAGTTGGCAAATGTTAGTTTACACCGATGCGCATGCGCTAAGTATTTAGATATGTCTCCTCAATGCAATGTCTCATACGTGAATTTCTTTAAGTTAGGAAGCCACGTGATCTCCTAACTTAAGTGAGCGACTATGCAATGAAAACATGGTAAGTATTTAGTATTTAGGTAGGACTCTGCATTAGTTATGCTTCACATAGACGATATAAATATGATTGTTCTGTATTGCAGGTTGGTGCTGGCCCGGTTCCTCTAGCTATCTAGACTTCTTCGATCCCAAGGTTCGGGACTATTACGCCAGCCGATACAACTTTGACAACTTCAAGGGGACATCACAACATGTGCAGATATGGAACGACATGAACGAACCATCGGTGATTATTTCATTATACATATCTGTATTACTACATTTGAATGTTCAAAGCTACCAAGTTGTCAACTCTCGTGGCTCAGTTAGATACCTGACTTTGATTGATTCCCTCTGAAGATGCAGTTCTTCACTTCACCTCATTCCTTGAAACTAAAGACAAGGATACATTATATGTAGTATTGTCTATAGATTGACAGTTCCTCAATCATAATATTTCAAATTTCTCTCGATAAAAAATAATACCAAACGTAATCCTGAAATTTGTGGGATTCCCTCGTTATCCGTTCAATTTGTTTGACTTAATATTTACCAAAATTATTGTTAAATATTATGTAAGCACTGCCTATTTTAGATTTTCAATTTGTGTCTTGGTTTTTTTACAATCTTTCATATAAAAAAAACCAACTTCAAAATTAATGTTTCTGTGCTGGCGTCCTGGGTTTGATTCCCAGCAGAGGAGAAATTTATTTAAATATATATCTCACGCAAGTGTTCATGTATTTATTTTGTAATGTGATTATGTAACTGATTGTCATAGTACACATTGTTTTGTATACTTAACATTAACTCTGGTTGGTTGGAAGAAATTGCCATTAGGCAATAAGCCCGCCAGTGTACAAATTGTATGTACAAGAAGATTCAAATAAATAAATAAATAAATTATTTATTTTATTATTAATGTATGTCAAGATCGAAAATGTGGTGTTTGGTTCTCTCTACCTGCTCCATGAGGGACACGACGTGATGGTATATATGTATGAAGTAATATTATCTTTCGTATATTTCGCCTATAAAATATTACGCAAATCCTTCATAAGTTGATGAGTTTTATAATTTCTCATGATTCCCATCATCAAACCTCTTGGTTTAGTTCAGATGGAACCACCGCAGAAGCAATCCCTTTCTAATGAAAAGGGAATCATTGAATTCAGACAATATGGCAAGGAATTATTATTAATTGTACAGTGTTGTAAAGAGTTCTAATCGCTGAAGATTTTGATGAATTTCTCATGGATCCCATCATCAGATCTTGACTCTTGTTGTAAAGAGTTCTTATCTCTGAAGATTTTGATGAATTTCTCATGGATCCCATCATCAGATTTTGACTCTTGTTGTAAAGAGTTCTTATCTCTGAAGATTTTGATGAATTTCTCATGGATCCCATCATCAGATCTTGACTCTTGTTGTAAAGAGTTCTTATCGCTGAAGATTTTGATGAATTTCTCATGGATCCCATCATCAGATCTTGACTCTTGTTGTAAAGAGTTCTTATCTCTGAAGATTTTGATGAATTTCTCATGGATCCCATCATCAGATTTTGACTCTTGTTGTAAAGAGTTCTTATCTCTGAAGATTTTGATGAATTTCTCATGGATCCCATCATCAGATCTTGACTCTTGTTGTAAAGAGTTCTTATCGCTGAAGATTTTGATGAATTTCTCATGGATCCCATCATCAGATCTTGACTCTTGCTGTAAAGAGTTCTTATCTCTGAAGATTTTGATGAATTTCTCATGGATCCCATCATCAGATTTTGACTCTTGTTGTAAAGAGTTCTTATCTCTGAAGATTTTGATGAATTTCTCATGGATCCCATCATCAGATCTTGACTCTTGTTGTAGAGTTCTTATCGCTGAAGATTTTGATGAATTTCTCATGGATCCCATCATCAGATCTTGACTCTTGTTGTAAAGAGTTCTTATCTCTGAAGATTTTGATGAATTTCTCATGGATCCCATCATCAGATCTTGACTCTTGTTGTAAAGAGTTCTTATCTCTGAAGATTTTGATGAATTTCTCATGGATCCCATCATCAGATTTTGACTCTTGTTGTAAAGAGTTCTTATCTCTGAAGATTTTGATGAATTTCTCATGGATCCCATCATCAGATTTTGACTCTTGTTGTAAAGAGTTCTTATCTCTGAAGATTTTGATGATTTTCTCATGGATCCCATCATCAGATTTTGACTCTTGTTGTAAAGAGTTCTTATCGCTGAAGATTTTGATGAATTTCTCATGGATCCCATCATCAGATCTCAACCAAATTGAAATGGGATCAATCGCAAGATAACCCCTTTCTAATGATAAAGAATCATTGAAATCGATCAATGTGTTCACGTCGAATCAATAACTTCCTCCCTCTTTGGATGCCGGTTTGACAGAAGCGTCAAATGTTGTTATCTACGTAATTAATGAATTAATCCAATGACGTAGGTGTTCAATGGTCCCGAGGTGACAATGCCAAAGGACAACCTCCACTACGGGGACTGGGAACACCGCCACGTGCACAACATATACGGACTGCTCCACACTGTGGCCACACACCAGGGTCTTCTGGAGAGGTCGGCCGGCAACGTCAGACCCTTCATTCTCACAAGGTCACACTTTGCTGGGACACAGAGGTACAACATCTTTAATTTAAATAGATTCAGACAGCGGTTATCTTTATTGCATCTTTATACAATGCTTCACAACTAAAATACACACATTTTTTATTTACAAAATTTAAACAATTAAGTAAGCTCCCAATATTGTCTACATCACACAATAATTCATTTTGCATTTATAATCAAGCTCCCGATATTGTCTACAACACACAATAATTCATTTTGAATTTATAATCAAGCTTCCAATATTGTCTACATCACACAATAATTCATTTTGCATTTATAATTAAGTTCCCAATACCTCCAATATAATTAAACAAGTCTTGGTTGATTGATATTTAGGTACGCGGCTGTGTGGACTGGTGACAACATGGCTGAATGGGGCCACCTGAAAGCCACAGTGCCCATGTGTCTCTCCCTGTCTGTTGCGGGCATCAGCTTCTGCGGAGCCGATGTGGGCGGATTCTTCTCCTATCCTGAGGCTGAGTTGATGACCAGGTGGTATCAGGTGTGTTTGTGCAAAATATCGTGTCACTTTACTAATATGTTATTCAGTGTTTGTCATCATGTATTTCGCTCACTCATACCATGGAACTGAAGGATCTGAAGGGAGACAGGAGGCATTGAAGGTACAGAAGGACCTGAAGGGATGGAAGATATTGAAAGGTTTCGATGGTTGACTATGTGTTATTATATGAAAAAAAAAATGAAACGACAGACGTTTTATTGACTTGTTCGCGGACTTATTAAAGTGCGTAGGTCATTATTAAAATGATTATATTATGTTATATAGGCTGGTGCTTTTCAACCGTTCTTCCGTGCCCACTCTCACATCGACACAAAGCGCCGGGAGCCGTGGCTGTACGACTCGTCCACGGTCGGTCTCATCAGGGACGCCATACGAAGGAGATATTCCTACCTGCCACTGTGGTAATTAATTTTTTTTTTTTTTTTATTAAATTTACAATACATATACAAAATATAAAACAATCAAACTATATAGAAAAAGATGCACAGTAAGAAAAAACATATTTCCCTTTACCAGAGTGCAAGCACTCGTGTGTAAAGGAGACTATTTAATACAAAATACACAAAATATTATCTATACAAAAAGAAGTTAATATAATTTACATATCAATCAAAGTCGGCCTTTGTGGCTCAGTTGGTTAGGTATCTGACTGCTGATCCAAAGGTCCCGGTTTGGATTCCCGGTGGAGACACAGTAATTTTTAATTGTGTTTTCAGCCTGGATCTGTGAGACGATTATTATCGTAAGTCTCCAGAATGTGGCAACTCGTTATTGGGTGCGTGTTAAATTATTATTTCACATAGTATCTGTTAGTTGCCCGAGAAGCTATATAAAATAAAATAAATTTAATAGGTTCATTTTATTTTTCTTTTGAATTTATTATATTCAATTGCCAGTCTCAGATCTGTTTCAAGTTGGTTGAACCACACCACCCCACTGTATGTGCATGTAGTAGTGGTGTGTTGTGTATGTATGTGTTATCATAGTAGGTACATAGTTGACCCACTATATTTTGTTACTATAACACTCGCCACACGTACAAAGGCATGGTGCGACCTTCCAATGTCCTTATGTATTTGAAATAGCACATAGAAAGATGACAGTTTGCTGTCTCAAAACACCGCTAAATTACCTTGGACAGACGTGCAAGCGTTGTGTAAAATTAGTATGAGAGATACACAGTCGTTAACCAACTGATCTGCTACACAGCGTTTATTAGTAAAGTTTTTTCCTACACGGATGTTAAACGGTCGTGTAACTTTTACAACACGTTTATTAGTGAGACTGTTAACTTATTCATTTATCAATTATTTAAAACTCAAGAATTATTTATTACTTAAAAATAATCACTTATAAAAAATTATTTCAAACAAAAAAAAAATTAACTCAAATATTTTGAGTATTATGATTTTAACACAGAACTTGGTATATGTACTGAAATAAAAAAAACTAGACAAACGAAATACTTGGGAATAACAATTGACCAATGTTTAAAATGGAAACCCCATATCTCAATTTTAAGCATGAAATTAAAAAAAATTAATTTCATTTTTCGCTCCATCAGAAATGTTTTACCAAAATCTGTCATTAAATTAATGTACTATTCACTTTACCAATCAATAGTAGAATATGGTATTATAGGGTGGGGTGGCACTTACAAAACAAATATAGATCCAATAGTTAAAGCCCAAAAATCCGTTTTGAAAATAATATTTAATGTACCTATTCGCACACCCTCAGCCGAACTATTCAAAAAACTTGACATACTAGACATACCACAGTTATATGCTAAAAACATTTCCACTTATATCTATTCACACCTTAACGACTTTCAATCGACTCAAACTACACGTCAGACTAGACAGACTAGACAAGCAAATATACAGATACAGAGAACCAAGTCGATTTATGGACAACGAAATTTTCATTTCCTTGGAGTAAAAATTTTCAATTTGCTTCCAATTGAATTGAAGAAAACTACAAATATAAACAACTTTAAATGTGGATTAAAGAAGTGGGTAAAAGAAACAGACAAGACAGTGATAAATAAACAACTCTACGTTAACATACAATGACACACACGCACACATAAACAATATACATACCTATATAATTATAAGCTGCTTCAGAACAGGTTTATAACCTAGTGAAGCAGTTTACATTCCGCATCTAGTTCTTAAGGATCTTCTTTTGTAAAAATATTGTATTGTTAAACTTTGATGTGTACCTTGTATATTATTTCTTATGTTACAAATAAAAATAAAAAAAAATAAAAAAAAAAACGTCTCGAGATGTGAAAATTAAGAAAGCTACATGGTTTCACTATCATTTCTCCTAAATTTATATTTATGACATAATACAATACCTACAAAGGAATTAATCTCTCAATTTTATTTAAAAAATATACAAGTTTTATATTAATTTGACAAGCTTATGTTACACAACCCTGTATATTTTTGCTTGGATGGAGATGCGTAATGAATCATGTTTAATTTTTGTTTAAAGGTACACGTTGTTCTACGAGCATTCGAGGTTCGGTCTACCGGTGATGAGACCCGGCTTCATGCATTATCCACAAGATAAAGAACAGTTTGGTCTGGACACGCAATATCTTCTAGGTATGTTGTTTATTTCTTTCATATTTTGTCCATAGATAATTATACCATAGATAACTCTTCCAATCCTGTCTTTTTATGTACCTATATACTCGTATATCTTGAATATAATATTGTCTAGTTTAGGATTATACTTTTACTAAATAATTAAGACTGTCTAATGTACCTTGAAAGGCTAGGGGAACACAATAGAATACATCTAGTATGGGTACCTGGTTATGAGAGAGCAGATAAGTTAGCCAATAAGGGAACCTGAACCTGCAGTTGGCCTATCTGCAAATACGATTAAAAGATCAATTAAAGACTGGATAACAATCCAGCACAGTGAATTCTGGAAGGCCAGTTGTGGACAGTGACAGGCAAAGGAATTCATCGAAGGGCCCTCTAAGAAAAGGACAAAGAAGCTGCTAAATCTTAGCAGATAACAATTAAAAGCAATGACTGGTCATTTCACTGGTCACTGTCATCTGAAAAGACATCATTACATAATGGGGATCGTTGATGAACCAAACTGTAGGAAGTGTCAACAAGAGGAAGTAACAGCCTCACATGTGATCTGTGAGTGTCCAGCACTGATGGAATCCAGACACAGACACCTGGGAGCTAATATACTAAGACCCCAAGGACATGCTATTGGATTGACAGCCCTAATGGGAGGTGCACAATATATCAGACATGGTCGCAGTGCGGGGGCGTAGGGTTCCACTCCTAACTAATAATAATAATAATTTACTAAATAATTGTGCTTGTCAAGGTATAATATTATGCATTGTAAATACTTTATAATTTTTAAAATAAAACATACATACCATTACGCCATGTCCCTTACGGGGTAAGCAGAGAGAACCGAGTGCCATACTTCTCTATTTTTGCATACATTCCTAGCTTCCTTTACATCCATGCATCGTCTCATACATGCTCGTCGATTATTCAAGCTTCTTATATTTCCTTCTTTCAAAATATCATTCACATGGTCATGCCATCCCTTTCTGGGGCGGCCCCTGCTATTCACTCCATCTCTTACACCCATGTATATTTATTTGGTCAGTCGTTCATCATTTATTCTTTCAATATGTCCAAACCACCTCAAGGAATTCACTTTCATTCTACTAATAATACTTCTCTTCATCTTGCATTCTCTCCTTATGTCCTCATTTTTTATTCTATCATATATCGTTCTATTACATACTCTTCTTAGTGATCTCATTTCCACAGCATTTATTCTACTTTCATGCGTCTCTTGCCACGTCCGTGTTTCACTGGCATACATCAAAGTAGGTGCTGCAATTGCATTATGTACGGTAATTTTGGTTTCCTTTGAGATGCTTGGATCGGACATTACTTGTCTAAAAAAAAGTAATAATTTTTATAATAATTCATATCATCATGAGTCGTCTCCTCTACGAATGTATAGATGGCGCTCGGCATTTAGGCAAGCATCTATACATGACGCTCGTCTTTAAAAGGATAATAACAAAATGCTTTCATTATGTAAAAAAATACATTTTTCCTAATGTGACGGATTTATTACTGTGTGCTGTTTGATTAATTTTTAGGTGACTCCCTGTTGGTCCGACCTGTTACTGAACAGGGTGCCACGTCGGTGAGCGTAGTGCTCCCGGGTGACTCCACGCAGCTCTGGTACGACGTGGATACATATCAGCCCATCAAGGCCGGCAAGTACAGTCAGTCTGTGCACATATCAAAGGTAACCCAACTCCTTTTCAATAGTTATTTATTTATTTTAAGCTTTATGAGCACAAGTGCACAATGGCGGACTTATTGCCAAATGGTTGTATATCTTCCAACCAACCATATTCATTTGGTGAAAAACTATTATATTTATGGTATGTACCAACATTTTTATGACTAACATATAATACAAACAAAAGCAATATAAAACAAAAACAATAAAGAAACGGAGGGGACAGGAGAGAGAGGGGGGGAGGTCCAAGGATAGGATAAGGAGACAAATTTAGGTGTTTTGTGTAAGGATTAGATTTCTTTTGAAAGCGTCAATAGTATAGTCAATAAGCGTCAATAGTCGGCCTTCGTGGCTCAGTTGGTTGGATATCTGACTGCTGATCCAAGGGTCCCGGGTTCGATTCCCGGTGGAGACACAGTTTTTAAAATTGTGTTTTCAGTCTGGATCTGTGAGACGATAAATATCGTAAGTCTCCAGAATGTGGCAACTTGTTATTGGGTGCGTGTTAAATAATTATTTGACATACTACCTGTTAGTTGCTCGAGTAGCTATATATAATAAAATAAAATAAAATAAAATATTCTAAATTTACCTGTCCTGTGTAAGACCGATGCAGCCTATATCACAATACATTTCCCTCTCTTTCACACATCCTTGTTTCTCTCTTTGTTTTTTTATGACTCTTACTTCTATGGGATAGTGAAGAGTCATGATTTTACGATTTTCTCAACTGGTAGCATGTAGAGTGAGTACACGGTGTATGGCGCACGGTGTGTTATTTACTGACAAATAACCTGAGAAAGTTATAATATTATATTACAGGAAAAAGTTAAATTATTTTGATATATTTTATAATATATATTAATAATTGGATTTATCAGGAACACAATAAACAGGCATAATTGTTGAACGTTGCGCAAGCACATAAAGTGATCACGTAAACCAGCCGATGACAGGTCGCAAGCCCTGTAGGTGCCTTGTTCTTCTATAATATTCCAACTTCGTCTCTATTGAGATGTTATAAATTTGTCATAAATATATGCAACACATGTTTAGGCAGTTTATTCCAAGTATTCATTTGAAAGAAATTGCTTTCGTGGATTTATTCAATTTGATAAATAAACCTATTGAAATGGACAGACTCAGTTATGATGTATAACAAATTGAAAATAAATGTATTTTCAGATTCCCGTATATCAAAGAGGTGGCGCCATCGTAGCCAAGAAGGAACGCATGCGTCGTGCATCATCCCTGATGGCCAACGACCCATACACTCTGGTGATAACCCTGGATTCCAACGTAAGTACAGTGTTGAACGAGTGCAGAGATAATATGTGAATGAAGTATTTACGGTCGAAAGATGGTATAAAGTAAGTTACAAGTCACAATATAGACACTACAAAGCAAGAGGTTAGTTGCAAGTCACAGTATAGACACTACAAAGCAAGAGGTTAGTTGCAAGTCACAGTATAGACACTACAAAGCAAGAGGTTAGTTGCAAGTCACAGTATAGACACTACAAAGCAAGAGGTTAGTTGCAAGTCACAGTATAGACACTACAAAGCAAGAGGTTAGTTGCAAGTCACAGTATAGACACTACAAAGCAAGAGGTTAGTTGCAAGTCACAGTATAGACACTACAAAGCAAGAGGTTAGTTACAAGTCACAGTATAGACACAATAATGTATATTTTACCTAGTGGAACGTTGTTGATTACTTGAAACTCTATAAATAAGTTGAATGTTGTTTGTTTCAGGGTTTCGCAGAAGGTTCCTTGTACATTGATGACGGAGAGTCATATGAATACAAAAATGGAAAGTACATCTATGCCAAAATCACCTTCAAAGACAAGACACTCTCCTATACGTAAGTATACTTATAAGTTATTTTCTAAATCCTCACTAACTCAACGCGATATAGCGAGGAGTCATGGATTCACAAGTTATTTTTTTTATTACAGATTATCAACAAGTATCATGCTGGGATTGTATTCTGAATGTTTCATCACAATGTATCTGTGTGTGTGCTATGTACGGCGTGTTTATTTTACTTTATCGATTATAGACTAAAGTACTCATTCGATTTTTTTCAAATCTTGCAAATATGTATATCTAATACTCGCTTAGACCCCATTACATTTTGACGGATATCTGATCAGTGCTTCTCAATTTTTTTAACTGTCAAATTTTAAAGTGACCCCAAGCTCAGGAAACTTGCTAAAAATACACATCACTTTCATAAAATGAAGAATTATCAATTTTTCATAATAAAATATTTAAATCAAAAATAATTATTAACAAACTCATTTCACAAAAATGCTGAAAATTTTCATACAAAATTTGAATACTTTATGGAGTGATTTGGTGGTGAGGAGTATGGCGTTGGCCACAACACACTCGTTTTTCGTTGTAAAACAAACACACTAACTTAATATAATGATACAACAATACTTAAAACTAGATACAAATGTTTGCTTCTCAATGTGTTAATTTTCATTCTATTAATAACATCTTTCTTTATCTTACATTCTTTCCTTGTTCCTTATTTCTTACTCTGTCGTACATCGTCCTATAATAATAATAATGAACACTTTCCTGTACCCTGCGCAAGTGGCGAGTTTATTTAGATGGGTCGATGGCAGAGCGGTTAGCGCACTGGGCTAGTAATCCAGTGATCGCGAGTTCAAATCCTGCCTCGACCAATTTCGTTCACCTATAGCACAAGCATTTATTTACTTATTATAGGGAACGTAGGAAGATGTATATATATGTGCTTGTTTAACAAGGACATATACATTTTTTATAAAAAAAAAATTTCTTCCAACTAACCAGTGTTTCCAGCCCAGAGAAGCAATATTTGCGTGAGAAATGAATTTAAATAAATTTCTCCTTTGCTGGGAATCGAACCCAGAACGCCTGCGCAGAAACCGAACGGCTTGCCACTGTGCCACAGCGATCGGCGGTCCTATTACAAATTCTTCTTAGTAAAAAAATAACAAGTATAAAATATCATATGTATTATTTTTTATTTTTCCAGTTTTGTTGATCCGTCTGCTTCGTACCCCACTCTGTCGTGGCTGGAGCGGGTCGTGGTCGCCGGTCTGGGGGCGCCTCCCCGCAGGGCGGAGCTCCGGCTGAAGGAGGTGCTCAGCGGGGACAAGAAGGACCCCGCGGTGCTGTCGCTCACCTACCACACGAGCAACGACGTGCTGGTCGTCAGGAAGCCGGAGGTCTCCATGGCCAGGCAGTGGAAGATGGTGTTTGAATACTGAGAGTCATAGATAAAGTTTATATAATATGCGGTGGTCTTTCAATATCTATGGGAGTATTTTGCGAAAGAGACAAAATATCATAAGCAAAAGTACACAGTCACACTGGCCAAGTTTGCAAGTCATTATCATCATTTGCGCTACAGCCCTGTGTGGGGGTGACAGGAAAATTATTCGAAAAACAATTATTCGAATGCTGAATTTTACGAAAATCAATTTTACGAATGGCAATTATTCGAATCACATTTTTTCGAAAAACAATTTTCCGAACACACAATTATCAGAATTTACAATTGTTCGCATTTTTATGACGTCATGTTGGTAGTATTGTGAGAGGAATAAAGCATAGATTTTTATTATAATATACTAGATGTCGTAGTTAGCAAATTTTGTATAAATCGAAAAAAAATGACTCACTTTTTGCACGGAGTACTACATCTACATAGTATATTATGTTTATTAAAAATCTATGGAATAAACAACATGGCGACGCACCGCGCTGTCATATATCCTAGGATGTACACCTATTTTTTAAACCTAAACCTACAAAACTTTGGTAAAAATAGGTTGGTTAGGTTTGTGTGTAGTTATAATTGCGACTGGCGTGAGCCAGTTGCATTATATTTTTAAAAAAGTAACTATAATATTAAAATAAAATAACTAAATTGGTGTGAATACTAGATAAACATAAACTGGTGTACAAACTAGGCTATCCCGCATTGTCAAACATCAGTTATTAAAAATGTGCAAACATACGTACCCAACAATAATACAACAAGTAATAATAGTCTATATCGAATATATGTTACTGGCAACAAATATGTCAAAGGAGGCAACATAATGACACAATAATATATTAAATTCGGTTAATTGGTTTTCCAACAAATGTTAGTTTGAATAATTTGCTTTCGTACAATTGTTATTCTGATAACTGATTTTCGAAAAATTGTTATTCGTACAATTGCGCATTCGAACAATTGTGTTTCGAAGAATTTTCATGTAATCCTGTGTGGGCCCTAGCCTCCTCCAGTTTGCTATTCCGACCGCTCTTATGTGGTCTTCTGTATCGTCCAGCCATCTCGGCTTGGGCCGTGCCTCTATTTCTTCTGCCCTCTGGATTGGTATTAAGAACCCATCATTCATCCGGCTGACATGTCCCAACCACTGCAGTCTACGTACTTTTATGACTTGTACAATGTTGGGTTCGTCATATAATGTCTGTAGTTCATTATCATTTACTGGGCCAAAGTTTGCAAGTACCAAAGTATGTATTTTTTTAATTATTGCAAAAAGAAACATGTGACAAAATAGATGGGTCGACGGCAGAGCGGTTAGCGCGCCGGTCTAGTAATCCAGTGGTCGCGAGTTCGAATCCTACCTCGACCGATTTCGTTTATGCTTAATTTAAGGAATGTAGAAAGATGTGTGTTGATTTATCAGCAACAAGATAAATTCTGTTTGTTATATTGACTCGAAATATATTTTGAAAGACCACCGTACATTTTAAAGACCATCGAAATCAAACTACGAGTTAACTTATTCTGTTTATTAAATAATAATTTCAATTCACTACTTGAAGAAAAAAAAATACGTGGTAACTTAAAGTGTTAGGCTCAAATTTACGACACAATTGACTATTTGTTATAAATGTGTAGTAATCGAACCTTTTACGCATTACAGTCGGGTTTATAAAAATGAAAATAAATTTTTATTTGATTTAAAGGTTTCTTTAAAATGTGCTTATTTCATTACAACACTAATATAATATGAAGACTGGACGGAAAGAACATGCGTAGTCAGTATTTTTATGAAATTGAGTTAAGTATGCCAATTTGTAGGTTTTGGTCATATGCAGTGCTGTGTCATTAAAATAAATCAATAAACCTTATCAGTCAGTGGTAAATCAGTCTAAAAGATTTCGGTGATGCGGAAAAAACATGCTATGTCAGTAAAATTTTCGAAAGAAATGTTATTTGTCCGTGCGTTGTCGGAAGAAACATGCTCAGTCACCTAAATCCGCGCAAGGCATAGAGTACAGACGGTACAGCGCGGCACTAGTTTAGCGTTGTTGTCTATTGAGTAAAGATATGATTCAAAATAATTTTGATTAAAATGGATGAGAATGATAGTGAAAATGTTGCGAATATTAAACTATAATAATAACTAAACAAAGAAGGAAATTGTATATGGGAGGTTAACGAAATGGGGACGATTGTCATTGCAAACGATTTCAATGTTTCAAAAACTTATAAGGGCGAAAATCATCAAATACATTTTTTTCTTTTCAGACCTCAAAAGAGAAAAATTTAAAGATAGTAATGGGCAATTTTCACAGTGATGACGCTAGAAATTATTTTTTCAAAACTACCACACTTTTAATAATATAATATGTGAAATTTTTATTTTCATAATTTCCGTTTTATTTCATATTTTTGTAATAAATTTGTTAATAAATATGAGTAGGTATTTAATAACATCATTTCTACAATAAAAACATGATACATATGTGAAATAAAGTAATGAACAATACACATTATTAATGCATATTATTTAAAAAGTGAAATGACTTAGCATGTTCTTTCCGTCACTAGATAGACTTGTATTGTTTTTTCCGTCTCTAATGTGGCAAGATGTTAATAAAATGTATATTACGTTGCGCTTTATTAATGAATATAAAATATATATTCATTAAACGACAAAAAAATAATTAACCTTAAAGCACATGCGCAATATCAAACATATTTTAATGATGAAATATGTTTAAAACGGTTTTGAAACGAAAAAATTGTTTTTCTCGAAATCATAAATTATTGACTACGCATGTTCTTTCCGTCCAGTCTTCATATATGGTTGTGTAATTTATATTCAAGTATTATCTATGGACATTCTATGTCCATTTTAATTTATCTTTTTATGTTTACTCTCCACTACTAAGATTTTCATTGTAATGTTTTTGTGTGTACTATGAAATTTACAGCCCCAATTTTATTATATCCTTCACCCTTAGCGCTTTTGTCCCGTTTCTATCAGGGTACGCTTTGACCATGATCCTGGAATTGGCGAGTCTGGTTATATTACATTGAAGCGACTGCCATCTGACCTTCGTAACCCTTAGAAAGGGGAACCAGACAAATTGTATCATGGCTACACATAGCTAGTGATATAAAATCCACACATAGAGGTGCATGCCCCGCCCGGATTCGAACCGTTGACCTCACGCATGGGAGGCGACGACCTTACCGCTGGGTTATCACCGCTTTGTTATATATTAAATAATAATAATAACGAACACTTCTTTGCACCCTGCGCAAGTGGCAAGTTTATTGCCGCATGGCAATTTCTTCCAACTATCCAGCATGTGTGAAAAATGAATTTAAATAAATTTCTCCTCTGCTGGGAATCGAACCCAGGACGCTCGCACAGAAACCAAAACGGCTGACCAATTGTGCCACGGCGGTCGGCATGTTTGATCGATTTCATAGCGCATTCACCAGATCAGTTTTCCGTAGACATCAGTTCATTTCTTCTCTATATTAATTAATTAATTAATGCTCTCACGTTCTGGAAAAGTGAGTTTTAATTAATTTATTTTGAAGGATTTTTTTTGCTGGTTACAGTTCTTAAGGAGAACGCACTTAGGCCAATTGGGTCTTTGTGATACCACAATGTCAACCTTTCAGGAAGATAAAAAGTGTACAATGTCAGTTAGTGGAGAGTAATGTGTTGGCCACAACGCATTGGAATTCATTTTCATTTTGACTGAACCCGCTGCGTCAAATGTAATAAAAAACGAAGAAATTGTTCTTTGTTGATAACAAGATGCTATTTAAAAATAACGTCGTGCAATGTTAGATAAAAAACGTAAAAATTAGCGTGATCAAAAATATATCAAGACTAAAATATTGAGTGATTTTTAAGAGGACTGTGTTATATAATATAAGAACTCTTATGTGTCTGTGTCAAATGTTATTTTTTAAGTTTTTTTATAATCTTAAGATCAATAAATTATAAATTTAAGCGCTGTGTTTTCTAATTCTTAATTGTATGAAGGAATAGTGACTTTTTAACCCAATTAAGACGAGTAGGTACAAGTACTTGAATTACCTACGGACGGACAGTATTTCGCGTTGCACAAAGAATTTTTTTAATCTCGTATTGAAAAAAAATCTTAACGATGTAGATATATCATAAAAAGATCAAAGATAAACAAAAGATCACATAAACTCAATGAAATTGAACACTTCATAATATAAACATAAGATAAAGAATAATGTTACTGTGGTTATCTCCATATAAAAAGTACATGTCGGCATCAATATGTCACGTGATCCTTCCGGCATTTGATCGAATTCAAAGCAGAATGTTCAGCGCAGTAAAACAAAATGAACTGGCGCAGTATCCCTATTTTCTACGTGCATGTGTATTAGATCCTTACAAAGTGCGGGAGAGTGTAAATTTGGCCGGTGATGATCGATGAATTACAATGGTTGAGTTCTTAATTTTTTAAATAATTTAACAATTGTTTGATAGATGTCTTGAAGTCAAATATATGGGAGTAATATTCATCCAATTTTCTCAATCATGTATGCATTTAATGAAGTATGAAGATTCACAATTGTGTATAGCCATGAGGGCATCTATACATGACGCTCGTCTTAAAAAGGTTAATCATTTAGCTATGAGGCACCGGATTAGAATAGTGCTTCCACTTTTCTATTATCATCGTTTTTGTTTGTCCCGTAAGAGTTGGGTAAACAAAAATACAACAGGCAACAATAATATCTTCAGCCACTCTATTAAGTGTATTTTAAGGTGAGATGAAACTGGTGTTTTGGGATGCACGCTCGTGTCGTGCTTCCTTTTATAAGGCAATGCACACTCGCACACCTGTTGATTGTCACCCCCCAATGTGGGATATGCCATGCCTCATAGCAGATATATCTGTCGGCCTTCATGGCTCAGTTGGTTAGATATCTAAATACAGAGCCAGAGGTCATACAAGACACAAACTATTGTAATACATTGTTATTATCTATATAAATACAAGTTAATATAATTTATAAATCAGTCAAAGTCTGACTGCTGATCCAAGGGTCCCGGGTTCCATTCCCGGTGGAGACACAGTTTATGATTGTTTTTTCAGTCTGGATCTGCGAGACGATTAACATCGTAAGTCTCGAGAATGTGGCAACTTGTTATTGGGTGAGTGTTAAATTAAAATTTGACATGGTACCTGTTAGTTGCACGAGAAGCTATACAAAAATTAAAATAAAAAATGTTATAAATAAAACTACATATTTTAATGAATTAATATTTTTTAATTTTACAATTGTTATAAGTATATAATATCATGTTATACCATCATACTCAACCAACACAATGTGTTTAAATATATCTAATTTATTCAGAATAATACATAATTTAAATCTATATAAACAAATTAAATTATAATTTTTTTAAATAATAATATCATTGAATTAAAAACAATATTCAAATAACACAAAATAGCTTGCGTTATTAAACTGTGTTCATTAACGACGCCCTTACAAAGAAATTGACAATTTAAAATCTTCTTTTGACCTTCACATTTAGCTTACTGTGTTAGCTAGAATATGTTTCATTTAAAAGAGTATTTCGTGGTTATGTTGGTATGATTACATTTGGTGTTGTTGTACGCTAAAAACAGGATATTCCCTATAACTAGGGAATTTTTTTCTTTTGTAATTTTAGATAAATCTGACTGATAGTCGTACCGATGTTACCATGTAACGTTGTAATCTGTAGATAAAATAATGGCAAATGTCAAAAAGTAATATATTTAATTGACAAAAGAAGAAGTACATATTTAAAGTAAAAAGTAATATTCTCATATGTTACATGGTACGGACAGAAAACATTCATTCATAAATATTTGTCAATTTCCTCGTAAGTCGAGCAATGTTGCCATCTTAATAGAATAAAAAATCTTAAAATCGACAATGTAACTTTTTGGTTTCAAGTTTTTGACTTTAAGACATGACTGATATGGTAAATGGGAAAGATACGGTAAAGAAATGACATCTTTCTGCGAAATTCTGGATCATGAAGGCTCTGGACCTTCATCTCAAAGTAAATTTTAATATTGCATAACCTCAAAAAGAAAATCAGTTAAATTTAAGTTTATTGAACGAGACAATTATAAGCGAACATACCTTTTAGTAAGTACCTAATTTATTGATCAAAATTTTCATGAGTAAGTAATTGCTTTTTTTTTTGAGGTTATGTTGTACTTATTATGACAGTTTGACTTGTCTATTATCATAGATATATATATATATATATATATATATATATATATATATATATATATATATATATATATATATATATATATATATATATATATATATAGATCCCACTACATTTTTTGCGTCCGCCAAATATCCGACAGATCGGCGTCCACCACTTCTACTTATTATTTTAGGTTTATGTCAGTGAATTTAGAGCTATTTGTTGCTCACAATCATTGTAGCCATAAGGTTTTTCTTGTAAATTGAAAAATATAAATATTCAGTTTTATCCTATTTTGGTACGTTTGACACGTCATTTTCATACTTGCGTCCATGTGTATATTTTTTGTATATTTTACAAATATCTTCCTATAGTTTTCACGTCCATTTTTTTATCTTTATTACTGCGTCCGGTGTATATTTTTTGTATATTTTATATATTTCTTCATATAGTTTTCACGTCCATTTTTCTATCTTTATTACTACTTCCGGTGTATATTAAAAACTTTCCTATGCATAATTGACATCATACTTGCGTCCATGTGTATATTTTTCGATATTTTATATATTTCGTATATTTTATATAGTTTTCACGTCCATTTGTTCCAGCTTTATTACTACGCCTTCTGTACACAGGCGATTTCTTAGTGTGTACATAAGTGCACTACACTGCCTTCTAAAATTAATAAATATATATTATATCCAAAAAACTTATTCAAAACACTTGCCAAAATACGTTATAATGGTACCTAGTAACTTTGTTAGTAGATGCGTGTTTGTATATAGCGCCAAAATTCGTATATTATAGGATTGTGTGCATAATTTATATGAACGTAATTTTTCTACATATTATCTCATAGTAATACGAAATTTTGCCGATCCGTGATTGTGAGCGACACAGATAGCGCTTCATTGGTATGTGTTAGAAAAGGACAGAACACTGTCCCGGTCCGTGCTTTGCTCCAGACATGCGTATTGAAGACATAAATACTGTCCATAATAAGTTAACATCAACATGCGTACTAACAACATTTTACTTATTATTTGTAAGGATTATTTTACATTAACTTACGTACAATGTTATGACAAACATCTGTGGTGTGATGGTGAAGTTTGTCCGAATGTTCATTAGTGTCAGAGTAAAATTAAAAACATCTTTTGTAATATCAATAAGGATATTAAAAAAAATATATCAATTAAATTGCTCGTTCTATATTATAGGGATGTTTATTTCAATGTCGATGGACTGATATTATCAATTTAACAACTATGTTTTTTTAAATACCTACGATGTTTAGAAACATATTGTGAATTATTGTTCAATTTATTGACAGCTTACTGTTGAGTCCGACGGTGTTTTTATACGCAGTTTTGAAGAAAACTACATTATTATAACATAAGACCATCTCAATATTTTTTCAACGATGTTACACCAACAAACATTTGATCTCCTCCATCGTAGAGTTTTATACAATCGTGTAATCGAAAGGCATGCACAAATTTAAGAGCGTTGAACTTTTTTTTAAATTTTCATATAGATATCAACCGGGAGTATAACATCTAGGATTTTATGAATCTTTTATATATTTTGAAGTACTCGTATATTATACAAATAACAAAAGTTTTTATTTGATTTTTTTGTTGTGATATATTTAGTCAAAAGATAATTTTGTGTTAAAAAATGTTGGGGAAATTCATTATTTAAATATTATATAAAACACACTACATAGGTACCTACTTTGTTTAATGTCACTATTTATTAGATGAAGTACTTACGTACTAGGTACATCATATAAATTTAATATGTACCCAAACATTATTTCTTTCAAAATAAATTATAGAATAAAACGAAATTCAAAGGCTCGCCATTGAAAAAATATATATAAAATTTAAAAATAATAATAAATACTTCCTTGCGCCCTGTGCATGTGGCCATTTCATTGCTATTCGACAATTTCATCTAATTTATTTACCTAGTGTTTCCAGCCCCGATAAGCAAGAGTTACGTGAGAAATAATTTTAAATAAATTTATAAACATGAATGTAGATACCTACATAATATATTATAATATTGTGTATAGGCGACTGCCATAGAAATCGTATGAAGCAATGTCGTCACTTAATTCAATTTATGTAAATTTGAGATGTACTACTACAATGTTACTATGTTTTATAGAAAATTAAATTATCTATTTGGATTGTTTCGGTTTTTTTCGATATTATTAAAAACTAAGGAAATATAGGCAGTTAAACACATAAATTTAAAAAAATGTTTTTCTTAATAAAAAATGTTTGAGAAACTCTGGAATTTTTTTGAAAAAACTCTTTTGAGATTTTGTATTTGTCTATGTTCGTACCAATTTTCAGCGTTCAAGCTTTTATGGTTTCTGAGATATATGGAAAAATAAAGTAAAAATTCAAAAGTTGATAACCCCTGACTGAAACAAAAATTCTGAGTATAAAAGTTTTGTAGGCCTATAACTATTTATGTATTCTGAAGTTTTGGGCTCTGTAAATTGAGCAGATCAAAAATTATAAGGGGAGACGGACACACACACACACACACACCCTCACACACACACACACATGCACGCACGCACGCACGCACGCATGCACGCATGCACGCACGCACGCACGCACAAGTACACGCGCACGCACACAAAACTCACACGAAATATTTTACTCCGAATTCTGAGTAAATCCGTGTTTGGAACATATATGCTGTGAAGCCACTATGTTGGTGTTTTATGACTTGGAAAAGCCGTGAAAAAAGTAGACCCTGCATACAATTCTCGCGTATCCTGGCTTGAAACATTGTCGATATGTTAAGAGAACAAAGTTCT
Organism: Molanna angustata; assembly: GCA_963576475.1. Classification (NCBI taxonomy): domain Eukaryota; kingdom Metazoa; phylum Arthropoda; class Insecta; order Trichoptera; family Molannidae; genus Molanna; species Molanna angustata. The sequence continues at coordinate 783,137 of OY754990.1, forward strand.
CTTAAACAAATCGATAGTTGAAATATGTAATTAAGATAAACGCAAAAAAACAATAAGAAACTAGTTGCATGTAATACATGAGATCCAACTATCGATAACGATAGTATGTTAGTTGAAGAATAAGTACCAAACTATAAACCCATAAATCCAAATTATTGAATATTTTAAGATATTTTGTTTTCTATACAACAGATGTAGGTATGTATGTCTAGATAGGACAGTATGGAGGTCAGTCCTTTTTTCTAACCAGAATATGAAAACAGCATGATGGTATGATGGACGACATTATATAGAATATGATATTTGCTGCGAAGCCTCTAAGTTTGTGTTTTTTGCATGCAATAAGTCCACTATGGTAGGTATACAAAATGTTCCTAATACGCGCATCTTGGCTTAGTACTGTCGATATGTTTAGATAAATAAATTTTCTTAAACAAATCGACAGTTGGATTACATAAACATCAACCATTATACACAGTTAGTACAACATCTGCCGGGTTTGTAATATTTTTAAATTTTGTTGAAAGTATCATTAACAGATTTTTAATTATCTCAATAGAGACGAAGTTGGAATATTTATTGTAGGAGAACCGGGAAATCAAGGCACCTACAGGGCTTAAATATCATTGACTCCCGACAGAAAAAAATCCAATGTTTGCGCATATGCAATAATACAAATATTCGAAAGTATCATTATTATTTATTTTCTTCGCAAATACACGATACTGTGGTGAGTTCGAAAGAGAATGTGTAACAAGAGTTAAGTAATACGATCGCTAATCAATGTGTTATCTGATCTGCGTGACGAACGGGAAGTCTATAATACAAGCCTAAATCCCTTTTACGGAAATGTAGAAATTATGTTTACCACTAACGAATTTCTATTTAAGCCGGGACGCGGCCAATCTATGGTTTGAAAAAAGGTAAAGTAATTATACTCACTCCTCAAAAATTCACTGAAAACCAATGATTTAAATAATATACGGAGTAAATGAAATGACCCTTAACTTGTCACGAACAAATACGCGGCCGTCGATACAAATATTACATAGATAGACCAAGATAATGGACTCGCGATTTTTTATTTAACACTAGTATCCGTAGGTTATATTCTCTTTGAACACTAGTTGCATGTAACACATGAGATCCAACTGTCGATAGCGATAGCATGTATAGTTGAATAATAAGTACCAAACTATAGACCCTTAGATTATATATAATTCTATGTATAAACCCATAAATCCAAATTATTGAATATTTTAAGATATTTTTTTATACAACACATGTAGGTAAGTATGTCAAGATAGGATAGTATGGAGGTCAGTCCTTTTGTCCTACCCAGAGAATGAAAACAGCATGATGGTATGTATGTATGTTTGGAGATTAATTATCAAACTATTAAGTTTTCATTGATATCGTGGTATAGGTGACTGCCATACAAATTGTATGAAGCAATGTCGTCACTAAATTCAATATTTATAAAATATTGTTAAAAAAAATAAGATAGACTACTACAATGCTAATATTATTTATAGAAAATTATATTATCTAGTTAGGGTAAATCGACTTTTTTCGATATTTTAAAAACTTTGGAAATATAGGCAGTTAAACACATAAATTTATAATAAAAAAAAATATTTTTTACCACACACAGACACACGAAATGTTCTAAAATAAATAAAACTAGTAGCATGTAACACATGAGATCCAACTGTCGATAGCGATAGTTGAAGAATAAGTAGGTACCAAAATATAAACACTTAAATCGAAATTATAGAATATTTTAAGATATTTTGTTATCTTTACAACACATGTAGGTATGTATGTCAAGATAGGACAGTATGGAGGTCAGTCCTTTTTTCTACCCAGAATATGAAAACAGCATGATGGTATGTATGTATGTATGTTTGGAGATGAAGTATCAAATTATTGAGTCTTCTTAGATATTGTGTATATTGTGTAGATATTGTGTACCATACAAATTGTATGAAGCAATGTCGTCACTAAATTCAATATATATAAAATATTGTTAAAAAAAATTCAGATACACTACTACATACAAATATTATTTATAGAAAATTATATAATCTAGTTGGGGTATTTCGACTTTTTTCGATATTTTTATTTAGACCCTACATACGATTCTCGCGTATCCGCTTGAAACATTGTCGATATGTTAAGAGAACAAAATTCTTTTGAACAAATCGACAGTTGAATCAATATTAAAGAACTAAAACACTGAACGAAAATCAATATTCGATTGAAATCTTGACTATTATAAAACTAGTTACATGTAACACATGAGATCCAATTGTCGATAGCGATAGTATGTATGTAAAGTTGAAAAATAAGAAGTACCAAACTATAAAATCATTAATCGAAATTATTGAATATTTTAAGATATTTTGTTTTCTATACAACACATGTAGGTATGTATGTATGTTAGATAGGACAGTATGGAAGTCAGTCCTTTTCTCCGACCCGGAATATGAAAACAGCATGATGGTTTGTATGTATGTTTGGAGATTAATAAAATATATTATAGGCATCGAAAATAAACAGTCACCAAGCTTTAAAATATTCTCATATCATTTATATTAATTTAATGGATGGATGGGTCGATGGCAGAGCGGCTAGCGCGCTGGGCTGGTAATCCAGTGGTCGCGAGTTCGAATCCAGTCTCGACCGATTTCGTTTACCTATAGCACATGCATTTATTTGATTTTTTTTAGGGAACGTAGGAAGATGTATATGTACTTGTTTAACAAGGACATATTCATTTTTTATATTTAAAAAAAAAATATATTAATAAAGATGCCGGTGTGTCGACAAAAATGCGCATGGCATGCTTTTTTATAGGATAATGCACACCCGTTCACCTGCCGATGGTTACCCCACATTGTGTGGAACGCAGTGAGGATCGATCCATGATAGTGTACAGTATGATACCAATGATTAACAATAAAATGAATGAGTTTGTTAATTTTTTATTTATTTACATAAGGTACTAAAAATATAATAATTAAACAATAATAGTAGGTATTCAACAATCATTTCGAAATGAATGTTGTGTACTATTCAATATCATATTCTAAATAATGATAGACGACAATTTATTTATTAAATAACTGTAACACTGAAAGATAATTAATATCAATATGTTAAGTTAATTTTTTAATCAACAGATATACATATTTAGAAAATAAAACACTGAACGAAAACCAATATTAACATACGATTGAAACCTCGACTATTTTATATTATGAACATTCGATTGAAACCTTGAACAACTTAGGAACTCAAACACTGAACGAAAATGAATATCAACATTCGATTGAAAACTCGTCTATTATAAAATAAGATGATTTTTTAACCAACAGATTTTTAAAATTAGTTGCATGTAACACATGAGATCCAACTGTCGATAGCGATAGTATGTATAGTTGAAGAATAAGTATCAAACTATAAACCCATAAATATAAATTGTTTAATATTTAAAGATATTTGGTTTTCTATACAACACATTACCTAGGTATTTATTTATTTATTTATTTATTTAGGGACAAATACAGTCTTAAAATAGTATAATACACTATAAAATAAAAATAAACAGACCAATTACATATGTCCACAGATATTAAATATGAAACATTTTAAACATCATTAATTTAAATATAACTAAGATGTATGTTTGCCTGTGACGGGAAAGGAAGGGAAGAGAAAAAAAAGGATGGGAAAAGGATTGTGACAGTTAAATTATGTATGTATGTCAAGATAGGATAGTATGGAGGTCAGTCCTTTGATCTTACCCAGAATATGAAAACAGCATGATGGTATGTATGTATGTTTGGAGATTAGTATCAAACAATTAAGTCTTCTTAGATATTGTGTGTAGGCGACTGCCATACAAATTGTATGAAGGAATGTCGTCACTAAATTCAATTTTTATAAAAATTGTTAAAAAGAATTTGAGATGTGCTAATACAATGGTTATATTTTTTATAGAAAATAAAATTATCTAGTTGGGGTGTTTCGGTTTTTTCAATGTTTTTAAAAAAATTTGGAAATATAGGCAGTTAAACTCATAAATTTTTCATAAAAAAATATTTTTCTTATTAAAAAATGTTTGTGAAACCCTGGATTTTTTTTTTAAATACTCATTTGATATTTTGTGTTTGTCTATATTTATACCAATTTTCAGCGTTCTAGCTTTTATGGTTTCTGAGATATATGGAAAAATATACCAAAATTTCAAAAGTTTATTACCCCTGACTGAAACAAAAATTCAAAATTCTAAGTATAAAAGTTTTGTTGGCCTATAACTTTTTATATATTCTGAAATTTTGGGCTCTGTAAATTGAGCGGATCAAAAGTTATAAGAGGGGACGGACACACAGACACACAAAACTCACATAAAATGTTCTACTCCGTATTCTGAGTAAATCCATGTAAAGGAACATATATGCTGCGAGGCCTCTAGTTGATGTTATTAGCATGCAAAAAGTCCACTACGCCATAAAAAATGTTCTTTCGTACACGCATCTTGGCTTAATAAGGACGATTCATTCAGAGAATTGAATTCTCATAAACGAATCGACAGTTGGAAAATTAAATTATCTAGTTGGGGTTTTTCGGTTTTTTTCGATATTCAAAAAAATGGAAACATAGGCAGTTAAACTCATAAATTTATCATAAAAAAATATTTTTCTTTACAAAAAATGTTTGAGAAACCCTGGAATTTTTTTGAAAAAACACATTTTAGATTTTGTATATGTCTATGTTTATTCCAATTTTCAGTGTTCTAGCTTTTATGGTTTCTGAGATATATGGAAACTTTCTATAAAAAATATTGACATTGCAATAGTAAGTAAGTAGGTACGCGCATCAGAGTAACAATAAACTAATTGATAGTTTTATGAACTATGTAAAAATAAAAGTAAGTAGGTACGCGCATGAGAAAGTAACAATTATCAAATCAACATATACCTAGTATGAACTTTGTAAAACTGAAAGTAAGTAGGTACGCGCACGAGAGAGAGTAGGTATCAATACATATATCGACAGTTGTATGAAGTCGTAAAAATAAAAGTAAGTAGGTACGCGCTTTTTCAAGGCAATATTTAAAATGCGTTGAATTGTATTCATTTTATCGCGAAGGTCACAGAGACATGGTTGACGAGTATTGAGCGCGGACGCAAGACGATCGGAGCCATATATATAAATCACCTTCAAAATATACTCCGAACAAATCTCCGTGCGGCCAAGGTCAACATGTAATATTTTGCCGCGGATGCAAAACGATCGGTGGCTTAGTAAAAATATACACCTTCAAAATATACACTGAATAAATCTCCGTGCGGCCAATGGTTGAACTAATAATATTCATTTCAAGATATTTTGATATTTTTTTTGCTTCCATGTAAATTTTTGCCAGTTGATTCTCTATGGTATAAGCAACAGAATGGTAGTTTTTGGCGTGAAAATTATCTTGCGTCCGTATACCGGACGCGAAAAGTTGGTGGACGCAACAACCCTATACGAATTTCACATAGGTGACGCAACAAGTATTGCGGGATATATATATATATATATATATATATATATATATATATATATATATATATATATATATATATATATATATATATATATATATATATATATATATATATATATATATATATATATATATATATATATATATATATATATATAACTGGTATAATGCAAGAAGATACCTGTGGGACAAAAATACGCATGCGCACGATCAAGCGGTGATTGGTTGAACTATATTTACATTGGTAGCGATTTCAATCTAAAAATGTCGTTATCTAATTTATCTTTGGTAAGGTTAGGTTAGTTTAAAGCAACTATTGTGACTCGAATGAGGTAGTTGCATTGTAAATTAGGATTAATATGCTCGACTTTTATACTCGGTAACAAAAAAAATCATCCAATATGTCATTGAACCACCAATCAAAATCAAATAGTCACCAAAGTCAAATAGCCACCAAAGTCAAATAATCACCAAAGTCAAATAAAAACCATAGTCAAATAACCACCAAAGTCAAAAAAAAACCATAGTCAAATAACCACCAAAGTCAAATAGCCACCAATCAACGTCAATTTTTTGTGCCCGTGAGTATAACTTGCACTAGACTCTAGTAAATATAAAAGTCATAGATAAATAAAAAACGTTAAGAATATAGAAAACTAGGAAGGAAAGACAATAATCATATTGACAAAATAAACAAATTGGTGTTGGCATAAGGCAAGCAATAACGGTTTAAAATTATTATTCTTAACATGATAATAAGTTTTTTAATTCCATATTTAAAATATCTGAGTTTCAAACAAGTCTAATTTTATTTTTAATAACATGTCAAAATTGCATTTGATATTTTAGTTTTTTCATAGATACCAGCTCTTCCTAGTTCTATATTCCATATTTAAAATTTGAAATCAACAATAATTTTCTATGGACAAAAATCAAACAAAACAACATAGAAAACATAGTTTTGCTCATAGATTTTTATTATAATATACTTGATGTAGTACTCCGTGCAAAAAGTGAGTCATGGAATATCGTGCGTTTGACGTTTTAGTTGGCAACATATTTCAGTTTTCCTTACATTTCAACACATCCTAGATAATTGTTCTCTAAATCTTGTTCTCTAGTGTTTTTTTCAACAACTAAATCCGAAAACAAATCACATTAGTCGTTATTCTCTATAGAAAAACGATGTGGTCTGTCCACCAAAATGTTAAAAATGCCTCACTTTGAATCATACAAAATTTACTAACAACGACATCTAGTATATTATAGTAAAAATCTATGGTTTTTCTATATAAATATCCACAACAGTGCAGAGATTTTTATGTCTACAAAATTTCTGCGAAACAAAAATTATCTAAGCATTTTTTTAATTTTAGAATCACAAACATCAATTTGCTAAAAGGTATTTTTTGTATACAATAAATATTTTGTTTTTGATAGTACATTGTTTTTATATATTTTTTCTTAATTTTTTAGTTGAATATAATATATATGTTTTTTTTTAAATTATGGAAGACAAATCGCATGGCTCACATAACACATTCCATTAGACAGCGATAATTTAAATTCAAAAATACATTCTAGAATTTCGATTATACCATAGGTAGGTCAACTATAAGCATAGACAATGTCTCAATTTGTTTTCATTTTTGTATTTCTAACCAATTGAATTTAATTTTTAATCTTTGGATGAATCGGATATGTCACATATTTTTTTGGCCGAGACAACTATAGTAATATGGTTTATCTAGAGTAAACTGTCAGTTTGAGTGAAAGATTGATTTCCATAGAAAAAGTGGGAGTTTTTCAATTGGTTTCATGTGTTGTAAAAATATATTTTTGAAATCAACTTGAATATTGAATAAATTGAAACATGTCACTAAATTAGCTAATACTTCATTACATCTCTTAATCTTAACAAAATACCCAGCATTCTCCTTTCCATGGATCTTTGTATTACTGCTAAATTATGTACCATTTTGTTTTTTAAACACAAGAGTTTCACAGCCATACGCCATTATCGGGAGAACGCAAGCATCAGACTTTATTTTTAAGATAATTGGCGTACTTCGGAGAGTTCAGAATTTAAGATATTTTACCAAACGCAGCCCATGCTAGACCTCGTCTTCTTTCAATTTTTGCCTCTTGATTTTCTTTACTGATAACAATATGTATGTATAATAATATAAAATGAGTGGGTTGTAGCCAATGCTATACTCCTCACTATCAAGTCACTCCACAACAAGGTATTCAAATTTTAGATGGAAAATTTTCAGCATTTTCATGAAATGAGTTTGTTAAATTAGTTTCAAATTCAATATTTTATTATGAAACCTTCAGGGGGGCAAGTCTGGTCGACCGTCGAAATCAAAACCCTCCATGTTTACCCATATCATGGATATAATTATCATATGGAGTTCATGATATGGGTAAACATGGAGGGTTTTGATTTCGACGGTTGACCAGACTTGCCCCCGATAATTTTTCAATGCCATTTTATGTATGTGATGTGCCTTTTTAACAATTTGAAAATAAAAATATCAAATTTTAAGTTTCCTGAGCTTGGGGTCACTTTGAAATATTTGACAGTTAAAAATCATCAGATATCCCCATTATCTGAGTATTAGATATACAAATTTGAAAAGAATCGAATGAGAACTTTAGTCTATAATCAATAAATTAGAATAAAGACACACACATACGGATACATTGTGATGTAACTTTCAGAGTACAATCTCAGTATGATACTAGTTGATAATCTGCAATAAAACAAATAACCTTAAAAATCGGAAGTTCATATAATATTCTCACTATATCCCCTTGGAGTAGTGAGTAGTAAAAAAATATTTATATATTTTTAGAGCTAACAATTGATGGACACCAAGAGGTTGATTTGTGCTGTAGCGCCATCGAAGAAGAAAGAATTTTGTTTTTAAATTATCACTGCCTGTACAAATATGTTTATATTTAAAATACAAGAAAGTTTTTCTTAGTTTAATAAGATTGATAAAAGACATATTATTTTTTTAATATTACATTAGAAGCATATTACATATATATGATAATTGATTTCAATATATTTATATCTTGTAATATATTAACCCTAGCCCAATGATATTCCTTATGTATAATAAAATAGTTCAATGATTTTTCATAGAGAGGTTGCTCAAATCTAATGTAATTATATAATTTTTCAGAGAGGTTGCCCAAATCTAATATAATTAATATGATTTTTCAGAGAGAGGTTGTCCAAATCTATTTTTTTATTATTTTTCAGACAGAGGTTGCCCAAATCTAATGTAATTATATGATTTTTCAGGGAGAGGTTGCCCAAATCGAAAATAATTAATATGATTTTTCAAATAGAGGTTACCCAAATCTAATGATTTTTAGATTTTTCATAGAGATGTTGCCCAAATTTAATGATTTTATCAAAATAAAATACTGCGATTAAATCATTAATTATTCTTAAATATATTTTAAAGTATAAGAATGTCATAAAAACGTCTTTGTGTACTTATTCTTTTTGACAACATATCACTTATAAGTGATATAAAAATTGACTACTAATCACTTTTATTATCATTAAATTAAATCAAATTTTAGAAAAACAAAAAACATTTTTTTTTTGAAATATCAACGATTGGACAACTTTTATATTGCCATATTTTTTTACTATGGCGATAATAAAAAACAAATTATTTTCATATCCATGGCATTTTTCGTTTATATTAATTTAATAATGTACTCTTTGGTTTTTAATAAGATTAGGTAGGTACTTAATAATTATGTTTCATATGTTTATCTTTGTCTGTGTCTTTTTAAAATAATTATCTATGGACAAATATTTCATTTAAAAAATAATTAAACCATTGATGGGTTTACTTTTTTGATCAAAATTATTCATTAATACATACATACCATCATAACATGTCTCTGATGAGGTAGGCAGAGAGAATTGAATGCCTCATTATTATAATATCTTGACATGCATCCATCGCCGGATCAAAATTCATGTATCGTCTCATACATATTTGTCTGTTGTACAAGCTCCTTACATTTCCATCTTTCAGGATGTTGTTCACATGATTGTGACATCCTTTTCTAGGACGTTCCCGACCTCTTGTTCCATTCCTCTCATTTTCTTTGTCAGGGCTACGTTCACAATGAACGCCGAGTGCTCTTAGTGACACTCTAAGCCATTCATAATGACCGGAAATAGACGCTCGAAAGACACTCTGTGGCGTTCAGTTTGAATGTTGTACACACCAAACACTATAAAACTGTCGGATGAAAAACGCTCTCACTTCTATTTTATCTGTGGAATGATGTCTTCTATTTGTTTCTGTGGTATCTATTATGTCAGTTAACATTATTTATGATGACAATATATGCATTCACAAAGAGGTTAATTTATAAAAATATCATTCAACAATTTCCAACAATAGGTCAGAGATCATTATTTACTCCACTGCCCAATTGTTGTTTTTTGATGAAAATATAACCTAAAATAGAGACATGTATGATAAATGACATTTGACACTTAAAACACCCGATGCTGCGTTCAGATTGAAACGCCGCTTGAAAGCGTTCAGTGAGATTGGTGTGAAGAACGCCATCATATGCAACTTCAGGTACATTCGATGCCCGACGTCGAGTGTTGAATCTGCACACAGCCCAGGCTTTCTTCATTCATTCTTCCAAACCACCTCAATGTGTTAACATTCATTCTATTGATGTCATCCTTCTTTATTTTAGATTCTTTTCTTGTGTCCTCATTTCTTACCCTGTCGTGCATCGTCCTATTACAAATTCTCTTCAGTGATCTCATTTCACCTGCAATTATTCTGCTTCCACGCAACTTCTGCCATGTCCAAATGTCACTTATATGCAATATAATTTGTAAAAGATGATTAAAAACTCTATTTAAATTTGATTTGAATTCTTTTTTTTTTCTAAAGATCAACCATAATGGGGATCTTTAAAATATTATAGTAATGAATATAAACAGACACATGACAGATGTAACATATTTCAACATTAATTGACTTATGAAATATTAGAATATATAATAGTTTAATCATAAAAAAAACATACAAATATTAAATAAATCTATCATTAATTATAAATAATAAATATGTAGATAAAAAATGCACATAATATTTAAGCAAAATAATGTATTTTAAATTTCCAATTTTGCAGTAGAGCGATTCAAATGTCAACATTAATACATAAATTTCATATTTATCTAAGTGAAATAATTATGATTTATAGATAGTATGGGTACCCCTTACAGCACCAAGCAAATCTCTATTTAAATTGAATGAATTAAGGTGAATATTTCCCATATGAATATGACTCATGTGTAAGGACTGTTGCTTTCATTGTTTACAAAGAGAAATTTTCTCAATAGATGGCGTCACAAAGAAGTTACTTCCTCACTTCATAGATGGCGATGGTGTTGATTAAAAAATATATAGAACTTTCAAAAATTGAATTGATAGGGAACTCAATAAGAAGGTACAATTGGTGAACGTTGCGTCGTAAGCCCTGTAGGTGCCTTGAGATCGTAGTTCTCCTATAATATTCCAACTTCGTCTCTATCGAGATGTTAAAAATTCATTGTAAAATATCATATGTCATTTATTGACTGATTTGCTGCATCGTAAATAAACATTTTATTTATTTACCATATTTATAATGACAACAATAAGTAGATTACTGCTGCCCAACTAGGAAATACTGTTCTAGGGATAGCAGTTTACAATTTTTATTGACAAATATATGCAATTATGAACCAGGTGATCCTGTGTTTCCGTTCCACACTAAATATGTACACATTACCTCAACTTTCTGCGCTCACAATCATTACCTCAACAAACATATGGACTCACACAAAACAGATCAACCAGGTCCTAATGTCCGCCATAATACCTGTCATAAATTGTTTGAGAATAAGCTAGGAACACCAATGCCATCTGTCAAATGAAGATTAAACTTATTTCTAATTTGATCTATTGAAAAATTGATTGGTTAACATAATTGTTGGTATATGCACTCATTAAAATATTCAATTTAAAATCAACACTTTTGAACATTGAAAAAATGGCTTAAGTGCTCCATTTTAACTCTATTTCCAATCATTCAACAATTGAAAAATTCTTTAACATAAATATTTATGGATGGGTAAAAATGATAAATGGTAAAGGGACCCTAACCGCGCCAAATAAACCTTTTCAAATATTTAACAATGTAGATAAATTATTCTTTTAAAAAATCTTAAATTAATGTCACTTCAAAATTTGCAAAATCGACTCTCAAACTTTTTAACATGACAGCTCAGTCATATATTATATTGGTAATCTTTTCTTGTCACGATAAATTGTAAATATAATGTATGTCGATTTCAACAGGGCCAGACCTACAGTTTGCAACCCCTGCTGCATTTTACTAGTTCAATGATGTCTACAGTTAAAAGTAAAATACCTTTTTGATTATAGACATCTTTTATTATAGAATTCTACAAAATAAAATCTTTGTTGATTATTATTTAGTATTTCTAATTTTTTGACTGCTAATTCTTGATGCTAATTATCACTTTTATAAAAATTACTTAAAAATAAGTAAAAAAAAACACAAATTTTTAAGTTTTTTCCACTAATTTAAAAATATTGACCACTGACTCGATTCGTTCAAAGAGCATCACCATTCAGTAGATGAAAAAGTTAAAAAATATGTTTTTTTAATAATAATAATAATAATGAACACTTCCTTGCACCCTGCGCAAGTGACGAGTTTATTGCCGTATGGCAATTTCTTCCAAATAACCAGTGTTTCCAGTCCAGAGAAGCAATATTTGCATGAGAAATGAATTTAAATAATATTTTTATACACAAACATTTTTTCAACATCTCAATAGAGACGAAGTTGGGATATTGTAGAAGAACCAGGAACTCGAGGCACCTACAGGGCTTACGACCTGTCATCGGCTGGTTTACGTGATCACTTTATGCGCTTGCACAACGTTCACCAATTATGCCTTCTTATTGAGTTCCCCTATCAATGTAATTTTGAAAGTTCTATATATTTGAATAGTGTGTAACATTTTACCTGAAAATAATGCATTATTACTATTGCCATCTATGGAGTAATGGAGAAACCTTTTTGTAACGCCATCTATTGAGAAATTAATTTTTATTTGTAAACAATGAAAGCAACAGTCCTTATAAATGAGATGACGGTGTCTCGCACAGATGTCACCCATGAACTGCGCCAGAAATATTATTTCATTTTTGGCTTGTTTACCTACTTGTACCATAATATGTTGTACCATGAATTTAAATATATTTCTCCTCTGCTGGGAATCGAACCCAGGACGCCCACACAGAAACCTAACGGCTTACCAACTGTGCCTCGTGTTTTTTACTTATTTTTAAGTAATTTTATATAAGTGGTATTATTTATTAGTTTATTTCGTTGCTGTTTTGAAAATGAACATCATAATATTGATTGCCAAAACTAAAAACGATGCTAAGAAGAAGAGTACAGACAGATTTTGAATGTGATAAGAGCGAGTAAAGTATACTTTTTATTTTATTTATTTTATATCACACCAAATTTACAACGACAACAACAAATAGATTATTGTTGCCCAACCAGGATATTATGGCACTACGACAGCGTTATGTTTGGCAACTTTGACATCCTTTGATGGTCCAGCCATCCTATTCTTGGGCGGCCCCGACCTCTAATTTCATTCCTGTCTGCAATGCATATTTTCTTTGTCAGGCGTTCCTCATTCATTTTCCCCATGTGGCCAAACCATCTCAATGTGTTCACTTTCATTCTATTAATAACATCTTTCTTCATCTTACATTCTTTCCTTAAGTCCTCATTTATGACCCTGTCATACATCGTCCTATTACAATTCTTCCAGTATTATCCAACATCGCTCCGCCAGATCTGCGTAGAATGCATGCCACTGTCAAACAGAAAAGCAAAATAAAAAACAATCCTCACTTGCCAGTTTTTGACGACATCTTCCACCCACCCCATAAAAGGGTAAGTTCCCGGTACCCAATTTGGACAGTCGAGGCAGAGGACTACAGTGTTGAATCCGCTTGGAAAGAAAGATGGGCCAACGTGTACGTTCAGAACAACCACCTAGTTATGGACCCAACAACCCGAGTACCTGGATTCGACCTGCCATGAAAAATATGGGTACAGCAAAACAGGGTTAGAACGGAACATGGTTGCTGTAACTTCTTGCTCTGGAGATGGGATGGAGAACCCAGAGTGTGAATGTGGAGATGAGCAGACAGTAAAGCACATGGTGCAAGACTGCCAGATCAGGAAATTTAGCGGCACCCTCCAAGATATCCACGAGGCAAGACCAGAAGCGATGGAATGGCTGACAGAACTTTATCCAAGGCTATAAAACTCAGACGCTGCCCATATGGGTGAAGAGGATACAAGTACCAGAGCCACACGAAAAGTAAAGTAAGTACATATTCTTCTTAGCGATCTCATTTCAATAGTGTTTATTCTGTTTTCGTGCGACTTCTGCCATGTCCAGGTTTCACTGTTGTAGCGAGGATCGAAGAGGCAGCGCCTCTGACTACTATATATATCCCCACCAATGACTTGCTCAAACAGTTTTCCTTGCGCCTCCGTCAAATAAACAACATGTCATATGATTGGCGCATTATTATTTCGCTCCATTAAATAGGTAGTCTCAATATGACTCAAATACCTGTAGTGGTGACCCCGACGTGATATACTTCTCTATAGTATGGTTGTACTTATATATAGTATGGTTATATAGTTATCTATAGTACGTCAAGGTTGGTACTATGATTGATTTACAAATGGCGACTTTGATATGTTGGGGTTATTCATAACTGTTCTAAGTGCTCCATTCATTCTGTTTCCTATCATAACTCGCCTTATCAGGCCGTCCATTCTGTTGAAACATACTTCCCAGATAGATAGATATACATGTTGACTTGCTCGAGTGATTCGTTCTCTACTTTTATTTGGCACGCTGTTCTGCTTTCACTCTTTTCAAACACCATAATCTTTGATTTGCTGGCATTCATCCTCAGTCCGTTCTCTATGCATCCTTCATATACCATACTTACAATAAGATACTGTAACTATTCCTTATTTTCGTCATACAAACATAATCTGTTTACCCGTAACTTGACATAATTGATATTACATCCTGTGTAGGATAAAATATTTCATTGGTTAGGTACTCGATAATAAGTCGTGGAAAACAATGCCATGTCATAGATTTTTTTTATAATATACTAGATGTATGTAGTACTCCGTGCAAAAAGTGAGTCATGGAATATTGTGCGTTTGACGTTTTGGTTGGCAACATATTTCAGTTTTCCTTACATTTCAACACTTCCTAGATAACTTTTATCCAAACATCAACAATTATAATGTTTTTTAGACAAATAAATCCGAAAACAACTCACATTAGTCGTTATTCTCTATAGAAAAACGATGTGGTCTGGAAACAAAACGTCAAAAATCCCCCGGAAAAATGACTCACTTTGATTAATACAAAATTTGCTAACTACGACATCTAGTATATTAAAATAAAAATCTATGTGCCATGTATATTTTCAAATATATTCTATGGATAGAACGAATTTTTTCTCACTCGTTCTCTTGTATTCAAAATCTCTCATTGTACTCCCTTTGCAGATATCTGTAGGTCTGCCTATTAATATTACGACACAATCGTCGAGATTTCAGATTAGCACTTGTTATCGACCATCGTTTGGTGGTCTGCAGGAGCTAGGGTGCCCCACTGTTCACACGACCAATTGAAAAAAGGGGCCCGATGGTGGATCCGACCCTGGATCTCAACAACTTTAAACATTTTTCTACGATTTGACGATAATATGTATATGATATAAATATAATAAGTACCATAAAATTCCTATCGTACAATATTTTATTTAAGTACTTAAATATCAATATATAATCATGTTATGATAATTTTTTTTTCAATTCAAAATATTTTTATTTAAGATAAACATTACAAATTATGATATGAAATTCATGGAAGATTTATTTTGACATTTTGGGATATGTTCTTATATTTTTTTTTTCAATTTCATTTCACGAAATATCTAGGTATTTTATTAATTAAATCTTTTCGATCTAATTGTTTGAATGTTTCTTGACAATAATTATATCTATTAAATTAGAATTAATTTTAATTTACAAAATAGAATATTGAGGCTTTAAAAATATTTTTGTCAAGCAGCCGATTTCAAATATTTTTTTTCATAACTTTTAGTTTAACTTTATAGAGACGAGCGTCACCTATACATGAAAGCTGATTTCGTGCCTAAAAGACGAGTGTCTTCTCTAGATGCCACGCTAGTATACACCAAATATGCCCGTCCACAGGTAGGTACTGCGAGTTTTTTTTCATATCCGTTGTCAAAAGGTTAAAAAACATTTTAATGAATATGTACTAATCGTCATCATCAGTGTCGTCTTCCACATTGCTAAGGGTCATGACCAGTCTCTGTCTTCTTCATCATGATGTTTTGTATTGTAGTCCTCCATTTCTTCCTTCCGACACACCTGTCCTCATTGCTTAACCACCGCTGTACCAGTGGCAGTCCTAATCTAAGGACCTAGTCAATGTGTCATTCATCAGTGGAAAAAAAATGTCAATGTATAGAAGTGACAGTTTGACTGAGTTATCTTGAGTGATCGTTAAATGACACGTTAGGGGGGCAGGTCCTTTCAACTTATGGGGGATCTCCCTCTTCCCCTTCTACCTTCAACCCCACCAACGATATATACAACAGTAGGCGGAAAAGGTCAAACACCTCCATCTCCTCTTTTGACATACATATTTTGTCTCATTTACATGTTCTGTATTATTTTTACATTCTGTGTTCCTTTATTTCAGAGTTTTGAGACTAGTGATTGCGCAGAGATCAAAATTCGACCTTAAATAATTTGATGTTTCGAAAAGTCGTTTTACCTGATCTCTCATAAAAGTTATTTGACCCAATCTATCATAAAAAGTTATTTGACCTGATCCATCGTAAAAAGTTAATTTGACCTGATCCATCGTAAAAAGTTATTTGACCTGATCCATCGTAAAAAGTTATTTGACCTGATCCATCGTAAAAAGTTATTTGACCTGATCCATCGTAAAAAGTTATTTGACCTGATCTATCACAAAAAAAAAAAACATTGTGTTCTATTCATCAAGGGATACAAAGATTTCTCTTCACATATTAAAAAGTAATATGAAATAAATTGATACTAAACAATCTACGGACTGACTTTAAATATAATGTTTTATTTAATTTAATGTATTTGTAACACATGTTATGTATAAATTATAGCTAACTACATTCCTCCTCCATATAAACTTTAACTTTTCTAAAACAATAAAATCTCATATATTTCAGCAGCAATGACGTTCACCATCACACATTCTATTGAATGTACCGCCTATGGGTGAGACGAGACTGGTGTGTGGGGATACATGCACGTGTCGTGGTTCCTTTTCACTGGTGACCCTACAATGTGGGATATGCAGTGACGGTATGAGTGAATGTACTGACGATTGATTTGATCTACTGTAGACCATAGTGTATTCAATGGGTATTTTGAAAAATTTAAGATGTCTTATTCAAATAATTTTTTTTCAATTATTTGAAACCGGCCGTGAAATTTTAATAAATCCATGCTATTATTTACACTTTTGAAATCTTGATATGACATAAGACAATAATTGTCAGAACATATTTAACAATAGTAGGTACGTAATTGGTGTTTTGAAAATAAATCATTGACAGTTGAATCTTAATGTAATAACAGTTTTAAAATAATATATTTTTAATTTGATTCAAAATTTCCAAATTAATTAATTTATTTGATAATGTTGATAAATAAAATAACTTTGGTATCCTAAAATAAATGAACTTTGGCATATATAGGTACCGTACAATAAATTATATCTTTATAAAATGTTAATGTTGATATCAAATATCCTGGGATCTTGTGTGTATCACATATTTAAACATTGGCAACGTACAATAAAATAATTTGTTTGTATCACAAAATAAAGTTAAAATAATCTCAAGTAACCTTGGTGTATCACAAAATCAAGTTAAAATAATATCAAGTAACCTTTGTGTATCGCAAAATCAAGTTAAAATAATATCAAGTAACCTTTATATCACAAAATCAAGTTAAAATAATCTCAAGTAACTTTTGTACCACAAAATAAAGTTAAATTATATCAAGTAACCATTGTATCACAAAATCAAGTTAAAATAATCTCAAGTAACATTTGTATCCCAAAAATAAATTCTAGTAGCATTTGTATCACAAAATCAAGTTAATATAATTTCAAGTAACCTTTGTATCATGAAACAAATTTAAATAAACATTGGCAACATGCAATAAAATAATTTTTTTGTATCACAAAATTAAGTTAAAATAATCTCAAGTAACATTTCTATTACAAAATAAACTTAAAATAATCTCAAGTAACGTTTGTATCACAAAATCAAGTTAAAATAATCTCAAGTAACTTTTGTATCACAAAATCAAATAAAAATAATCCTAAGTAGAATTTGTATCACTAAATAAAACAACCTTGACAAATAAAACACAGTTGGTATCACAAATTAAAATAAACCTAATGAAAAAAAATATTTTCTAAATACATTTTCCAATAAAACAATAGCAGCTTTACTGTGAATTACAATAAACCACGTAGAAAAGAAATGATGTTTATAATAAATAAGAATTTTAATTATACCTTGGATATATAAACATTACAGGAAAAACGTGTTATTTCAGAGGATTAATAAAAAAATAGCTTTTTTGTAGCAATTCCGTGTATAAATATTTATCCATTTCCTTTCTAATTAATATGTTTATCGTAATTCGCAAGACAATACAAAACGACCAATACAACAAGAATGGTAATGGAAAGTTATTCGACTGTAAAACAACAGCGGTGGTATTAAAGTAAACATTCGACAATAAAACAATTTTAATCAATAAAACACAAATGGTAAATGAATAATTGACTGCTAAACAACAGTGGTCTCGAAATTTCATTACTTGACGTCACAAATAAAATTAAATTGTTCAATAAAAGACAAATGGTAACGGAAAACATTAGATTATAACAGCGGTGGTCTCGAAATAACCATACTCGTCAATAAAACAACTCGAACCAATAAAACACAAATGGTAACTGAAAATATTCGACTGTAAAACAACGTTGGTCAATAACACTCTCAACCTCACAAATAAAACCATCATCTCGACAATAAAACAACAGTGGTATCACAAAATAAAACAATCTTGGCAACAATAATGCGACGCGATGGCGACGAGCTGATTACTCCATCGTGTCGTATTGCACCTTCTTGACCTTGAGATACCTGAAGACCCCGTAGCCGGTGACGGTGCCCAGGACGGCGATGCTGAGGGTGGCGCCCACCGCTATGGGGGCGGTCTCGTCCCTAGAGAAGCCGGGGGCGGCGCAAGGGAACTGCGGGCCGAATGCATTCTTCGCCTTGTACATGAACGCCTGCAGCTGGAAGTCGCGTAGGAACAGCGTGGCCTCGTGGTCGATTGGGGAACTTCAATAAAAAACAAAAATTATTCAATTATCCTTTTCTTATTAATTTACTTGCGCTATGGTTATTCTAATATTGTACCAAAGTAATTTTGTTCTTTTTAATGTTAATATTAATCCAACTGTCGATTTGTTCAGGAGAACTTTGTTCTCTTAACATATCGACAATGTTTCAAGCCAGGATACGCGAGAATTGTATGGAGAGGTCTACTTTTTTCACGGCTTTTCCAACTTTGAAGTCAAAAAACACCAACTTAGAGGCTTCGCAGCATATATGTTCCATACACGGATTTACTCAGAATTCGGAGTAGAACATTTCGTGTGTCTGTGTGTGTGTCTGTGTGTCCGTCCCCCCCTTATAACTTTTGATCCGCTCAATTTACAGAGCCTAAAATTTCAGAATATATAAACAGTTACAAGCCTACAAAACTTTTATACTCGGAATTTTGAATTTTTGTTTCAGTCAGGGGTTATCAACTTTTGAATTTTTATTTTATTTTTCCATATATCTCAGAAACCATAAAAGCTAGAACGCTGAAAATTGGTACAAACATAGACAAATACAAAATCTCAAATTAATTTTTTCAAAAAAATTCCAGGGTTTCTCAAACATTTTTTATTAAGAAAAGTATTTTGTTTATGATTAAATTTATGAGTTTAACTGCCTATATTTCCAAATATTTTAAAAATATCGAAAAAAGCCGAAACACCCCAACTAGATAATTTAATTTTCTATAAAAAATATAAAAGATGTATTAGCACATCTCAAACTTTTTTTAACAATTTTTATAAAAATTGAATTTAGTGACGACATTTCTTCATACAATTTGTATGGCAATCGCCTACACACAATATCTAAGAAAACCTAATTATTTGATACTAATCTCCAAACATACATACATACCATCATGCTGTTTTCATATTCTGCGTAGGATCAAAGGACTGACCTCCATACTATCCTATCTTGACATACATACATAGGTACAAGTGTTGTATAGAAAATCAAATATCTTAAAATATTAAATAATTTGTGTTTATGGGATTATAGTTTGGTACTTATTCTTCAACTATACATACTATCGCTATCGACAGTTGGATCTCATGTGTTATATGCAACTAGTTATGTTCCACAATTCAAAAATACAGCAATGTTTTTTATTGTATTCAGATGTTTTTGTAATCATGTTTTTTCGACCGCCTGACAACAAAACATTAAATAATGTAAATCTGAAAATTATATCAATTCATCAAAAATAAAAGGAAAGGAGTTATTTTTTAACCCAGTACACAATATATCACGCAATCTATCACCCATCCTTTCTCGTCTGAGGCAAACATACAATCCCCACCGTAATATTTTATGTATTTTAATGTATAAGTATTTATATATATGCAATTTTTTTCATCCACAGTTTATTAACTTATTTGAAAGATTAGATGGGTCGATGGGTCGGTGGCAGAGCGGTTAGCGCATTGGGTTAGTAATCCAGTGGTCGCGAGTTCGAATCCTGCCTCGACCGATTTCGTTCACCTATAGCACAAGCATTTATGCTTATTTTAGGGAACGTAGGAAGATGTATATGTACTTGTTCAACAAGGACATATTCATTTTTTGTAAAAAAAAAAAAAAAAATTAAAAATAAAATTTTCTCTGCTGTCCGTTTCATTTAATATCCCTTTTTGTTTTGAATTCCCTTATAAATGTTATTTTTGAAAGTTCCATATATTTGAATAGTGTTTAATAATTCACCTGAAAATAAAGAATTATACTATTGCCATCTATGAAGTAACGAAGAAACCTTTTTGTAATGCCATCTATTGAAAAATTGGTTTATTTGTAAACAATGAAAGCAATAGTCCTCATAAATAAGGTGACGGTGTCTCGCATAGATGTCACCCCTGAACTGCGCCAGAGTAAAGTTTGTCAAAAAAAATATCATTTGACTCCCGAGAGGGAAAAAAATCAAATGTTTGCGTATATGTAATAAAAAAATATTCGAACCATTTTTGTATATGAATTTATTTCTACGGAGTTGCTAACATGTTAAATTGTATATGAATTTATTTCTACGGAGTTGCTAACATGTTAAATTGTATATGAATTTATTTCTACGGAGTTGCTAACATGTTAAATTGTATATGAATTTATTTCTACGGAGTTGCTAACATGTTAAATTGTATATGAATTTATTTCTACGGAGTTGCTAACATGTTAAATTGTATATGAATTTATTTCTACGGAGTTGCTAACATGTTAAATTGTATATGAATTTATTTCTACGGAGTTGCTAACATGTTAAATTGTATATGAATTTATTTCTACGGAGTTGCTAACATGTTAAATTGTATATGAATTTATTTCTACGGAGTTGCTAACATGTTGAATATTTCACTAGTCTGTAAATTTACAGACCTTTGCTTTTATAAAATAATTAAAAAAATATATTATTGTATTTGGGGGTATGTCAATAAAACATATTTTTATTATTCTTACTTTGTGACGAGTACAACAGAGTTAATTTATTCAACTTATCTACATATGTGTTGTCATATCTGTAAGTTTAATTTCTTGCATGTGGTAACACTAAGAAATCTTACCAACGCAAAGATAAAAAAGGAATTATTAAATGAAACGGACAAGTACATACTTTTCCTCCTGGTTTTCCAACAAGATGGCTGTCTCCTGAGAGCAGGCGTACGACTTGCCCACCGGTGTTGGGAACAGCAGGGCTGGATGTTTCGCCGGAGTTCCGAGCTCTGCAGCCAGACCCGGTTTGGCCACGTGCTCGAACAGTTTGTTGTCTGTATTGTACATCAGCTGGACGCGCGACACGTACCATCTCTCTCCGCCTGGCGTCTGAAATATCGAAACAAAGCTATCAATAATTTGCAACTTAGTTAAAATATAAATATGTATTGTATTTTAAAGTCAGTGTATTTTCTGAAAATCACAACACTGTGAGTATAGCTGCCA
Source organism: Molanna angustata (assembly GCA_963576475.1). Lineage (NCBI taxonomy): Eukaryota > Metazoa > Arthropoda > Insecta > Trichoptera > Molannidae > Molanna > Molanna angustata. The sequence continues at coordinate 805,316 of OY754990.1, forward strand.
ATCGTCTGCGTAACAGCGAGCGTTTAGGTCATGTCTTTTTATAATATCAATTTATTCTTATATGTAAAGAATGAATAATAGTGGACCCAGTACGGAGCCTTGCGGTACTCCCGTTTTCATTGTTGCTGGTTTTGAGGTAGATTTTAATGTAAGGTCAATAACCTAAATTTTAAGCTTTTATTTATATATAAATTTAATAAAAGCGCCCTTGAGATAATTTCTCACAAAAACGGTGCTGTATAAATTATCCTAATCTTTCATTTTATTTTTTTTCTCCCATCTTCCCTTCTTTCTCTTTTACTCGTATCCTCGTATAGAGTCTATATATAGATTGTCTATACCACTGTTATTCACCATTCTGACGATGCTTGTCATTGAGCGATACCGGTGAAATAATTCTGGGGTGTGTTCTAGGAAGATCGATTTTGTTATTGGAGCTGCCAACTTCACTATATGAGATGTGTCTCATCTTCCTGGAGATAGAGAAGCCTGTAGCAGCGCCCTCTAGATTTGCCGTTTTTTCAGTACGAGGAAAACGAACGTCCTGAAGGTCTAACCCGGAGGTGCTTTGTACTTGGAAAATCTGTTGGGAATCACGACAACCAGTCACTAGGAAGCAACGCTGAAAGAGAAGAGAGATTGGGACATATATTAATATCCACGTTCCTAATAGACGGACAAGACAAGCTGTGCTATTTCACAGGGTAGCAGCATCCACAAACTACTCATTTAACTCTCCGATACCAATATTGTATTGGTATGGAAGGGTTAAAAAAATATGGGTTTCCTATATCGATAGCTACCAACTTTCTTCTCATCGTTTTTTATTTTTTTTATTGTTTTAATGAAGATTGATAGATTTGTTTCATTGTGTTAATTATTTTATACTGCGTGTACGGTGTCTAATTTTATACTGCTTGTACGGTGTCTCATTTTATACTGCTTGTACGGTGTCTCATTTTATTCTGTTTGTACGGTGTCTCATTTATACTGTTTGTACAGTGTCTCATTTTATACTGTTTGTACGGGTTCTGATTGTATACTACTTGTACGGTGTCTCATTTTATTCTGTTTGTATGGTGTCTCATTTATACTGTTTGTACAGTGTCTCATTTTATACTGTTTGGGCGGTGTCTCATTTTATACTGTTTGTGCGGTGTCTCATTTTATACTGTTTGTGCGGTGTCTCATTTTATACTGTTTGTGCGGTGTCTCATTTTATACTGTTTGTGCGGTGTCTCATTTTATACTGTTTGTGCGGTGTCTCATTGTATACTGTTTGTACGGTGTCTTATTTTTTGTTTTCTATTTATGTTTTTATATTTGTTATCTGTTTGCAATTCTTTTTATTATTGATACATGTGTATGGCTTGTGCCGTATATTAGTTGACCCTAGGTAGAGATAGTTCTGCATTATTGTTTATACCAGTGATATACTTAATTGAATTACAAAATACCTTTGCAAAGTTCCATAACAGTTTGAATCCTTTGAATGTCATAGTCATCGTTTCTGTGTCTTCATATCGACAGTTGCCAGATACAACGGCAGCGTCTGGTACAAACAGGTCAGCTTCCTGCAAATTTCAATTCAACATTATAAATAATTAAGCCTGCTATCCCTAGAACAGGATTTACTAGTTGGGCAGCAATAATCTACTTATTGTTGTCATTGTATGATTAAACATAAATAAAAAATATTAAACTTCACTTTCTGTTTGTTTGCTATCAAGTATGTTTGCTTTCTATTCTATGCCTTGTACCATTCAAAGCCACTCCACATAAGATTACCTCCCTCATAGTCTTCTGCGCTTCGTCACATTCTGCGTTGGTCGAAAATTAGCTAGAAGAGGGAACGATTAGTGCCGAAACCGGTCAAATAATTTCTATTGACTGAAAACATGATATATTAAAACCGCCTAATGTACTATAAAGATTCGTGTTAGTAAGGGTAAGTATCGCGTGCGTTAAAAAGGGTTTGACGTGATTTTAATCATTCGAAAACCCAAAATTTGTTGATTCATTGCATTTTAAGAACAAATCTGGTGGGCAAGTCCCATCAAACGGTGAAATCAAAACCCTCATATCATGGATACAAATATCCATGATATGAGTATTCAAAAGTCCTATGTAAATATTTTACTTGGTGTTTTTATTCCTATGTGAATATTTTACTTGGTGTTTTTATTCCTATGTGAATATTTAACTTAGTATTTTTTTATTTATATTCCTAAACAAGAACTAGTTGGTACTCACCACTCTTTCTCCGAGTTTATTGTTGTATTTGATACTTAGTAGTCCATCAGTCTTAAGCAGTATACATGTAGCACCCGAGGTGCTGTTGACTCTGTAAAGTGCTGAACTGGAGGGGGTTGGGGCCGGACCGACCAGGTTACCTGCCGACAGCGCCTAAACACAATATTAATTATATTACAGTATAATCATAATCAGGTCGATTAGTACCATGAACTAAGGACATGTCCTAAACGACAATTGAACTTATTGTAAAAGCGCAAGAAACGTTAATCAAAGCCTTATAGATCTGTAAGTCTACCATTTCGACATCCATATTATCTTATCCCTCGCCACCATGTGCCATGGTTCTCCTGCCACTCGTTTTATGTCGTCAGGGCATCTTATTAATTGTGGTCTACCCGGGTTTCCACGGATAATCCTCGGCCGCCACTCCAGGGTATGTTTGGTCTATAGATCATGCTGTTTTCGCCACATGGCCATCCCAATTCCTTGTATGCGATAGGTTTCCTATCTTGAAGACTAATGTACATTATACTACAAATTAATAATTATATATTAATAATTATTTATAATTAATTACAAACAACAAAATTAAATTGCGTTACCTCCTTCCTTTCTTCATTGCTCTGATCATTGTTATTTTTTTCTCTTTCTTATTATTTGTAAGTACCTATTAATATATTTTTCTTTTAAATGTACCAAATTAACTTTAGAGACTTCACGTTGCTAGGTTTGTTTGGAAGAAATAAATTGCTTAGTGGAAATAAGCTCGCCTTTGTGCATTTGATTTACACGAAGGCGATAAATAATTAATTACACACAACTAAATCAATAATTAATTACACACAATTAAATTAATAATTAATTTCACACAATTAAATTAATAATTAATAACACACAATTAAATTAATAATTAATAACACACAATTAAATTAATAATTAATAACACACAACTAAATTAATAATCAATTACATACAACTAAATTAATAATTAATTACAAACAAATAAATCAACAATAAATTACACTCAAGTAAATTAATAATTAATTACACACAACTAAATTTATAATTACACGTAACTAAATTTATAATTAATGACACACAATTAAATTAATAAATAATTACACACAATTAAATTAATAATTAATAAGACGCAATCAATTACATACAACTAAATTAATAATTAAGTAAACACAAATAAGTCAACAATTAATTACACTCAACTATGTTAGTAATTAATTACACACAACTAAATTTATAATTAATTACAAACAACTAAATTAATAATTAAATTTATTATTCAACTAAGTTAATAATTAATTATACATAACCAATTTAATAATGAATTATTTTGTTATGTATACTTACATTAGGATCACCTGGGATCGGCGTTGTTCTGCTATATTTCGTAACTCGTGGCTTTTTTGTTGAGAGTCCGTCCAGTTGTAAGCAGGTCGATGGCACAAGAAGGAGAGCTGAAATTAAATATATTTAATTATATTAATACTGAAAATGGATTAATTGAATCGACTGGAAGTATAAGAAATGTAGATACATAGAATGTTTGCGCAGATGACAGATAATTTTTGGTTGAGCAATATACTCATTTACAAAAATTATTGCGTAATTTGTTTTTGGAATTATCTATTTCTAACAGGTCAACTGTAGGACCGGTCTGCCATCTGTGAATTGGATAGTCACTTATTTGTTATGCTTTCTCGACGTCTGAGCAACACAGGTGGGCGGATATGGTTTGAGCCATGTATATGGACAAGACTACAGTTTTTTGACCAGTTGTCGCACGTCAGCGGTTCTGTGTATTGACACATTTCGTCCTAGACCAAGTTATGTCTTTTCGAAATAGCCATAATTTATTTGTGCTTTATTAATTACGCCGCTTGAAGCTATCAGGCAATAATCTAATTTGCTATACACCTTTAAATTAATATTTTATAACATATCGTATTGTCAAATATTCGGGAGGAATTGTTGTGTGATCACATGGTGAAGTGCGTTCAGACTTGCTAAGTGGACGAACCATCATCTCCGCAAGATCACCAGAGACCGGAGATACGAGATCTGTGCCTGCGAAGATTGGAGAATCGTCACAGGTAGGTGGCTGTCTCATATTCGCGGATTTACAGGCTTTCTTTGGTTGACTTGTTGACACATAATATACATAATTCCAACCCCAACAAACTGAGCGAGAAGTTACGCCCCCGCTTATTCAATTTTAATTCCTACCTATCCTCATATTCCTGACATATCAAAACCCATTTATTACCTACATCAATACCCTGAACGTGGCAACAATACTCTCGCCCCTTGTTCGCGCGAGAGTAGGTCACCTTCAGTCTCCGTACTCACCTCGTGCTGTGCACATATAAAAAGTTAAACAACTTACATAATTCCGCGCCGTGCGCATACTATTTATAAAGCAGTTAAAAACGTGCGCGGCATTCACACGTTTATTTTCCATCTCACTTGTTTTAGGCCCAGAATCATAAACATGAGCCGAGTCAGGTCTCAACAGTGCCTCAGGAGAGCATAGCTCAAGGCTTTCTTAGCTGAGTAGGTTTTTCGGTAAACATAGTCCAAAATCTGACGTATCTAAGCTGAGATAACGACTCAAACTCAGTTGAGTTTGATAGTTCTCAAACTGTAGGAATTTCATAATTTTTTAGCATTTATCTTGAAATCTATGGTTACTTTTTAAAAATTATCTTTGAACTCCCTATCTACTATCTTCAATCTATGAATTTAAACTGTCATTTGAGTTCAAAACATCTGTTTCTTTCGCGTTTTGTTTATTTTTAGAATAATAATAAGAGTATTCGCCTCGCGGCAAATGATTCATCGGGAAAATTAATCACATCTGCATTCCCAATATTGTCAACATGCCATGTGACAAAAACTCAAATATATCAGACATTTTAATGCTCCCTGTTTAATGAATATAATTTTATATTCACCACAAAAATAATATCTCGGAATTCACCAGTTTTTATCTCGAATAGAAATTAAAATATAACTAGGTAAACGATTTTGACAGTTCAAAGCATTCTCAGCGTCTAAAGTCACCGATTTTGGTGACTCAGGCCCAGAATCATAGTCGCAAAATAGGTACTTAGATGAGTTTGAGTTACAGATTTGTAATCATAGAACTTTGTTTCTCACAGAAGTCATCAAAAATCGTTACTCATCTCCCGTGAGTTTGAGTCACCAAAATCGGTGACTTTAGACGCTGAGCATGCTTTGAACTGTCAAAATTGTTTACAAACCTAGTTCTATTTTAATTTTTATTCGAGATAAAAACTGGTGAATTTCGAGATATTATTTTTGTAGTGAATATAAAATTATCTTCATTAAACAGGGAGCATTAAAATGTCTGATATATTTGAGTTTTTGCAAGATATTGACAATATTGGGAATACAGATGTGATTAATTTTCCCGATGAATCATTTGCCGCAAGGCGAATGAGACGCCGCAAATGTTATATTCGAAATATGACATTTGCCCTAATCGAATTTTATGAAAACTGTGAATTTAAAAAGCGCTACAGATTTTATAGAGAAACTGTCCTCACTGCCATATTGCCGCTTATTCACGATGGATTGTGAAAAATCAACAACAGAGGCATGCCTATATGCCTATAACGCCTGAAATTCAAATATTGATAGCCCTGAGATTCTATAGTACAGAAATTGCTCGGCGATCCACTCCCAAGCATTCTGTTTTTGCTAATTAAGGGCTGATATATTTTCTTATTTTCTACAATAGTAATTTTCTTCCCAAATAATTCCATTAAAAAATGTTAATCATATGCAATATTCCTTTTAGCATTCATTATTAATTATTATTATAAAAATAAACAAAACGCGAAAGAAGCAAGCAGATGTTTTGAACTCAAATGACAGTTTTAATTCATAGATTGAAAAGAGTAGATAGGGATTTCAAAGACAAATTTAAAAAAGTAACCATAAATTTCAAAATAATTGCTGAAAACTTATGAAATTCCTACAGTTTGAAAACTATCAAACTCAACTGAGTTTGAGTCGTTATCTCAGCTCAGACACGTCAGATTTTGGACTATGTTTACCGAAAAACCTACTCAGCTAAGAAAGCCTTGAGCTATGCTCTCCTGAGGCACTATTGAGACCTGACTCATCTCATGTTTATGATTCTGGGCCTCAAACTCACGGGAGATGAGAAACGATTTTTTATGACTTCTGTGAGAAACAAAGTTCTATGATTACAAATCTGTAACTCAAACTCATCTAAGTACCTATTTTGCGACTATGATTCTGAGTCACTTGTTTTACTCAATCTCAACACACACAGTTCACAGTAAACCTTCAACCACGAACACGAACCAGTCGCTTTTTGAACTCTTTTACTAATACAGCAGCCCGACTGTGGAACGATCTTCAGATTTTTTTTTTTTTTTGTTTAAGGCAATTCAATTTTCCGAATTGTTTCCACCTTCTTACAACCCGGGTATTTTTAAAACCCGAATTAATATTTTCCTGAGTAGATTGCAAACCATTCCCAACGTTACGTAGTGCGCTTCTTCGGAATAGTATAATGGAGTCAAATCTTAATAGTAGCCATGTTTAAAAATCATTAAATTTAAAATATTCTGTGAAAAAATAGAGGTTTATTCTCCTATAGCGTTTTATGTATAAATTGTGTTTCGCTACAGTAATAACACGTTTTCTACGAATATTATTTCAAAACGAGAAAAAAGTGGTTAAGTTACATTACATTAACATTATTAACCCACTGTTATTTCATTCACAAAACCAATTTCGCTTTTCCGCAAATTTGTCGCAAATTACATAAATTTTTCGTCATTAAATAAGCAAATTGGTGAATGAACTCTCTACCCGCAGGACATGTATCATTTTTTCACTGAAATACGTCGACACGACTATTCGTTTTTAGAAAAATATATTTAATCTACGTACAAATCTAGTTTTTCGACCGACAATATTCTTGATGGAATAATTCATACTTACATAAATACAAATATAAAATGTTCTATTGATTTCATTTGATTATCGACGCGTTTCGAACAAGGGACATCGTCGGAATTCGTTAGTCGATAGACGTTGTTACTTTATTTTATTTTATATCTTTGGTATCTGTTACTTTTGAATAACAGATATTGTTAAGGGAGCGACTGCTGCCAACGTACCTAATTTTTCAATTTGAATTTGCGTCATTACTACAAAACGAATCATTTTGAAAAAAATAACCTAGTTAGTTTGGATATTAATAAATAAAAATATACCTTAATTTTTTAATTATGTTCTGTATATATTAAAAATTATTTAATACAAATAATTTATCATTAACCTTGAAATTAAGTATTTATATATTTATTTGGCAACGATGCATAATTACATTACATATAAATAATACAGTGTTAAGTACCTACCTATAACAACAAAATAATTTCAAGATTACAGTGATAATATATCCTAAATTTAATGCTAGGTAAATATTATTGTCGACCACTGTGGTGGCACAGTTGATAAGCTGTTCGTTTTCTGTGCGGGCGTCCTGGGTTCGATTCCCAGCAGAGGAGAAATTTATTTAAATTTATTTCTCACGCAAATATTGCTTCTCTGGGCTGGAAACACTAGTTAGTTGGAAGAAATTTCCATACGGCAATAAACTCGTCACTTGCGCAGAGTGCAAGGAAGTGTTCATTATTATTATTATTTAAAATGGATACATAATTTACAAGTGTTGAGTTATATTGAAAATAAAAACCAAAGAATATTAGTGCAGATCAATTGAAATGTTAGGTTAGGCGACATGGCATAAATAAACATGGCCGAACAGTGCGCAGTGCGCATACGTAGGCTGCGCCATAGACAATTTTAGTTCAAATTACTATCTACGATGCACTAATTTTGTAGATTTTAGTTTTAGGAACAACGTCAGTTAAAGAACACGACGTACACTGTGTGGGCGTCCATAGAAAATATAATGTTGCTTGTAGATTGTATACTGATTGAACAACGAATGTCAAACATTGCATCGTTACTCAATATTATCTACGTACACCAAATAATATAAATGAACCTGAATATTATACACCAAATAATTATATTCTTCTACTATTCAAAAGCGTTTCATCCAAACAGACTAATTACACATATTTTTTATTGCTCAAATAATTTATTTATTTATTTATTTATTTGGGAAGCCAACAGCTCATTTACATTTTTTATAATACAAATTTTAACATAGAATTCAGAGCCAATAACAAGCTTTCCATCAATAACAAGAAAATATTGTAAACAACTCATGTTACACACACACACACACCCTCACACACACACACACACACACACACACACACACCCTCACACACACACACACACACACACACCCTCACACACACACACACACACACACACATGCACATATACAATTTGTTTGGGATGGATAGGAGGGTACGAGGGAGGAAAATTAGGAGCGTATCACCTTCAATATCTCGCGACGAAACTTATCATATTTCACATTGAAGATGTCCACCCCGCCCCGGCTGAGAACAACGTGTTATGAGAATCACATACGCGTGGAATTGTAGCATTCTTTCGGATATTTGTTCTACATACCGGAACATGTAAAGGTTCAGATCGGCGAACCATTCTACCTGGAACATGGATACCCACTAGGTTAACAAGCTCAGGTGAGTCGATGGCACCGTTCAGAATTTTATGCAGCAGCGATTGGTCGTGCAAGACTCTTCTAGATTCGAGAGTGTCGAGTCTGTGATATTTTAATGATTCCCTATAGTCAGTGAAATTTAAATGAAATTTATGATTTAGGTAGTTAATGAATTTATGTTGTACTCTTTCAATTCTAGTGATATGTGTTACATATAAAGGGGACCAAATTTGTGTACAAAATTCAAGGTGGGGGCGTATATAGGTGGTGTATAAAGTATAAAAAGTGTTAATATTTCTGAAAGGCCTGCTTATGCGGATAATAAATCCCAACATCTTATTTGCTTTGCTAATTATATTTTTAATATTTTCAATGTAATTAAACTTAGAATCAAGTATCACACCCAGGTCTCTTATATAATTGACTTCATTGATGTTCGAGTCATTGAAGGTATACGTGAAGTTTACGTTGTGGGTAAATGTTATTTTATTGAATTTTAATATGTTCAGCTTTAATTTATTTAATGTACAGTAAGAGTATAATCTGTCAAGGTCTTCTTGAAGTTTGTAGCAGTCGGTTATGGAGTTAATTGCGTAGTATACCTTCATGTCATCAGCAAATGCGAGATACGACGAATGAGTAAAACATTTGTGAATGTCGTACGTGTAGATGTTAAATAAGAGAGGACCTAGGTGAGATCCTTGGGGGACACCTGAAAGAGGAACAAAGAAGCTTGATTTAAATCCTTCGATCATCACTGACTGCATTCTATTCCATCAATTTTTCTAGATCAATTTTATTGCTAAAAATAATAAATAAAGAATATATGTGAAATAAAAAATTAAAAAAAAAATATTTAAAAATAATTGTTTCAAACGTACGCAATAACACCACGATTTCTAACCACGGCTCAAATACGTCATAAAAAACTAATTTGACATGAGAAACACGTAATATTATTATTGTGAGATATGTGATAGTGAGTGCAAGCGAGACAGCATGAGTGACTGATGTTATATATAGAAGGTGTGTTGTGTGCCCGGCTTCTTTCGCTTATCGCTGTCGTCAAGTTCACCTACATTGTACAATTACATATAGCTGTCGTATCATTGTGTATATCTATGTGTGTATAGATATACACATATATACACAATGCGCGAGCGAGACAGCATGAGTGTCTGATGTTATATAGAAGGTGTATTGTATATATTTTATTTAGATGTAAAAAAAATACAATTTCTTACATCTAGTACAAACGAAAATAAAAACAAACAATAAAAATAAACAAATCAACATCGGATGACTAAATGAACACACAAAAAAGACACGTATCTATCAATAACAATAAAACACAAAGTAAAAAAAAGGAAAACACACTACCACAATAGAAGACATCAAAGAACATGAAAAAAATAATAATAACAATATACGTATCAAAACAAGCAAAACAGATATTATAGTCTTAGAACATAATACATATATAAACAGATATTATAGTCTTAGAACATAATACATATATAAACAGATATTATAGTCTTAGAACATAATACATATATAAACAGATATTATAGTCTTAGAACATAATACATATATAAACAGATATTATAGTCTTAGAACATAATACATATATAAACAGATATTATAGTCTTAGAACATAATACATATATAAACAGATATTATAGTCTTAGAACATAATACATATATAAACAGATATTATAGTCTTAGAACATAATACATATATAAACAGATATTATAGTCTTAGAACATAATACATATATAAACAGATATTATAGTCTTAGAACATAATACATATATAAACAATAGAAACAGATATTATAGTCTTAGAACATAATACATATATAAACAATAGAAACAGATATTATAGTCTTAGAACATAATACATATATAAACAGATATTATAGTCTTAGAACATAATACATATATAAACAATAGAAACAGATATTATAGTCTTAGAACATAATACATATATAAACAATAGAAACAGATATTATAGTCTTAGAACATAATACATATATAAACAATAGAAACAGATATTATAGTCTTAGAACATAATACATATATAAACAATAGAAACACACGATTTTTAAAAAAACTTTTGTTTTATGTATTCAGCACCTAAGCGACGAAAAGAGGCAAGACTAGACGCCTCCTTTACACATTCAGGCAAATCATTATAAAGTTGTAAGCCTTTGTAGTACACACTATTTTGTGTACCTGCCAGGTTTGTCTGCGGCAGTCTAAAGTCCCGCCTACTTCTCGTCGGGTATGCGTGAACTTTGTAAATAAGGTGGTAAAAGTCTATTTTTTAATTTGTAAATAAAAATTATCACATTCAGAATTATTTGTTGTTTCACTGTCAAAATTTTCAAAATTTTAAAGGTGTGTTGTATATATTTCCTGACTATTGTACAAATTTTGATTATTACCAGTAGATGATAATATTATCGAGACTATTGTTACTTTTTCTTGTTTCAATTGTGATTTTATTTGTTCTGCTAACGGTATGTATTTGTCGATTTTTTTTTGAAGATTTGATGTATTTGGTATTCATATTTCTACTAGGGGCTCCGCCCCTGGCCGCTCCGCGGCCCAACCCCGGTTTGGCGCTACGCGCCATTTTTTTAGGCGCTTTGCGCCTTTATTTATGCGCTACGCGCCATTTGTTTTATGCCACGCAACGATTTTTTAACGCTTCGCACCAACCTATGACCGCTGCACATCGAACCAATTATTCAGTATTGAACCAACATATTCATTAATTTATTATATTATTAGGTCAATGTTTAATAATGTTACCATAATAGAAATTAAACAATAACTTATTAGTTATATTTATTAATATAAATGAATCATATTTCTAAAAAACATTTAAATAGTACTTAAGCACATAATATTATCATGTATAATGTTTCAATTATATAGGCATGCTTTTCAAGATGTTTTCACAATGAAATAATTATTCCGTGCATGTAAAGCATTCAAATCTCAAATTTTGTTGATGTTCCGTTATTTATTTGTAAAAATGGGCAACGTACAATAATATTTTTTTAAACAAATATAATAAGAATAGTGGCTCTGCCCCTGTCTGCTATCGCGGCCCATCCCCCAACGGCCGCCGCTCGGCTTTATTTGACGCTACGCGGCAGTTGCGAAATAACCTTGTAGAGCTAAATATCGTCAAATATACCATTTAGGACATTTAAAAACTAAATATCTTTACGTGGAAACGTTAAAATCAAGTAATAAAACAGTATTTTTATAGTAAAAATGCGAAAATTATAAAAAAAAAATATTTTCGATAACGTTTTGAAAGAAAATGCGTTTTAAGAAATGCGTACGTTTGAAATTATAAACATTGATAATTTGAATGTAGGTACATTCGAAATATCATTTAGAGCAGTACACAATAGTTAAGACTGAATATCTTTTTATAATAATAAAATAATAATGATAAACTATACGTATATATAATTAAATAATGCGATTAAACGAAAACATAATCTGTCAAATATCTTTTGCGTATTATCATGACATATTGAAAGCAATGTTGTCAGTATTCAAAATGGATATTCCGCAGATTATTACGGTTAAAATTTATTCTGAATGTTTAAAAATTCCTTTTTGAAAAATAATATTGTCAATTGATATTTCAATACATTTTTAACAATGATTTTAAACGATAATTTTGTAATTTTTCGTTTCAATTTATTTTTAATATTGAAGAAATATTTTGAAAGCGAAAATTAATATGGGTAAAATTATTTTACTGGCAATACGCGCACATGCTTAACTGACACGGCATACACGGACATAGGAGTGGGAGACGTATTCAATATAATAGATTAGATATGTGTGTTTATGTATTTTGTCAATTAGAATAATGTCTGGACGTTTGTGTAGATTTGTTTTGTCTGTGATAATGTCTCTATTCCAGTATAATTTGTAGCTGTCGTTTTCTATCACTGTTGGTTGTGTGTATTGATACCACTTGGGGTGTGTTTCGATAAGTTTATGTTTGTGGGCTAGTTCCAAATATATGTGTTTGCAGATGTTATCGTGTCTTATTGTATATTCCGTCGGTGCTAGAATTATATTATTTTTAATTATTATTATTATGAATATTACAACATCGCCTGTACACGAGATATTAAATAAAGTCATAAAAATCTAAGATGTTATTGATGCCCGTTGTATGTATTTTCGATTGCCCGGCTCCAACGGGACACACGAAAACGATGAATATAGAAAAGAGTGGAAGCACTATTCTAAGGCGGTGCCTCACATCGAGGAATGATGCGATTTTTTTCCATCGTTTTAAAATAACATGGTGGGATAGGTTTGAATATAATAAACTGTCTTTCCTCTCGGTTTGAAAAGCCGCGTAAAAGACTTAGGGATGAGAGTTCGGGCGAAAGTGAGACCCGCCCCGTGCAAATGTCAGACTCTAATGATGATAAAACAGTCCAAAGTAGCCTCAGCACTGCGCCCACCACCCCCCTGTCATTAAACTGTACACCGACTGGGTTCTGTATCACGCGATACTTACCTGTGGCTGTAGTGACTCACCATACCACCTCAGCGTGGGATAATTACACCGAACCTTCCACCCCATAGTACACACCGAGTGAAAATATAACAATAGACGATTTTCACGACTGGAGTATTCCGAGATTTGTAAAAAAATATATACAAATATTTCGATTTACTTATTATACATTGGTACAAGTATGTAAACAAGCCAAAAATTATGTTAATTCTGGCGCGGTTCAGGGGTGACATCTGTGTGGCAGCATTGTCACCTCATGTATAAGGACTGTCGCTTACATTGTTTACAAACCGATTTCTCAATAGATGGCGATACAAAGTTATTTCGTCACTTCATAGATGGCGACGTTATTTTCAAGCGCATAAGTGATTGCGTGAGCCAGGTGGTGACAGGTCGTAAGCCGTGTAGGTGCCTTGGTTTCCCGGTTCCCCTATAATATTCTAAATTCGTCTCTATTATTCACTTGAACTAAGTGGAATAGGAACATTCTTACTCCAATTAAGTCACAATAAATTCAATTCCTTAATCTATAACCACATTTTAGTCTAATCAACTGTCAAAACGTACCAAATTTTAGTACACTGATTATAAACATATTAGTTGTTTTGACAGCAGTCTATGATATTTTAGTTAAGTTGAAAACACCAGTTGTGTACGGAAACAAATAAAAATGGATGAGTTACATGTGTTGAGTTATGTTGAAAGTAAAAACCAAAGAATATCAGTGCAGATCAATTGAAATGTTAGGTTAGGCGACATCACGGTGACATGACGTAAATAAACATGGCCGAACAGTGCACAGTACTCATGCGTAGTCCATAGATTTTTACTATAATATACTAGATGTTGTAGTTAGCAAATTTTGTATGAATCAAAGTGAGTCATTTTTCCGAGGGATATTTGACGTTTTGGTTCCAGACCACATCGTTTTTCTATAGAGAATAATAAGTAATGTGAATTGTTTTCGGATTTATTTGTCTCAAAAAAAAAATAATTCTTAAAGTTTATAGAACAGTTATCTAGGATGTGTTGAAATGTAAGGAAAACTGAAATATGTTGCCAACTAAAACTCACTTTTTGCACGAAGAACTACATCTAGTATATTATAATAAAAATCTATGAGGGAAACGAATAAAAATGGATGAGTTACATGTGTTGCGTAATGTTGAAAATAAAAACCAAAGAATATCAGTGCAGATCAATTGAAATGTTAGGTTAGGCGACATTACCAAATAGGTGACATGACATAAATAAATGTATGCTAGTGAGACATGGACATGGCAGAAGACGCATGAAAGTAGAATTAACGCGGTTGAAATGAGGTCACTAAGACGAATGTGTGGTAAAACGATGTATGATAGAATAAGAAATGAGGATATTAGACGAGAATGTATGATTGAAAGAAATATCGTAAGTAAGATGAAAATAAATGCCCTAAGGTGGTTCGGCCACATAGAAAGAATGAGTGATGACCGTCTGACAAAAAAAGTATACAAGGCTGATAAAAGAGGAATGAAAAGTAGAGGTCGGCCAAGAAAGAGTTGGCACGATCACATAAATGGGATTTTGAAAGATGGAGATGTTAGAAGTAAGAATAATAGAAGAGCGTGTATGAGACGATGTATGGACGTGAATGAAGCGAGGAATGTATGTCAAGAGAGAGGAGTCTGGCGTTCGGTTCTCTCTGCCTACCCCAAATAGGGAAATGGCGTGATGGTATGGGGGACATAAATAAAGATGGCCGAACAGTGCACAGTACGCATGCGTAGTCTGCGCCATAGACAATTTGAGTTCAAATCATTATCTACATTGCACTATTTTTGTAGAATTTAGTTTTAGTTCCTATTTTAGTTCAAAAAGTTACTGAATTGGACGTATATTGTATTGAAGCTTGAATCATAATGCCTCCCCAGCCAGGGCCGGATAAACGTGTTTTTGCGCCCGTAGCAATATATTTGAATCCGCCCCCCCCCCCCCATTTTTTTTGATAATTACATCGGGTCTAAAATGACTAAGCGGGATTTTTTACATATACTCCATCATGCCGAGCCTCTATCCGGGTACGCAAAGAGAACCGAGCGCCTTACCTGCGAATTTTATTTATATGATTAACATTTTAGAATTTGAAGCGCCCTTTTTAAGACAACCGCCCTGACTTCTTGTTCCTGATTGTTCTAAGATTGATCCGACCCTGTCCCCAGCCTTTCACTTGGTACACAACCTTAAAGATAACAATGCTTTTGAATTACTTTCGAAAACCCTCGATAACACAACAGTTATAATACTCTAACTTTTGAGACAAACAGAATAGTATAAACTTGTATATGAATACATACATTTGTATATAGTTCTCGAGTGTTGCCAGAATGGTATTGTTGGCCCAGTTTATCAATCAGATAAACATGTGGTAGGTATTTAACGAGCAACAAGTCCCATTGAAACTCTAGCCACGTAATACACAACAACCAACCAAGCGATATTTCATAGAAAATAAACGACTCACAAAATCGATATACCAACGACGTCAAAAATAGAGGCCAAAGCTTGAATGAAAATAAAATACCAATATTCTTTATACTAGTTGCATGTAACACATGAGAACCATCCTTCGATGGCGATAGTATGTAGGTATAATTGAAAAATACGTACCAAAATATAAACACAAATACAAATTAATAAATATTGTAAGATATTTTGTTTTCTATATAAAACATGTAGGTATGTATGTCCGGATAGGATAGTATGGAGGTCAGTCTTTTTTTCCTACCCAGAATATGAAAACAGCATGATGGTATGTATGTATGTTTGGAGATTAAGTATCAAAGTATTGATTGAGATATTGTGTAGTGTATACTGCCTTACAAATTGTATGAAACGATGTCGTCACTAAATTCAATTTTTATAAAAATTGTTAAAAAAAAATTAAATTATCTAGTTTGGGGAGTTTCGGCTTTTTTCGATGTTTTTAAAAATTTTGTTATTATAGGCAGTTTAACACATAAATTTATCATAAAAAAATATTTTTCTTAAAAAAATGTGTGAAAAACTCTTTTAGAAAAAATAAATTTGATATTTTGTATTTGTCTATATTAATACCAATTTTCATCGATCTAGCTTTTATGGTTTTTGAGATATATGGACAAATTAAGTAAAAAATCAAAAGTTGATAACCCCTGACTGAAACAAAAATTCAAAATTCTGAGTATAAAAGTTTTGTAGGCCTATAACTATTTATATAATCTGAAATTTTGGGGTATGTAAATTGAGCGGATCAAAAGTTATAAGGGGGGGACGTACACACACACACAGACACAATAAATGTTCTACTCTGAATTCTGAGTAAATCCGTATATGGAACATATATGCTGCGAAGCCTCTAAGTTGGTGTTTTTTGACATCAATGTTGGAAAAACCGTGAAAAATATAGACCCTGCAGATACAAATCTCGCGTATCTTGACTTGATATTTTGTTGATATGTTAAGAGAATAAAATTCTCTTGAACAAATCCACAGTTGGATTAGCTGTGAGGCTCCGGATTCATATACCTATAGCACAAGCATTTATGCTTGATTTAGGAAATATATGAGGATATAATATTATTTGTTACTACAAGGACATATTCATTTTTAAAAAAATCTGAATCAAGTGCCTTTTTAAGTGTGACGAGGCGGGTGTGTGTGTCGTGCTTCCTTTCATGAGTTAATTCATACTCTCACACCTGTCGCTGGTTACCCCACATAGTGGGATTATACCGTGACGGTATGAAATCCATCGCAAAATTCAAACTATAATACTCGTATAGTAATCTGCGCTGTAACGATTGCATTCATTCAGGCGTACTAAATGTACATTTGTAGATACATACGACCGCCATCCATCATATTATAACGCCATTTCCCTATTTGGGGTAGGCAGAGAGAACACAAAACAAGACTCCTCTCTCTTGAAATACATTTCTCGCTTCATTCACGTCCATTCACAGTTGTATGTATTGCGTACGCCGTACGCCATACATACAAACACATAACGACGAAACTCACAGTGTGCACTCTCTACATGATCATTCATTCGTCCTTTTCCTCATGACTGAGGATAGCGGCTGTAGTCTGTCGCCACACGTATGTCCCGCCTCCATGCCAATCTGTTTTGGGCTGAACGCAGAGCACCAGTCACAGAAGACCCCATTGTGGACTTAACCAAATTGCTCCATCTGGTCGGTGAGCGACCACGAGATCTTCGTCCCTCCACGCTGCCCCTCACAACAAGCTTCTCGAGGCAGTCTGGTTCCCTTCTGGCAATGTGTCCAAAGAATTGAAGGATACGTCTGTAACATATCGTCGATAGACGATCCTCGATCCTTAGCTCGTCCAGAATTGACACATTGGTTCTTCTGGCTGTCCATGGGATGCGCAACATACGCCTCCAGCACCATATTCCGAAAGCATCGATCCTCTTTCGCTCTGACTCCCTAAGTGTCCATGTTTCCACACCATACAGGAACATCGGGAATATCAGAGCCCTGATGAGTCTAGCCTTCGTGTTTTTCGTAATGGTCCTGTCCTTCCATACTCTTGTGAGCTTTCCCATGGCGATGCGTCTTTTTACTTCCGCTTCACAACCACCGGTGTCACATATGTTGGAACCCAGATATGTGAAATCATGTACTATCTCAAGATGGTTTAGAGAGTTTATTGGGGGAAGTTTACATGCTCTACATGATACCCGTTGAGAAATTGATGTGAAAAAATACGCTTCAAAATTGTGAAATCATGACTCTCCACTATTCCATAGTGTGGAGGGTAAAAATATACACTTGTCTATAGAGACACATACAATATCAAGTAAAAATTATCGAGTAAAATGTGCCATTTCAAATACATAAAGACATAGGAAGGACGCATCATGCCTTTGTACGTGTGGCGAGTGTTATATAGTGACAAAATATAGTGGGTCAACTGTGTACCCCATTAACACATACAAGTTTTGCACAGCACTACTACACGTACAATGGGGTGGTGTGGTTCAACCAACTTGAAACAGATTTGAGACTGGCAATTGAATATAATGAATTCAAAAGAAAAATAAATAAATTAGACTGATATGTAAATTATATTAACTTCTTTTTGTATAGATAATAATTATGTTTATATAATTGTTGCGGCTTGGTAATCCTTCAATTCATACCTTCCCAACATTTCCTATATTTTTGCACTAGCAACATCCATGAATCCAAAACCTACCTAATTACCCCGTTGTAACAATAAGTTTATATTATAGTCCATATTCATTTGATCGTGTAATTATCGGAGTATGTAATAATTGAATTGGTGGGTTTGTATCCAGGGCTGTGTTCAGATACAGCCCTTGATTATATTATAAAATTCAGCTAAAACAGAAGGTTATATTATAGCCCATATTCATTTGATCGTGTAATTATCGGAGTATGTAATAATTGAATTGGTGGGTTTGTATCCAGGGCTGTGTTCAGATACAGCCCTTGATTATATTATAAAATTCAGCTAACAGAAGGTTATATTATAGTCCATATTCATTTGATCGTGTAATTATCGGAGTATGTAATAATTGAATTGGTGGGTTTGTATCCAGGGCTGTGTTCAGATACAGCCCTTGATTATATTATAAAATTCAGCTAAAACAGAAGGTTATATTATAGTCCATATTCATTTGATCGTGTAATTATCGGAGTATGTAATAATTGAATTGGTGGGTTTGTATCCAGGGCTGTGTTCAGATACAGCCCTTGATTATATTATAAAATTCAGCTAACAGAAGGTTATATTATAGTCCATATTCATTTGATCGTGTAATTATCGGAGTATGTAATAATTGAATTGGTGGGTTTGTATCCAGGGCTGTGTTCAGATACAGCCCTTGATTATATTATAAAATTCAGCTAACAGAAGGTTATATTATAGTCCATATTCATTTGATCGTGTAATTATCGGAGTATGTAATAATTGAATTGGTGGGTTTGTATCCAGGGCTGTGTTCAGATACAGCCCTTGATTATATTATAAAATTCAGCTAACAGAAGGTTATATTATAGTCCATATTCATTTGATCGTGTAATTATCGGAGTATGTAATAATTGAATTGGTGGGTTTGTATCCAGGGCTGTGTTCAGATACAGCCCTTGATGTCGCGCGTCGATGTACCTGAAGTTGCAGATTATGGCGTTTTTCACACCAATCTCATTGAACGCTTTCGAGCGGCGTTTCAATCTGAACGCAGCATCGGGCGTTTTAAATGTCAAATGTCATTTATCATACATGTCTCTTCAGTGGTGACATCTGTGCGAGACGGTGACAGGAAAATTAATCGAAAAACAATTATTCGAATGCTCAATTTTACGAAAATCAATTTTACGAATGGCAATTATTCGAATCACATTTTTTCGAAAAACAATTTTCCGAACACACAATTATCAGAAATTACAATTGTTCGAATTTTTATGACGTCATGTTGATAGTATTGTGAGAGGAATAAACCATAGATTTTTATTATAATATACTAGATGAGAATTTTGTATGAATCGAAGTGAGGCATTTTTCCGGGGGATTTTTGACGTTTTAGTACATCGTTTTTCCATAGAGAATAACGACTAACGTGAATTGTTTTGGGATTTATTTGTCGTAAAAAACACTTTGTTTATTTAGATTTAGAGAAAAGTTATTTAGGATATGTTGAAATGTAAGGAAAACTGAAATATGTTGTCAACCAAAACGTCAAACGCGCGATATTCCATGACTCACTTTTTGCACGGAGTACCTACTACATCTACATAGTATATAAAAATCTATGGAATAAACAATATGGCGACGCACCGCGCTGTCAAACATCAATTATTAAAAATGTGCAAACATACCTACCCAACAATAATAATACAAGTAATAATAGTCTTCATCGAATATATGTTACTGGCAACAAATATGTCAAAGAAGGGAACATAATGACACAAAAATATATTAAATTCGGTCAATTGGTTTTCCAACAAATGTTAGTTCGAATAATTTGCTTTCAGACAATTGTCATTCTGATAACTGATTTTCGAAAAATTGTTTTTCGTACAATTGGGCATTCGAACAATTGTGTTTCGAAGAATTTTCATGTAATCGTGCGAGACACCGTCACCTCATTTGTAAGGACTGTTGCTTTCATTGTTTACAAATAAACTAATTTCTCAATAGATGGCGTTACAAAAAAAGGTTTCTTCGTTACCTCATAGATGGCAATAGTACAATCAAAATCTTTTCATACACCCTTTTACCCATATCCACACACGCAAACACACCCTCATATTAACAAAAACACAAAGACACCTAATAAATTTTTTCATGTACCTACAATTGTATTTTATATGTACTTTTTTATATTTTTTTATGACTTAAAATGTGTACTTTTGTACTTTATTATTTGTATTTTTTATATTTTTTTGTGCCTTAGATATTAAGAATTCACGTAGCTGAAATTTATGCTTACTTATTGCCTAGTATTACCTCAAAACAGGCTTTGCCTAGTGAGGTAATAAATTCCATTTATATATTTTTGCTTCTTTATGCTTTTATAGGTTTTGTATAATTATGTATTATTTGTAAAGTTTTTTTATTACTGCTTTTATCTTGGATATTTTAATATGTTTGTGTAAATAATTTATGAACTTCGCATGTTGTGTTCACTTCCAATTGGATATTGACATTATGTAAAATTATTATGATATACTTTCTTGTATGCGATTTTCAATGTCTGTAAGTGTCCCAAATAAAATAAAATAAAATAAAATAAAATAAAATAAAAATAAAATAAATAGATATGTTATATTTAATTTTATATTGTATTATGGAAATTAATAAATAAAAAAAAAATCGTATTATTCAGGTGAAACGTTTACACATTATTAAAATATATGAACTTAAAAAAAAACCCTCATAAGGTAACTCAATAATCTCGCATATCGGTGCAGGACCAATTAATAATAAAGAACTCAATAAAGGCATAATTGGTGAACTTTGCGCAAGCGCATAAAGTGATGACGTAAACCAGCCGATGACAGGTCGTAAGCCCTGTAGGTGCCTCGAGTTCCTGGTTCTTCTATAATATCCCAACTTCGTCTCTATTGAGATGTTATTTTCATATTATTTTCAAATGATGTGACGTTACTAAACTTTGTAATTTAAGTATAAGTACACAGTTTTCAAAATTTGTACTGTCAAGGGGACTCAATAAAACGACATTATTGGTGAAAGTTACGCAAACACATAAAGTGATCACGTACACCAGCCGATGACAGGTCGTAAGCCAGATTTGAGGATCATCTAAATGAGATGATTTCCCGTTTCATTTCTACTGAGATATTAGATTTGTCAAAAAAATAAAACTTGCCTCGGAACGGCCCTGTATATATAACGGAGTGCGACGGAATTACCAACGACCCCCCCACCCTCGTCAGGCCGACGTTCTCCCCCCAAACTCCCCCCAAAAGAGCCTCCCCATCGCCTGTTGCTAATGGACATTGACGAAAAAACAAATTATTCTTATTTTATTTGGAATTGTAATGGATTGGTTTGTAATGACGTGACGTGGGGGGGCATAGGCCGACCACGATACAACCTGCCTTGGTATCTCAGTTGGTTGGGTATCTGACTGCTGACCCAAGGTTCCCGGGTTCGATTCCCGGTGGAGACAAAATTTCGTGGCACAGAATGTGGCAACTTGTTATTAATATTTGACATAGTACCAGCTGTTAGTTGCCCAAGAAGTAATATTAAATAAATAAATAAATAAAAAAACCGTATTTCAATGACGCTTCATTCATACCATCACTGAATATACACAACACAATGCGGGGTTACCAGCGACAGGTGTGCGGGTTTGCGTTACGTTGTTTTTACGACACATTTTTATATTTACATATTATTATACTATTCAGGAAACACCTAAAAACTCACTTTTTCCGCGAGTCTTACAAAAACCTGTAATATATTCAAAGCGCCCTTGAGGTGAGGTTATCACAAAAACGGCGCTATAAAAATCATCCTAATTTATTTATTTATTTATACCAGTATTAGAGTTAATTTGACGTTAGATTGTGTGTTTTCATTTATTCATTTATACCATCATGGTATCCTATATACCTACCACTATGTGAGGTAACCAGCGACAGGTGTACGTTGTAAAAGGTATCATGACACAGGTGTACCTTGTAAAAGGTATCATGACACTTTCCTGTATCCACACACATCTTTATTATTACGTTTTTTAACTTTTTTACATTGAAAATATTTATAAACAGTAAAATATTATTTCATACATACATACCATCACGCCATATCCCTTACGGGGTAAGCAGAGAGAGCCGAGCGCCATACTCCTTTATTTTTGCACACATTCCTAGCTTCCTTTACAGCCATGCATCGTCTCATACATGCTCGTCGATTGTTCAAGCTTCTTATATTTCCTTTCATCATTCATTCTTTCAATATGTCCAAACCACCTCAAGTTCTACTTTACAACTTGCGAATAAGTTTATTACCTACTTATTTTTTATTACTTTTTTAGTAATAAAAGGTTACTAATGATGAGCGCAAGCTCGAAAGCTCTATAACTTATTCACAAGTTGTAAAGTAGTTGTACTACAAAGTTTGTTATATTTTCATTATTTTAAAAATGAACTTTTACAAAAAACTCGATATCCAGACCGTGAGAGCATTTTGAAAATTTGGACAGATGAAATCATACAGAAGAAATTAACGGATATCTATGGAAAACTAATCAGCTCTAGGTCTATGCACTTTACACATATGATGTTAATATGAAGTCGATCGGACTTATAGTTTGGGTTGTAGAGAGGACACAAAAAGGATAATGCCATCGCCATACATACAAACACATCTCGACAAAACTCACAGTGCACTCTCTACATGATACCCGTTGAGAAATTGATATAAAAAAATACGCTTAATAATTGTGAAATCATGACTCTCCACTATTCCATAGTGTCGAGAGTAAAAATATAACGTGTCTATGTATAAAATGTCATTGTACGTAACATTAAAAATCATATATTTTACATTTTTTACTGACGTAACATAAATAATAATGTATTTTACATTTTTTGACATCTCTGACCTTAAGATTTTCATTCGCAGTCAAATAATGATTACGGACACATCATAATGAACATGTCATGTCAAAATTGAAATGCTTTCAATCGACGAATCTCGCATTTATTCGAGATTGAATATCCGCCACGGTGAATCTACCTAAATCGGAAACAATTAATCTATATTTAGAAAGTTGCCGTCTCCGTGACCTTTTAATCAGGCGTTTTCATTCATAAAAATATGCAATATTGAGAAGATTTTGACTCACCAAACAGGGAAAACTTGGCCACCACCATTGCGTTTATTCTCCTGTAATCCAACATCGTATCGATAGTGAAGAAAAATGGATGATTTAAAACGAACGACAATTAGAATATTTATTATAGAATTGACACAAATTGACACACGGAGCTTTATAATTGTACAAAATGTCCGATTCTCAAGCGACACTAGGAAAAATCTTGTGTTATTTCCACGCGGAGAAACGTATAAAAACGTTGAATTTTAACTTATGGCGGCCTGTCGGTCAATATTTTCTACGGAGTAACACCCCGAACGCGAAAAATTCTCTTATAACAACACGACTTTATACGATCCAACTGTTTTCGTGGACCGCCTGCGGGCGAATATGGGCCGTATAACGAGACAAATGCACCGGCGAGTGGCCGAAATCGTACGGCTGTGAAAAACTGTATCGGCAAATCGGCGACGCGCGAATTTGAACCTTATAAACTTCGTTTTAGAGTCGCTTTTCGTTCGAATAAGGCGGTATTTGGGTTGGGAACTTGTCCGTTTCTTTGTTACGCCATATTGCATTCGTATTTTAAAAATCAATACAATTCGCGCGCAGGCGTTTTTCATTTTACCGCCAAATTTCGCTTTGATTTTCTTTTAATGAACATAAAAATTATCTATGTTATCTATTAATCATTTTAGTATTGTTAATAGGTAAGTATAAAATAAAATAATAGGAACGTACTCAGTTTGGTACATCGATCTATTCAAAATTATAGAAACCTGATAAAAAATAATACTTAATGCATTAGTTTGTCACCAAACCATCCAGTTTCAGAACCAAAAGAAGTTTTCTACAGCGAAGTATGTATTTTAGTCGATAGATGACTCTAAATCAAATTCTGACGTAAAACAATATACATTTTCACAGTTTCATACGGTTATACTAGATATTCTTCTTTTCCTCATCCTTCTCCCATATTTGTTTTGGGGTCGGCTCTCCTTATTTTCATCCTCTATGCCTCTCTATCTTGCGCCATTATTTCATCTAATTGTGCCTTTTTCAACTCCCTGTCCATACCGCTCCACCATGTGAGTTTAGACTACGTTAGACTAGATATATCAAAAAAAATATTCTTTCCATCTTACCATGACTATATTTCCTCGTATTAACCATGCATCCATCTTTATCATGTAGTTTGTTATTATTTCGAGGCAAGCAAAGCACGAGGTACACAATGGTATCTTCGTACCGACTCTAATGTATTCTAGTGAGACATGGACATGGCAGAAGACGCATGAAAGTAGAATTGACGTGGTTGAAATGAGGTCACTAAGATGAATGTGTGGTAAAACGATGTATGATAGAATATGAAATGAGGATATTAGACGAGAATGTATGATTGAAAGAGATATCGTAAGTAAGATGAAAATTAATTTAGATTGTAGGTATTCTGAAAGTTTCATCACAATATATCTGTGTGTGTGCTATGTACAGTGTGTTTATTCTACTTTATCGATTATAAACTAAAGTACTCATTCGATTATTTTCAATTTTTTTATAAATTTGTATATATATAATACTAGCTTAGATGTGATTTCTCAATTTATTTGCTGAAATTCTACGTGTAAATAAGAAACAATGTATGATAAGTTATTTATTAATATGTACAAAAATCTTCAAGGTGATAAAAATAGGGAGGCTGCGATGGGCAGGACACGTGGAAAGAATGGGCGATGAAAGAGTGCCAAAAAGGATCCTGTACACAAAGCCACAAGGTAGACGAAGCGTTGGTAGACCCAAGCTCTGATGGCTGGATGGCGTGCAGCGGAATGTGGAGGCTGTTGGTGTAATGAACTAGAGGGAAGCATGTCAGGATAGAGGGAGATGGCGAGGAATGTTGGAGGAGGCTAAGGCCCGCAATGGGCTGTGCAGCCATTGATGATGACAAAAATCTTCCCTTCAATACTGTAAAGTGAGGTTAGGTTATAAATACGTTTGTATAGACGTTTATTTCTTGTTTGAAATGTCAAGAAATAGGTAAATATGAGTATGAATAGTCTAGGTAGGTATATAATATGTACGAAGAGAAGAGGAAAAGGCGTGGCGATGTGCATTTGTGTGTCCGTGCTAAAATGTGGTGTCCCCATATTACAGCAATACATAACCTATATATTTTTTATTTTACAACAATAGATTGACACAATATGTATGTATGTATGTAATGTACGGCTGCTAAATGACATCTATCCATTATTGTAAAGTAATCATTGTGCAACACACAATTTAACACACTGCGATCTTTTGTCCGTTTGAGACTTGCTTAATCCCACTGTGCACCACGGTTCACAACAAAACCATCCCAACTACCGACATTTTTTTATTATTTTTCAATAACACAACTCTTGAATACATCGAAAATAATATAATCAATACAATAACCAAATTATTTTACAAATTATATCAAATTTAGAACTTTTGCACGCTTTCGAAAATATCAACTGTGATTTTTTTTCTTAAAATTTTTAATATACATTAGAAATAATAAAACGTTTATAACTTAATTCCACTGTTTATTTAGACGACAACCTACAACCGGTTTCGTGCTAAGCACATTTTCAAGTAGTTGCTCAAGTGGTGCTTAGCACGAAACCGGTTATAGGTTGTCGTCTAAATAAACAGTGGAATTAAGTTAAAAATGTTTTTTTTTTAATGTTTATTAAAATTTTCAAGATATTTTAATGGTATTCCGTCAAGAACTTTAGATCTAAAATTTAATCTAATTATCAACTGTGACATTTTATGACTCTCAGAATATACTGCAGAAAAGAAAAATCACAGCAAACGTATTTTATGTTACATGAGAAAAAACAAAAGATTCATATTATGGAGTTTGTTTTCTTATTAACAAAGTATACATGAACAATATCGTCACTTTCGTGTTGGAGGAGGCCTTCGTCCAACAGGGATCCATTTCATAAAAGAAAATAAAAATATATAAATAAAATAAACTAGAAATATGTTGAAATACCTACTAAACTATACCTATAGTTTATATTTTAACTTACTGCAACATAAAATACTTATATACACTACATTTTATACATTTATTTAATTATACATACACTGACATACATTACATTAATTATTTATTCTGCAATGCCCCACTAGGCAAAAAAAACCTGTGCCGGGACCAATGCATCTCAAGAAAATGACACTGTATTGGCTGATGCCAACATCAATCGTACATTTTACATTAATTAACACATTTAGCTGTGAGGCATCGGCTTAGAATAGTGCTTCCACTCTTTTCTATTATTGTTTTCGAGTGTCCCGTAAGAGCCGGGTAATCGAAAATACAACAGGCAACAATTATAACATCTCACATAGTTCAGCAATGAGGTTTACCACCCATTCTGAATATAGTGCCTTTTTAGGTGAGGCGAGACTGGTGTGTGGGTATACACAGATATGTTGTGCTCCCTTTTATAAGGCAATGCATACCCGCACACCTTTCACTGGTTACCCCACATTGTGGGATATGCCGTGATGGTATGAATGAATGAATTTATAATAATTATAACAAATAAATTGATAGATGGGTCGATGGCAGAGCGGTTAGCGCGCTGGGCTAGTAATCCAGTGGTCGCGAGTTCGAATCCTGCCTCGACCGATTTCGTTCACCTATAGCACAAGCATTTATTTGCTTATTTTAGGGAACGTAGAAAGATGTATATGTACTTGTTTAACAAGGACATATTCATTTAAAAAAAAAATTACATCAATTTCGCACGCGTATTCTATACAGATAATACCTAGTTTGACATAGTGTGAACGCTTTCAAGGTTGAACGAAGAGAAACCGAAGATTTACGACAGCTAATGACATGACCCGATATTCACTGTCGTTGGGCAAGTATATACCTTTGTACTCAGTGGTATCAAATACCACATATACTTAGAGCAAAATAAAATATGGGGTCGAAAGCTATGGGTGAAAAATCTTCTCTGCAGATATCTTGGTAAGATATCTGATTCCCGAGTAAAATGTCCCAGGTTCGATTCCCGGGGGTGACACAGTTTTTAATAAATTGTGTTTTTAGTCTGAAACTGTGAGACAATAAATATCATAAATCTCAAGAATGTTAAATTAATATTTGCCCGAGAAACTATACAAATATATTTTTTTTTGACAATTTAATATCACAATAGAGACGAAGTTGCAATATTATAGGAGAACCGGGAAATCAAAGCACCAACAGGGTTTACGACCTGTCATCCGCTGGTTTACGTGATCACTTAAAGCGCTTGCGCAACGTTAACCAATTATGCCTTTTATTTAGTTCCTTTATCAATCCAATTTTTGAAAGTTCTATATAATGTTACTCATCAATATCTGAGTGCTTGAAAATAAGCTGATAATAAGCCATCGCCTTCATCTAAATATTAAGTTTTATGTTTCACTATTTCCAATGTGTTAGCTATATGACTCATTTTAATTTATCTTTTCGCAAACTGAAAGCGCTCTTGAGGTGACCACGGTTGTCACTAAACGGCGCTTTATAAATTGTCTTGATTATTATTATTATTATATTATTATTGACTCAAAGCAGGGATAAAAATCGCGTATACATACGACACACCTGACGACATTGATAGATGACCTCATCTCTATGGTTTTGAAATGACAAATCGCTTCGGGAATTATTTTGTTGACATAATATTATGACGGGTATTTCGACGCGCGTTTTGATGTTGATTGTATTAGTGGTTAATTAGTTATTAGTACAAAGCATTATGATTGTGTGCGTGGTATGTGATCTACTTGGTATGATTGTAAAATATTTTGTAATAAAAAAATAAAAATATGCAATCACAAAATATGCGAGACGAGAAATATATGAGACGAAATTCGTGTGATACACGCGTGTGTCGTCGAGGTAATGAGGTCGAGGACACCTGTCGCTGGATACCCCGTGTTGTGGGAAATGGCGTGGTGGTAAGAATGAATGAATATATACATATATATTCGTCCTTTTCCTCATGACTGAGGATAGTGGTTGTAGTCCGTCGCCACACGTACATATGGCCCGCCTCCATGCCAATCTGTTTTGGGCTGAACGCAGAGGACCAGTTAACGAAGACCCCATTGCGGACTTAACCAAATCGCTCCATCTGGTCGGTGAGCAACCACGAGATCTCCGTCCTTCCACGCTGCCCCTCACAACAAGCTTCTCGAGGCAGTCTGGTTCCCTTCTGGCAATGTGTCCAAAGAATTGAAGGATACGTCTGTAACATTTCGTCGATAGACGATCCTCAATCTTCAGCTCGTTCTTAAAATGAATATTGAATGAATATAATATTCTTCTTCTTCTGCTTTAGTTAGGACTGTATCCTGTTATTCTCGGAGCCTGCTCTTGTGAAGTGGACGTCCAGCTATCCTTCCATCTTTTGGGTGGTTCTGCCATTTGTTATCTCCCCATCCGCTGCCATCCTCACCACTCGATCCGAACCCGCTCTCCCCACATGATCTCTCCAGAATCGTCTTCGTGTTCTTCCCCATCGCACAACATCTTCGACATCACAGATTCTTCTTATCTCCGAGTTCCTTACTCTGTCAAGAAGTGTTACGCCTGCGATGGGTCGTAGAGTCTTCATCTCAGTGGTTCTTAGGAGGTTTTTTGTTCTGGCGGTGTCAGCTCTTGTTTATATGCCGTATGTCATGATCGGCCTTACACAGGTCTTATAGATTCTTACCTTACTCTCCTTCAGCATGTCTCTGTTTCTCCATACAGCATTTTTCAAGCATCCAGCCACGACGGCGGCCTTATTCGCTTGCTCTCTTACTTCATCAAAGAGGTTACTGCTGCTGGACACTACGACACCCAAGTACTTAAATCGCATCACTTGTTCTATGGTTATATATAACTTGTTCTATATAATATTCGATAAAATATAATGTTATGGTTGTGAGTCAGTCCTTTCGCAGCACAGTAGTAGAAATAACACCCTCGATTGAACAAAAGGTTTGGAGGACATATTGAAGTGTTAATATTGTCAAGTATTTTGTATTATAATACATGACAATAGTAGTTAGGTACTTGATGTATAGATGGTGTTATGTTGCGCATTTATCTATCTTAATCCCAAAAAGGGATGTTGTTCCAATGTCAGGTTAGGTTATGTACCTACTACCTACCGCTTTTGGGGAAATATAATATACATATACATACATACTTATAATGCATAATATGAATGTACGCAACATTCTTTGAAATCTTTTCAAGAATTTTGGATTCGAGATTTTATCTTCACTCAGGGCACAATCATATATGTAAATCAGAGCACTGGGTTCAATTCTCGGCAGAGAAATTTCTCTAGTAAATATTTTTATTTATTTATTTATTTGGAAAACAAACAGGATACAAATATAAGTAGAGGATATAAGTAAAGAATAAAACATGAAAATATATAAAAAAATATGAGTAGTTCGTTGCATCCCTATAATATGTTTTCATATAAGAGTACCTTACAAATAAAAATTTCGACTCCCGAACAATTGACCGTGGACAATTGACCGTACGCCCTATTTACCGTGGGGACAATTTACTGCACGAACAATTGACCGTGGGGACAGTTGATCGTACGGACAATTGACCGTCCTTTTTTAGGTGAGGAGAAACTGGTGTTTTGGAATACACGCTCGTTCGTTTTATTAGGTAATGCACACATGTCGCTGATAACCCCACATTGTGGATAATGCCGTGGTACCTAACCTAACCTGACGCACTGGTCAGTTGGAAGAAATTAGCTTGTCACTTGCACAGGGTGCAATAAAGTGTACGATAAAATTAATAGAGGCTGAGTTTCGTAAAATACAAACTAAATTTCAAAACATCAATGACATTGGCATTCTTTCCAAGACTAAAACAGGTATCTTCCTACCTAAATGTTGGGTAATTTTTAATCAGATCAAAAAGGGGATAATCCTTGGTGACAACATGGCAACACCCCAATAGAATAAACCTTCATTCAACTCGATATAAAGTATTTTATCTCTTCTAACATCTACTGAGGGGTTACATCTTGGGTCCATGTTATTTGTTATCTATATATTCAAAGGCGAACAATGCTTTATTGACGTGGCGAAGATCATTCATTTTTAGCATGTTCGTTAAAATAAAATTTCTTGACAAATTTTTAACATCTTAATAGAGACGAAGTAG